>JAQPPZ010002717.1:1205000-2410000 GCA_028583015.1 Wollemia nobilis | reverse complement strand
ACCAAATTTAGATTGTGTGGATGAAGGTCTAACCTGGTTTTGTTTTAATATTCACAATCTTCCAATTATTAAAAAAAGGAAAAAATAAATTACAGTAGCTCTCTTTGATCGCTTTTCAGCACTTTGTTTCATATTATTTTAGATTTTTCATTCTTTTTTAACCCTAGCTTTTGTCCTTATTTATTTTCATTTTTTTTCCATCAAGCACTCAAAGCCCTAAAAATATTATAATATTTTGCACAAAAAAATCAATAATGGGGGTTTTGAAGTAATTAGAGCATCCAAATAATTTTTTTTCTTAAGGCTAACATATCAAATTATTTGGACACATTTAATTAAGGCATTTTTTTTTGCTTAAGGTTCCAAAATAGATTCTTGCACTCCACAGGTTTTATTATTTTAAAATTTGTTTAACAAAGCAAGATAAAATATATTTCACAAAGCAAGATAAAATGGATTAAATCACCATTCCGGGATTCATATTTCAAAATTAGATTTAGTCATTTTATTTCATGCTCAAACAAATCTTAACAAAACAAGATAAAACTTGTTAACAAAGCAAGATAAAATTTGTTCACAAAGCAAGATAAAATGAATTAAATCACCATTCTGGATTCACATTTCAAAGTTAGATTTTAGTCCATTCTTTTATATTCAAAGCAAATATTAATAAAGGAAGCTGAATATGTTAAAATTTGCTTAAAAAAAGAAGATAAAATGTACCTAAAAAAATGTTGAAGATAAAATGAATTAAATCACCGTTCCAGGATGGTCATAGAGGACCAATAATGTTACATTTTATTTCTTTTTCAAATTTCATGAACAATAGAGAGCATAACAAATAAAATTAATACCAAACCACAGGCCCCTTGTTAATAGTTACTTGCATCTCTAAGGTATTTCAACACATTTTGCATATTTTCACAAGAATTCAAACACACATTAAGCAAATAAGAACCTTGGAGAAATTCTGAATTTCTTTGCAAGAGACAATTTTCTAAAAATACCGTGATTGTGAGTATGGTTTTGAAATTGGGTAAAATTATCACTCAATAGGTTGTATTTCATCTGTAATTATAAAAGTTATTATCATTAATGCTTTTGCTTCACTTTCTTCAAACTTTTGAATCTCACTATCATTTGAAGTAGGTTTAATTTTTGTCCCTTTAACTATATCCCAAAGCTTTTCAACTACTAGAATTGCCATCACTTTGTTTTTCCATGATGCATAATTTGGATCTTTAAGTAGTTGGGATTCTGAAAGGAAGAATTTATTTGTTGTCATGATGGTACTTGTAGGCTACCTTATAACTCCCTAGTTTAGAGTATGAGAACTAGTTTGATAAAACCTTTCAAGACTTAGATGTTGTAGAATCCTTATGTCTCCCTAGTGATTAGAATATGATCTAATCTTGATAAAGTGCTTAGCTACTATTAGTTCATGTTTTGATAATAATCAACTTCTATTATCCTTATTTCTCCTATTGATATTTGCACTTATCAATTTGATGGAGTTCTCTATGGATGGTTTTTTTTGTCCTTTTAATGTAATTATGAGACAAGTGTAAGAAATAAATTCCAACTCTATTAAGAAATTAATAATATTGCTTCTCTATCCTTAAATTCAATGGTTCAATTTTCTAAATTCCAATTAACTAAGGTTTGAAGTAGTATTCCTTATAACTCCCTAATTTGGAATTTTAGAAATTGATAATATTTGCAATAATAATAATTTGGTTTACTAAGTAGAAACCCTTATATATCCTATGATATTTAATTGTAAATATTGGGATAATTGTATTTCAACTAATGTGCTTTGAAATACTATTAAGGATAAACTCCTTTGATTTGCTTTCCAATGTATTAAAGGTTGATTTTACTTGTATCTCCAACATAAATGCTATATGAACTCAACCTTATATTATACACCTTATTACTCCTTAATGAAAGCAAATTTAATTGATGTGAGACTTTACCTTTATGAATGTTGAATGCATGAGATAATTGATGCAATATTTCCTCAATTGTGGTTGTTGTATTTCCTCGACGGTGGACATATGGAAGTGATGGCAGTGAGTTATTGGACATCTCCTGGATGTGCCTTTGACCCTTTATTTATCCTTTTCTAAGTGCCTCAAATTATACCTTAATTGCACCTTTAATACTCTCTCAATTACATATTTTATTCTCTCTTAATTCCACTTAAATGTGCCTTGACTTCTCTACATTCAATGCTAGCTCAGGATGCACTTCCCTCTCTCTGTATGCACTCTTACTTTTGGCAGCTATAAATATGCTTCTATTTTCTTTAAATAGGTGCCAAGTGGCACTAGGTATTGCTCAAGACTCTTGATATCCTCCTTAGGTGGTGCAACACTTATTTTAGGTCTTGAGAAGCATTATGCTACATGGTGTTAGTTTGAATGTAACTCTTGGGTGTTGATGAGTGTTGAATATGCTATTCTTGAGTATTGGAATTATGATGAAAGGTGTTACTTTGTTTGAGCACCCTTTCACTTGAGTGATAACATTATGAATATGGAGATGCTCTTTCACCTTTATGCCAAGTAGCACAATATATCTTGGTAAAAACATGCAAGTGTCACTCTAATATTATGTATGTAGGGTTTCCTCAACATCTATTTCTTGCCACTGAATGCCTTATTTTATTTTATCTCCAACATTTTTGAAGGTGATGCTATGAAGATGGCTGCCAAACCCTAAAATTTGTCGGCCTAGATTTAACTTTTTCGGCCTCAAACACTTCTTCCACCTTCGTCACTTTCCTGTAGCTTATTTCCGTGAAATAGTAACATGTCGGCCCTTTTAATTTAATTTAATATTTTAATTTAAATTTTAAATAAAATAAAATTTAAACTAAATATTTAAAATTAAATATCTTCATCACCGGGGCATCTTTTTCAACGAAACGAAGAGCCAACTTGGGTTTTAAGAAAAACCCATTTCAAATATGTTATCCATGGTTTTAAATAAAACTTTTTATTTTGACTGCCTTGGTTTTCACAAAAAACCTTTAAAATTTAAACTAAATATTTAAAATTAAATATCTTTATCACCGGGGCATCTTTTTCAACGAAACAAAGAGCCAACTTGGGTTTTAAGAAAAAACCATTTCAAATCTGTTATCCATGGTTTTAAATAAATTTTTTTATTTTGACTGCCTTGGTTTTCACAAAAAACCTTTTCGCTTCTTGACATCTCAGGTTCTGAAGACTTCTTCTCATTCTGAATTATGTTTTCTGTTTCTGTGCATCTATCATTTAAGGACTCATGATCTGACTAACTTCTAAACTTTATCCTCTGCATCTGAGTGACTTCTAAACTACCTATCCATTGCATCATTAGATCTAACTGACCGTATTGACAACAATGACAATCCTCCCGCAACACCTTGCTCAACACTGAACTCCTATCCATTGTACTTTGGTTGCACCTTGCTGTTCAATAAACTCTTGTCCATTGCATCAATAAATCTGTCTGACTGTGTTGACAACAATGACAATACTATTTGCTGCACTTTGCTCAACAATATCCCCCTTTGGAATTGTTGGCAACACATGTGCAATTTTCCTGGTAAATCTTCTCCCCCTTTGACAATAATACCAAAGGGCTGCTGCAGACTCCCCCTGAGTCTATGCACAAAATTCTTAGACACAAATTATTACAATTAGCAAATATTCAAGGCATGAACAAGAAGAAAAACAAATACACAAATGCTCCCCCTGAGTCCAAGACCACTTCATTTCACTGATTGACAACATCATGATAAGCATAATAGGCATCAATAAAATCAACAATGTGAATAGCAGCAATAACCAGTGAATGACACCATCACCATCAACTTCACCAATATAACATGTGTAAGAACATGACTCGAACCACCTGTCTTCCGTGCAACTACCCTCTTGTTGCTTTGCAAACTCAAACTTGTCCACTGTTAGTGAAGGCATACAATAATCTTATATAGCCAGATTTTTGTTCTGCAATGCCAGCAACATCTGCATACAACTTCACCATGCATCTTGGATATATTCTCAACAAGCTTGAACCTAATGACAGTTGTTTGTCTCTCTCTGCAGTGAGAATCTAGCAGGATACCTCAATCCAATTTCAACTCTGTGCAAGTACCAAACACTGTACCACAGCACAACCAACATTTTTTTTTTTCAACCAATTAGGGCTTTAGCAACGATGCTTATAGACAAGGTTTAACCAACATCATTCAACTCAAGATTAACCTTGAAGCATTCAACCAATCACTACATGAAAAGGAAACTAGTAGACATCCTTTTCCTTCCAAAGGTATTTGAACAAGACAGCCACCAACATAAGTCACCAAGGCAAAGAATAACTTGCTCAAATCAAACTCAATGGAGTAAGCCCAAATCATGTATCAAGAAAATAATTAACTTGATCAAAACAACCTCTATGAAAGCAACTCAAATATTCATCACCAGGCTAGAAATCATCTGGCTGCACATTATAAACTTTTTCTTCAATCTTCCCAATCAGCATGTTGATTTCACTTTTGTCAACAGAATTGACAAGTGACTCACATCTCGTACCAATTTTTGTCCAAAGACCTGCAATTTTACTACCAACTCTTACTTTCAACTATGCATGTCGAAAGACGACATTTTGTCAAACACTTTATGGCCAACCGTAGTGCACCTTACTCGACCTCAAGCTTCTTATCCTTGGACTGGCATTAAATCAATAGTTAAAACAAAATTGTCTGTGAATTAAATATATTCACCAAGGTGTCATGAAAGATCTGGCAATCTTCACATCAAAGAGTAAAAAACAAATACATGCTACTCGAAACACAAATACACAGCTAGGGCAATCATTCTTTCATTGAGCAAATTATCTGGACTATTATGATTCGTAATTTTGAACAGTGCTATTAAGAATCATCAACAGTACAACAGTGACATATCTCAAAACTACCAATGGTGACAACTCTCAAATTAAACACCACACTTCACGACATTTCCACAAACCACTATATAAACCGAAAAACACACTTTAACAACTATACAACATTAACCCGACTGCTTACCTTTCATCCTCAGATACCTAGACAAATACATAGGAGCATTAAAATAAAACTTTAATATTGCTCCTCCTGACGATGTGCCACCTAGAGTTGCTTAGAGCAATGGTAGAGTAGCCTCCTTCAGTCCAAGGAGACACAATTTCCTTTCTTCTGTATTTCTCCAGACTTTCCTGAACTTGGGCTTGGGTTTTTCAACAACATCCCTATTTTGCTCCTGTTCGTGAACTTGAACATTTCTCTTGTGGGGTTGTCTCTTGTGCATTCTTGATGGATGATTATTTTATTTTCTTTTATGCACATGATATGTTCCTTGTCGGTGTTGTCCTCTTTGTGTCTGATGAAATCTAGGGTTTTGCCTTAGATTAGATATAGAAGTGCTTGGACAGAACCTTGCTATGTGCCCTTGACCGTTGCATTTAAAACATTGCACATGTTTTATTCCCTGTATGTATTGCATTCTATGTGTATGATGAAATCTATGGTATTGCCTTAGATTGGATACATAAGTGCTTGAACAAAACCTTACTATGTGCCCATGGCCATTACATTTAAAACATTGCACGGGGTGTTCACTCAAAAAAATAGAAGTATTTTTATCAACGATAACTCTTTGATCTATTGTTCAGTCCACAATAAATTGCCTTGTGACCAAAGTGGTTGCATTTAGAACAATAGCCATAAAAAGCATTATTATTAAAAGAGTGAGAGTGAGAGAACCTCTTTTGTTGTGGTTGCTTTGCTGTAGATCTTCTTTGATATTTTATTCCTTTTGAGGATTCAGCTTCAGACTTTTCTTGTTTCAATCCTTCAATCGAGGACTTCTTCTTCTCTGCATATTTGGAGGATGAAGGTTGTTCAGCTTCATATCCAAGACCAAACTTAGCCGTGGAGATTCTTTGTTGATTTATCATTGTATCTAGCAACTCTATGCTCTTCTCAAATTTGAGATTTATATTGGCCTCTTTTAGTTGTTTCTTCAATGAAACAATCTCTTCTTCTTGTTGGCAAGATACGCCTCTTTCTCATTGATCTGAGACCTAAGAATATCTTCAATCCTTTTGTTATATTCTACTTGCAACTTTAGATCAACAATAACCTGTTTATATTCCTCTTCACTTGTGTTGTATACATCATTCTTATTATCCAGCTATGTCTTCAAGGCTTCTTCTGATTTCTTGGCCTTTTGAACTTGTAGGAAGAGATCTTCAATCTCATCCTCATATTCTTCTAATTTATTGGACAGTATTTTGTTCTTTTTCTTTTCTATTCTCCACTCTTCAAGAGCAGATATCAACTCTCCTTCAAAATCTACTTCAGCCTCAAGATTTTCATCACAAACTTTAGGATTCACTTCTTCTACCTTTTTCGGTTCAAATTTCTCTTCTACAGGAACCAAAACTGATTGGGATGCCTTTTTGGATGAGGATCTATTCTTCTTAGCCATTGTGTACTAATCCAAGATCAACCCTGACTGATTTAGCCAAAATTGGGAACTTGGCTCTGATACCAATTGTTGTAATCACAATGACACTGAGATGGGGGGTGAATCAGTGTGTTCTTTAAAAACTTCTAAAACAATTAGATTATAAAACTAGCAGCAGTTTAAAGCAGATAAAAGAGATACTAAATGCATCAAGAAAGCATCACACATAACACAACATTTTAATGAGGTTCACCAATGTGGCTACTCCTCAAAAAGACTGCTTGGACTACCATCCAAATCCAACCAATGCAAAGCTACAACTTTACATAATCCTTTACCAGCACCAACTGGAAGGAGCACCAACCCCTTAACTTTATCTGCTTCAACAGAATGGAGCACCAACTCCTATTTTACTAGCACCTACTAGAAAGAGGTACCAACCCCTTAATTTTTCAGCACCAACTGGACAAATTGTTTACCAGCACCAACTGGAAAGAGGCACCAACCCTTTAATTTGCCAGCATCAACTGGACTTCAATATTGAATAAAAAAAATGTTTGACATATACCTTTGTTATTGCAAGACTCTAACTGGTCTACATCACCTTTGCAATATCTATGCACTCTGATCTCTCTTGCACAATCACTTCACACAGTTTGCTGCACTGCTACAACTAGACTTTGCAATCAACTTTGCCCTTCGCGCTTCTCTACACACTCTGCTTTCTCTGTGCACACGCTTCGCACACTCTGTGTCGTTTCACATTCTGCTTTCTGCTCAACATGAACTTCACTTTCACAAACACTATGCTCGCATTCGCACTTTATCTTTTACACCCCACTTTTCAAACTCGAAGTACCCTTGCTTTTATAGAAGAAGTTTTAGGAACAAACCCTAAAAGAACGTCGGTTGAGAAACCCTAGAATTTGTCAGCTTCCAAACCCTAAAATTCATCGGCCTAGATTTAACTTTGTCGGCATCAAACACTTCTTCCACCTTCGTCACTTTCCTGTAGCTTATTGCCGCGAAATAGTAACATGTCGGCCCTTTTAATTTAATTTAATATTTTAATTTAAATTTTAAATAAAATAAAATTTAAACTAAATATTTAAAATTAAATATCTTCATCACCGGGGCATCTTTTTCAACGAAACAAAGAGCCAACTTGGGTTTTAAGAAAAACCCATTTCAAATCTGTTATCCATGGTTTTAAATAAAACTTTTTATTTTGACTGCCTTGGTTTTCACAAAAAACTTTTAAAATTTAAACTAAATATTTAAAATTAAATATCTTTATCACCGGGGCATATTTTTCAATGAAACGAAGAGCCAAATTGGGTTTTAAGAAAAACCCATTTCAAATATGTTATCCATGGTTTTAAATAAAACTTTTTATTCTGACTGCCTTGGTTTTCACAAAAAACCTTTTCGCTTCTTGACATCTCAGGTCTCGAAGACTTCTTCTTCTCATTATGAATTATGTTTTCTGCTTTCGTGCATCTATCATTTAAGGACTCATGATCCGACTAACTTCTAAACTTCTATCCTCTGCATCTGAGTGACTTCTGAACTGCCTATCCATTGCATCATTAGATCTAACTGACTGTATTGACAACAATGACAATCCTCCTACAACACCTTGCTCAACACTAAACTCCTATCCATTGTACTTTGGCTGCACCTTGCTATTCAATAAACTCTTGTCCATTGCATCAATAAATCTGTCTGACTGTGTTGACAACAATGACAATACTATTTGCTGCACTTTGCTCAACACATTTTTGAAGGTGATGCTATGAAGATGGCTCTAGCTATGGAGGTTCTCAAGCATTGCAATGGAGGTTCTATGGTGGCTATCGATATGCATCTCGGTTGGAAATTCATTTGAGTTGGACCCTTGGTAATGCACCTTGATTTCACCTTATACTTCACTACAATATGCTATACTTGGTGCTATATTTTACGTCGGATGATATTCACCTTACGTAGGTCATTTTTATACTATAGGTTGATGTTGCCTTAGGTGCTGGATTTTATGACAAACATCGATATATTCTAACACCTTGATGATGTAGATTCCAAGCCCTATGGATGGATCTTCATTCAAGCACCTTAAGTTGTGCTTTCCTTTTCTAATGGCTGATGTTAAGCCCTTTTAGAATGGCTCTTATTTAAGCATTTTTATTAGTGCTAATGGTGGTCTCTTGTAGATAGGATGCTAGGCTTCGTAGTGTGTCCTTAAGACACTTACCCTTTGTCTCCACTTGAAGTAATAGAAGACAAGTTTGATGCTCGAATAATAACCTGTGATATGCACCTAAAAATGGAGACTTCCTAGTCTCCTTTTTTAGCTCATTTTCCAAGTTTTGGTGGCAACTGTCTTCTCCACTCCTTGGAGGTATATCAACCTTTTAGGTGGATTTACTATACCACAATAAGATGTAGGTATTCTGCACTGAATAGTGTCTTTAGACACTTTGATATTATGCTAATTTGTGCACTTTGGTTTTCACTTTAACTTACAAACCAATGCACTTAATAATATTTCAAGAGTAACTAGTATAGTGCACTAATTTTCACCTTTGATCAATCCTTAATGCACCAATAATATCTCCAACTTAATGCACTTAAGGATAACTAGAATAGTGCAATAGTAATCTCACCTTATTTCTCCTCCAAAGTAACTTGTAAGATGCACTAATAATAACTCTTGAATGCACTATAATCTCTACAAATTTAACTTAAAAGTAATGTCTTCTTTGTTTCAACTAGTTAATAGGAAGATGATATTTTTCTTTCTGTTGAAATATATCTAACTCCTATTTTAATGTGTAGGTATTAACCTTAAAAGAAACTATCTTCTGCACTCCCTTTGAAGACTTTAATATGTAACCTTCTCCTTGAAACTTTAATTCTAATGTTGCTTAATGAAACTTAATAACAAACTAAGTAACTTAATGTTCAGTGATGAACCTATTGCACCAAAGTTGCTTACCTTAACAAACTCTATAGATGAAGGATTGCAAGGTGATTAGATTCACCTTATTGTTGTCTTTTACTAGATGAACTTATAGTTTTTATTGGTTGTCCAAAACAACTCTCTATATCACCTATTTGCAGCTTTGAAACTCTTCTAACTTGCTACCTTGAAACTATGGTAGGTGATTTCAATTATCGTTCAGGATATATCTTAGAAATTTAAAACTTAGAAGCTATTGATGCTATCCAAATTGCTATTTTTTAGCTATCCTCAAATCTGAAAAATTTCAGATTATAAATTAGTCAATCTCTTTACTAAAATTTTGTCCTTGAATCTCAAATAGTTGGTAGAGAACTCCTCCAAATCATAGCTGAGATTTTCCTTCAAGGATCCTTCTATTTTTCACTGTAAATTTAGTAGACCTCCTTACTTTGAATGAGCCTTCTATAATTCAAAGACAATCTTCAAACCTCTTAGGTTTGGTAGTAATGTATGGCTCCTCTATCTCATTTCTCCTTCAACCTCCTTATCAAATTCTAAATTTAATCAAGGCCTTCTTCTAAAAAATCTAAAAGTCTTGAGGTCTTCACCAATATCCTCCAAAATTTTGTAAGCTTCTTGCCAAATTCTTCTCTATTTGGGCTTGTTGTCAGATGACAACAATTATCCCAATAACTTCCTTTATCAAGAACTTCTCCTTGGTGGTAAATTTCTCCAATGAGTTATCATAGGAACTCCTTCAATGACCTTCTTCAAATATCCTTCAATGGGGCTCACCAAGCCTTCTCTTTGTTTCTCCTCGAGACCTCTTCTCCAGATTCTTCACTCTTGCAGCTTCTTTGGTCTTTCCAATAAGATATTTTCTTCAACCTTCTACTGTGGAAGTGTTGCCAATGAGATCTCCCTCTTGGATCTCTAAAATCTGCTGCTACTAAACCTTTTATAGTCCTTCTAAATATTCAATATACTAAGATTGGAAGTTATTCAATGATATATTCTATGGGTCTTCTCTTCAACTTCTCTAGGGTGAAGTCTTCAATATTCAATAGAGATCACCAATATCTTATCTTCATCGAGACTCTTTTCTAGAGTCTCTTCAATCTACTATTTATAGTCTTCAATGGAGATCACCAACCTCTAATATTCTCCTAGACTCTTATATGGAGTCTCTTTAATATTCTATTTGTAGTCTTCAATGGAGATCACAAACCTCAAATCTTCTCCAATGAGATCTCTTGGATGTCTTCTTCAACTTCTCAGGCTGATTTATTCAATATGCAGTCTTCAATATTCAATGGATATCACCAATCTCCAATCTCCTAGATTATCTAGAGTCTCTTCTTAAATACACAATAAGGCTTCTATGACCTCTTCTTCTACACTCTGTAGGTCTACAATATCTAGTAATGGGACATTTTCTCTAGGCCTCTAAATCTACAATATTTTATTTGTTGCTTCCGGCGCTGGATTTATTCTAAAGAAGATATTATTCCTAGATCTTTGTAGGAAGCTTCCTAACTTTCTTTGAATACCGTTTTCCTACAACAAAGTATTAGTACTATAATGGAAGAAAATATAAATCTAGAGATGATCAATATTCACTAGTTGATTTATCAATCTAGTGGAATCAATGTTGATTCCTAGTCTTCATGAGTGTTTTTGCAACCCTATGGAAAGAGTCTAGCCAAATGCAATCTCAAAATTTTTGAAAATGAGATTTTTGGATTCATCTAATTCTCACTTGTGTCTCTCCCTATTTACTATCTATCTATCATGTGCTTCAATATCACTATTAGCTTTTGATGAGTATATAATAAAAAGAGTGTAACCACAATATGTAAAATAAGTAAGCTTTGATATCTATATGATAATGACACTATAATATATAGAAAAATGATAAGAGGAACATTTGTAACAACTCAAAAATATGCCATTAATTAAAGCTTACAAAAATAGTATAATGTAGTATAATGGAGGACATGAACACTCCATAAATTGTTTTGAATAGCTAAATTATACCACACTACCAATCTATACTATGCACTCTCTATATACTCTCCTCTTATTTCACTCACTATAAGATCTTTATATAGGAAAATAATTTCTTTGACTCTTTCTATACCTTTGAATCTATGCTATGACTCATGTACATGTGGACTACATGCACATTTACATCATTGCACATTCTAAAACTTATGCATTTATTACATGCTGAAGTAACTACGTAATTTTAATCTAAAGTAAACCTTTACTCTAGTTATGTACCCAAGGTGATATATTAGCATGTACCTAATAATGTAATGTACTCTAACATATGTTTATGTTTATGTAGTGTTATTTTTTAGTAAGTTAATTTGGCAAACACCTAAGGGCTTTATCCTAAACCTAATAAAGATCACTAATTGAAAGAGAGATGCATTAAACAAGGTTCCTAGACTAGTATGCTTTTTAACTTTCAATGATTTGTAATAAAAGTAACTTTTATTTTCTAAAGTAGACAAAAGGATAATTCAAGCAAACAAGACTACACTAAGATGCAACTATATGTATTTTTAATTTCTTTCCTAAGTAATTTGAAATGAAATATTTAAACTAACCTAAAATATTCCTTGATCTATTCCAAAATAGGTATGTTTTAGTCTAATTACAAAAAATAAAGAAACTAAAAATAGAAATAGCAAATTTGAAGCAAATTGAGGGACCTATAAATTAAAATACCTATTTTTGAATGGCTATAGAGAAGCGCTAAAGGTTGCAAAAGCACTGCCAACACTTTTGATCGACTCTAGCACTTTTACTAAACCTATAAAACTAGAGGAAAATTAGATGCGATATGATTTAGAAGTTTTGTTAGATCATAGGTGAATAGTAGACTATTTGGTTAGAATCAAAAGACCCCTTTTTATAAAATAAAATTGAATTATGTCCTAATTTGGAAGGAGAAGTAAATCATGCAAACACATTGCAATGAAAAGCATTGTCAACACTTTTTCCAGTGGTGCTTTTAATCTATGTATAACAAATAAGTGGAAGCACTATTTTTTTTTAAATCTTAGAACTTCTATCCCTACAATAGGTTTTATGAAGATTTTAGGAAGAATTTGAATGCTAATTTGACTCAAATGTAACCAAAAGTTGAAAAATGAATGAAAAATCTAATTTATGGTGTCTATAAGCTTGGGGATTTATAAATCTTACCAATTCAAATCCAATATTCCCAAAAAATATAGATATAATGAAATATACTAGGACGCATAGATAAATAACAGTTGGTTGTCTCAAATGCTTACAATTGGGATTAAGGATACCCAAAAGGAAATAAATATACTAAAAATAACTTCAAAAGAAGTAAGGAGATTATAAAATCTAGTTGGAACTAATGATCAGATAAAATGAAAATAATGTAATATTAATTCTATGTAGAATGAAGTCATATGCTACTACAATGTCTAAATGGAGGCCTATAATAGAGTTTTAGCAAAAAATATATCCAAAAAATGAGTTATGGATAAAAAAATATGATATTATAAGATTCAATAAAGAAATTGATGAATTCTAATGCTATTATGTATGCAATATAATTCAATGTGAATATAAGACATACATATAAGCCTACAAATTCAAATGGGATAAGCTCAAGTAAATTACAAACATGAAAGAAAGGGATTAGATTAAAATAATATGAAAACATCTGCTAGTAAACAAATATAAGTATATGAAAGACTATAAATATTGAATGGTCCTACAATAATAATAATATTGAATGAAAATAAATGTAAATTCCTACAAAATCAAATGACAACAGAGATTTAAGATTCTATATGTATAAAAGGGAATTATAAAAATTACTAGCAAGATAATTAAATATAGCCTAGAATACAATTATAAGGATAAAAGAACAAGACTACTTGTAAGTAAAAAAATATGAACAAAAAATGTGGTTAGATGCATGCAAAGAAGAATTAAAAATATGAGGAAGGGAGAAATGCAAGTATTAACAGCTACAACATGCAAAACCAATTATTAGCAAGGCTTAACAAGAGGGAAAATGTATAAAATAGTAGAAAAGGAGGAAAAAGGAAAGGAGATAGAAATGTTACATAATATTAGGTCCTACTCCTTACACAAAAATGGTCTCCTTTCTTCAATGCCTCCTATTCCTTGCTTCACTTTACCAAAAGCTTGATTCAAATTTCCCAAATGCAAGAATGAGAGAATATGAGTGAGAGAGAATGAGAGCAAAAATTGGTAGAGTGTAGCCATATTGGAATTTCTTGTTGAATGTCCCTCCCATGGGTTTTATTTAAATATCTTGGAAATATTGATCCTTTGAGGAAAATAGATTCAAAGATGCCATTAGTGTAGTGACCAAATTAATATTTTGTAGGCTTGGGAGAGGATGGAGCATGCATGATTAAACCAAATATTGGGAGGAAGGAATATGTGTGCTTACGAATCATGTCACAAAGATTCCTCTCATGTTTATAGAAGTTTTGGACTTTGTAAAAGTATTGGTGTAGTGCTTTTGCACCCAAGTAACAATTTTGTTCAGTGGTCTTGTTGACTAGTCAAAATGCTAAAATGAGTTTGTTTTGCAAAAGCACTAGAGTTGAGCAAAAGTTCTAGCAATGCTTTTGTTAAATTGTCCCATTTGATATCTAATTTAGTTGGGTTAAGGCCTTTGACTAATGACATGTTTTTTGGTGCTTTGTTGGAAGATGTAGCTGACTAGGCATGTCAAAATTAGGTGTCTATAATGGTTAATCATATCTACCAAAGTTTTACCTATAGAACTTTTTCAAAAATACAAATTATTAAGAAATCCTTTCTATCCAACATAGCATAAAAGTTTTTTGGACCATTCTAACAACCTATAAAGTGGCTCAAAGGTCTTTACCATGCATTGCATCCTACCCATGGCTTATCTAATAACAAGGGGTGATATGTCAAATGTTTATACTCTTCTTTTCAACTTTAATAACTATGTCAAATGACCTCTATATTGCACCAATGACAAAAAAAACTAGAGTAGAAAAGGAAATGATTCTACTATTAGAATCTATAAAAGATAAATAAGGTTTATGTAAAACTTACAAAAATCAATCTACCAAATTTAGAAAATTTTCTTGTTCATGGCATCATTTTAATAATCCATCCAAAAAATAATTAGTTAAACAAATAAATTGAATTTCAAAACAAAAAAATGTGGTGGACCTTTTAGTGATTTTTTCTCTTGAACCAATCAATTATCATCACATAAGATATCATTGTGATCCAAGTAGTCACTAGATAGTTTTAGGTAAAAACCTACCATTTATTATACAATATCTTTCTCAAAATTTCTTAAAAAATAATCTCTCTATGTAACCAACTAAAGTTGATCCAAAACTAATCTAATACCATGTTAGCTTTCATAACAATTTCCAAAAATAAATGAAACATAACATTAATAATAAGTCATATACAAGAGAATATAAAAAATATATAGACATAATAGAAAACATAGGAGAGATGGGTACCCATAGTCATATCATGATATGAATTCATACTATAAATTGATACAATGGATCAATGTTTATGGGTATTTATAACAAATATCTAATATCAATTAATTACAAACCTCAAGTCAACATAATTTGTCTTAAAGTATAGCTTATATGATATTAAATCCTTAATCAAGGTTAACCATATAAGTGGTTTAACCAATCTCATTGAGGATGAATATATAACCATATAATGTTTTAACCAATCCTAATAAGGGTGAATAGATCAAGATTACCATAGTATTATATAGAGAATATCCATATACTTAAACCATGGTTACCCATAGACATATATTATCACCTATCAAACATGACCAATAAGGTCATATCACCATATTCCATCATAAGACCCCAATATTTGAAGGTTATAGGAAAATTCTAATATGGAATGAGATAATAGAAAATTGTCATGGATATATAAGAATATGTGATTTAATAAATGAATTTTTGGATAATGATATTTAGTTGCATAAATTAGACCTAAATAAATAATACATTTGAATTATAATAATGGAATGGGAAGAACTATTAGAATCACATATTTCTATTTTGTTCCAAAAATATCTAAATCCTATAAAAAATAGTGGGATTGGATGTGAATATATAATATTTAATGAAAGACACCTCATATTACTCAAAAATCAAAGATATAATTTTAATAAGCAATTTCAATTCATGGACAAAAAGCAAGCAAATAAAAAGCTAAGCAACAAGGAGGATTTTTGTAGCAATTGATTTAAATCAACAATAGATAATATGCTCATAGAACAAAGGATCCTTTACTCATTTTTATGAAGAACTATTGACCCTATAAAGTATACACTGATTGATCATCTATAATGGTGTGTGGTATGGTACCTAGGGATAGGTATCTAGGGATACAATATTTTATTGTACATGGGTTTTATGGATAGTTGGCATGGGCCATACATAACCTAAGATATATTGTATTGGGATATTATATTACAATAATAAGTTGGTTAATGGTTTAGTTGGCTAGGGTTAGGGTTATATGCTCCCCAAAGTAGCATTATATGATAGGCATATAAGGAAGGTGTCTTGTCATTGTAGTCATAAAGCATCAATCATATTAGATGTTGCTTTATAATAGTTTTTTCCACATATTGGCATCTCATATTAGGATATCTTGTGGTTTTATTAATTCCTTAAGGAGTATTATTGGTGTTACCCTATCTTAAGATTATTATTTAATATTTATCTCTTGTATGGATTATTGTATAGTGGATAAATAATTTATGTAGTAATTTTATTTTTTAGTATATTTATGGATGATGAAAATATTGTTTTATGATAAGTGGTATCAAAGCACAAATTCTAGAAAACTGGGGATTATTTTTTGTATTTATATAATCTGGGAAATTTTTTTTTTTTAGAAGCCATATCTTTGTATAGATATGTCAAATCTAGTTATTGTGCCATCTTGTTAAAAATTTGAAAAGATTCAAAGTAAGTGGCCATATAAAGAAATATAAGGAGTATTGTGGGAGATATAACCTTGTGAATTTAGTCATATGGAACAAGGGCAATGATATTGTTTTCAAATCATGTTTTTGAAAAGAATGAAACATGAGATATCTTTTAGTTCAGGTAAGCAAATCAATTGTTTTTTATTGTATTTTAAAAGAAATTTTTGGATATACTTGTTTATGTAACATTAGGGGTTGGAATTGGTGATTCAATTATTTTATGAAATCCTAGTTTTAAAATACCCTAAGTTTCATTGCCACTTATTTTTTATTGTGAGGTCATGGAATTATCAGAGTTTTTTAGGGAGGATGATATTGATACTAGAGAATGGTAGAAAAAATCAAGTCTTTAAATTCTATTAAATTTTATTGGAAAAGTGAATGATTTTATTCATTCAAATGGGAAGCCTTACATTGGCTTACAAATTTTACTTTAGCCAATAATTTTTAATATGCTTTGAAAGAACTAGAGCAATCATTCTTTTGAAAAATAGAACTTGAGAGAAAGGATAACAAGACAACCGATTGAAGGATGTGATCAAAATTAACGAGGAAGAAGTAAAAAGTATGTAGCAAGAACAAAAAAACTAAAAAGAAAAAATGTCATAGAAGGAAAAAAAGAAAAAATAAGGATGATAGTATGTTGGATAAATGTGTTAGAGTATATTACATCATTTGGATCATGTAAATGTACCACCTTTGGTACATATCTAGAGTAGGATTTTACTTCAGAGTAAATTTAGCTAGTTACTTCAAGTAATATAATAAATGCACAAGTATCAATGTGCAAGTTGTAAATGTGCATGTAGTCCACATGTACATGAGTCCTAGGTAGAGTAAAGGCCAAGCAATCTATCTTTCTATATAAAGGCCTCATAGAGGAGAAAGTGGAAGAGAGAGAGAGAGAGTGATATAGTAAGTATATAGTGTGTAGTAGATGTAGTGTGGTACAATGTAGTTCTTTCATATACTTTCATGGAGTGTTCATGTCCTCCATTATATAGCATTGTACTATTTTTATCATTCTCATTAATGGCATATTTTTGAGTTATTTGCAGATGTTCATTTCTTTATTTTCCTACATATTATTGTGCCATTAGATTTATAGTTATCTTAGATTAGTTATCCTTTATCTTATGGTTGTACCACCTCTCATCAAAAGATAAAAGTGGTATCAAAGCACATGGTAGATCAAATAGGAAATAGGGAGAGCCACAAGTGAGACTGAGAGAAATCCAAAAATATCATTTAAAAAATTTGAGATTACATTTGGCTAGAGTCTTTCCATAGAGTTACAAAAAAACTCATGAAGACTAGGACTCAACATTCATTCCACTAGATTGACAAATAAACTAGTGAAGGTTATTATCTCCAGAATTATAAATTCTTCCATTCCAGTTTCTAACATCTTGTTGCAAGAAAAGGAGATTCAAAAAATGTTGGGAAGCTTCCTACAAGAGAGCTAGGAAGAATATCTTCTTAGAATCATTCCAGCACTTGCAACAACAAGTAGAAGATTGAAGATTTCAAAGACCTAGAAAAATGTCCCATTACAAGAGTTGCAAACTTGCATATTATAGAAGTGAAGAAAATGCCATAGTAGCCTCATTGTAGACTCAAGGAAGAAGAGACTCCAAAAATGAGTCAAGGAGGAGATATAATATTTGTGATATCCATTCAATATCAACACTTACAAAGTGCAGAAGCAAAAAATTCCATAGGAGCCTTGTTACAAACTCAAGGGAGAGAAGAAGAATCCGATGAAGAGTCTCGGTGAAGATAGGAGATTGGTGATCTCCATTAAATACTACAGTTTATAGAAGAGAAGAAGGACCAACAAGGTCCTATTCCAGAATCCAAAAGTAGCAAATTTTAGAGATCCAAGAAGAAGATCTCATTACCAACACTTCCTTAGTAGAAGGTTGAAGGAAAGGTCTCATTTGGAAGACCATAAGAGCTACGAGATTGAAGACCTTGGTGAGGTCTCAAGGAGAAATAATGAGGAGGCTTGGTGAGTCTCATTAAAGGAGATCAAGAGAAGGCCATTAAAGGAGTTATTAGAAGAACTCATTGGAGAAATTTACTACCAAGGAGAAGTTCTTGATAGTAAAGAACTTGGGACAATTATCGCTATTCGACAACAAGCCTAAGAGAGAAATATTTGGAAATGAATTAGCAAAAATTCATAATAAGTCAAGACTTCTAGATTATTGATAAGAAGACCTAGATCAAAGTCAGAATTCAACAAAGAGAAAGGAGCCAAACATTACTACCAAACCAGAAAGGTTTGAAGATTACCTTTGAAGGCTAAAAGGCTCATTCAAAGATAGGGGTTTGTTGAATCTACAACAAAATACTAAAAGGGTCCTTGAAGGAAAACTCAACTACGATTTGGGGGAGCTCCCTACAAAATTTATGAGTTTCAAGAACAAAATTTTAGTGCAAAAATTGACTTCAAAAGGGCAACAATTAAGACAACATTACTAGTTGCAAAACTTTAGGAGTTTTAGAGTTCATCCTAAAGGCTAATAGGAGTCACCTACTACAGATTAAAGGGTAGAAAGATAGAGGAGTTACTAAGCTGCAAATTGGTGAGTTAAGGAGTTGTTTAGGACAACCAAGAATAGTTGCACATTCATCCAGTAAAAGGGAAGCAATAAGGTGAATCTAATCACCTGCAATCCTTCATCTACAGTGATCATTAAGGTAAGAAACTTGGATGCAAATAGGTTCATTAGTTGAACTATAATTTGGGTTATTATTCAGTTCCATTAAGCACCATTTTAATTCTTTAGAAGTTGCAAAAAGAGAAGGTTGCATTATAGTCTTCAAAAGGAGTGCAGAAGGAAGTTACTTTTAAGGTTATTATCTACACATTAAATAGGAGTTGAATATATTTTTATAGAAATAAAAATATCATCTACCTATTATCTATCTAAGAATCAAGAAGACTACATCCTACAACATTGATTGTAGTGCATATTACAGATTACTTTTAAGAGTTATTTATAATTACTCTTAAGAGAGTTGCAAAAATTATTAGTGCATTTGAGAGTTCTTTAAGAGTTTCTATTAGTGCATTAAAGGAGAAATAAGGTGAGTCTACTATTGCACTATTCTATATTGTTTAACTTATTTACTCTTAAATATTATTATGTGCATTGGTTGATTGAGTTAAGGTAATAAACCAAAGAGCACAAAATCTGCAAATATCAAAGTGTCTAAAGACACTATTTAGTACTCAATACCTATAAATTATTGAGGCCTATAGAAGCCACCAAGCAGATCAAAATTCCTCCAAGGAGTGGAGAAGAAGAAGGCAACCATCAAATCAGAGAAAGAAGCTACAAGAAGAGACTTGAAGTGTCTCAGATTTAAGGTGCAAATAAAGGTTTTTACATATTTGTATGAGAGCACCAGATTTATCTCTATCAAAGGGAGACAAAAATACAAGTGTCTTAAAGACACTCAATGTAGCATATTATTCTACAAGTGGCCATATCATCGACATCAAAGAGCCAATCAAAAGAAGCTCAACATTGGCCATTAGCACTATCAAAAGTGCCTAAAGTGGAACCACACAAAAAGGGTTCAACATCTACCATCCACAAGGAGCAAGTACCAGGTAGAAAGCACAAAAGATTACTATAGAAAAGATCCATCCTAGGGCTCAACATCTAATGTGTATTATGGTGTCCTATCATCCACAACATCAACATCTACAACAACGAACATCTACAAGCATTGAAGCCATGAGAGGATAGTATATTAGTGTAGTCATTACAACATGATATAGTAAAGAGAAGAGGGATTCTAGCTAACAAAAGAGGTGCATTACCATGGGAGAGTCACCAGCTGAGAGTAGCACCATAGAACCGACCTCATCGAACCAAAGCCAACATGGTGAAGGGAAGCACAATTTCTTCCACTTGAAGAAAGTGTTGAGAGCAAGGAAAAATAGTTGTGTACTCACTATCAAAGGAGTTTTTATAAAGTTTGATAGACGTTGGAAGAGACCATACATGCAATTGAGAAGGCCACCACTTGTCACATACAATAGAGCATTTGATAATACTCACAAAGAAAATGCTCAAGATAACGTCTAAGTTTTGGATATTGAAAGGCATCATTGCAAGCATAATCATCATCACCAATTGATTAAAGAAGAAAGGAGCATTACTCAAAGACCAAAGTGTTATTATAATGCCTCACAAGCTCTCAGTAACATGTGGGTGCAAGTCTAAGGAGAATAAAAGCTACATAAGCACCCAAGTCCAAGCAATTATGGTGAAGTCCAAGCAAGTGTAAGCAATTGTAAGTGAAGTTTAAGGAGAGGATATTGAAGTCAGTTGCATTACAACAAAGATGCATTGAAAGCCTGAAGCCAAGGAGTCAAAGGATGTCCACTAAAATCCTATCATCGATCAATTATTCTAGCACCCATCAGGTGTTAAATATTTAGGTGGAAAAGATAATACCAACATCCAGTGAAATCTTACATCACCACCATCAAGAGAGAGCTAAACCACTTATATCACCACGGTCAAGGGAGAGAAAAATTACCTACATCACAATCGTTAAGGGAGAAAAAATTGGTTACATTACCACCATCCAGTGAGAGCATCCTATCTCAGAATACTCACTGCCAGCCAAGCCACCTACGTTGAAGGAAGATAAGTATATTACTCAATTATTTGCTTTCTAAAAATTGGAGTTATAAGGTGTTAAGCATAAGGTTGATTACTATTATTAAAATAACAACCTTAGAAAGCAAGGAAGCCATTCTAACAAAAGTAGAAGAAATTATAGATATTTGCAAATCACCAAGTAGGAGATATAAGGTTGTCAACCTTAGTAAACCAGAAAATTTAAAATTTGCAAATACTATTATTATTATTTTCTAATATTCCAAAGTAGGGAGTTATAAGGTATACTACATCAAAATAGTTTATTGGAATTTAGAAATATTAAACTATTGGACATTAAGGGATATAAAAGGAAGTTCTTCATTTACTTAAAGAAGTTGGAATTATATACTTACACTTGTCTCATATTCATACTAAAGAGGTAAAATAAATCCAACCATAGAGAACTTCAAATTAAGTGCATAGTTCATTAGGAGAGATAAGGTGAAATAAAAGTTGATTTACAAAACATTACAAAATCAACTCAAAAGTGAACTATTATTTACTAAGCACTTTATTAAGCTTATAGCTTACTCTAATCACTAGGGAGACATAAGGAATTCTACAAAACCTAAGTCTAAAAAGGTCTCTATCAAAATAAAGTCATACACTAGGGAGATATAAGGATCATCATGACAACAAATAAATTCATCCTTATAGAATCTCAACTACTTAAAGGTCCAAATTATTTCTCATGGAAAAATAAAGTAAGAGCAATTTTAATAGTTGAGAATCTTTGGGAAATTGTCAAAGGAATAACTACTAAACCTAATTCAGGTGATACATAGATTCAAATTGAAGAACACAGGCTTATACTGAGAGGGGGGTGAACAGTATAAGATCAACTTTTACTTTTCTTTCCCAAACAATATTATCCAATATTATCAATGGCAATATCAATAGCAGTAATCAAAGCAATGCACAAATCATCACACACATGAGAGACACAAATTTAATGTGGTTCACCCAATGTGGGTTACATCCACGGAGAAAATATTTCTTCTAAATTTTCTCAACAAATCTCTTGGGAATCAATTCCCTATTACAATGTTTATGGACCTCTATCCAAAGGAGACACCAATCCCCTATACTCTGATTTGTGGATCTCTCTCCATAGGAGAACTCTATCCCCTTGCTCTGGTTTGTGGATCTCTCTCCATAGGAGAACTCTTTCCCCTTGTTCTGGATCTCTCCATAGGAGAACTCTTTCCCCTTTGCTCTAGTTCGTGGATCTCTCTCCATAGGAGAACTCTTTCCCCTTTGCTCTAGTTCATGGATCTCTCTCCATAGGAGAACTCTTTCCCCTTTGCTTTGGTTCATGGATCTTGATCTAGGAGAACTCTATCTCCTCAACTTGTTCATGGATCTCTATCCATAGAAGAACTCTATCTCCCTAGTTGTTGGATCTCTCTCCATAGGAGAACTCTATCCCCTCTGCTCTGGTTGGTGAACTTCAATCCATAGAAGACCTCTATCCCCACTACTCTGGCTAATGGACCTCTCTCCACAGGAGACCTCTATCCCCACTACACTAGCTTATGGACCTCTATCCATTGGAGACCTCTATCCTCTCTACTCTTGTCACCTCCAAAGTCTGCTCTCAACTCTATCTCAAATCTACACCAAACCTCATCACAAGTCTAGCACAAATCTGCTCTAACTTTGCTTAAATCTACCCAAGCCTTAACACAAAGCTTGATCAAATTAGAAACCAAACCTGCTCTCAATTTTATTTCAAATCTACCTCAAATCTGCTTCAAGTCTTCTCACAAGACTTGCTCAAATCTACCTTCAAGCCTTCTCAAAAGACTTGCTCAAATCTACCTTCAATGTTGCTCACAAAACCTGCTCAAATATTTCCAAATCTTGCATACAAACAAATGCTTAAATCTCTTTCAGAAATACTTTCTTCAACTAGGCAATTCAGACATATTCTACCTAGAATTCGTTTAACCTCTGGAACATATAGAGAATGATATGCTCTATCAAAAACTCAATATGTTCTTCACACTCACAAATATTGTACTCAACTAATCCAATCTCTATCTCTTGCAAAATCCCTTTCAAATCAAATCAAAATAATGTATAACTTGTTTCACAAAACTGATCTATCTTCTTTGCAAATTTTCTCTCAAAGATCAATCACACTAATGCACAAATTTCCCTCATAAAATTGATCTCAAACACTTTCATAATTGCTTTCAATATCTCAAACCAATGTTCAAAAGGTTTCACAATGATGCATAACTTGTCTTCAACCTAGCACAAGTAGTTCACAATATCTAGCACAAATATCTCAATCTCTTTCAACAATGGAAGCACAATATTGTTCTCAAACTCTAATACAATTATTTCAAATTTCTCTCAACAATTGATGCACATGTAGGTCTCAAACCCTAACTCAAATATTTTCAACAATGCTTACCAAACAACCCTTTTATCTCCACCTTATGTTTTAGAAACATTTACTCAACAAAACACCTTAAATAAGGAATGATGTGCCCATACCTCTTAATTTTCTCTTATGGAGATATGTCTTCAAAAACCTATCTCACAAACAACTGATCTTTCTAGTGCCACTACAAGGGTTAGATAGCAAAATACTTTCTCAAACCATCCACATGAACTTTCTTCTCAAAAATATATGCTCAATGAAATCTGAAATTGATATTCAATAACTCTTCTCTTGTTCTCAAAATATAGGGCATTAATAATTATCAAAGACCTTCAAACTCACTTTCACCATACAAAAATTACAATAAAATATCAAACCACTATAACACCTTATTACTCCTATTCTTGCATGCAAAACATATCCCCTTTGTTTTTCTTAATCCTTTTGCAAAAATAAAATATATAAGGCACTCTTTTTTTTCAAAAATTTAAAAAACTCTTGCACACAAAAATTTATGACTTCACAACCTTATGACTCCCTAATTATAAAAACAAAGCTTTAATAAACTCAACCCTTATAACTCCTAATAGCAAAAATTAATTTCAACCCTTATGGCACTTATAATAAAACCTAACCCTTATGACTCCCTAAAAAAAAAAAACTTTATAAAAAATTGCCCTTACCAACTTGCTATCATGGGGTTTTGAACATGTGACCTCATGGAGCCCATGCTCTAGCACGTGCTAGAGCACCATGTGGGCTAACTACCCACACAAGACCTCAAGGCACTTAACTTCCCTTTAACCTATCACCATCGAATGAAATGTTGCTTCCAAAAACAAAATGTGAACAACTTATCACTACCACGTCTCGAACTTGAGACCTCCTCCATGCTACTCCCTACGTGGGGTCCACCTACCAACTGAGCTACCCACTCGGTTGGAACCAAAGGCCTACACTCTCCTTATTAATTTCTGTGCACTATCCAAAAAGGAAAATGTGCATCCTCTTTTCCCTCGTGCTACCTTGCTCGAAGATCGTGCACTGTGATTCGTAAAGGATTTTGATGCCTTAGGAATTTTGAATGCCAATCCTTAATATTTTTACACACATGCCAAATGATTTTAGGTTCCAATTTATGTATGCACTTTGACTTTAGGAAGACGATGTCGACGCTTGCCACCTTAGGAGAATATTTAAATTTTGGCACCTATTTTAAATTTAAATAATATTATTATAATATTTAAAATTTTAATTTAAATATTATAATTAATCCTTTTAACCCTTTGTATTTTGCCTTGGAAACTTCCTCAACTTGCATTTAATTGAACCTTTTTCAAAGGAGCTTTGTCTACCTTGTCTTCCTTTTTCAATGGAGGTATTTGCCTTGCAATTTAATATTTCAACCTAGAAAATGATTTTCAATCATTTTACTTTTGACATCAATCCTTTGACATCAATGACAACCAATATACTCAAAATTTCCAACAATCTCCCCCTTTGTCATTGATGGCAACCCTTTCTAAAAAATTCCTTTTCCTATCACTGGATTCCAAATCTGCTCCCCCTGAGAAACTACTCCTCCTAATTGAATGCTCTCCCCCTTACTCAAATACTCATCTCCCCTTTGACATCAATGGCAAAGGGACTCCTTTGGGGCTAAATATAAGACTCTTAGCTCAGCCCCCTCCCCACCTCCTCTCCTTGAGGTGATTAATTTTGGGGTGGGAGTATCTCTACTCCCAGCATACAATGCTCTTTTTCTTTGTCAACCTTCTTTTTCAACATCTTTGTAGCCATACCCTTTTGATCCTTTTGAGTGTCCCTGTTCTTGCTTATCTCTGGAAGTTCTAGAAACTCTGTTCTACACCACTTGGCCTTATGCCCAAGATTATTGCACTTGTAACACTTAATGTTGTAGTTCTTGGAAGGTGCAAATATCTTGAAGTTCCTCTTGGTGAAGCCATACTCATTTCTATCATGAACCCTACAATGGATTGCTTTATGACCAAAGCGATTACAAGAGTAGCAATACCCTTGGAAGAAATATCCATATTTGAAAGAGTTGACATTCCTCTTAGTGAGACCATACTCCTTTCCATGAATCCTGCAATGCATAGCCTTGTGACCAAACCGATTACATGAAAAACAACGTCCTTTGAAGAAATCTTGTCTTGAACCCTCTGGTCTCTTAGTCCTTTCTTTTCCTTCTCTGTGATGATCCCTGTTTCTTGTTTGTGCATTGTTTCCTTTCTTAGTGAAGCTTCTATTCTTCAACTTATCCTCATAAGTCTTAATTTCTTCTTCACTCTCTTCCTCTGAAACTTCCTCTTCTTTTGAGCTTGAGCTTGACCCTTCTTCTTGTTTCCCTTGTCCTTCTTCAAAACCAAGTCCTATTTTGATAGATGAAGATCTTTGTGCATTGATAATTTTATCCAAAGTCTTTGAAATTTTTCCAAACTTGTGTAGCTTGTCCTTAGAATATTTCACTTCCATCCTTAGTGAAACTACCTCATGTTCTAATCTTTCACATTCTAACTCTTTTACCTCTAACTTTTCAACCATGACCTCTTTAAATCTCCTTGCCTTAGCTTTTGAGTTTGTTAGGTCTTGTAGAAGCTTTTCTTTTTCTTCCTCATGTTCTTGAACTTGAGCCTTTAGTCTTGAATTCTGCTTTCTAACCTTTTTCAATTCTCTGAGAGCAACAATAAGTTCTGCTTCTAGATCAATTGTGCCTTCCTCTTCATTTTTTGAATCTTTCTCTACTTCTTGGTCTCCAAGAGCATCTTCATACTTTTCAACTTTATCTTCAATAGGAGCATTTTCTTCCTCTTCTATTGCCAAAAATAGAATCTCTTCTTCTTCACTATCTGAGAGTCTTTCATCATTGTCACTTGAAGCCTTGCTTGCCTTGTTAACATAGAAACTCTTCTTGTGCCTTTGAAAGAACTTATTTTCATGCTTGCCTTGACCATACCTATTTTTCTTTTCATACCTGGATTTTCCTCCTTCCTTTTTCTTATGATCCTGTTTCTCTTCACTGCTACTACTTCCGACTTCTGGACAATTAGATGCATAGTGACCAAAATTACCACAATTAAAACATTTCACAGTCTTCATACCTTTGTGCTTTCTTGAGTCCTTCTTGTTTCTTCTCCCATAGTTAGCTTCTTCATCACTACTTGACTCACCACTTGATTCTGGTTTCTTATCTTTTGTCTTCTTTGAAGCTTTGAAAGTTGCCTCTTTCTTGGAGTTGGGATCCTTTACTATTCTCATCTCATAAGCTATGAGAATTCCATGTAACTCATCCATAGTCAACTTATCAATATCTCTCATCTCTTCTATAGCTGAAACCTTTCCATCATACCTCATAGGGAGTGACCTTAATACTTTCTGAGCAACACTGGAGTCTTCAATTTTGAATCCAAGTCCACGCATGGTATTAACAACCTCATCCACACGAAGTAAGTATGTAGCAATATCTTCCTCATCTTCCATATTCAAATCTTCAAACCTTTTCTTGTGGTTTTGTAGTTTTGCCATCTTGACCTTTTTATCTCCTTCATATGTTTGCTTCAATTTGTCCCATATCTCTTTTGCTGATTTGTAGTGCATAAATTTCACAAATTTTGCTTCACGTAATCCACTTAAGATTCCATTCATAGCCTTGGCATTATTCACATGTAACAGCTTACCATATTTATCTATGGGAGGAGTAGTTGTAGGTGTGAATCCATCCTCAATGGATTGCCATGTCTCATATCCTTGTGCCATCAAGTAAGTCTTCATTCTTATACTCCAGAAGGCATAATTGTTCCCATCAAACAATGGTGCCTTATTTGATGAAGATCCATTCTGAGATGCCATCTGTGTTCTTGTAATATCTTCCTTCAAGTTATTAGACTCTTTTGAAGGAACCCACTCTGATACCAATTGAAGAACACATGCTTATACTGAGAGGGGGGTGAACAATATAAGATCAACTTTTACTTTTCTTTCCCAAAACAATATTATCCAATATTATCAATGGCAATATCAATAGTAGTAATCAAAGCAATGCATAAATCATCACACACATGAGAGACACAAATTTAACGTGGTTCACCCAATGTGGGTTACATCCACGAAGAAAATATTTCTTCTAAATTTTCTCAACAAATCTCTTGGGAATCAATTCCCTATTACAATGTTTATGGACCTCTATCCAAAGGAGACACCAATCCCCTATGCTCTGATTTGTGGATCTCTCTCCATAGGAGAACTCTATCCCCTTGCTCTGGTTCATGGATCTCTCTCCATAGGAGAACTCTTTCCCCTTTGCTCTGGTTCGTGGATCTCTCTCCATAGGAGAACTCTATTCCCTTTGCTCTAGTTCATGGATCTCTCTCCATAGGAGAACTCTATCCCCTTTGCTCTAGTTTATGGATCTCTCATAGAAATTTCTTTTCTAGGTTCTTCTATCTTCTCTCTTGTTCATGGATCTCTTTCCATAGGAGAACTCTATCCCCTCTGCTCTGGTTGGTGAACTTCTAGAAGACTTTATCCCCACTACTCTAGCTTGTGGATCTCTCTCCATAGGAGAACTCTATCCCCACTACACTGGTTGATGGATCTCTATCCACTAGAGACCTCTATCCTCTCTGCTCTGTCACCTCCAAATTCTTATCTCAAATCTATCTCAAATCTACACCAAACCTTATCACAAGTCTAGCACAAATCTGCTCTAACTCTACTCAAATATACCCCAAGCCTTAACACAAATCTTTATCAAATCAGCAACCAAATCTACTCTCAATTCTATCTCAAATCTTCCCCAAGCCTTAACACAAAGCTTGATCAAATTAACAATCAAACCTGCTCTCAATTCTATCTAAATCTATTTCAAGTCTTCTCATAAGACTTGCTCAAATCTACCTCAATCTTCAAGTCTTCTCACAAGACTTGCTCAAATCTACCTTCAAGCCTTCTCAAAAGACTTGCTCAAATCTACCTTCAATGTTGCTCATAAAACTTGCTCAAATATTTCCAAATCTTGCATACAAACAAATGCTTAAATCTCTTTTAGAAATACTTTCTTCAACTAGGCAATTCATACATATTCTACCTAGAATTCATTTAACCTCTGGAACATATAGAGAATGATATGCTCTATCAAAAACTCAATATGTTCTTCACACTCACAAATATTGTATTCAATTAATCCAATCTCTATCTCTTGCAAAATCCCTTTCAAATCAAATCAAAACAATGTATAACTTGTTTCATAAAACTGATCTATCTTCTTTGCAAATTTTCTCTCAAATATCAACCACAATAATGCATAAATTTCCTCACAAAATTGATCTCAAACACTTTACAATTTCAATATCTCTCAAACAATGTAAAGGTTCACAATGATGCACTAACTTGTCTTCAAACCTAGCACAAGTATTTCACAATCTCTAGCACAAATGTCTCAATTCCTTTCAACAATGAAAGCACAAAGTCTTCTCAAACTCTAATACAATTGTTTCAAATTTCTCTCAACAATTGATGCACATGTAGGTCTCAAACCCTAACTCAAATATTTTCAACAATGCTTACCAAACAACCCTTTTATCTCCACCTTATGTTTCAAAAATATTTACTCAACAAAACACCTTAAATAAGGAATGATGTGCCCATACCTCTTAATTTTCTCTTATGGAGATATGTCTTCAAAAACCTGTCTCACAAACAACTGATCTTTCTAGTGCCACTTCAAGGGTTAGATAGCAAAATACTTTCTCAAACCATCCACATGAACTTCCTTCTCAAAAATATATGCTCAATGAAATCTGAAAATTGATGTTCAATAACTCTTCTCTTGTTCTCAAAATATAGGGCATTAATAATTATCAAAGACCTTCAAACTCACTTTCACCATACAAAAATTACAATAAAATATCAAACCACTATAACACCTTATTACTCCTATTCTTGCATGCAAAACATATCCCCTTTGTTTTTCATTAATGCTTTTGCAAAAATAAAATATATAAGGCACTCTTTGTAATTTATGTTTGCAAAAATAAAACTCTTAAAACAACTCCTTGCACATAAAATTTTATGACTTCACAACCTTATGACTCCCTAATTATAAAAATAAAGCTTTAATAAACTCAACCCTTATAACTCCCTAATAGCAAAAATTATGCATCATTAATTTCAACCCTTATGGCACTCTAAACAACTCCTAACCCTTATGACTCCCTAATAGCAAGCAAAAACTTTATTAAAAATAATCCTTATGACTCCCAAACATTAAACAAACACTTTATAAAAATTTTGCCCTTACCAAACTTCTATCGTGGGGTTTCGAATACGCGACCTCATGGAGCCCATGCTCTAGCACGTGCTAGAGCACCACGTGGGCTAACTGCCCACACAAGACCTCAAGGCACTTAACTTCCCTTTAACCTATCATCATCGAATGAACTATCACTACCCAAAATAAAATATGAACAACCTATCACTATCGCATCTCGAACTCGAGACCTCCTCCATGCTACTCCCTACATGGGGTCCACCTACCAACTGAGCTACCCACTCGGTTGGAACCAAAGGCCTGTGCTCTCCTTATTAACTTTTGTGCACTATCCAAAAAGGAAAATGTGCATCCTCTTTCCCCTTGTGCTACCTTGCTCGAAGATCATGCGTTGCGATTTGCAAAGGATTTCGATGCCTTAGGAATTTTGAATGCCAATCCTTAATATTTTTCCACACCATGCCAAATGATTTTAGGTTCCAATTTATATATGCACTTCGACTTAGGAAGACGACGTCGACACTTGCCACCTTAGGAGAATATTTAAATTTTGGCGCCCATTTTAAATTTAAATAATATTATTATAATATTTAAAATTTTAATTTAAATATTATAATTAATCCTTTTAACCCTTTGTCTTTTGCCTTGGAAACTTCCTCAACTTGCATTTAATTGAACCTTTTTCAAAGGAGCTTGTCTACCTTGTCTTCCTTTTTCAATGGAGGTATTTGCCTTGCAATTTAATATTTCAACCTAGAAAATGATTTTCAATCATTTTACTTTTGACATCAATCCTTTGACATCAATGACAACCAATTACTCAAAATTTCCAACAATCTCCCCCTTTGTCATTGATGGCAACCCTTTCTAAAAATTCCTTTTCCTATCACTGGATTCCAAATCTGCTCCCCTTGAGAAACTACTCCCCCTGACTGAATGCTCTCCCCCTTACTCAAATCTCTCCCCCTTTGACATCAATGGCAAAGGGACTCCTTTGGGGCTAAATATAAGACTCTTAGCTCAGCCCCCTCCCCACCTCCTCTCCTTGAGGTGATTAATTTTGGGGTGGGAGTATCTCTACTCCCAGCATACAATGCTCTTTTTCTTTGTCAACCTTCTTTTTCAACATCTTTGTAGCCATACCCTTTTGAACCTTTTGAGTGTCCCTGTTCTTGCTTATCTCTGGAAGTTATGGAAACTTTGTTCTACACCACTTGGCCTTATGCCCAAGATTATTGCACTTGTAACACTTAATGTTGTAGTTCTTGGAAGGTGCAAATATCTTGAAGTTCCTCTTGGTGAAGCCATACTCATTTCTGTCATGAACCCTGTAATGGATTGCTTTATGACCAAAGCGATTACAAGAGTAGCAATACCCTTGGAAGAAATATCCATCTTTGAATGAGTTGACATTCCTTTTAGTGAGACCATACTCCTTCTTTCCATGAATCCTACAATGCATAGCCTTGTGACCAAACCGATTACATGAAAAACAATGTCCTTTGAAGAAATCTTGTCTTGAACCCTCTGGTCTCTTAGTCCTTTCTTTTCCTTCTCTGTGATGATCCCTGTTTCTTGTTTGTGCATTGTTTCCTTTCTTAGTGAAGCTTCTATTCTTCAACTTATCCTCATAAGTCTTAATTTCTTCTTCACTCTCTTCCTCTAAAACTTCCTCTTCTTTTGAGCTTGAGCTTGACCCTTCTTCTTGTTTCCCTTGTCCTTCTTCAAAACCAAGTCCTATTTTGATAGATGAAGATCTTTGTGCATTGATAATCTTATCCAATGTCTTTGAAATTTTCCCAAACTTGTGTAGCTTGTCCTTAGAATATTTCACTTCCATCCTTAGTGAAATTACCTCATGTTCTAATATTTCACATTCTAACTCTTTTACCTCTAACTTTTCAACCATGACCTCTTTAAATCTCCTTGCCTTAGCTTTTGAGTTTGTTAGGTCTTGTAGAAGCTTTTCTTTTTCTTCCTCATGTTCTTGAACTTGAGCCTTTAGTCTTGAATTCTGCTTTCTAACCTTTTTCAATTCTCTGAGAGCAACAATAAGTTCTTCTTCTAGATCAACTGTGCCTTCCTCTTCATTTTTTGAATCTTTCTCTACTTCTTGGTCTCCAAGAGCATCTTCATACTTTTCAACTTTATCTTCAATAGGAGCATTTTCTTCCTCTTCTATTTCCAAAAATAGAATCTCTTCTTCTTCACTATCTGAGAGTCTTTCATCACTATCACTTGAAGCCTTGCTTGCCTTGTTAACATAGAAAATCTTCTTGTGCCTTTGAAAGAACTTCTTTTCATGCTTGCCTTGACCATACCTATTTTTCTTTTCATACCTAGATTTTCCTCCTTCCTTTTTCTTATGATCTTGTTTCTCTTCACTGCTACTGCTTCTAGATTCTAGAAAATTAGATGCATAGTGACCAAAATTACCACAATTAAAACATTTCATAGTCTTCATACCTTTGTGCTTTCTTGAGTCCTTGTTTCTTCTCCCATAGTTAGCTTCTTCATCATTGCTTGACTCACCACTTGATTCTGGTTTCTTATCTTTTGTCTTCTTTGAAGCTTTGAAAGTTACCTCTTTCTTGGAGTTGGGATCCTTTACTATTCTCATCTCATAAGCTATGATAATTCCATGTAACTCATCCATAGTCAACTTATCAATATCTCTCATCTCTTCTATAGCTGAAACCTTTCCATCATACCTCATAGGGAGTGACCTTAATACTTTCTGAGCAACACTGGAGTCTTCAATTTTGAATCCAAGTCCATGCATGGTATTAACAACCTCATCCACATGAAGTAAGTATGTAGCAATATCTTCCTCATCTTCCATCTTCAAATCTTCAAACCTTTTCTTGTGGTTTTGTAGTTTTGCCATATTGACCTTTTTATCTCCCTCATATGTTTACTTTAATTTTTCCCATATCTCTTTTGTTGATTTGCAGTGCATAACTTTCACAAATTTTACTTCACGTAATCCACTTAAGATTCCATTCATAGCCTTGGTATTATTCACATGTAACATCTTACCATATTTATCTATGGAAGGAGTAGTTGTAGGTGTGAAACCATCCTCAATGGATTGCCATGTCTCATATCCTTGTGCCATCAAGTAAGTCTTCATTATTATACTCCAAAAGGTATAATTGTTCCCATCAAACAATGGTACCTTATTTTATGAAGATCCATTCTGAGATGCCATCTGTGTTCCTATAATATCTTCCTTCAAGTTGTTAGACTCTTTTGAAGGAACCCACTCTAATACCAATTGAAGAACATATGCTTATACTGAGAGGGGGTGAACAGTATAAGATCAACTTTTACTTTTCTTTCCCAAACAATATTATCCAATATTATCAATGGCAATATCAATAGTAGTAATCAAATAAATGCACAAATCATCACACACATGAGAGACACAAATTTAACGTGGTTCACCCAATGTGGGTTACATCCATGGAGAAAATATTTCTTCTAAATTTTCTCAACAAATCTCTTGGGAATCAATTCCCTATTACAATGTTTATGGACCTCTATCCAAAGGAGATATCAATCCCCTATGCTCTGATTTGTGGATCTCTCTCCATAGGAGAACTCTATCCCCTTGCTCTAGTTTGTGGATCTCTCTCCATAGGAGAACTCTTTCCCCTTTCTCTGGTTCATGGATCTCTCTCCAGAAGAACTCTTTCCCTTTCTTAGGTTCATGGATCTCTCTCCATAGGATAACTCTTTTCCTTTACTCTTGTTTGGATCTCTCTCCATAGGAGAACTCTTTCCCCTTTGCTCTGGTTCATGGATCTCTCTCCATAGGAGAACTCTTTCCCCTTTGCTCTGGTTCATGGAACTTGACTAGGAAATCTTTCTCAACTGATATCTTTCTGGATCTCTTTCATAGGAGAACTCTATCCCCTCTGCTCTAGTTGGTGAACTTCAATTTATAAAAGACCTATGTTCCTACTACTCTGGCTAATGGACTTCTATCCATTGGAGACCTTTGTCCCCACTAAAATGGCTGATGGACCTCTATCCACTGAAGACCTCTATCCTCTCTGCTCTTGTCACCTCCAAATTTTGATCTCAAATCTATCTTAAATTTACACCAAACCTTATCACAAGTCTAGCATAAATCTGCTCTAACTCTGCTCAAATCTACCCCAAGCCTTAACATAAAGCTTGATCAAATCAAAAACCAAACCTGCTCTCAATTCTATCTCAAATCTACCCCAAGCCTTAACAAAAATTTTGATCAAATCAGCAACCAAACTTGCTCTCAATTCTATTTTAAATCTACCTCAAAGTTGCTTCAAGTCTTCTCACAAGACTTGCTCAAATCTACCTTCAAGCCTTCTCAAAAGACTTGCTCAAATCTACCTTCAATGCTTCTCACAAAACCTGCTCAAATATTTCTAAATCTTGCATACAAACAAATGCTTAAATCTCTTTTAGAAATACTTTCTTCAACTAGGCAATTTAGACATATTCTACCTAGAATTCGTTTAACCTCTGGAACATATAGAGAATGATATGCTCTATCAAAAACTCAATATGTTCTTCACACTCACAAATCTTGTACTCAAATCAATCTCTATCTCTTGCAAAATCCTTTCAAATCAAGTCAAAACAATGTATAACTTGTTTCACAAAATTGATCTATCTTCTTTGCAAATTTTCTCTCAAACATCAACCTCAATAATGCACAAATTTCCCTCACAAAATTTATCTCAAACACTTTCACAATTGCTTTCAATATCTCTCAACCAATGCTCAAAAGGTTTCACAATAATGCATTAACTTGTCTTCAAATCTAGCACAAGTAGTTCACAATCTCTAGCACAAATGTCTCAATCTCTTTCAACAATGGAAGCACAATCTTGTTCTCAAACTCTAATGCAATTGTTTCAACTTTCTCTCAACAATTGATGCACATGTAGGTCTCAAACCCTAACTCAAATATTTTCAACAATGCTTACCAAACAACCCTTTTATCTCCACCTTATGTTTCAAAAACATTCACTCAACAAAACACCTTAAATAAGGAATGATGTGCCCATACCTCTTAATTTTCTCTTATGGAGATATGTCTTCAAAAACCTGTCTCACAAACAACTGATCTTTCTAGTGCCACTACAAGGGTTAGATAGCAAAATACTTTCTCAAACCATCCACATGAACTTTCTTCTCAAAAGGATATGCTCAATGAAATCTGAAATTGATATTCAATAACTCTTCTCTTGTTCTCAAAATATAGGGCATTAATAATTATCAAAGACCTTCAAACTCACTTTCACCATACAAAAATTACAATAAAATATCAAACCACTATAACACCTTATTACTCCTATTCTTGCATGCAAAACATATCCCCTTTGTTTTTCTTAATGCTTTTGCAAAAATAAAATATATAAGGCACTCTTTGTAATTTATGTTTGCAAAAATAAAACTCTTAAAACAACTCCTTGCACACAAAACTTTATGACTTCACAACCTTATGACTCCCTAATTATAAAAACAAAGCTTTAATAAACTCAACCCTTATAACTCCTAATAGCAAAAATTATGCATCATTAATTTCAACCCTTATGGCACTCTAAACAACTCCTAACCCTTATGTCTCCCTAATAGCAAGCAAAAACTTTATTAAAAATAATCCTTATGACTCCCAAACATTAAACAAACACTTTATAAAAATTTTTCCCTTACCAAACTATTGTCACGGGGTTTCGAACGCGCAACCTGACAGAGCCCACGCTCTAGCACGTGCTAGAGCACCACGTGGGCTAACTGCCCACACAAGACCTCAAGGCACTTAAATTCCATTTAACCTGTTATCGCCAAATGAACTATCACTGCCCAAAATAAAACATGAACAACCCATCACTACCGCATCTCGAACACGAGGTCCACCTGCCAACTGAGCTACCCACTTGATTGGAACCAAAGGCTTGCACTCTCCTTATTATCTTCTGTGTGTTATCCAAAAAGGGAAAACGTGCATCCTTCTTTCCCTCATGCCACCTTGCTCAAAGATTGTGCACTGTGATTCGCAAAGGATTTTGATGCCTTAGGAATTTCGAATGCCAATCCTTAATCTTTTTCCACACCATGCCAAATGATTTTAGGTTCCAATTTATGTATGCACTTTGACTTTAGGAAGACGACGTCGATGCTTGCCACCTTAGGAGAATATTTAAATTTTGGCACCCATTTTAAATTTAAATAATATTATTATAATATTTAAACTTTTAATTTAAATATTATAATTAATCCTTTTAACCCTTTGTCTTTTGCCTTGGAAACTTCCTCAACTTGCATTTAATTAAACCTTTTTTAGATGAAATACAACCTTAAACCAATTTAGGAGGAACATCAACAGAAGCTTGGAAAACCCTAGAAAAAATATTTGAAGGGAAAAACAAAGCTACTATCCTAAATATTCAAACTCAATTACATTCTCTGAAAATGAATAGTGGAGAGAATATAGAACTATTCCTAAGAAAGGTAGCAGACATTAAGGGAAAATTATTAACCTTGGGAGAAAATGTTAAAGACAAATTCCTTCTTCAAGTAACCATGAGAGCACTTCCAAATAGTTATAAGCATCTAGTTACATCTTTGCAAGTACTAAGTAAAGATACATCATTTGATGAGCTAATCAACATTCTTCAAGAATATGAGGTTATAGTGAAAGATGAAATGACTAACACTGCATTAGTTTTAAAAGATACTCCACAAGGAAACATAACCTCATATTCAAAATAACAAAAGCCTTGGAATAATAGATATTATCATGTATGCTAAAGAAAAGGTCATAGTTCTAACTACTGCAAATTCAATCCAAGGAACCAAAATCGAGGGAATCAAATAAACTATGGAAACCAACCAAATATGGCATTCCAACCAAGGTAATATCAAGATCAGAGTAATCCTCAACATCAACAGTTTCAGCTACCTCAATTAGAATACCAAGGAGGAAATTAGAAGGGACACTTAGATCAAAGGATTCAATAAATTGAACTAGAAGATCCTATATATAATGAAGTCAAAGCTCTCCCAGCAAAGATAGATTTCTATAATTACTTGCTTGAACAAGACACATATAGCAGAGAAGGAGAACTTAAAATCCAGTACCGAATAAAAGATCTATATTGAAGACTAAAGTCTTCAATACCCAAATAATGTAATTACATTATTTAGATCATGTAAATGTACCACTTTTGGTATATATCTAGAGTAGGAGTTTGCTTTAGAGTAAAGTTAGTTAGTTTATTCAAGTAATATAATAAATGCACAAGTGTTAATGTGCAATTTGTAAATGTGCATGTAGTCCACATGTACATGAGTCCTAAGTATAGTAAAGGCCAAGCAATCTATATTTATATATAAAGGCCTCATACAAGAGGAAGTGGAAGATAGAGAGATATCGAGTGACATAGTAAGTATATAGTGTGTAGTATGTTGGAAATATTGAGTAGTTGATTTTTCATTGATGTTAAAGTTACATGAGGTAGTTATAATTGGATGATAAAGAAAGCATGGTATTCAAGACACATAGCAAGGTTTATTACAAAGCAAGGAAAATATTATAAGAAGGACAAAAAAAGGTTTAAGAGGGCTTTAGAAGGTAAAGTTTAATATCAAAAAGCAAGAGGGCCAAAAGGATTATAATATTTATTTTAAATATTATAAGAAGGACAAAAAAAAGGTTTAAGAGGGCTTTAGAAGGTAAAGTTTAATATCAAAAAGCAAGAGGGCCAAAGGTTTAATAAAATCCACTTGGGATAAATTTTTGAAGGCTAAAGGTTCAAAAGAAAGTATTATAATATTTATTAAATATTATAAACCCTTGGCGACCAACATTTTTGAAAAAGCTCCAATGCAAAATTGTGAGCCGATGAATTAATATAAATCGAATTGCATATTAATAAGGGAAAATATTTTGTTAAGCTAAGGTTTGGAGTGGAGAAGCATAAATCAAATCCATTCACATAGGTTTCAAATTTAGCATAGTGGAGATAAGAGCGCAATTGTTTGTTGGATTAGGTGTGCCTCATTTCATAGCTATCAAGTATGTCGATCATTGTTTTTCATGAGCATTGATTCATTGATGTTTGAAGATCATTTTCATTATTTTTTGAAGGAATATTGTTCACCGTTCATTGAGAGGAGCCCAACACTTGTTAAGTGAGTGAATCCGCCATTCATTGAGAGAATCCACAATTTAAGAAAATACTTGAGCATCTATTGAAGTACAGTGTGCTTTTCAATTGAATTTCATGGTTAGAAAGAGAGTGTAGTGTACTTTTTGATTGAGCACCATGGTTGGAAAGAGAGTGAAATGTGATTTGTTGAGTTCCATTCATTGGTATTCTATTCAGAATTATTGGAAATTTTTGTTGGAGTCCGTGGATCATAATTTCTCACTATTGTGAGTACATTTTATTACAGGTCATAAGTGTTTGGCTTATCATTTGTAAAAGTCTCTTATTGTCATTCAAAAAAGAGTGCAGTGTGTTCTGTTATCTGTTGAGCTTTGTGTAAGTCCTCTGTTGCCACTCAAAAGAGCCTGATGTGTTATTTGTTGAAACACTATGAAAGTTTTCTATTGTCTTTCGGAAGACCTTTGTGTGTCATCTGTGAGTCCAATTTTGTTATCTTAGAGATAGTCCATTGTATCCTATTGGATAAGTCTTTCATCCTTGTCCAAAATTTTTTTCATTGTTTTTTACTCCTACAAATTGCTTCGGCCATTTATGAGACATTGAAGGAGTTTTATGCACTATGAAAGTCATTGAAATTTGAGAGATATTTTACTGGATAAAAGAAGACACTAGAAGTGCTTTAGGGTTTTGGAAAATGTTTCAGAGAAGATCTAAAAATACCAGTGAAGAAAGTGTTAACTTCTGCATGCGTTGGAAGTGGAAAGGAAAAAAATTAGGGTTGAGCACTTCATCCATTGGAAACCAGATTTCAAGTGTAGTATAAGATCATGGGAGAAGATTGAAGTTCCATTCGGTTGGTTAGCCTAAACGGTTACAAGAAAGGTTTGGACACTAGAGGTCAAAGGGCCAATTCTCATCCATACCAAGAAATTTTTGTATGAGGTATTTATAATGTTTTTATTAATATTTGAAAAAGAGTTATCAAGGTAATTTATATAAATTATTTATATTGGCGAAAAGGAGATATAAGGATGTGTATGGTTTAAAGTCTTTTATTATGCAAATAATTTATTACAAGGATGTATATTATAACAACTTTTGAGTTGCATGATTGAAAAATAAAATATTAAAGAGAATTGTTGCATATGAGAAAAGGAGAAATAAGGTATATTGAGTTTTATTTGTTGATTATACTCTTGCATGATATTTTGAGGGGTTTGGTTTATTATTAAAGACTTTACTTTGAGAAACCAAAAAGAGTTGTGAAGCATTATTTTTAGCCATTCTTGTGCATCATTGTTGAATGAATTTGTGAAGCATTTGAGCATTGGTTTGAGTGACATTGAAATTGGTTGAGCAAGAGTTAGAAATCATTCTGTGAAGAAATTTGTGCATGGGATTTGAGGGACTTTGTGAAGAGAACATATTGAGCATTTGCATTGCATATTATTCTTTATATGTTCTTGAAATAATTATGGGTAAAATATATTTGAATTGCCTAGTTGAAGAAATTTTTTTTGAAAGAGATACAATCATTATTTTGAATATCATTTGTGTGCAATATTTGGGATTGGTTGAGAATTTTTTGTGAGCAGAATTGAGCAACATTGAGAATATTTGAGCATGTGTTATGAGCATATTTGAGCATGTGTTATGATCAAATTTGAGCATGTGTTATAAGCAAATTTGAGTATGTGTTATAAGAAAATTTGAGCATATGTTATGAGAAGATTTGAGAAAGCCTTATGAGTAGGCTTGGAGAAAATTTGAGCAAGTCTTATGTGTAGACTTGGAGTATATTGAGGTAAATTTGGGATAGAATTGAGATAGATTTGTGCATGCAATATTTGCAAATTTAGGATAAAGTTGAGACAAATTTGTACATGTAATGTGTGCAGATTTGAGGTAGAGTTGAACATATTTGTGCATGTAATATATGCAGATTTGGGACAGAGTTGATATACATTTGTGCATGTAATGTGTGCCGATTTGGGATAGAGTTGAGACAGATTTGTGCAAATTTAGAACAAAGTTAAGATAGATTTGTGCATATAGTGTTAACAAATTTGGGGTAGATTTGAGCATATTTGTGAGGAGGCTTTGGAGTAGACTACAAAAAAGGAGAGGTTTCTCCTATGGAGAGAGTTCCACAAGCAAGAGTTAAGGGGATAGATGTCCATAAACTTGAGCATAGGGGATTGATATCTCCTTTGGATAGAGGTCCATACACATTGTAATAGGGAATTGGTTCCTAGGAGATTTGTTGAGAAAATTTAACCACATTGGGTGAAACATGTTAAATTTAAGTATCTCATGTGTGTGATGATTTGTGCATTGCCTTGTTACTATTATTTATGATATTGGTTAATGTTGCTATGAAAAGATATTGCAATTGATAACATTGGATAATATTGTTTGGGAAAGAAACGTAAAATTTTATCTTATACTATTCAACCCCCTTACAGTATAAGCTTGTGTTCTTCAATTGGTATCAGAGTGGGTTCATTTAGGGAGGCCTAATATCTTAAAGGAAGATCTTACAGGAACACATATGGCTCATCAGGAAATATTTTCAACACATAGAGCTCCATTTTTTAATGGGACTAACTATGCTTTTTGGAGTGTTAGGATGAAGACATTTTTAATGGCACAAGGAATTGATACATGGAAATCAGTTGAGAATGGGTACACAGCACTCGCAACTCCTCCAATGGATATAAGTGGTAAGAAAATTTATGAAAATAATACCAAGGCAATGAATGCAATTTTAAGTGGTTTACAAGAAATAAAATTTGTGAATGTTATACACTGTGAATCAACAAAAAAAATGTGGGACAAATTACATAAAACATATGAATGATATGACAATGTTAAGAAGGCAAAACTTTAGAATCACATGAGGAAGTTTGAGGAATTGAAAATGAAAGATGAGGAAGATATTTCTAGGTATCTACTTCATGTTGATGAAGTTTTTTACACCATTCATGGACTTGGAGAAAATATGGAGAGTTCTACTATTGTCCAAAAAATTTTAAGATCACTACCAATGACGTATGATGCAAAGGTTTCAGGAATAGAAGAAATAAAGAATATTACAAATTTTAGGATAGATGAACTACATGGGATTCTCATAGATTATGAAATGAGAATAGAAAAGGATCAAACATCCAAAAGGGAGGCAAAATTCACAACTTCAAATAAAACAAAGGATAAAGAATCAGAATCAAGTGATGAATCAAGCAGTGATGAAGAGGCTAATTGAAAAAATTAATAAGAAGTGTATGACCCTAGGAAGCAAACACCTAATCCTCTTGTAGCATGATATCAAGCGAAAGAACCACAAATGCACAAAGAACAAGGGAATAACAAAATCAAGAGATCTCTTTTATTAATTCCTTTTGAAAATTCAATTACAAATTGGTCCCTCTTAGGGATACCACATTTGATACAATGAATACAAGTGGAGATGGGCCCCTGCAAGGGGATGGTGCACTCTGCAGGCCTCTCGGATTTGTACAAAAATTTGTTCAAGGGCTTGCTGATGCCTTCTCTCTTTATCGGAGGGATTTGATGCCAAATATGCTTTGAACTAGTCTAGGAACTTGTGATCTATGGTCAAGAAACAAAAAAAAGTGATCAGTAGCATATGTGACCTCTCATGATGAGGCTCTCTTTGAAGACCTGCATGAAATGACATAAAAGCATAATGATGCAAGGATAAGCAAAAATGCATAAATGACTTAGAAACTACTATGCAAATGCAATAAAAATATAGATCTAAACTAAGATTAACTGATAAAGAAAAAAAAATGAGAACCTTATTCTAAAACTCAGGAAAAAGTGCCTCAAAACCTATCTGCTATTGCTTAGGGTGATCGTGACTATATGCCGCTATCAAAGACAATGGCCGCCAACTGTGCTATTTTACCTCCAAAACCAGGTGTTGTAGCACTCAATGCTTCATTTGAATTGATGTTCAAGGGTCACCTTAGTGTCCAGAGACTTATTAGTGGTGAAAAATGTGTTGATATGAATGCTTAGATGGTGTGTTGTCATTACTAAATCACACAACACTTCGTTACTCCTCAAGGTGATGTATAAATTTCTCTCCAATTTGCTAGGGCATCACTGCATAAAAACTCAGATCGTGATCTCTTTTCTCTTTCTTGGGAGGATGCATATGTAGACATCCAAGATTTAGATCTAGATTCAGATCTTGCCTTCCTAGAGAATCCAAGATCCAGATCTACATGTAACTGACCTTTAGAGGGGAAGGATCAATCATATATTTACATAAAAGGGGTAGTTAGGAGGAGCTCTAGAAGATCCATGCCCAAAAACTGCTCACAAACAATGTAACTGCAGTCATTATCTATGATATGGGTCCTCCTTCATGGCCAATTTGTGTTTCAGTGCTAGTCTATATCCATATCAGTGGCTAGCAATGGCTGGTTTGAGCTTCAATGGCCTATGTTGGAGACCACTCTAGTTGATAGTGGCTGAGCTTGAATGGGTCAAAACTACCCTTTTTGAGTGGTTAGGACCACTGATAGCTCTTGTAAAGGTCCATGATAATCATATGGTCTTTGGATGTACCCATATGAGTAGTCTCCTAAACATGACATGTTTTAGGTGTCTATAGATGCCCCTTTTTGGGATGCACTATGGGAAAAAATAACATTGGGAAAAAATAGACCACCTAGGGTCACATTGTAGGGTGTGTAATGATCATTGATCTGATCATCATTAGATGCCCCAGTCATGAGAAAAGAATGCATCCTATAATCATTGCTTCCAACAGGATGGAAGGCTTAAATTTGCAAAAGCTTTTGCAAGTCCAGTGGTGATCGGGTAGCCTTGGAACTATGATTTATCCGAAAGGAGGAGGTCATCAAGCTTAACTATCATATTTGCTTTTTTTCCTAGAAAAGGGTAAGCTTATGATAGTTGTTGGAAATGATTCATAAGATGAACACAATTTTACATGATCAAATGACCCTTTGTTGATTTTGATTATGGTTTTTGATATTATGACTACCCCCTCAAGCGACGAGTCGATGAGGGAAGGACAATGAATAAAGTGATGAGCACTTGACTAGGATGATTTATTTGGACCCTTGCAAAGGGTTGATTTTTTGTTACATGGAAGGTCCCATTTCGGGTGTGATTTCAACCATTTTTAGTAATTGTACATCTCTATCCCATGGAGCAGTCCAGTGGTAATGGCCTTCTTAAGGAATTGAGATGATAGAAATTCTAATTAATCTTGTAGTGAATCACTATGTTTGATGATTTTTTGAAAGTATCATAGAAGAAATGAAATTAATACCTCATTCCCATGGAGCAGTCTGGCTGCCATGTCCTTCTTCGAGATTGAAGTACAACATCTCAATTCAAAAATGACTAATTTACCCCAAATGGTCTTACGATAATTTACTCATCTTGCCAAATTGCATGGAGTTCTAGTCGCTACAACCACCAAGTGTATAGAGTAAATAATTGATTACGAGGTGCATTTGATTTTTTTTTATTATTTGATTTTTTTGTTATTTTACATTTTCTATTGTTTTTGGATATTTTCTTTATGTGATTTTTTTGGTATTTTGTAATTTTTGGTGATTCTAGACCGATAAATATACTTATTTTTCCATTTTGAGGTTTTTAATGGTGAAAAATTTAGTTCATTTATTGTTTTTTTCTAGCCACTGTCAGCAACATCGGCCAATTTGCAACTGCTGTTAGGTCGAGCGGCCCACACTTTCTAGCCGCTCTGAGCAACAACAACCTTGGTAAAACTAAAAAATATAAAAGAAAATTAGGGTTTTTGACTTTCATTATTTCCAGTTGTCAATTTTTCATTTGAGATCTAAGAGAGAAAGGGAAAGGTGACCTAGTAGACCACTGCAACTTTCCCTCATGGCAGAGCAGGGTGAGGCTTCCATGAGCAAAGGAGTTGGTGACTCGCGGGTATTATTTCAAACCCTAGTTTGTTTATTTTAATCGATAAAATGAACCTAATTAAGAATTTTGGTAAATGAACCAAATTAAACCCATTGGTAACAAACCAAACCCATAGATAGGCTTAGAATAGGTTTAATTTAGGTGGGTTCCAATTAATTTTTGTAATTTGTCAATTTTTTTAGTGTTTTTGTGCGAGGGCGAACATTGTTGGCATGTCACCTTATGGCTGCTAACGACCAGAGTGGTCCCCAATTGGAAAAGAGGGGCCGCTATCATCGTCAGCAGATAGTTTGAATTTAAACGATAAAAAAATTAACCATTGGTGGCTAGCCACTGTCAGCGTGAGCGACTGCGCAACTTTAGAAAAAATTGAGATTTTTTATTTTTATTTTTATTTTAGTGGTTTTAATTAATTTTTTTGAAATTTTTAAGTGTAGATTTTGATTTTTTTCTATTTTTAGGTACATTTAGTCATTATGTTTGTACCCTTAGCTATTTTTAGGTTACTTTTGCACTATTTTGCATTTTATTGCTCTTTTTAGCTTTTAAGTGCATTTAATTTAGGCCTTTTAATTTATACTTTAGATGTTATCTACGTGGGCTCAAAAGCCTGGCTTGCTGGCAGCACTGCTGCCCAATATGACAACAAAGGACTGGGTATGGTGAAGAACACAAGCTTATACTGAGAGGAGGGATGAATAGTATAAGATTATTTTTTACTTTTTCTTTCCAATTAATATTATGCAATGTATCAATAGAAATATCAATAGTAGTAATAAAAGCAATGTATAAATCACCACACACAATAGAGACATCAATTTAACGTGGTTCACCCAATGTGGGCTACTCCATAGAGAAAATATTTCACTAAAATTTTCTCAACAAATTTCTTGGGAAACCTTTCCCTATTACAATGTTAATGGACCTCTGTCCAAAGGAGACACCAATCCCCTAATCAAGTTCATGGATCTCTATCCATAGGAGACACCAATCTCCTAAGCTGGTTCATGGATCTCTATCCACAAAAATCCTTTCTCCTCTACTCTGGTTGATGATCTTCTAGAAGAACTATTGCATCCACTACACTAGCTAATGGATCTCTATCCACTTAAGACTCATATCCTCACTCAGAAGACCTATCCTCACTACCCTGGCTAATGGACCTCTATCCACTAGAGACTATCATCCTTTATACTCTATCATCTCCAAATATTGCTCTCAGCTCTATCTCAAATCTGTACTAAATACGGTCCTTCGATATAGCACAAATATGCTCAATCTCTATCTTTGGTCTGGCACAAAATTATCCTCAAATATGCACCAAACTCTATCCTAAAATCTGCACTAAACATAGTTCTTCATTCTAGCACAAATCTGCTCAATCTCTGTCCTCAAATATGCTCAATATCTATCCTCAAGCCTTAACACAAAGCTTGACTCAATCACAAATCAACTCTACTAGATTTACCCCAAACCTTAATCTAAGGTTTGAATAAATTAATCAATCAACTCTACTCTCAAGTATTCTCAAAGACTTGTCTCAAATATGCCTTGTAAGCTTCCACAAAAGCTCACACTAATATGTCCACAAGTTCTCTCTAGAACTTGTCTCAAATCTACTCAACAAGTTCACACTAGAACTTGTCCAATTTGCTCAACAAGTCTTCACCAAGACTTACCTCAACTCTGCTCAACAAGTCCTCACTAGAACTTGTCCAATCTTCTCAACAAGTCTTCACAAAGACTTAGCTCAAATTTGCTCAACAAGTAATCACTAGAACTTATCCAATATCATAGAAAAATATAGAGAATTGTTAAAAAATCAATATTCTTCACAATCACAACAATGCTCAATCACTTTTAATCTCTCTTTTTACCATAGAAACATATAGAGAATTTTTAGAGACTCAATATGCTTCACACTCACCATAGTGCTCAATCACTTTCAATATCTCCTTTTTACCATATTAACATATAGAGAATTGTTAGAGACTCAATATATTTTACACTCACAAACACTCAATCACTTCCAACCTCTTTTTCAAATCAATTCAGAATATAGAACAATTTTTTTCACAGAATTAGAACTATCACTTCAAAACTTCCACTTGAATAGGCTCAATAAAATACACTCAATCAACCACTCAATGAAACACTCCTTGCTTACAAACCATAGTCCAAGCATATGAATCCTCACTCAATTATTTCCAACAATGCTTATCAAACAATCTCACATATCAATGATACTCATGATCTTGCACAAACCTTAGTTCAAGATAATTCTCAACTTCACATAACAATGGTACTCATGATATTGTAGAAACCCTAATCATGCATATGAAGGTTCATTCAATATTTCCAACAATGCTTATCAAACAAAATTTTTATCATTAACTCTCACTCAGAATAACCTTTAACAATCAAACTCAACAATGCTTACCAAACAATCCTTTTCACTCCAACTTAGCATTCACAACATCCAATCCAACAATATTTTTCTCACAGGAAAGATTTACCCATACCTTTTATTTTGATGGAGATATGTCTTCAAAACTTGTATTAACCACAATCAAATTTTTCTTTACCAATACTAGGGTTAGGTTACCACAACCTCTCTCAAGATATCCACAAAATAATTTTCTCAAAGATTATTTTCATACAAAATAACAAATCCTTTTGTACACCTTATAATCTCCAAACTCACAATATTCAACTTAATAATTTCACCATAACACTACACTTAACAATATGTATAGGAAAGTCCTTATACACCTTATAATCTCCAAACTCACAATTTCATCATAACACAACACTTAAAAATATGCATAGCAAAGTCCTTATACACCTTATAATCTTCAATCACCCAAAAATAAAAATAAAAATATTTTAATTTTTCTTTACCTTATAACTCCCCTAAGCTCTTAACATACACTATAATCTCAAAGCTCTCAAATTTCAACACCAAAATTCAAATAGCATACCTCTTGTTTGTTTTGCCCATAAAAAAAAGCTTTGGTGGATTCGACCATGTGACTTACGCTATCCCAATGACTTAGCTCCAGGCTAGGCCACCAAGTGGGCTGCACGCCCATGTGAAACTCAATGCGCACACTGTCCAACTTAATCCTGTCACCTCATGAAATGCGAAGTAAAATGAATGATGGGTGCTTCCTTCAAAATGTTGATCACATGGATCAAACCATGATATCCTCCATACAAACCCTAACATATTTCCAACTGCTATCTACACTACCACTGTCGGTGGGAAGTCAAACCACCATGCGAGCCTTGTTGTTTGGCTTTCCCTCCAAACACTTAAAATTTGTATTGTCCTCTTCTATAGCGCTCGATATTCACATTCACATTCAATGGTGTGATAATTGGAAGACTTAGGAAATAGAAAACATTTCCTATATAAATACTTAATCACCTTTTGATTTCTCACGTCGGTCCTTTTTTTGAATTTAAAAATTCAAATTTAATTTATTTAAATATTAAATTAAAACCTTTGCCTTCTTTATTAATTTAAATTAAATTTTTAATAAAAGATTAAAATATTTTAATTTAAATTAAACCTTTGAAAATTGCTCATGGGTCTTTTTAATTTGGACTTCATTTCTCTTCACCTTGTCATTTGGCCTAAAATATTATAATAATAAAATATTATTATTTAATTCAAGCTTGCTTCTCCTTTCTCGGGTTTTCAACCTTTGGGCCCTTTTTAGGCATATAATATTAAAAATAAATATTATATCCTATCCCTTTCCAAGACCTTCTTGCTTTTGGAAAAACCACTTGATGTCCTTAATGACAATGACATTAAACCAATATTCCTTTGACATCAATGACAACAAAACTACTCAAAACTTCCAAAACATAGTTTGATGTCTGGGGCTTGATCTACATTGTTAGGATACTGACTATTATGTCGAACTAGGCATACCTTACAACATTGGCTCACTGATGGGATTTTTAGACCAACACTTTTCATATCCTAACTAGCGAGATGACTATTATGCCAGAGGATGTTTATAGGATCTTCAGGATCTATTTTTATGGTGATTTTATTGTTTCTACAACTGCTTAAAGACCAACAATTTTCACATAGGTCTTTGGAGATTAGGCTCGAACAACCTTGGATGACATTCGACATGGCGGAGTCCCCGTGGATCGATGGTATTAAGAGCAGGTTTTCTCATGGTGCCAGACCGTGTTGATGCACATTATCTGCAATGTGTTTCTCCTTGATACTTTAGGAGTGAGGTTCCCTTGGAACATCTTAGCTATGGTGTAGGACCTACTAGATAGTGATGAGGCTATCATTATGGCTTGGGGGAGTGCCCTTTTGGGACAACTCTATGATGAGCTATATCAGATCTAGCGGTGAGGCTGGGCTGGAGTTGCTTGTAGTTTGCTCCTTTAGATCTAGGTATGGGAGCATATCCAGGTAGACCATCCTATAGGCTTACCCTAGCCCATCACTAGGATAACAACCAGGGCACAGTGTTATGGTTCCTATTGGTCATGGGTGACAGAGGAGCGTTGGATTTGCCGCCATGCAGGGGACTATGGGCACTATTTAGCATCCCTAATTAGTTTGTAGACATGGGATATCATTTGGAGGACTTATGTGGATTGCCCAACATGGCTTGAGGTGGATAGGTTCCTAGCATAGACACATCATGATCGATGGATCATCGGTCACAAGGCCACCATCATAGAGTTCTTTCACTTTTCTTGATACATAAGTATGGGATCCAGAAGGATGTACCATTGGCCCCAGTCCTCTACAGGTAAATTCTTATGGAGAGGGATCTCCCAACACCACAAGTTATAATAGTGTCTAAAGAGTCTGATCCTCTTGCATTTGATATCAATATAGTAGATGCTGACACTACAAAGGCATACACCCAGTGGTGGGTGACACAACTATGGTAGGGCATCAGTAGTCTAGGGTAAGATAAGGATGAGGTAACCCTAGAGGAGGATCTAGATGCACACCGGGTGTAGGATAGGATAGAATAGTAGGATCAGACAGTAGAGTAGCAGGTAGCAAAGGAGTAGGAAACTCTAGAGGAGGAGGAGGAGTAGCTCTAGAGGAGCAGGAGTCTCCCCTCCAGGCTTAGTTGTATAGTGTTGAGGCTGAGATTCAGACAACTTACCTATAGATACTTTAGTGAGATACATCCATCGCTACACTTTAGACTCAAGTTAGCTCATTGTAGTCATAGCTTACGGTCGATCAGACCATATGGAGGGGTTTTGAGGAGGAGTGGACTGCCATCTAGGCATAGGTGGATTCAATGTAGACCAAGATAGATTAGCTCACTATAGAGAGATATGTTGCATGAGAATTGGTTGTGCCAACGACTCCAACTACACAGGGACCTGTAGGTTTGGAACTAGGTGCAAAGGTTAGGCACCTACAAGGACTCTTGGAGGAGTGTTATACCCATATGTCAAGAAATGTTGGGTATATTGTGTCTCTACAACTGTATATTCAGATGCTTGGTGCCACTCCTCATGAGAGACATACAACCAGTGGATCACATCAAAGTGGGCAAAGTTTATTAGGGCAGTCGTTAGTGTGGCCTAGCCATAGAGTAGGGACCCAGATAGAGAGGACCATGGGGACTAACTCTAGGCCTCCTCATAGAGAGGGCGGTGAGGGTGGAGGTGATACTAGTGGAACTGACCACTCATGATCATGTTGTTGGTACATTGTATATATTTTTTATTGTAAGGTTTGAGGACCTACACTATTGTAGCCTATGGGTAATTTTATACCTTCATGTACACTTTACATACACACACACACACACACACACATATATATGATATTATCTATTTTGGACTCATTATGTGTATCATATGATTTTTTTAATTTTTATGTGATACAATATGGTTGCAATGCTTATGATTTTATGTTATATGATGTGATGTTCATATGACATGTAGTAGCTAGATTATGGATGTATGCTTAGATGTTGTGATCTAGATGTGTAGATAGACTACTATATATGCATATATGGATGTAATGGTGAATATTTAATGCATGTTTTAATTCATTTTGATTGTTTATGCAATTTATCTAATGTTGTTATGATATGGTGAATGCAATGTGTGTAATGCATTATTTATATGATGATGATCTCATGTAAATGAACCTGTATGCTTTAATCATTTAAAACATAAGGAATGAATCTAATGTGTGTTTAACAATCTAATGGATGACACCATAGAATGTATAAAAATTATGGATGTAAATAATAACTCCTAGAATAATAATTAATCATTTGAGCATCCAAATGTGAGATGAGATGATGTGATTTATGTGCTTTCTTTATAAGCTTCTGTAAATTAAAATATATGTACAAAATAGTCAGTGGATGTCTAAATATCATTGCTGATATTTATCCGATATCTATCCCATTCATGAACACCCTTTAATGAACAAAACCTCATAAATAAAGTTGTTTATTTGATTGATGATGTGATTTGTTGCTATGAGGGGGAGTTTGAGGTTTTCCATGAGACTTAAACACCCTAGTTACTTCATAAAAAGTTGCATACTGACCATACAAGACTCCTGAAAGATAAGGTTTTGTCATGAAGACATAGATGTTCATTATACCTGTGTGTGCACATGAATGCATTAGATAAGACTTAAGCCTTCCTCGATGCCAGGTGGGATTCATTCAGCCCATTACTATACTGGGGATCACCAAATGCCCATCATGATCCAAAGTTGGACTCAGTATAATTAGAACACTAGGCAATACAAGACACCTAAAGCTAGCTCATTTTGCAACTTTCTTAGAACTACCCTAATGCCAAGCAAGATTCATTCAGCCCATTTATATATTAGGGATCACTCAATGGTTTGTGGAGATTTATCATTCCAGGTATTCAAGATCTTCACCCCCTTCTTTTCTTCACATTTATTTGGGATACTTGCTCATGTTTAGTGATGAAAAATCACTGTTGATTTTGAATTTTTTTTCTTTTGAGCAAAGGATTTTTTGGTAGTGATGATAATCACTATTTATTTTGCTTTTACATTTTGCTTTGTTTTGGGATATTTGCTTGTTTTTATGAAAGCAAGGGATTTAATTGGGTAGGGGGAACTTGTCCTTTTGCCAATGATCAACATCCTAGACCATGCACATCACAAAATGAGTAGGTGAGGACCTTTCACTTAGGATGCCTAGTACCACTTTGTAGTGTTCATATTTCCCTTGTTCCAACTAGGATTTTAGTGTTTTAATTAGTGATAGAATTATGATATATGCTAGGTACTATAAGAACTAGACCTCATATTATGCTAGTTAAGATAGCTTTCTAAAGAATTTGATAAAATCACTAGGTATGGCTAAGTGACCGAAAAACCCTAGTATATCCCTTATAGCAACAGGAGGGGTTGTGTTGAAAAAAACAGTTACTCGCATGGGTTATGGATGATGATGAATTTTGCATATGCATGAGTGAGGTACAAACATGGTGTCATTTGCAAACACAATCTATCTAATGCAAGTGCAATGGATGGTCATGCCTAAATGCAATGCAATTACATGAATGCAAAATGCAAATGTTTTTGAATTTTATTGCTTTTTTATTTTTGGTATTTTCCTTTGTTTTTGGAATTTTGATTATTTTGAATATTTTTGAACTTTTTAATTTTAAACTATTTTTGTGCTTTTTTGTTTTTTTTTTGACCAAAGGGCTTAAGGTGCCTTTGGGGCTTTTTGTGAAGTGACCAAAGGGCTTTAAGATGCCTTTGAGGCTTTTTGTGAAGTGACCAAAGGACTTTAAGATGCCTTTGGAGATTTTTGTGAAGTGACCAAAGGGCTTTAAGATGCCTTTGGTGCTTTTTGTGAAGTGACCAAAGGGCTTTAAGATGCCTTTGGGCCCTTTTTTGAAGAGACCAATGGGCTTTAATATGCCTTTGGGGCCTTTTGTGAAGTGATCAAAGGGCTTTAAGATGCCTTTGGGGCCTTTTGTGAAGTGACCAAAGGGCTTTAAGATGCCTTTGGGGCTTTTTGTGAAGTGACCAAAGGACTTTAAGATGCCTTTGGGGCCTTTTGTGAAGTGACCAAAGGTATTTAAGATGCATTTGAGGCTTTTTGTGAAGTTACCAAAGGGATTTAAGATGCCTTTGGGGCTTTAAGATGCCTTTGGGGCCTTTTGTGAGGTGACCAAAGGGCTTTAAGATGCCTTTGGGGATTTTTATGAAGTGACCAAAGGGCTTTAATATGCCTTTGGGGATTTTTGTGAAGTGACAAAAGGGATTTAAGATGCCTTTGGGGATTTTTGTGAAGTGACCAAAGGGCTTTAAGATGCCTTTGGGACTTTTTGTGAAGTGACCAAAGGGCTTTAAGATGCCTTTGGGGCTGTTTGTGAAGTGACCAAAGGGCTTTAATATGCCTTTGGAGATTTTGTGAAGTGACAAAAGGGCTTTAAGATGCCTTTGGACCTTTTTGTTTTTAATATTTTCTAATTTTTTTGGGTTTTTATGATTTTCAAATGTTTTTTGAAATTTTGATTATTTTGAATGTTTTTGAATTTTTGTTTTATGTATTGTTTTCAGATTTTGTTGGTTTTATGTGTAAAATGCCTTCATATGAAGAATGTTTAGGTGCTCAAGCTCTTCAAAACCTTCTAACAATGTTAGGTGATATATCCCAAGTCCAATATTCTTATAGGTTATATAAGGACCTATCCAATTGGCCGTAAATTTGTCTCATAGGTGCGGTGGTAGGTTTGAATTCTATTGGTTCTCTTTGAGCACGAGATCTTCAACCTTAAAGTCTCTCAAGTGGAATTTATTATTATAAGCTCATGTTAGACAATCTTGGTAAATGCATATATGCTCAAGATCATTGATGAGACGTTCATCAAGAAGGGTTAATTGATCAAAGCGATCTTGCAACGTAGTGTCGTCATTGATGAATTCTTTTAATGTGATGCGCAATGTTGAAATTTACAACTCTAAGGGCATAATGGCATTATCACCATATACAAGAGAAAACGGTGTTGCCCTAGTGGGTGTTCGCACGCTAGTCCTGTAAGCCCATAATGCTAGAGACAACTGCATATGCCAATCCTTATGATTTTCTTTTACTGTCTTCTTTAATATGGCTAAAATTATTTTGTTGGAGGCTTCTGCTTGCCCATTTGCCTACAAATAATATGGTGTCACAAAAATGTGTTGAATGTTGTATTTGGACGTTAAAGCCCACATATTTTTCTTCTTGAATTATGGACCATTATCCAAGATTATCTCGAAGGGGACTCCAAAGCAACTGATGATATTGTGAAGTATGAACTCCGCAATTCGTGGTCCTATCATCAATGTTAAGGGGACAACTTCCATCCATTTGGTGAAGTACTCAGTGGTCCTTAATATAAACGTGTGTCAGCCCAAAGACGAGGGAGATATATTTTTGATTAGATCAAAACCCCACTAATAAAATGGCCAAGCCTCTTGAATGTGTTGTAAGGCCTGTGATGGCAAGTGCATCATATTTGTATGATGTTGACACTTAACACATTTTTTGACATACTCATAGTAATCCTTCTCCATAGTGGGCCAGTAATAACCCATTTAAATGATTCACTTGACGATGGCCATACCACTGAAATGGCCACTGCATGTACCTTCATGAGATTGTGAAATCACTGAAGCTAATTCTTGGGGCTCAAGACAACGAAGGAGGACTCCATCATAATTTTGATGATACAATATGCCTCCTAGTGAGACATATATTGTCACTTTTATTTGAATAATCATTTTGTGGCCTATGATAATCCATGTGGGATGATTCCAAGCTTAAGGAAATATTCTAATTGGGATAGCCAATCCTGATAATCTACAACCTCAATAGATAAGATGACTTTTTCCTCCTGTGATTTGATGTGTACAAATGCAGATTGAGAAACAAACTTGTGGTGAATGATGGTATCATTCTTTGTAGGACCCTACGATATAAAAGACCCCCAAGGCACCTTATTTAGAAAGTCTTTGGATTTATAGAACCACTCATGGTCTAGTTCTATATGAATCATGTTGACTAATTCTTTGTTGTCAAAAGCCTCACACTGCATCATTGATTGCAAGAGCATTTTCACATGAATGATAGTGAAATCAGCAGATGGATTTTGAGGTATCAAGGATCCCAAATATGCCATAGTGTTTGCAAATCTGTTTGACATGTGAGGGATTACCTTGATGTCATACCATTCTAGTTGTGCCAGATAAGTGTCAACAAGCTCTTTGTAAGCTTTCAGGATTGGATCCCTTCATTGAAATAGTACCTTAACTTGGTTGACTATGAGAAGGGAGTCACCAAAGATATTTAGCCTTTTGATATTCATAGTGATGGTTGTTTGGAGACCCAAGATTAGGGTCTTATACTCAGTGTTGTTATTCATGCAAGGGAATTCTAGCTTAAATGACAAGGGAATTGGAGAACCTTGTGGAGTGAAAAACACAATCCCTGCACCACCCCCTTGCTCACACTTTGAATCATCAAATAACAAAGTCATGTCAAATTTATTTTTAGGTTATTTGGGTTTGGATGCTTCTAATAATTCAAAGACTACATCATCAAAAAATTCTATGGTGAGAGGTCTACTATTCTGAAGAGGTGCCTCTACTAGTTGACCAACTATGACTTGTCCCTTGATGAAATTTTGGCTTATAAATTCCAAGTCGAATTCTATCAATAACATGATCTACTTTGCAGTACATGTATTATTATATGTCTTGCTCATCATATAATGCAAAGGATTTTGTTTTAATATCACATACATGGTATGGCTCAACATGTAGTGACACAATTTTTGGTTGCAAATACCATCACTAAGTACAAATTTTCTACATATGCGTATCCTATATTGTAGCTCACCAAGGTGTGGCTAATGTAATATATCGCTTGTTCTTTGTTTTGCATGTTCTTTTGAGCTAACATGGTGCCCAAAGAAAAATTGGTAGCAGATATATAAAGAAGAAATGACATGTCTAGCCTTGGTGGAGCTAGTATTGGTGGCATTACCAGGTATCTCTTAATATTAGCAAAGGCTTGTTTACATTCCTCGTTCTAGTGGAATGGGACCCCCTTATGTGGCAATCAATTCATAGGTCAATATTTATTTGATATTTGTGCGATGAAATCCTTTATGGATGCTACTTTGCCATGTAGGATTTTCAAATATTTGATATTAGTGGGTGAGGCCATTTCCAAGATAGCCTTTACCTTTGTTGGGTAGACTTAGATCCCTCGTTTAGAAATGATGAACCCCAAGAGTTTTACAAAAGTTACTCCAAATATGCATTTCTTGATATTCAACCTGATGTTGTACTCTACCAAGTGATTGAAGACTTTTATTAGGATCTCAACATGCTCTTCACGCAACAATGACTTGGATAGTAAGTCATTGATGTAATCTTCTAGGATATTGTGCATGTAGTCATGGAAAATGTATGTCATGGCCCACTGATATGTGGCACCAACATTTTTAAGACCAAATGGTATTACTTTGTAACAAAATGTCCCCCATGGAGTGGTGAACATGGTTTTATGTTGGTCTTCAGGTTTAATCCGAATCTGATTGTAACTAGAAAAACCATCCATGAGGGAGAGGATCTCATGACCTGCAGTCACGTCTACAAGAGCATCTATGTTGGGCAATAGGAAAGAATCCTTCAGTGTTGCCTTATTGAGATCCTTAAAATCCATACAAATATGGATTCTTCCATCAGGTTTTCCTATAGGCACCATGTTTGATACCCATTATGGATAGTCTATGGGCATAATAAAGACTACATCCAATAGCTTTTGTAGTTTATTCTTTACCATCAAGGCAACGGTTGGATGCATCTTCCTAAGTTTCTACTTAATTGGTTTCTTTGTGGGATACAACGAAAGGTTATGGACAACCAATTTTGTATCTAGTCTCGGAATATCCTTATAGGTCCAAGAAAAGAGATTAGGTATCTCTTTCAATATAGGTATGATGATGGCATATTCTTCTAGAGATAAGATTTCCTCAAACTTGAATTTATTTGAATTAGAAGGATCATCACTGATGTCCACTTTGAAAGTCTCCTTTATTGCCATATGTGACCCCTCCTCAAGTTGGTGAGGAGTGGGAATCAAATGGATGTCATCTACTGGATTTTAAGGTTAAACTAAACTTGGGTGAAAACAAGCATGATAAATATCATGTGTGGAGCTTGGTACAAAATGAAACAGTTGTAGCATTTATTCATATGGGAAGAAATATTCAGGCTCTAAGGGTGAATTAGTGTGATCCCAATAAATCACATCTAAGTTAAGATACAATGGTTTAGGAGGATCGACTGGGTTGTGAAGTGGAGTGGTCAAATCAATGGAGATCATGTTGATGGACATAATGGAATCTCCAGGACCACATGGGTGCAACTCTACATTGTTGGTTTGTATTCCATGCCCAAGATGAGGCTATGGGGGTATGGAGATCTTAGGATTTGGTATATGGATGGATGAAAATATGGGATCATTTAGCTAAAGCAACTCTCTAAATGTAGGCAAATCAGGGTTGACTATGTGATAGATCGTATCTAGATTGGGTGCTCTTCCCTTGAGGTGAGGACCAGGATATACTTTGTGGTACATCTCATCTATGTAAAAAGGCTCATTACGATGATGTAAGTATCGAGGTCTAAGATAGGCCATTTTAGTCTCATATTCGTAATCACTATCATCTATGAAGAATCCCTCATTCTTGCCCACTAGAACTAGGTGATGACCTAAATGTCAGGGTCCAAGGTAGGATAATTCAGTCTCATCCTCATAGGCGCTATCATCTATGAAATATCCACCTTCTGTATTAGTTGACTAGATGAGATGATGTAAACACTAAGGTCCATGATAGGATACTCCAACTTCATCTTTGGATTCACTTATGACATACTCATTCTCTTCTCGCTCATAACCATAACTTGGTTCATCCTCCCATAAGATGATTCCTAATGGGTTTGCTTCGAGAGAGAAATCTGAATGATATTCATCGGATGGTCCTATATTGACCATAGCCACCCATCTATAACTCAAGTAGCTTATATTTGGTTGATAGAAATTCCATTCAATGTCTTCCCCAAACTCTAAGCTCAACCTATGTAGAGATGCTACCAATGAGTCATCGTAGCTTATGATGTGATATCCTAGGCCAAAACTATCAGTAGGTAACTGATATTGTGGTTCCAATAGATTTTTTTGCCCTTGCTCATATAGACCCAAACCATAGCCATACCAATGGTTACATTCAAAGTATCTTAGAGCAAACTCAAGATTGGACAAGTAATGAACATTCGTGGTGAATGGTTCATCCTCATCCTCTTCAATATCAGAAGCATCATGAGCATAATCCAAACTAGCATAGATGAAGTTGGTTTGGTTATTAGGTATCCCCAATGGAACCATTATTCCTATTGGTAAGTTTGGGACTCTTGTCTATCCCATGTCTTGTGTAGACTTGATAATGGATGTGAAAGTCACATTCTACACAATATATTCACCTAACCCTATGTTTTATAGGTGAACTATCACCTAGGGTGTAGATGATGCTGATGATGATGCAAGTGAGGCAAGTTGAGGTACCTCCTTGACCATGTCTTGGGAATTTTCCTCCTTCATGGGATTTGAAATTTTTTCTATTGCTATGGTTGGAAGTTCCTTAGGTATTTCCTCCACAAAGGGTGCTTTTAGCTTCTTAGAGTCTTTTGCTTTAGATGTTGTTGGTTTCTCAGAAGTTCCAGTAGCTTTAGAAGTTGGAGGTGGTGCCGATGTGGATAGGTCACATCACACTGATTTGGACCTACTTCCTGGCTGTGTGGTTAGGTATGATGGCCTAATGTACAAGTGCATGGAAAAAAGGAAAAAATCCCCTGATAAGTCAACCTGATGCACATATTTGAATGGCTCTTCATTCGATGGAACCACATGTACTTGTTCCTCATGCACATAGTTGATGCATTGGTACAAGATCAAGGGAATGCACTGCATGTCCCTTATCTATGGATGCTCTAGGAGGATATTGTATTACATGGACCCATCCAATACATGAAACATCACAGGAATGGTCTTACACCCTACCTTTATAGGCAAGATTACTGTACCCACTACGGAGTACAGTGCATCATTGAAATATCTCAACGTGTAGGAGGTAGGGATGATGTTTGATCTAGGGATTTTCAAGTGTTCTATAGCTTTTATTATGATAATTTTATTTGATGAGCCTATTTTTATTAGAACCCACTTGAAGGGTATGTCATTGATGGATGTGATGATATGTAGAGGTGGGTCTGCTATGGTAGTAGGTACTACCTTTATTTTGTGATCGTAGAAATGGATCACATGCTCTTGACACTACTAGACCTACCCCATAAAGTTTATGAACACATCAGGGTTCTAGGCTGTAGCTCAATCGACCTTAATATTTCCATTAGAGTCTCCTTGTGTCTGGGATACTATTGAATGAGCTCATAAATTGATAACTTGGTTGGTGTCATTTGGAGATTCTACGCAAACCTGCTTCAAATTGTTATCATAGAGTGAGTTGGTGGACTTGGAGGATTATTTTGCACATGCCTCTATTGAGGTGTAGCCAAGATATGAATAGGAGCTATTGGAGGCTCTGGTTGGTTATATCATTAGCTTCTTGTTGCCACGTTGACTATTTCAACCATTCCAATGAATCCCTGAGTGGGAGGTTTGACTTGGACTTGGTTTACTTGAGCACCCTAATTTATAGGGACCTCATGGTTAGGCAACGAGATTATCAATATACCCATATCTCTATTGTTGGGTGCTAATGTGTTATCAAATTGTAATTCATCCTTATCGATCATGTTCTATAAATATTCTTGAATCTGATACATGCTTTGATATCATACCCTTGTAGTCTATGATAAGGGTAATATTGATCTTCCCTATATTCCTTGGGCTTGGGATGGTTAAGATCAAGAAGTTGTACCTCAGGTAGCCTGAGTCTTTATGCCTCGCTTACTTGGTTGAATATCAATTGCATAAACTTTTATAAAGGCATGAAATAGTGAGGTGACCGATGTTCCTTATTTTGACCTTGGTTGTTCTTTGGGTTGTAATTGGCCAGTGAGGATTGAGCCTGATAGTTTTGTGGTTGTTGGCTATTCCCTCTCTTTGGTACGTGTAACACAACCTGGTTTACTTGAGTAGGCTTGGCCTTCTTTTGTTGATTCTTGTTGTTGTGGTTGTTATTCCAATCCTTTTTGTTTTAGATCTTAAGGTCTCCTTATTCAACCTTGATGTCTTCTATTACCTTGGCTTAAGCCAAGTCTTCCTCGAATGTTTCATACTATTGTAATTGCAAGAGCAACGAGATGTGCTTTGCGCAACTCTTAGTAAAAATTTGGGTGAGCTCTACAGTGGGAACAACAAATGGTAGTTTTACTATTATTTTCTTGTATTTGTTCCCATAGTCCATAACTGAATCATCATCATATTGCTTTAGGTTTACCAGGTCAGACAAGTTTACTTTCTTCTTGATGCCAAATTTTTTTTTTCAAGAAATGTATTAACCATCTACTCAAAATTTATGATGTTGTGCTTAGGTAGTTGGTTGAACCATTTAGTTGCTACTCCCAATAATGTCATGATGAAAGGTCTTAGCATTAGGGTGTTATTATGTTCAAGTTGAAAGAATGTGTTCATAAAATTTATGACATGTTATTGCATGTATTTCTCTCCTTTGAATTTGCCTAACGTAGGCATCTCAAAGTGCCTAGGATATGCAAGACTCGGTATCAAAGGGCACAAAGGTTGATTGTGTATCTTAATCAAGGTTGGCTTTTACCCAATCGTTTCTACTTTCTTGAGATATTTGACTCTCTTAGTGAGTATCTTGTATGCCTTCAAAGAAATGATCTCTTATTCTTTAAGGTTTACTCATGGTGGTCGAGGAGATAATCTTGTGTCTACTCAATTTGGGCATCGATATTCATCCCCCATGACTAAGGATGAAGGTTCAAGATATGTCTACTCTTGAGCCTCCATTCCTGCCTATTCTTGATTATGTTGTGTCTCTTCTAGATCTAGGTGTTGTTGATGCTTTGTAGTATGATGTGATGTATGGTGAGTGGACTCATCTCCTTGTCTAGTGTGTCTCTCATGATGAGAATCAACACGTATATTTATATGTAAGTTAGCTCAAGCCAACCTATTGGATTTTTCTTCATGCTCTATTTGTTCCTCTCAAGCACTACTCATTTAGGCACACACACCTCTTTCTCCGTGTTTATCCTACTTGAGGATTTCTAAGCACTCTTGTTTTGCACATAGGGTTTCTTCTAACCTATGTACGTGGTCAAATTGATCTACCAATGAAGGTCCATGACTCTATAACTTCATACAAGGAGTCCTAATGAAGAGGCCTCTTTGAGAGGATCATGCTATACTTTTACCCTTATCTATCAGGGTGACCTGGTCTGTGTAAACTGACCTATGTTCCATACCCCCATGATCAGAGGTAGTGTGCATGCTGCAGGGACATTTTGAGGCCTCCCTCAACTCAATAGTGTGCCTAATTATCTGATGGCTATGTGAACTTCTAAAAATAGAATGTGTAGTAGCATTGCCTCTTTGAGTTGGTCTCAAGAGAACCTGATCCAACTCATCAAGCCGTCTGGATTCCCATAATCGATCTCATGGGGTTCCATTGTCACCAATGAGATTATGATCTATGACTATCCTCCCATATTTAGGTTGGCCAGGATTTGTTGTGGGTCTACAATTGGACGTAGCCCTTGTGTATTGCCCCTCAGTGAGCTGATATGGCCTAAGTCTATCATGTGAATATTGGGGTCTTGAAGCCCCCTCATGTTTGTGTGAGGATTGGGGCCTTGAAGGCTCCTCATGCATATGTGAAGATTGGGGCCTTGAAGGCCCCTCATGCCTACATGAGAAGAACCTGGATATAGTTATCTAGCTAGGGTTTCTTGAGGAGTACCCCCATGGGTTGAGTTATCATCCCTAAGGCTTGCTGAATGACATTGTGTGTGGGTGGCTCAACATCATTGTGATTGTGATTACATGGAACATCAATTTCTGCCTTAGATTTGGATCAGGGGTGGTTGCTCTTTGTGAAGACCATGACAATTATGAAATATCTCTTATGTAGATTTTAGAACACACAAAAAAAATAAACAAGTTTTTATCTCTTTTAAATCTTCTTGGTGTTCCAAAAACTGTTCTAGTGTGTTTAGATTTATTGATAACTTAAACTACTCTCATAATATTTTTTCAATTGTTTATGTAATGCTCATATGGTTTAAGTGGATTTCACCTGTATGCTCGTAGCTCGACAATTGGTAGAGAAATTTTGATCATGTAAACCCACCAAAGTGTGAAGATGAAACCCACACCTAGTTAGGGAGCACAGGTCATGCCAGATCCTCACCCAGTCTCACTTGGTCAATGTCATACCCTCTGAAGAGAAGTACATACAAATTTTATAGGCTACGCCAGTTCTTGGAACTGATATTGGTTAATATAAAATGGTACATGGTATTTGAGCCAACGGGTGGATATGAAAGCCACCATCATTGGAATCTACTAGTGGATGGTGATGAATTCCACCTCACTAGCATTTAGATGAATCATGGTGTGTGAGTGTTCCTTTTAAATTGTTGCACAAAGAAAAATATGCATCATGAAGCACTCATGCTCTTTCCTATATGCCTAAAAAGAAATGTTTCATTTTTAGAAAAATACATATCTATATGATTCCATGACTTTCAAAGAATGCATTGTCATTGTATGAAGAAATGGCCTCTAGCTGTGCCCCATACAAGCAATCTCTACAAACAAGCCTAGACCACTGGAGACTAGGGCAGATTTGAAATCAGAAGTCCATTGTTCCTAGCAGCGGATAGAATAAAACTTAAGAAAACTATGCATTTTTCCTTTAATTTTCATTATATTTTATAATTAAGGTAAATTTCTCTACTACTTTCTAGAAATTAAAACACAGACAGAGACAAGAAAAATAGCATAGAGTTACCCCAACTTGAAATCCACATCTGATGAAGCATAAGCTAATCTCTATACTGATTTTATGCCAGCAAATATCACTCATGGTGGTTACTTTTGGCCACTATCTTCAAAAGCGATCTCTGTTTGCTAGCCACTATCGACTAGAGCGATTGGACCTACACACAAAAAATACATAAAATTATAAGCAAATCAGCTAAAAAAGAAGAAAACTGGGTGGAGGTCCCACCGTGATCACCATATGTACAACCTTGGGAAGAAAACACCTAATCTACTTGCAACATGATATCAAGTAAAAGAACCACAAATGCATAAAGAACAAGGGAATAACAAAATAAATAAATCTCTTTTATTAATTCCTTTTAAAACTTTGGTTATATATTGGTCCCTCTTAGGGATACCACATTTGATACAATGAATACAAGTAGATATGGGCCTCTACAAGGGGATGGTGCACTCCATAGACCTCTCAGATTCATACACAAATTTGTTCAAGGGATTACTGATACCTTCTTCTCTCTTGCTGAGAGGGATCTGATGCCAAATATGCTTTGGATTGGTCTAGGAACCTATGATCTATGATCAAGAAATAACAGAAAGTGATCAGTAGCATATGCAACCTCTATGATGAGGCTCTCTTTGAATACATGCATGAAATTACATAAAATCATAATGATACAAGGACAAACAAAAATGCATAAATAACTTAGAAACTACTATGTAAATGCAATGAAAATATAGATCTATGCTAAGATTAACTGATAAATAAAAAATAATGAGAAACCTATACTAAAACTCAAGAAAAAGTACCTCAAAACCTAGCTACTATCACTCAGGGTGGTCATGACTGTAGATCACTTTCGAAGATAGCGACCACCAACTATGATGTTTTGCCTCCCAAGCCAAGTGTTGTAGTGCTCAATTATTCATATGAATTCATGTTCAAGAGTCACCTTAGTATCCAGATACTGATTTGTGGTGAAAAACGTGTTGATATGAATTCTTAGATGGTGCGTTGTCATTGCTCAATCGAAAAACACTTCATTAATCCTCAAGGGGATGTAGAAATTGCTCTCCAATTTGCTAGGGCTTCGCTATATAAAAAATCAGATCATGATATCTTTTATCTTTCTTGGGAGGGTGCATATGTAGACCTCCTAGATTTAGATCTAGATCTAGATCTTGGCTTCCCGGAGAAGCTAAGATCTAGATCTGCATGTAACTGACTGTTATAGGGGAAGGTTCAGTCATAGATTTGCATAGAAGGGGAAGTTAGGAGGATCTCTAGGATATCCACACCCAAAAATTGCTTGTAAGTAATGCAAGTGTAGTCACTATCCATGATTTGGATCCTCCTTCATGACCAATTTGTGTTTCAGTGCTAGTTGCTGTCTAGAGCAGTGACCACTCTGAGCTTCAAAAGCCTATGTTGGCTACTTTGGTCAATAGTAACCAAGCCTACATGGTCTATAACTACCCCTTTTGAGTGGTTAGGACCACTTATAGGTCTTGGAAAGGTCCAAGACTAGTCATACGATCTTTGGATGTACCCATATGAGTAGTCTCCTAAACATGATGTGTTTTAGGTGTGTAAAAGAAGGGTTCAAGGAAACCAAAGAGTATGTAAAATGTGAAATTTTTTAGTTGTGGTAATATTGGTCACTATGCAACATATTGTCCACAAAATGGGTATAGTAGCAATGAGGATAAACATGATTACAATAATAAGAAAGAAATAAAATTCAAGCATGAAAAGAAATATAGGCATGGTCAAGGCAAGGATGAGAAGAATATTTTTCAAAGGCACAAGAGAAGTTTCTATGTTGAAGAAGCAATCAGTGCTTCAAGTGACAGTGATAAAAGTTATTAAGATAGTGAAAAAGAAGATTTTGGCAATAGAAGAGGAAAATGATACTTCCATTGAAGACCAAATAGAAGAGAAAGAAGTTACTTCTATAATTGAAGACCTAGAAAAAGAAGAGAATTTAGAAAAGAATAAATGAACCATAGTTGATATGGAAGAGGAATTTACTACAGCTCTTGAATAATTAGAAATAATGAAAAGGGAGAACTTAATATTAAAGGCTCAAATTCAAGAGGAAGAGAAAACAAAAGCAAAGCTTCTACAAGATCTCACTAATTTAAGTGTTCAGGTTGAAGATGCAAGAAGAGTTGAAGAAAGTATGGTTGAAAAATTAGAGGCAAAAGAGTTAGAGTGCGAAAAGCTATAATATGAAGTTATCTCTCTAAATAAAGGACTTGGGAAATATCTTGATAAGTTAACTAGGTTTAAGGAAAGCTCTAAAACCTTGTATGGCACTCAAAATACAAATATTTCCATTTATCAAGACATGATTAGGTTATGAAGAGGGCCAAGAGATAAAAAAGGAGAGTCAAGTTCAAAAGAAAAAGAAGTTTCAAAGGAAGTAATTGAATAAGAACCTAAGACCTATGATGGTGAGTTGATAAGTGGAAGCATCCAAGAGGAAGAAAACAATGCACAAACAAGGAACATGAATCATCACATAAAGGGCAAGGAAAGAACTATGAGACCATACTCTCCAAGACAAGATAAATACTTCTTTAAAGGACATTGTTACACATGTAATCATTTTGTTCATAGAGCTATACATTGTAGGGTTCATAGCATGATTGATTTTAGCTTCATCAAGAGACATTTAAATTCATTTGCACCTCTCAAGAATTACAATATTAGATGTTACAATTACAATAATTTTGGGCATAAAGCAAAGTGGTGTAGAATAGAATTTCTAAAACTTCCAAAGACAAGCAAGAAGAAGGATAGTGAAAATGTTCAAATAAGTATGGCTTCAAAAGTTTAGAAAAATACTGGAAGAGAAGAAGAGCACTATAAGTTGGGAGTAGCCTTACTCCCATCCCAAAATTAATCACCTCAAGAGAAGGTTGTGAGGGGGCTATGCTAAATGTTTAATTTTTAGCCCCAAGAGCCCTTTGCCATTGATGTTAAAGGGGAGATATTTCAATAAGGGGGAGCAACTTCTCAGGGGGAGTAGTTTTAGTATCTAGTTGCACTAAAATAATATTTTTTTGAAAGGATTGACATCAATGACAAAGGGGGATATTGTTAAAAATATTGAGTAGTTGAGTTGTCATTGATGCCAAAGTTACATGAGGTAGTTATAATTGGATGATAAAGAAAGCATGGTATTCAAGACACATATAGCAAGGTTTATTGCAAAGTAAGGCAAATATTATAAGAAGGACAAAAAAAGGTTTAAGAGGGCTTTAGAAGGTAAAGTTGAATATAAAAAAGCAAGAGGGCCAAAAGGAATATAATTGTAGCACCTTAAATTTGACCCATTTGCATGAAAACATAAATAATTATAAAAACATCATATTTGCATTTATTATCATGGAATTTGTGCTTCATTGATGAGATCGTACTATGATCAACGAAATCATAGTACAAACTCCAAAATTGTAGCACTATTTTTGTCTTACGATCCTTGCGATCGTCATACGATATTACAGATCATAATACGATCTTGCCTTGAATGGGAAAATTTAAAATTAGAATATGACAAATTCAGTTTAACGATTTTTAACCTCGATTGTGTAACTGCATAGAAAATAGGAGATCAGATCCATTTAGTCTTGCTCAGCTTAGAAGGAGTTGCAAAAAATTCAACCTCCTCCCTATTCTAGATGCTCCTCCTAGTTTATTTAACCAAACCCCCTACTTCTAAATTTCCCCTGGCTCCTTGCACTTTAGAAAAATTCACATAATTTTGCATCTAGCTCTGGTTATTTCATTATTTGCTTTTTGGATCGAAGGACATTATTGCAGGATCAGAGGACTTTGTTGGGGATTGAAGGTTACGATATTGTGATCGTAGTATGATTTTGTGAGTTCAAGATACCATCACACTCAGAAGGCTACAATCTCCCCTACAGTTGGCTTGGGGGAAACCTCAAGCTTTGGTTTGCATATTCTGCTATTTATTTAGTTGATCTACATTGCATTTAGCATTCTTTATCACATAAAGTATTAGATTTAATCATTTGTATTCCTGGAGTTCACCTAATTTCATATAATTGCATATTTTATTATTGCAATACATTAATTCATCAATGCATATCATTAAAGTTATTTAAGTGTATTCATTTAATCCTAGTTAAGTTTGCAATCATAAGTAAATCTCTAGATTTTCTATTTTATATCCCCTATACATGAATCTGCTATTGTCTGTCAAAACCAAATATTTTTGTCAATGTTCGTAATATGATCTCACAGATTGTAATATGATCCTATAGTTTCATAGAACGATATCGACCTACTACATATGATGTAGACTGCATACAAAAATCAAAATCTTCATCAGACATTTGAATATAGGTAAAATTTAAAACCATTTTTTTAGTACTGCATTGTATTTTACATTCTATTTTTCTACTATATACTATTTGTATTTGAATTAAAATTGCATATAGATTAGATTAATTTCATATTGGCCAAACTTAGGTGTATGCATGATTTGATCAAAACAAATCCCAAACCTGGGCTCGAAAACTTCCACAAAATGTTTCCTGGTGAACCCAACCCATTCATCAAAAAATCACCATAAGAGGGTATGAACTCAAGTACATCTCCTCTGAAGTGTAGGCCATCCATTCTCCCATTCTCCTCTAAGGCACGGATCCATCAGCCTTAAGGAAAGGAGTGTAAGAATTTTTGGGCTACATTCTGTGGTGAACCCGACGTGAAACACATAAATACCATTCTGATTTATAAAATAAAACAAACAATCAAAAAATCAAAGTCATTAGTTACACAATTGCATATCATCATATATGGTAGATTACAACAGAAGAAGATCCATTCTAATTAATGTTAGTACATCATTATCAATCCAAGAAATCTCTTCAATAGTTGGGAGTCCTAACTTAACATCTCAAGAACATTGGAACGAACTTAATAGAAGATTAGATATCATAGAAGCCAAAAAAATTGAACTTAAAAAAATCATAAGGTTTGATCTATCTAGAATTCTAGATCATGATAGATTACCCTTTTATAATGATATTAGAAGAGATTGTGAGAGATGGTTAGCAGATAAAAGAGTCATTATTTCCCCAAGCCTATATTCTTTTGAAGACTATCTTGAGAATGCAATACTAGTACACAAGTTCTTGTCTTGTGTAGAGGATCAAGAAGTTGTCTCAAAAGATAAAAGAAGATTTAATAGAGTTCCCAGAGTTGTGCTCTATCGTGAATATTGTCATGAGCTATACTTTTGTATGCCTGATTATGAAGTTGACTATATCACCATAGCTCACTTCATAAAGTTCTTGATTACAAATTTCCAATTTTAAGAACACTATATGACACCTGGAGAGTTGGAAACTATTAATGATATTCATAAAAATTTTCAAGAAAATTAAGATATAATATCTACACTATAATATTTTCTATTCTATTCTTCATTCTATGCAATTTAAAACTACAAAAACCCAAAAAAAATATTATATTAATTAGGTATATATAAAATATATACCCCCAAAATTTGAACGCATATATATATAGCATATATATTTGAAAAAACCTAATCTATCAAAGTACCTAGAATTTTAAGGAACGGTAAACAAATAGAAGATGAGTTTATGCAAGAACCACCTCAAGAAGAGCCCACTCAGGGTGATCCTGATAGGCCAATTATTGAAGATTATGTAACTTCAAAATCAGATGATGAAGACATAAATAAAGAAGAAGGACAATACAATATTAAACCTAAATGGATGAGGAAGGTAATCTCATATTTAAATCCACATAAAATTTTACCAAATTCATAAAGAATAACATAGAAGTCATCAATCAAGTAATAGAAATAGAAGGTCAACTTCTCCCTATAGATTACTCTATGGAGGCTGATTTAGAAGCTGCTCTCTGATTGGCTGGAAGACTGATGCCATTCATAAAACATAGTCAAGCTGGCCCATCTCAAAATGTGAATCAAACTCCAACTCAAAACATCAATCAATCAACACCTACAACAGCTCCAAATCCTCAACATAAATTACAAACTTCTACTACAAATCAAAATACTTCTATACCGGAAGCATAGATACCTACTTCATATTGAGATAGGGGAGGGCTCTGGTCCCTTCCCTACTCCCCCTCCCCTGGATCCTGGTTCCTGCCCAGTCCATGGCTCAACCCAGGTCATCCCTCCCTGGGAGTGGTTGTTGTAGATGATCTCCTGGGGGGAGATCCTTCTCCATTTTTCTGCGCCCCTCCCAGCCGGATTGGGTTTCCTTGGTTGATTTTTTGGCCTGGTGCTTCCCAGGGATCCCTGTTTGTTTGGGGATCCCTTCCCTTTTTTCCTCAGGCTTCCCCCTGGGGTTTTTTGCAGGTTATTTGCATGGATCTGGTCCCCTACTTTTCTCTGAGCGGTGGAGGTGATGGTTTAGGGTTTGACAGCTTCCTGGGGTCTCCCTTGAGGTCCTCACAGCTTTGGGGGTGGTTTGGGGGGGCCTCTTTCCTCCTTTGCTTATGAATCCTTGACGAGATCCTGTGGCTGTTGTTCTTCCCGCTTGGAGGCTTCTTCATGCTGGTTCTGCTCCTTGGTGGACACCTTGGGCATCTGGTTTGGCCTTGGGGGGGCTTTCCTCTGCCTGGGCTATTCCCATTCCCAGTCCCAGTTCCCTGAAGCTGCTTCTATGCTTGGACGGGATTCTTGGTCCCTGCTACTGGGTTCCCTTTGGCTTCTGCTGCATGTTTCATTCTTGGGGGGGTCTGATCTATGCATGCAGACCTTAGATCCCACTTGTTTGGCTCCTTGGGATCCCTTCCCTGTGACTGTCTTCCTCTTCTCGCTCGAGATTCCCAGTCCCTGGATCCCTGTTTCCTTAACCTGTAGTTTCCTTGCTGTTTCCCCAGGGCAGGATCCTCGTGGTGAAGCTCCTGTTTGCTTCCCGCTGGGCCGGATCCTGGCTCTCGGCTTCTTGCTGGGTGGGATCCCCCTGTCGCTGGGCGGGATGGCTTCTCGCTGGGCGGGATCTTCTGGGCGGGATCCGCCAAATCCGCTTTTTCCCGATGGGCGTGATCCTCTGGGCGGGATCCGCCAAATCCACTTTTTCCCGCTGGGCGGGATCCTCTAGGCGGGATCCGCCAAATCCACTGGTTTTCCCGCTGGGCGGGATTTTCTCCTTTTTGTTGGTTTCCCGGATGGTGGGATTTTCCTGGTGCAGTTTTTTTGAAGCTTTCCGCTGGGCGGGATTTCACTAAGGTGGGTTTAAGCTGCTTCCCGCTAGGCGGGACTCTCTCTTTGGTGGTTTTTGACTGCTTCCCGCGAGGCGGGATTTTATTGTAACGGTTTTTCTCTGATTCCTGCTGGGCGGGATCTACTCAATGGTGGTTTTCGGCTTCTTCCCGCTGGGCGGGATCTGTTTTATTTTTTAATTGTTTGTGGTGGGATCGTCTGCTATGTCAAAATTTTTTGTAATTCGGTCTGAGATGTGGTTCCTGTCTCAACCTTGCGGCCCTAAAGGTGCTCCTTTTATTGTTATAAGGTTTTGGGATCCTCTTAAAAAACCCGCTATGTATATAATGTTACTTAACAAAAAAAAAAAAATACTTCTATACCACAAAAGGTTAGGAAAATACCAAATCCTAACCATAATCAACAAAAGGTTCAACATAACACAATTCCATCTTATAACACCATTCCTACAAGCAATTTACATAATAGTGTTTCAAATGGAAATCCTTATGTAACACAATCTTATCTTCAAAGACCTAATAATATGATGCAATAGAATCAACTTGTTGGACAACCACATGGCATTGAAGCTATGGTTAAACGGTTAGCTTCTCGCCTAGACCAGATAGATCCCAACCATACCTCATACAATTATCGAGAGATGTGTAGCCAACCCTTAAATCCTATGGTGGTTTCCCAACCATACCCTAAGCACTTCCCTATGCCTATTCTCTTGATATAAAAGAACTAAAGATCCTATTGAGCATCTTCATATATTTAGGACTGCTTGTCATGATATCTCATATGATGACTTGTTGTTGCTAAAGATATTTCCAAAAAATCTTGGAGGCATGGCATTAGAGTGGTACTATCAGTTGCCCACATATTCTTTGAGAAACTTTGAAGAGACAGTAGAAATGTTTATCCATAAATTTAGTGCCTACATAGAGAGTCACGTGACCATTAAGGATTTATACAACTTGAAACAGGGTAAATATGAAAGCTTTGCTGAATTCTTGACTAAGTGGAGAAAATTGCTGGGAAAATTACATTTTGCATTACCTCATCGTGAGATGTTGGATATTTTTAAAGTAATTTGCAAGAGCAATTATCTTATGAACTTTCTACAACTACAATAACCACTTTTGATCAAGCTATAGATTAAGCAAGGATAATTGAAGATGCTTTCGTTAGAAGAGGTCAGTTTAAGAAGAAATATGAAGACAAGTCTTCTAAAAATCAATACAAGAATAAAAAAGTGGTAGGTGACGGAGTAACTAATAGTAGAAATACCGCACTTGTCAACACTATAGAAGCCATGAACAAATTAGTATTGAAAATTCCAGATAAACCTCCAAGAGAGTTTACAAAGTTAAATCAACCTTTAACCACAATTTTACCTCAACTGTTGGAACGAGGTTTAATTTAGTTGCCTAACATACGACAACCATATACAAATGTAGTTGGATTTAGAGCTGATTTATATTGTAATTTCCATAGAGTTGATGGACATTCAACCAATTCTTACAAAATATTAAAACATATGTTACAAGATTTGATTGATAATAACAAAATGTTGGTGGAAAGTTTTCCATTGAAATAGAATGTTCAAAATAATGCTTAGAATAATACACAATAAAATAAAACTCAGAATGCAAATCAGACCTTGGAAATTTTCCAACATCCTTTACCTAAGCATGGTAAAGAAGTAGTAAATCAAGTTGAACATCATAATGTTCCTCATCCAACTAGGTATGTGGGAACCATTAGTGGTTTCAAACCTAATAAATATTTAGAAACACCATTTGGAACTACAGTATCTGTAGTCACAAGTAGACCATGCATAACATACAACTTCCATATCCAGATGATATAGAGAGCGAGATAGAAAGTGATTTAGATGTTACATCCAACAATTCGAATAGCTCTGAAGATGAATCAGAGGCTATTATTCCTGTCATAGACTTGATAGTCCCAAAAGAACCATTTCCTAGGAGGGTCACAAAATGACCTTCATCACAATAATTACTCTCTAATGAGCAAGCAGTGAATGCTAGACCTCGACCCATCTATTATGGACATAATAATGTTGTAGGTACCATCGAAGCTGTTACTAGACAACAAGCACAAAATTCTCAAACACAAGATCAAAATCAAAATGATAATTCAACTCCATTCATATTAAAAGCTCATACAAAAGGGAATAATACATCAAGTACAAAACCAAAACCTCCTTATGATATTAATGAGCAACTTTATAACATTACAACAATGATTTCTCTCTTGGATATTTTAAGGACTTCTATACATAGAGAAGAATTGATGCATACATTGAGTAAAATGATGGTATCGCAAGATATACAACCTGAGGCTGTTATAAATACTGTTATGCTTCATGAAATAAATTGTATTGATTTCCTAGATAGAGATATTCCTTTTCATAGTATGCATAAAGACAGTCCTTTATATACTACAACATTGATTGGAGATGTAGCAGTCAAAAGAGTTCTAATTGATAATGGTTCATCACTAAATATTTGCACTTTTTATTTCTACCAAATATTTGGATTTAGAAGTGATTAAATGAAGAGAACTGATATGATCATTAAATATTTTAATGATGATATTCAAGAAACATGTGGAGTTATATCAATTCCATTGTAGGTTTGTCCAAGAACTTTGGATATGACTATGTTTGTTGTACATTGCCTTGCATCATACAACATACTCTTTGGTCATCCTTGGATCAACGCAATGAGAGTTGTAACTTACACCTTGCACCAATGTGTTAAATTTGAATTTAAAAATCAATTTGTTATCATTCACAGTGATCCTAGACCATTTGACATGTGTGCTTTGGCAAAACTGATTGGAATTCAAATTTTCCTTGCTTTTTCTGCCACTCACCCTAATTCAGTTGCATATTCTAAATGTGCAAAAATCTCACATCAACCATCATAATATTCACCTCCATTAATTATATCTCCATGTTTATCACCTACATATTTAACACCTCTATCTTCAAACCTGCCATCACAAACTACACCTCCATATTCTATACAACCTACACCTCCATCTAGTTCTACATCCACATCTTCTGAACCTACATCTTCTTCATCTACATCAACATATCTTCCATCTACATCTACACAATTTATATTTACAACATCTAAAACTGTAGAAGATACTCCTTCTACTTCATATTCTCTTACAAATGAATATTTACCCGATTTATCCACAATTATCACAACATCAGAAGAAGAAAAATTCTCCACGCAATATTCTCTTGCCTTAACTCAATTACCATCATCTCCTCGAACATTGGGTTTGCCACAACCTATGGGAAGCATATACCATGTTGTAAGTTGTGTGTTTATTTATAAGGGATATGATTGGGGTAGAATAAGACCCATGACTATCATAATTGATCATGATGGATTTTCTAGGTGTTATTTTTATGATAAATATGAAAATCAAAACCTATGATGCTTAAATTAGGATGTAAAGGTAAAGGTTTAGGAAATTTCCAAATTGATATAAAAGAACCCTTTGAGATAGAAGAATGGCATTCCAGATGTGGAATAGGCATTTTTCCTAGGAAAGGAAGTGTCAACCATTCCCATTTGAGGATGATGAGCATTTAATCTCATAGCAAGACTAACTAGATCAACAAGAATACATTAAACCTATGGGTAGGATGTTTTATTGTAATATGTTATCCATAGCTTATACAGAAATCATTGCTGAACCAGATGAAAAATTGGAAGGAGATATCTTCCATGACATTTATGTTGAAGAAATATTACATAATGGGTTTTATTTTAATGGATCTATACCATGTATAGCCCATCTAGATGCTATAAACCCTCAAGAAGAATTATCCAAGTTAACCTTAGAAGAATTACAAGAAATGGGTGTTTCACCCGCTCCACCTAATTTTTAAAGAGATCTAAATATTGAAGTGGAAAATATTTTGGAAGTCAATATTGGTACAGAAGAAAACCCTCGCATAGTCAAGATGGGATCAGAATTAAGTGAAGAAAAACAAAAATAGTATATTACATTTCTTACAGAATATAGCGATGTATTTGCTTGGACATATGTAGATATGCCTGGATTAGATCCTTATATGGTTATGCACCATCTAGTAGTGCATCCGGATGCGAAACTAGTTAAACAAAAACTTAGAAAGATGCATCCCAAGGTTGATCTACTAGTCAAAAGTGAGTTGCAAAAACTCTTAGATGTAATTTTTATCGAAGCCATTGACTATGCTGATTGGATTTCTAATGTTGTTCCAGTAACTAAGAAAGAAGCTACTAAGATCAGAGTTTGTACTGATTTTAGAAACATAAATGTTGCATGCCCTAAAGATGATTTTCGTCTTCCTAATATGGATCAAGTCATTGATTTTATAGCTGTAAGTGAAATGCTATCGCTTATGTATGGCTTTTTAAGATATAATAATATTAGAATAGCTCCATAAGACCAACCTAAAACAACTTTCATCACCCATTGGGGGACATTTTGTTGGAAGGTAACACCTTTTGGTTTAAAGAATGCAGATGCAACATATCAGAGAGCTGTGACATACATATTTCATGATATGATGTATGATATTCTACATTATTATGTAGATGATATCATAGCTCGCTTAGCTGAAGAGAATGATCACATAAATGATTTAAGAAAAGTATTTGATCGGTTAAGAGAATACCTTATCTGTTTAAACCCAACTAAATGTGTATTTGGAGTAAAATATTGGAAATTATTAGGAGTTACTATTTCTATGCAAGGCATAGAGATATATCCTTTGAAGACCAAGGCTATCTATGATATACCACCTCCTAAAAACATATTAGAATTAATAATCTTACATGGAAAATTACAAGCTATTCATCGCTTCATTGATAAATTGGCAGATAAAACATAACCTTTTATTAAATTACTCAAGAAAAACATTTATTTACAATGGGATAAGGAATTTAAAGAATATTTTGATAACATTAAACAATATCTTCTCAACCCTCCAGTGCTTGTTCCACCTAGACCAGATTGTCCTTTCATTTTATATATTTTTGCTTCGTAACTTGCACTTGGAGCTATGTTGGCTCAAATCGATGATGAAAAGAAAGAATGAGCCACATATTATATAAGTAGAACTTTAATAAGTTATGAAACAAGATATACTCCATTAGAAAAGCTTTGTCTAGTAGTTGTGTTTTCTACATAGAAGTTGCGTTATTATATGCTTAGTTGAAAAACATATGTCATTGCTAAATCTGATCCATTAAGGTACTTGATGAGTAGACCTTCCTTATCAGGATGCACACCTAAGTGGGTTATGACTCTTAGTGAGTTTGAACTCATATTTATCGGCCAAAAATACATAAAAGGCCAAGTTATAGTTGATCAGTTAGTTGTTGCACCTTTAGAATCTACTCATCCCCTCACCATTGAGTTCCCTGATGAATACCTCAATCTAGAGGAAGATCATTATAAAACATGGTCTTTATATTTTGATGAAGCTTGATGCGTGAGTGGTGCCTGTGCAGGTATTATTTTAATATCTACTCAAAAGCACCTCATACCTTTATCTTTCAAATTGTAATTTGCTTGCACTAATAATACTACTGAATATGAGGCTCTAATTCTTGGATTACGAGCCACCCTAGCATTAAAAATAAAAGATTTATTAGTTTTCGATGATTCTCATCTTGTGATAAATCAAATAAATGATGTTTATTATACACAAGATGAGAAAATTTACCCTTATAAAGCTTATATCCTTCAATTAGTATCATTATTTGAAAAAGTCACTTTAGAAGCTATTCCTAGAACTAGTAACTGTGCTGTTGATGCTATGGCTATGACTGCTTCTTTATTACCTTTGGATTTGGATGAAGAATATGCTACTATCATTATTTTCTGAATCCAAGAACCCACTTTTGATAAGTCATATCTAGAACCATTAGATGTGTTTATAATCAATGAAACTACTCCTGAGCCTTGGTATATAAATATCTTTAACTTTATCCAGAAAGGAACTTTCCCTGAAGGGCTAGATAAAAACCAGCGTAGGCTATAACATAAGCAAGTTGTTCGCTTCGTAATTGTTGGTACTACTTTATATAGAATATATTTTGAAGGCATATTGTTAATATGTCTTAACCTAGAAGAGTCTAAGAAAGCTTTAAGTGAATCCCATAATGGATCTTGTGGAGGACACTTTAGTGGTAGTGCCATTGCTAAGAAGCTCCTTAGGATAGGATATTTTTGGCCTACCATGGAAAAGGATGACAATGATTATGCGCATCATTGTGATAAGTTTCAAAAGCATGCTGACCTTATCTATGCTCCTACTCAAGAAGTCCAAGCCATATCATCTCCTTGGCATTTTTTCTAAATGGGATCTAGACATTATTGGTAAAATAAATCATGTTTCATATGACGGTCATAAATTCATAATAACTGTAACTAAGTATTTTATGAAGTGGGTAGAAGCTATGCCTTTAGCTTCTTACATGGGAGCTCAAGTTTCCAAATTCATTTTTAATCAAATTATTTGTAGATTTGGAATCCCATCAAATATTATTTTAGACAATGGAACTTGTTTTAAGAACAAATATGTTAAAAAATTATGTCAAAAATATAAAATTCAACATTGTTGGTCTACTCCCTATTATCCATAGGGTAATGACCAAGCTGAAGCATCTAATAAAACTCTAATTAAAATCCTTAAAAGATTTGTTAATAAATCAGGCTGTGACTGGCATGTGCAATTATATCCTACCTTGTGGGCTTATCGAACTAGTATTCATACTCCCACTAGCGCTTCACCTTTTATTTTGGTTTATGGTGCTGAAGTTGTTTTTCCATTAGATATAGAAGTTCCTTATTTAGCTCTTTTACTTCAAGATGTTGAAGTAGGATATGAATATCATGCTGGCAGACTTAGTCAGTTGGAACTTCTAGACGAAAAATGCATTCATGCTTTAGAGCACCTTCGTGCCTATCAAGAAAAACTTAAAAGAGCATATTCAAAGAAAGTTCATAATCGATCTTTTGAAATTGGTGATCTAGTCTTAAAAGAAAATCAGAAAAATACTAATGCAAGAAAATATCTTAAAGGAAAATTCCAACCAAATTGTCTTGGACCATTTATCATCACTGCTAAATTTGGATCAAGTGCATATAGATTGACTACCTTGGATGGAAAATATCTCAAGGAACCATGAATATTATGCATCTGAAAATATATTATGCATAAAACCAAAAAGTCTCATCACTGTACATAGTTGTAAATAATTTTATCATGCATTTCAATATATTATCAAAAACAACCAAAAAATTACAAAATCTAAAAATCTACAAAAAAAATATATTCCAAACATTATTAGATCATTATATCTACATCTATTATCTGATAAGATTGCAAATTATATATTAGTTTACTTTAGATAAATTCACAAGTTATCTTGAACCACGCACTAAAATTCACATATTTAATAAATTTTGATTTCATTGTTTTGATTATAAATCTCTCTTGTATCAAATAACACTATTACTTCATTAAATAATTTTGAGTTTTGAGAATGATCTTGCTACTTGTTGAACCAAAAATACACTTTTACATCTTAAACTGATTTGTTGCAAAATTCGACAAAGTGATTCTACATAGTAAATCTTAATACCTTAAGTGAAAAAAATTTCTTGCTATCCTATCATGTGCATGGTCTAGAATACTGAGAAATTGGCAAAAGGACAAGTTCCTCCCTACCCCAATTAAAATCCCTTGCTCTACATCTAATCTGAGCAAGTAACCCGAAAAGAAAAGAAAGAAAAGAAAGAAAAGAAAGAAGAGAGAAAAAGAAAAACAAGAAATTTTTTCCAAAGCAATAAAATCCCCTTGTTTAGAAATGGATAAGAAATTCCTAAACTATAAATATGAAGAAAAGTTGCCAGACTGAACGCTTGTCCCTTTCCTGGTGCTTTCAGTGGCGTAAAAGGTTTAAAATGATTGTGGCATGGTGGTTATAGGGGCGGACTGCGCAAAGATCTGTGTGGCGGCTTTCGGGGTGGACATCGCAGAATACTGTGGCGGCCATAAAAGCTGGACAACCTGCTTGGTTTTGTGGTAGCTACCGATTCCACCATGTAAATACAAAAAGAAAAAAAAATATGAAGAAAAGAAGGGGTTATTGAACTTGAATCCCTAGAATTTCTCAGTTATTCAAAAACCATGAGGTAAGCCCCATAACAGGTGATTTGTGCCAAACTTGCTTGACATTGGGTAATTCCTTTCACATGGAAATATGTCTATCACATTAGTAACCTTTCTTTTGTATAGACCAATGTCCGCATTTGGATTAGATAGCTTTTGGTAATTTGATTTACATAGTAGTTCAGTACCAATGCATCACAAAATCATGGTCAAATGAACATTTCACTTGCACACACATTGGTTCATTTAAGTTTGCTTTATCATTAACTCACTCAAAATCGGTAAATTAACCTCACTAAAGCACAAATAATTTTTACTTGATAGATTTTGTATCATCATAAAAATCAAATTAGATAATGAATTCACTTTTCATACACTGGTTCTAGATAAATTGGAATTTGTCTTTGAAATAAGTTAAAATATTTCTTTGAGATTTTGTTAGATAATTAATATCAATATTTAAACATTAATTTTTTTTATATAGCACAAAAATTTATCTTAAAAACATTTCAAAACTAAAAATATCCATCTTGTATTTCATTTTGATTTTCGCGATGATGGTATAATTCCTAAGTAATTATTTTTCTTCAAAATTTCACACTTGGGAATTTTATGCCTAGCGCAAGTCATCTTTCTAATTTTTCATGCCCAAAATGATTTCACATATTTTATAAAATTATTATAAATATCTTTTGAATATGTGACATAATGATCTATCCAACATTAATTTTGCATTTTAAAAGAATACACAAAATTTATACCATCTTGCATTTCATCTTGATTTTCGCGATGATGGTATAATTCCTAAGTAATTATCTAGGAATTCTATGCCTAGCGCAAAATCATCCTTCAAATTTTTCATGCTTTTTTTTTTAAATAAAGGGGTAAAAATTTATTGATAAAAATTTTGGATTATAGAGTACAACTGAGCTTCCAACCAGGACTCAAATAAATAGCCAAACAGGCTAAAACCACTAAACTAGAATGACACCCAAAAAATACAACAAGAACAAACCACATTAAGTCTATACATCTTTGTGGATCAACTCCCACAGGTGTTGAGAGACCCCAGATGGGAGACTCTCCCAATTATCGATAATCCAAGGATCCAACAGCTTAGAAGCCCTTTTGGCCAGGTAATCAGCAACCACATTCCATTCCCTTGGAATGTGCACAAAGGATATAAATTCAAACTCTTCACTCATTATGAGAATCTGAATGGCTACAAAGGCCAACTGCCAATTAAATTCCTCCACCCTTTTACTGTTTAAAATATTAACCACAATTTGAAAGTCAGACTCATAGATAATCCTATGCCAGCCAAGAGAAAACCCCCTTCACAAGGCCTCAAGAATTGCAAGAGCTTCCATAAAATTGTTGGAGTGAACACCTTTATAAATGGAAAAGAAAAAATTGACACCACCAGTAGAATCTCTCCCAAAACCGCCAATGCCAACATGTCTAGGATTACCCTTGGATTATCCATCAATATTAATTTTTAAAACTCCTCTAGGGGGTAGCCTCCACCTACCATCTCTCCTAATCTTCTTGCTGAGTTGAGGACCCCTACTAGGGCTAAAAGAGTTCACACCATCCGAAAAGAGACCAAGGGCTTGTTGTACCTTCTTCTCCCTAGAATCCAAAATAGGATCCACATCACATTTGCTATGGATGGTTTCCTGAACCATATACAGGATCCTTTGCTAGATCTATTGAACAACCAAATAACTACCTTGAAATATGCATCGGTTCTGTTCAAGCCAAATTTTCCAGATGATGCAAGAAGGGCCCAAATTCCAAGCCACCCGAAGGAAGGGGGCCTTGGTCGAAGGTCTGTCCAGACTACTCTAAAACTCCACCAGGGACAACACATGAAAACATGGATGGTTCCAAGTGCTCCACCAATAGTGCCAAATGTCTCTGGCAAAGGAGCATTGGAAAAATAAATGAGAAGAGTCATCCTCATTCTTATTGAAAAGACACAAAAAGAGGGACCCTAAAATCCCCTCTTCCTCACATTATCCCAAGTAAGGCATTTATTACGAGCTACCAACAAGAGAAAGAAGTTACATTTTGGCTAGGCAAATTTGTTCCACACATTTTTCCACCAAGTGACAGGAAGACTCCCATACTTTTGCTTATCAAGAACCTGATAACCATAGGCTACTGAGTAGGTTCCCTTAGGATCAGGGTTCCAAGCCAGAATATCTTTACCCCTCAATGAAGAACAAGGCATCCCCATAAGAATAAGAGTAAGCACCTCTTTGTCCTTGGCCAGTCCCCCCTGGGGCCATTCTTGTAGATCTTTCCACCTATACATCTCCATATTTCCAAAAGACTAGATTTTTTTAAGTCCTCCACACGAGACCAGCCTGCTTCCAAGAAAAAAATGCTTAGGGAACGTAACCTAGGATATTGATTCAAGATAGGAGGGTGAACATCCCAATAATCCTCCCAAAAAAGAGCATTTGATCCCTGATTGCAAATCCAGAACAAACCCTGCTTGATTAAATTAGCTCCTCTTTTCAGAGTGTCCTAGATAACTGAACCTTTCCCAACCAAGCTGACTCTAGGGATCTTAGCCTCAAAAATACCTCTCAAGTATTTACAAGATAATATTTTAGCCCAAATATGATCTTGAGAGGTACACCATCTCCAATAAAGTTTTGCAGCCAAAGCCTACCCAAAAAGAGCCGTCTGTAGCAACCCAAGGCCTCCCTCTTGCATTGGCCTACATATAGAATCCCACCTAACCAAACTCTATTTAGATTGATCAAGTTTTCCAGACCATAAAAATTGTATTGACAAAGCATCCATGTCCTTGATGAAGTGAGAGGGAGCTACAATTTTTTCATGATTTGATCAATATATTTCACAAAAATTTATCGAACACATTGTTCCAAAACAACATGAAACATATTTTTTTCATCATAAAAGCCTTAAGATTATTCTTAAGCATAAGACCATTTTTAGCAATATTAAAATATTCCTCACAAACAGTATTAACTTCATGACTTAGCGAGTCTTGAAATCCACCAATAGTCACATAACAACACAAACATACTTCGAGGTCTATTGCTAAATTTATCATCACTCCAAAACACATTTTTCAAAAACACATCTTCAAAATCAAAACATTTTACTTAATTCATTTATGTTATTTAAGCATGATTAATAACATCTCATAAACACCAAAACATGACCATCCAAAATTAAAATGCAAAGTAATAAAAACAAAATACATGAAGTCACATAGAGACAAAATATCCATATATATATCTCAAAAATCCATATACAAAAATAAAGTTAGACTGATATGCCACAATCCTCAAAAATCGGCATACTCAATCAAATACTCCATACAAATATACAAATATCTAGGCTCACTCCCTAGAAGCCCTAGATATTTGTGCATCATCATCTCTACCATGGGGTGGATATGGTGGTTGCATCTCCTGTATCTCCGTAGTAGTCCTAGAGGAAGTCACCTTGGATGTAGAGCGGGATGATGACCCAAAGCGAATCGGTGTCACGATATCTGTAGGCAAAGGTTGTCTTTGCTCTGTTGATACTGCTATAAAGTATAGGATATGATAAAAGGTCATCTATTGCACCGCTAGCATAAGCTCATATCTTATCTGACTCTACTCAGATTGACCTGTCTGAGTCGATGTCACAGCCCCAGCTCTCTATCCATCCTGAGCCCTAGCCTCTACTAGATCCCCTCCAAAGTCTGAATCTTGCTACGCAGACCTGCATCCTGAGCTCTAGATTATGCTAGGTTTACCTCCAAAGACTCTATCATAGTATTCTATATGGCATTATCCCCCTATAGCCTAGTAACCTCAGCTTGTAGAGAAAACATCTCACTGCTCTACCCCTCCTCCAATACCCTCTTGCCCTTCCCGGGTGAGTAAGGTATCTCCTCCTGATGAGTAGATGCTCCTCCATCCTTCTAGGGTGATACTATCCTCTCATGTCTATCTTTGTGGATTTTTTGCATTTGAGATATGTGTCCATCCTAAGTGCGAGGACATAGTCTCCTAGAAGAAGCCTGCGTAGTCGACTGCTCCCATTGACTAGTTGCATGACGCTGCCTAAAAACCCGATCAGCTGCCTGTCTCACTGTGCTCCTCCATGGTGTCAACCAAGTAGGATGAATACTAGCATATCACTATTGGTATCTGTCAGTAACCCCAACGTCATCTTTGACCACTATCTCTACTGGAGCATCATCAGGCTTAGGGTCCAAAAATTGAGCCAAGTTGGGAGCCCCACTGAAGGTGGTAGGATCTTGAGTAGATCTAGCAAAAGTGATATTCCTATGATGAGGAATATCCTAACGGAGACCAAAATAGCATTGCACCCGATCAGCATGGTGTAACTCTACCTCTCCCTCATGCATCTGTACCCAAATGGTCCACCTGACATGGGCCAACTCAAATGCATCCTCCCCCCATCCTGGTAGTCCTCTCCAAGGCCTCCACGTAATGTCATTTGGTAATAACTCATACAGGAGCTGCCTCGCTCCACTAAGGTTAACCTGTTTCCCATGTAATCCTTGTAAAGGTTAATAGACCACCCTAGGCCTATCATCCCCTACACATGGCTCACTATCTGTTGCTCAAACTAGAGGAAGCCCTATAGGCCATTGGATAGCTATGTGCTCCTAGCACCACACTTGAAGAAAAGAAGTCAATATCAATCCCTTCCCACCCTTGTAGACTACCCTATGCAAAAAATCGATATAGTCTACAGAGGAGGAAGGGACCCCACCTCATATTGTAGACTACCTCTGCTAATGTCCATGGTAACTACACCCCACTAGGATGGCATAAAATCAAGCCCCCCACAACACCACTCAATAGCATAGTCAATCGAGAAACTCCCTCAGTCCTGTTGAGTCTCTCAAGAGGAACTCCACCCTTCCTCAGTAGAAATTTGGGATCTCCTATCAACCTCCTCATCGCCTAGCCTTGGTTTCTAGACGTAACTATATGTGCACCCCTCAGTGGTAGTATCAAAATTTGCCATACATCCTCCAAGGTAGGAGTCATTTCTCCTGTAGGTAAATGGAAACAAGATGACTCTGGATACCATTTCTATGCTAAGGCTATTAGCAACCTCATATCTATTGCAATCTATGGCATCTACGCCACATGTTTTAGACCCACTACCTCTTGGCAGGTCAAATCTAGGTCTAAAAGGGCATCCAAATTTACCTAGAGAGTAGCATGTCTCCATTATCTGTTCTTTAGTTCCTCTAACTATTAAAATCAAACACAAAATAACAAAATATTAGTAACTAGATTTAAAAATATTTAATCATATAAAAAATAGGCAATATCATATCGATTTCTTCAATATCGTATGATACGATATTGAAGAAATCGATATGATTTTTTGAATTGTTAAGATTTCATAATTAGGGCTATGCGATGGCAGTTGTGCCCTAAAAATCTAGATTCAATCAAAAATTAAACTAAGAACATGCAAAATCTAAGATAAATAAGAAATTCATACCCAGAGTACCCCGTATCCAGCCCAGACCAATTTGGCACGATGTGTAACTCCTGGCATAATTTCTCTAGATATCTGACTCGTGAAAGGGTGAAAAGCAAATGAGTTAATTTTTCAAATTACTTTTATTATTTATTTCATCTTACTCCTAATTTTTGAGTGTTTACCCAAATGCCAATTTTGGTATAAAAACTCGAAAGGCGTACCATAAACATCATATTTCAAAACAACTTGCATAAAAACTTAAAATTGTTAATGAAAATTGCAATAAATTTTTAGTTTCTCGTAAAGAATGTTGCACTTTTTTTTAACATAATTTTATTTTGAAACTGTGCTAAAGAGGCGGTAAAATGTATCACCTTAAATTTGACCCATTTGAATGAAAACATAAAAAATTGTAAAAAATCATATTTGCATTTATTATCGTGGAATTTGTGCTTCATTGACGAGATCGTACTACGATCAACAAAATCGTAGTATGACCTCCGAAATCGTAGCACTCTTTCCATATTACGATACTTGCGATCATTGTACGATATTGCAGATCGTAATAGAATCTTGCCCTGAAACAAAAAATTTAAAATTGGAAAATGACAAATTTAGTTTAACAGTTTTTAACCCCGATTGTATAACTGCGCAAAAAATAGGAAATCAGATTCGTTCGATCTTGCTCAGCTTAGAAGGAGTTGCAACAAATTCAACCTCCTCCCTATTTTGGATGCTCCTCCCAACTTATTTAACCAAACCCCCTGCTTCTGAATTTCCCCTGGCTCCTTGCACTTTAGAAAACTTCACATAATTTTGCATCCTAGCTCTGGTTATTTCATTATTTGCTTGTAGGATCAGAGGACATTGTTGTAGAGTCAGAGGACTCTGCTGTAGATCAGAGGTTATGATATTACGATAATAGTATAATTTTGTGATTTTGGGATACGATCATGCTTAGAAGGCTACGATCTCACCTGCAGTTAGCTTGGGGGTAATCTCAAGCTCCGGTTTGCATATTCTGCTATTTATTTAGTTGATCTACATTGCATTTAGCATTCTTTATCACATAAAGCATTATATTTAATCATTTGTATTTTTGGAGTTCTAATTTCATATAATTGCATATTTAATGTATTGCAATACATTAATTCATCAATGCATATCATTATAGTTATTTAAGTGTATTCATTTAATCCTAGTTAAGCTTACAATCATAAGTAAATCTCTAGATTTTATGTTTTATATCCCCTATACATGAATCTATTGCTAAATGTCAAAATTGGATTTTTTCGTCCCTATTCATAATACGATCTCACATATCGTAATACGATCCTACAGGTTTGTAGTACGATATAAACCTACTACGTACGATCTAGATTGCATACAAAAATTAGAATCTTCATCAGACATCCGAATACAAGTAAGAGTTTAATAATTTTTTTTTAATACTGCACTATATTTTGCATTCAGTTTTTCTATTGTTTGCTATTTGCATTTGAATTAAAATTGCATATATGTTAGATTAATTGCATATTGGTCAAACTTATGTGTATGCATGATTTTTTCAAAACAAACACATCAAAACAAATCCCAAACCTAGGCTCAGAAACTGCCACAAAATATTTCTTGGTGAACCCAACCCATTCGTCAAAAAATCACCATAAGAGGGTACGAACTCAAGTACCTCTCCTATGAGGTGTAGGCCATTCATTCTCCCATTCCCCTCTAAGGAACGGATCCATAATCCTTGAGGAAAGGAGTGTGAGAATTTTTGGGCTACAATAATATTTATTTTAAATATTATAAAGAGGACAAAAAAAGGTTTAAGAGGGCTTTAGAAGGTAAAGTTTAATATCAAAAAGCAAGAGGGCCAAAGGTTTAATAAAAGCCACTTGGGATAAAGGTTTAAAGGCTAAAGGTTCAAAATAAAGTATTATAATATTTATTAAATATTATAAACCCTTGGCAACCAACTTTTTTGAAAAAGCTCTAATGCAAAATTGTGAGCCGACGTATTAAGAAAAATAAAATTGAATATTAATAAGGGCAAATATTTCGTTAAGGTAAGGTTTGGAGTGGAGAAGCATAAATCAAATCTGTTCACATAGGTTTCAAAGTTGACATAGTGGAGATAAGAGCACAATTGTTCATCGAATTGGGTGTGCTTCATTTCACAACTATCAAGTATGTCAATCGTTTCTATTCATGAGAACTGATTTGTTGATATTTGGAGATCCTTTTCATTGTTATTTAAAGGAATATTGTTCACCGTTCATTGAGAGGAGCCCAACACTTGTTAACTGAGTGAATTTTCCATTCATTGAGAGAATCCACCATTTGAGAAAAGAATTGAGCATCTATTGAAGTGCAGTGTGCTTTTCGATTGAATTTTGTTGTTGGAAAGAGAGTGCAGTGTGCTTTTCGATTGAGCACAATGGTTGGAAAGAGGGTGCAATGAGATTTGTTGAGTGCCATTTATTGGTATTTTGTTCGGTATTGTTGGACGTATTGGTTGGAGTCTATGGATCATAATTTCTCACTATTGTAAGTATATTTTATTACAGGTCATAAGTGTTTGGCTTATCATTTATAAAAGTATCTTATTGTCATTCAAAAAAGAGGGCAGTGTGTTCTGTTATCTGTCAAGCTTTGTGTAAGTCCTCTATTACCACTCAAAAAAGCCTAATGTATTATTTGTTGAAACGCTATGAAATTTTTCCTATTGTATTTTGAAAGACCTTTGCGTGTTCCTTGTGAGTCTAGTTTTATTATCTTAGAGATAATCCATTGTATCCTGTTGGAGAAGTCTCTCATCCTTGTCCAAATTTTTTTTCATTGTTGTTTACTCCTGCAAATTGCTTTGGCCATTTATGAGACATTGAGGGAGTTTCATGCCTTGTGAAAGTCATTGACATTTGAGAGATATTTTTTTGGATAAAAGAAGACACTGAAAGTGTTTTAGGGTTTTGGAAAACGTGTCAGAGAAGACCAAGAAATATCAGTGAAGAAAGTGTTAATGTTTGCATGCATTGGAAGTAGAAAGGATAGAAATTAGGGTTGAGCACTTCATCCATTGGAAACTAGATTTCAAGTTTAGTATAAGATCGTGGGAGAAGATTGAAGTTCTATTCGGTTGGTTAGCCCAAATGGTTACAATCAAGGTTTGGGCACTAGAGGTCAAAGGGTCAATTTTCATCCATACCAGTAAAATTTTGCATGAGGTATTTCTAATATTTTGATTAATATTTGAAAAATAGTTATTAGGTTAATTAATATAAAGTCTTTATATTGGCAAATAGGAAAATAAGGATGTGTATGGTATAAAGTCTTTTATTGTGCAAATAATTGATTACAAGGATGTATAATATAAATAATTTTGAGTTGCGTGATTGAAAAAGAAAATATAAAAGAGAATTATTGCATATGAGAAAAGGAGTCATAAGGTGTATTGAGTTTTATTTGTTGATTGTACTCTTGCATGATATTTTGAGGGGTTTGGTTTATTATTAAAGACTTTACCTTGAGAAACCAAAAGAGAGTTGTGAAGCATTATTTTTGGCCATTATTGTGCATCATTGTTGAATGAATTTGTGAAGCATTTGAGCATTGGTTTGAGTGACATTGAAATTGGTTGAGCAAGAGTTAGAAATTTAGTTTGTGAAGAAATTTGTGCATGGGTTTTGAGGGACTTTGTGAAGAGAACATATTGAGCATTTGTATTGCATATAATTCTTTATGTTCTTGAAAGAATTCTAGGTAGAATATGTCTGAATTTCCTAGTTGAAGAAAGCATTTTTGAAAGAGATACAAATATTATTTTGAATATCATTTGTGTGCAATATTTAGGATTGGTTGAGCATTTTATGTGAGTAGAATTAAGCAGTATTGAGAATATTTGAGCATGTGTTATTAGTAGATTTGAGCATATGTTATGAGAAAATTTGAGCATGTGTTATAAGAAAATTTGAGCATGTGTTATAAGCATATTTGAGCATGTGTTATGAGTAGATTTGAGAAAGCCTTGTGAGTAGGCTTGGAGAATATTTAAGCAAGTCTTATGTGTAGAATTGGAGTAGGTTGAGGCAGATTTGGGACAGAGTTGAGACAGATTTGTGAATGTAATGTGTGCATATTTGGGATAGATTTGAGATAAATTTGTGTATGTAATGTATGTAGATTTGAGGTAGAGTTGATTTATGTATGTAATGTGTGCATATTTGGGATAGAGTCGAGATAGATTTGTGCATGTAATATATGTATATTTGGAACAGAGTTGAGACAAATTTTTGCATGTGATGTGTGTAGATTTAGAACAGAGTTGAAACATATTTGTGAATATAGTGTGTGCAGATTTGGGGTAGATTTGAGCAGAGTTATGAGCATGTTTTAGAGCAGACCAGAGCAAAGGAGAGGTGTCTCCTATGGATAGAGTTCCACAAACTAGAGTTAAGGGGATAGAGTTATCCTGTGGATAGAGTTCCACAAACTAGAGTTAAGGGGGTAGAGTTCTCCCGTGGATAGAGGTCCATGAACTTGAGCATAGGAGATTGAGATATCCTATAGATAGAGGTCCATAAACATTGTAATAGGGAATTGGTTCCCAAGATATTTGTTGAGAAAATTTAGAAGAGTTTTTTTTTTGTGTGGAAGTAACCCACATTGGGTGAACCACACTAAATTTGTGTCTCTCATGTGTGTGATGATTTATGCATTGCCTTGTTACTACTATTGATGAGATTGGTTAATACTGATATGAAAAGATATTGCAATTGATAACATTGGATAATATTGTTTGGGAAAGAAAAGTAAAATTTTATCTTATATACTGTTCACCCCCCTCTCAGTATAATATTTTTTTCTTTATAGTAAATGTAGTGTGGTACAATGTAGTTCTTTTATATACTTTAATGGAGTGTTCATGTTTTCCATTATATAGTATTGTACTATTTTCATCATTCTCATTAACGACATAGTTCTGAGTCATTTGCAGATGCTCATATCTTTATTTTCCTACATATTATTGTGCCATTAGATTTATAGTTATCTCATATTAGTTATTCTTTATCTTGTGGTTGTACTACCTCCCATCAAAAGCTAACAAAAGGAACTATATTTTTGACATCAAGTAAGCAACAAAATGGTCAAGGGACTTCTTTTTTCATCTAAAATTTTTATTTTATAGTTCATTGGTGCTTTCAAAAGGAAAAGGATATTATTTCCATAAATTCTAACAATATGTATAATTTCATTAATATTAATTTAACTAAGATATTATAGGTTCAAGCAAAGAATGTTAAGGGCACAATCTACGGACAAGAATGTTCATATTTTTTAAGAGTTGAAGATAACTATGTTTTATATTTAGATTTTCATGACATAGTTATTGATGAGATGGATATTGTCCTTATACCTAGTTGGATTCATTGTGTAATGTTAACATTAATATGTAAAAGAAGTTAATAAAGCTATGGTATAAGAAAAATAAATAAAATTGAAGGATATTTATCAACCTTAGGATCTAGGATCTAGGAAGAAGAAAAAGGAAGCTATTGAAGAGAAGCATATTGAAGAACCAATAGAAGAATTAAAAGTAGAGTGTAAGGAAGAAGCAACAATAGAGTCTGAGGAATACGAAAAAGCAAAGTCTAAGAAAGCACCATTAGAGGAGCATAAGAAAGAACAAAAAGGACATAAAAACATGATAATGAGAAATAATTTAAAATAGAGGAACACAAGTTTGAGGAGTAAAATGAAGCAAAATTTTTGAATAAGGTTGGATTATATTACCACCTACACCAGCATGAGAGAAAATAATCACAGAGGTATGGATTAGAGCATCACAAGAACTATTATGGGCCTAATTGTAATAAAAATAACAACAAGTATAGTAATACATGGAAAAAGAGGAGTAATTATGGACATGAGTGTGGAACCAAACTATTTTTAGAGTATATTTCATTATTTGGTACATGCCAATGTACCACTTTGGTACATAACTAGAGTAGGATTTTACTTTAAAGTAAGGTTTGAGTAGTAACTTCAAGCAAGTAATAAATGCACAAGTATTAGAATGTGCACTGATGTAAATGTGCATGAAGTCAACATGTACATGAGCCCTAGGATAGGTAGATGAAGATTCATGGGTAGAGTAAAGGTCAATGAACATATCTTCCTATTTATAGGCCTTGAGAGTATGAGAGCTAGGGAAAAATAGAGAAGAGAAGAGCTAGAGTGAGTGAGAGAGACAATGTTACTATAGAGAGTTAGTTTATAGTAGTGAGTAAGTACAATGTAGTTCTTCATTAAAAAATTTGGAGTGTTCAAGTCCTTCATTATATTGCATTGTACTATTTTTATGAGCTTTCATTAATGACATATTATTGAGTTATTGTAGAAGTTTATCTCATTATTTTATTGTATATTATAGTGTCATTATCATATAGTTATCATAGCTTACTTATTTCACATCTTGTGGTTGCATTTCCTTCAATATACATCCTCAAAAGCTAATAGTTGTTAGGATCATATCCTAACGCCATTTTGTAATTCTCATTTACTTATGTAATGACCCACTCCCAATGTGGGGGATCCCATTATAATATTATTTTGTAATACTTTGTAATGTATGTGGTAAGTAAGGTGCCTAGCCAAGTGGTGCCATCTCATGTAACTATTTTTATCAATATTGTAACCGATGTTTGGTAGGAGATTCTAGCTCAAGTGGAATTTTACATGTAAGCCAACTCTTGAGCCTTTAGGTAGGGTTGCATGAAGTTTTTCTTTAAAATATATGAAGCCATGTACGAATTCATCTTTTTGCAAGTTAATGAAATATTAAAGGAGGTTGCCCCCTTGAAGAGGCCTGCGATACTATGTTATTATGAGATTGTTCCATTTTTGCATTTAATTTTTGCATGGTGTTATTGAGTTATTTGATGTATTTGAGTTATTTTTTAGTAATTGTGTGAGTGTGCTTTATTTTAATAGTAATATCCTAACAAGTGGTATCTGAGCACTTTCCAAGGTTAAGTTCTACTGCAACTGAGATGATTTTTGCCATCCATTTTGCCTGTTAGGTATAATTTTCCATTTGTTTTTCGTTTATGTTTTTCCATTTATTAAAAAAATTAAAAAAAAATATAGTCTCTTTTCGACCAAAAAACCAAAAAACACAAAAAAAAAGGCTCTTTTTCAGTAGTTGTGTAGATTAGAAATCCTGTGTCAGGGATTTTAAAATATTACGAAGGAGCTATCATTATTGGCTAAGCTAGATAGCCCATAAAATGTCTAGTGAAGTGAGGGGTGGTCAGGCTCCAATACCTAGGCCGTAGACAACACTCACGTATGGAATTGATCTCCCACACATCTTTGCGTGTATTGGGAGACAATCTAGGCTTAAAAAAAAATTTAGCCATTAAGAAGATTTTTGACCTTGTATTATCCATAGTCCATAGGACACATCATTCGGATGATCACCCTCTCGTACTATAAGAGAGGTAGATAATGTGCTCAAGGGTATGTGTGGAATCCTCCTTGGGTAGTGGCCTAAAATATTGGTCCGAGCACTATTGTTCGTCACTCCGGTATAACAGAGGGCCTATGGGTATTACATACTCCCTTACTTAGCATACCCTAGTTATACAAAATATAACTTCCACCTACAAATCAACACCATCCATGTTCTGCTAGCCTGCATTCACAACCCCATAAGTGAGCATATGGAGAAGGCATTCCTTATCACAAAAAAACAAACTTGTATGCACCAACAGTCAAGATAGATTTTGCAAGTGTCTGCAACAGCTCAGGGTCAAAAAATAGAATAGTCTGGACAATGAAAATAATAGTTTGGTCAGTAACAATGATAATCAGTTGATAGTAATAGTCCTCTGTAACAGTCAAGAATTACAGACTTCTAGTGTCAAAAATAGTACTATCAGTGTTAGAGAATCCCTAAGGTTAGTGATAGGAAATGTAGCAGTAATTGTAGTACAAGTTATAGAGGAAGAGATAGGATAGTCATAGGGTGGTCAATGGATAGACTATAGGTCAGAGACAGTTGATTCCAGACCCCAAATTTTGAACCGTAAGTCCAAATTAGAAATTGGCAACACTAGTAGACTCAACATTTTAGTATAAAAAAATTCTGGGGTGCCCAAATTCAGTGTTGTGGGGTATAGCTCATTGAGACTATTTTTTTGAGTTGATCATTTTGATATACCATACCCAAGCACTTTTTTGGATGCCTTACTAAAAATAGTAACTCCTATAACCCCATGTCTACTTTTAGTAAAATAGTCAAAGAGGGCCCACAATGGTGAGCGACACTCATGGACAACAAAAGGAGTTAGAACTTGCCACAATATTGAGTAAAATATAAAAATCCCTTGACTACTTGACCACTACAAACCACAACATAAGAGAAGATATTCGAGAGCTTCGAATGGATCATGATACCACTAGAATCTGCTTAGAAAAACAACTTACCAAGGTGGAGACCCAATTTTAGGGTACTCTCACATCTAAACACCAAGATGAAAAATATGAACATAGTCAAAGAAGGGAAATAGAAGACCGAAGAAGAGGAACATAAGAAACTCACTATGATAATTATTCGACCTTCAATATACCTAAATTAGAATTCCCTAAGTTCATTGGAAAGGATGTTTATGGGTGGTTATGTCGGGTTGATCAATTATTTAGACTCGACAATGTCCTCGTATATCATCAGGTTTAGATGGCTTTCTTTAACTTATAATCTGAGGCCTTACACTGGTTTTAATGGCTACAAGCCACTACCCTTGATCTATCTTGGGAGGAATTTGAGTCTCAACTACTCACTCGATTTGGCCTTAGTGACTATGAAGACTTTATAGGAGCATTGAAAAATTTGAAACAAATAACCATATTTTGCGATTACCAGACACAATTTGAGAAATTGGCAAATAAAACTAGGGGCTTAAATGAGGGATTATTTATGAGTTGTTTCATGAGTGGGTTGAAATATGATCTCCAGGCTGAAGTCAAGATGTTTAAAACCCAAACCATGATGCAGGCTATCAATTTAGCCCGATTGGCCAAATCTAAACTCTCAGCTCAAAGGTAGACACCACAATTTTCTCAAGCTCAACCTCCCTTTCCTCCTTGATTCTAAAATAATACTAATAATAAACCTCTTGCTCCTAAGTGACTGACTATAGATGAAATGGATGTATGTCACACCCAAGGGCTATGTTATAATTGTGATGAAAAATTTGTGAAGGGGTATATATGTGCAAATAAGAGATGCAAAGGAATGCGATAGCAATGACCATAGTGATGAGGAGAGTGATACAACTGAAGTACCAACTCAATAGGAAGAGTAAAACCAAGAACCTCAAGCAAAAATTTTAGTCCATGCTCTTGTCGGGATTACCACTCCATAAACCATGAAAGTTGTGGGTTTTTTCAAAGGCCAACACCTTACTATTCTTATTGATTTAGGTAGTACACATAACTTTATTGATCCTCAAATTGCTAAGCAGGCCAGTTGCTATATACACACATGTAATTCATTTGAATCCATGGTGGCAAATGGAGTAACTTTACATTGTAAAGGTAAATGTCACAATGTCAAAATAAACATGGGGGATTATGAACTCAAGCAAGACATGTTTGCCCTCCAATTGGAAAGATGTGATATTGTGTTAGGAGCTCAATGGTTGGGCACACTAGGCACTATCTCCTGGAACTTTGTAGAACTATGGATGTAGTTTTCACAACATGGACAAAAACACACCCTCCATGGTACCAAAATAGGTCCTTCCCAAATTATTAGTTCCAATCGTATGGAGAAATTGTTGAAAAAGTCATCCCTTGGGGTCATTGCACAAATATTTTCCATTCAACCAAGCACTACCATAATAGATCTATTTCCAGCATATTTGCAACTTGTTCTAACCAAGCACAATGGCATTTTTTAGAAACAACTACCATACCACCTCGTCACTCATATGATCATGCTATTCTACTACTATAAGGTAATGTACCATCCAACATCAGATCGTATCGGTATCCTCATGCTCTCAAGTCTAAAATTGAGAATATGGTACAATAATTGCTCAAAGCTAGTGTCATTCAACCTAGTACCAACCCTTACTCTTCTCTAGTTTTACTAGTTCTCAAGAAATATGGCTCATGGTGATTGTGTATAGACTATTTGAGCTCAATAAATTACCATCAAGGATAAATTCCTCATTTTGATAGTGGATGAATTATTGGATGAATTACATGGAGCTATGTACTTCTCCAAGTTAGACCTTCATTCTGGATACCATAAAATCATGCTCAAGGATGAGGATATCCCTAAAAATATATTTTATACTCATGAAGGTCACTATGAGTTCTTGGTAATGCCATTTAGTTTGATAAATGCTCCTTCCATATTTTAGAGCCTTATGAACAACATATTTTCCCTCTCCTACGAAAGTTCATCTTATTTTTCTTTGATGATATCTTGGTTTATAGCCGCTCGTGGGGAGAACACCTTATCCATGTGGATCAAACATTACAGTCATTGGAACAACATCAAATTTTTGCTAAGTGATCCAAGTGTTCCTTTGGTCTACCTAAAGTGGAGTATCTAGGACACATTATCTCCAAATAAAGCATCAAGGTCAACTCCAAGAAGATTCAAGCAGATCATGATTGGCCAAAACCTCACACTCTCAAGGGACTTCAAGGATTCTTAGGGCTTATAGGTTATTACCACAAATTTGTTCGTAATAATGTTAAAATAGTAGCCCCCCTCACATCCATGTTAAAGAAGGAATATTTTACTTGGACGGGGCCCGTTGACCAAGCCTTCCTCGAATTGAAGTATGCTATGACCACCACACCAGTTTTAACAATGCCTATTTTTTCTAAGTCTTTCATAATTGAAAGTGATGCTTTCGGTCATGGCATTAGGACAATGATGATGTAGGAAGGGAGACCCTTGGATTTCACTAGTAAGGCACCCTCTGATCATAACTTGGGGAAATATACATATGCCAAGGAGATGTTGGTAATATTACATACCATAACCCATTGGTGCCCATATCTCATTGGGTACCATTTCTCTATTAAAAAGATCATCGGAGTCTCAAATACTTTTTGGAACAATGGGTTGCTACATCGAAACAACAAAAATGGGTTTCTAAACTCATGGGATATGATTATGATATCACCTATAAGAAGGGCAAAGAGAATATTGTGGTTGATGCTCTCCCTTGCCAATTTGAGACCCTCAGTATGTTATGTGTCATTTCCTCACATGTTCCTAAATGGATAGATTCCTTATGACAGGAGGTACTCCAAGATGTAGAATTGTAACCTTTTGTAGCCTCGCTCCATTATGATCCTACTTCATACCCAGGTTAAAATTGGGATGGCCATGAATTGCATTATCGCCAATGCCTTGTTCTTCCTCGCACATCCCTACTCCATGAGATTTTCATAAGGAAATACATACTGCTCCATCTGTAGGGCATTTAGGATTTCTCAAAACATATGAATGGCTCAAGCGCACATTATTTTGGAAAGGTATGAAACATGACATCCATGATTTTGTAGCAGCTTGTGATACCTGTCAATAGATAAAATGTGAAACAATACATTCTCTAGGTACTCTTCAATCCTTGCCCATTCCAGATTAGGTTTGGATTGATATTTCCATGAATTTTATAGAAGGGTTACCTAAATTTGGTGGTAAGTCTATTATTATCATGGTAGTGAATCACCTTTCGAAGTATGCTCATTTTTGTTCCTTTGGCCATCATTACACAACCTCCATCGTTGCCCAAATATTTCTTGATTCTATTTTCACCTCCATGGTATGCCCACCTCCATTGTGTTCGATCGAGACCCAACCTTCACTAGTAATTTTTGGCAAGAATTGTTTAATTTACAAGGAACTCAACTCAAAATGAGTTCAGCCTATCATCCGCAAACGGATGGTCAAACTGAGATTGTCAACAAATGTTTGGAGACCTATCTTCATTGCTTTGCATTAGATCATCCTAATCAATGGGCAAAGTGGCTTCCTTTGGCCAAATGGTGGTACAACACTTCCTATCATACAACAACCAAACTCACCCCTTTTGAGGCTATTTATGGGTGCCTTCCACTCACGCCTTCTTTATACATCCCAGGTAGCTCCAAGTTCTAGGCAATTGACACTACTCTCAACCAACATATTGATGTTCTTCGCCAGCTGAAGTAAAATTTGGACATGGCCCAGAATCGGATGCGATAAAAAGTTGACCAACATCATTCTAAGCATAGCTTTTATGTGGGTGATATGGTCTTCCTTCGCTTGTAGTCTTACAAAAAATCATCCCTACAACTTCATAGGTATCAAAAAATTGCTATAAAATACTATGGACCCTACCAAGTTCTACAATGGATTGGTACCACTGCTTACAAATTGGATCTTCCGCCCACCTCCAAGATCCATCCTATTTTCCATATTTTCTCTCTCAAAAAAGTTGTGGGCACACAGGTACAAGTTCAATCAGCATTACCAGAATTGGATGAAGAAGGGTCCATATTACTCGAACCTGAACAATTGTTGGATCATTGAAACCACACTCTCTACAACCGTACAATAACATAAGTTCTTGTTCAATGGTGTGGGCTACAACTAGAATATGCTACATGGGATTCTCTCCATCAGCTCCAACATCAGTTCTCTCATTTTTATCTTTGAGGAAAAAGCTTTTCTAAGGGGAAGGACATGTTAGGATCCTATCCTAATGCTCTTATGTAATGACCCATTTCCAACATGGGGGATCCTATAATAATATTATTTTGTAATACTTTGTAAATTATGTGGCAAGTAAGGTGCCTAGCCAAGTGGTTCCATCTCATGCAACCATTTTTATCAAGATTGTAACTGATGTTTGGTAGGAGATTTTAGCTTGAGTGGAATTTTGCATGTAAGCCAACTCTTGAGCCTTTAGGCAGGGTTGCATGATGTTTTTATTTAAAAGATATGAAGCCATGTACGAATTCATATTTTTGCAAGCTAATGAAATATTGAAGGAGGTTGCCCCCTCGAAGAGGCCTACAATTCTGTGTTATTGTGAGATTGTTCTATTTATGCATTTAATTTTTGGATAATGTTATTCAGTTATTTTATGTATTTGAGTTATTTTTTAGTATTTTATGTGAGTGTACTTTATTTTAATAGTAATATCCTAACAACAGTTGTATAAAATCACATGATAGATCAATAGGAAATAGAGAGAGAGCCAAAAGAGAGATTGAGAGGAATTCAAAAAATCTCATTTTAAGAATTTTAAAAAAATACATTTGGCTAGAGTTTTTCCAAAGGGTTGCATAAAAACTTGTGAAGACTAGGACTCAACATTGATTCCACTAGATTGACCAATAAACTAGTGAATATTGATTATATCTATATTTAGAGTTTCTTCCATTACAATCCTAATAATTTTTTTGTAGAAAAAGGAGATTCAAAGAAAGTTGAGAAGGTTCCTACAAGACCTAGGAAGAATATCTTCTTTGGAATCAATCCATTAGCTAAAGTAACAAATGAAATATTGAATATTTGGAGACCTTAAGAAAAAGGTCCCATTCCAAGATTTGCAAACTTGCAGATCGTAGAAGAGAGAAAAAAGGCCAAAGGAGCCTTATTGTATATTGAAGGAAGAAGAGAGTCTAGAAAAGAGTCCAAGAGAAGATTAGAGGTTGGTGATCTCCATTGAATACTAAAAATAGAGGACTAGAAAAGGTCTTGTTCTAGATTTTAGAAGCAGTAGATTTTAGAGATCCGTGAGGAGATAGCATTACAAAAATTCCATGGTTGAATATTGAAGAAAATATCTCATTGAGAAGACTTAAGAAGCTACAAAGTCTAAGACCTTAGAGAAGAGGTCTCAAGTGGAGGAGAAATAAAGTGAAGGCCATTGAAGGAGATTTAGAGAAGGCCATTGGAGAAGATTTCAGGAGAACTCATTGGAGAAATTTACTAGCAAGGAGAAGTTCCTAATAAAGGAGTTTTTTAGGACAATTATCACCATATGATAACAAGCCCAAAAGAAGAAGGATTTGGTAAGGAGTTGGCCAAATTTTTGTGGAGAATAGTGAAGACCTCAAGGCATTTAGATTATTGAGAATAAGGCCACTAGATAGACCAATATTGAAGTCAAATTTTGACGAGGACAAAGAAGGAGAAAGGAGTTAGAAGAAGCCACCAAATTTGAGATATTTGGATATTGAAATTGAAGGCTATTTCAAAGAAAGGAGACTACTAGTTTTACAATAAAAAAATGAAGGTTTATTGAAGGAAAATATCAACTACGAATTGGAGGAGTTTCCTACCAAATTTTTGAGATTCATGGTCAACACTTCAAAGGAGAAATTGTTTTCTTTGAAATATAAAAATTTCAGATTTTAAAATAGGAAGAAAGTAGCAATTTGGGTAGCATTATTAGCTGCTAAGTTTCAGATTTCAAGAGAGCATCGTGAAGGAGAATTAAAGCCACCAAACTACACTTTTAGGCAGCAAGTTAGAGGATTTTTAAAGCTGCAAATAGGTGAGCTAAAGAGCTATTTTGGACAGCAAGGAAGAGCTACAATTTCATCCATTACAAGGCAGTAATTAGGTGATTCAAATCACCAAGATATTCATCATCTTGAGATGCCATTAAGGTAAGAAAATTTGGTGCAAAATGGTTCATTAGTTGAACATTACTTATTTGGTCCATTATTTAGTTTTGTTAAGCACAATAGTAGAGTTTAAAATTTGCAAGGATAAGGTTGCAAATTTAAGTCTTCAAGGGACCGCAAAAGATAGTTTCTTATAAGGTTAAAACCTGCACATCAAAAATAGGAGTTAGATATATTTCAAGAGTAAGAAAAATATCAACATACTATATTTTACTACACTTTCAGGCAGCAAGTTAGAGGATTTTTAAAGCTGCAAATAGGGGAGTTAAAGAGCTATTTTGGACAAAAATGAAGAGCTAAAATTTCATCCATTACAAGGTGAAATTATGCAATTCAAAGCACCAAGATATTCATCATCTTCAGAGGCCATTATGGTAAGCAACTTTGGTGCAAAAAGGCTCATTAGTTGAAAACTACTTATTTGGTTCATTATTTAGTTTTGTTAAGCATCATAGTAGAGTTTAAAATTTTCAAGGAGAAGGTTGCATATTTAAGTCTTCAAGAGACCACAAAAGATAGTTTCTTATAAGGTTAAAACCTGCACATCAAAAATAGGAGTTAGATATATTTCAAGAGAAATAAAAATATCAACATCCTATATTTTACTAAAAAAAGAAGAAATTACTCAAGTGAAGGTTTCATAGATTAAGAGTTCATTTAAAGGAGCAATAAGGAGATATTACTATTGCATCATACTAGTAATTTAAGGTTCATTAAGGATTCAATTTAAGGTAAAAATTAGTGCAAAGTTAAGCCATTAAAAAGGGCGTATTAGTTACATTATTAAGAGCTTGGATTCATTATTTCTAAGTTAACCAAGCAAGGGAGAGAGTTTCCTAGTAAGTAAGACAACATCAAATCACCATTTACCACCAAGGAGAAGTACAAATAATCCACCTCATCAAGCAAGAGAGAAAGATTGAAAAAGGAGATTTAAAGACTTCAAAACTTTGATGCAAGTTAGGGTATTTTATTCTAACTATTTGCATTACATTATTGCACCATATCTCTCTTGTCCTATGCAACAAAGGAGGGAAAAATATAGAGTGTCTCAAAGACACTAAAATAACAAGCATTCTACGTCTACAAAGTGGTCATATCACCAAGTTTGTAGAGAAAACTTCTAGTGAAGGAAGAGAACCACTAAAGGGCTCAAATAGTTGAGTTTCAAGGTGTCTAAAGATACCAAAATCCAGTACCTACAATAGTATAACTTGCAACATCAAGAATATATGTAAGACAACATTAAATATAATGCAAATCTATGTAAAGCAAGAAGGATAACACATTGCAAGCTCTAACAAAAACAAATATGTATTACCCAAGCAATAGATTAACCACTAGCTAAGAAGAATCATCACCAAAGAGGTCAACATTGGAGTGACATAGAACCACCATTACTAGTGTGAAATCATCACCTAAGAGGGCATCATTGGAGAATAATAGAACCACCATATCTAGAGTCAAATTAATGGGAGAATAATATCACCATTCACTTGAAAGAAAGCACTGAAGACAAGACTCATAGTGTATTCATTGGCAAGAAGTATTCAAGGAATAAAAGATGTTGAAGGTATCCTTACATGCAAGAGAAAGGAGTACCACTTGCAATCTAGAACCAAGGCATCTTGTGCCACTTGGCACAACAAAAGGAGCCCATATATTTTCCATAATGCTTGTGTAAGAAAGAAGCACCCATGACAAAGTAACGTTCATCTTTGAGCATTGAAAGCATCATTTGAAGGTAAGAAGGCATAATCATTATTGCCCATCATTCAAAGGAGGATATGAGCATTGAAGACACCTAAAATAATGCTCATCAAGAACGTAACTCCCAAAGTACCACATGGCTAGAGTCTCAAGGAGCATCAAAGCATATTTAAGTGCCCAAAGTTGAAGAGGAGTGCAGATAATTGGAAGCACATAGTCAAGCATTAAGAGTGGAGTCAAAGTAAAAATGAGGAGAAGAAAACACCTATGAACATTAAAGGATATTTGCCATACATAGAAGACCATGAAATACAACGCTTGTATTGAAGAGCCACACCATAGACCAGTAAACACACATATTCCACATTGCAAGGAAGGTAAAAGATATATTTTTTAATATTTGCTTTCCTTAAGTTTAGGGAGTTATAAGGTGCTTAATATAAGGTTGAAAGTTATTTATTAATGCATTGAAATATCAACCTTAGAGAGTTAGAAGGTAATTTTAACAAAGGGAGTATATCTTAAAAGATATTACTAAATTGCATGAGATTCAAACATTAAAATATTTACAAATAATTAATTAAGGAGATATAAGGTTTTCAATATTGAAATACTAGTTTGCAAATATTATTACTTTCTAAAATTCCAAATTAGGGAGTTATAAGGAATACTACACCATACTTTAGTTACTTGGAATTTAGAAAATTGAACCATGGAAAATTGAAGGATTAAAGGAGCAAAACCATTAATTGCTTGAAAGTTGAAAATTACATTTTAAATTAGTCTCTTACATTAATTTATGAAGCATTAATCCAACTAAAAGGTCTTGAAGGAAAAGAACTTTATTAAAACCTGAAGGTGCTTTACCATTTTTCTTTAGCTTTCTACTTACTAATCAATAGGGAGACATAAGGCAATAAAGTGAAATTGAAAATTAGTGAGACAAAAGGAATTCAACTCAAACCAAGAAAGCGAAGCATACTATCAAGGTTTATAGTATAATCAAACACTTTCTAGATAGAAGGTATTTTACAAAAATAGTAAAATTGGAAAAATTCTTAGCAAGGTTGAGCATATACTCTAAACTAGGGAGACATAAGGTAGACTACTACAAAGGATCTATCAAAATTATTCTCAAAATACTAAAGAGCTAAAATAATTCTATTAATTGATCATATACTACAAGAGTTGAAGGTTAGAATCTAGAAGTTAAAAATGATTGAAAGACATAAGAAATACTACAATGGATAAAATAGCAAGAGGGACATATTATCACAAGGCACACTACAAAAGGATGCAATATCAAGATACATACAATATACCACATCAAATATGTAAAATTAGTTCTAACACAAACAATTCTACAAGTAAAATTGAAAAGAAAATTTGGTATATTGATTTCGGTGCTAGTCATCACATGACAAGAAATCTACAATGGTTTGATTATCTTGAAATCACTAATGATTATAGGTTAAAAATTGCATATGGAAAAACCTATCATATACATGGATATGGGTGTGTAACACCTAGTAAATCATTTCTAAACTTTTTGTTACATAATGTGATGTATGTTCCTGGATTAACATGTAATCTTATTTTAGTAACCAAGCTAGTGGAGAGTAAAAGGATGGTTGATTTTAGATACTTAAATGGAGTCAATATGTGTTTCATAATAAATAAAAATGAGATAGACGCTAATGGGTCAATCCATAAAAATATGTATACTCTAGACTCAATTGAGACTTCACAAGATATTGTTGTATTTCAAAACAATACTAATACATTTTCCAAGGAACAAGTTGCAAAAAAAAAATAACCCATACATCATAAAAGTAGACCATAAAATATAAGATTCGATATTAAAAGGATTAGAGGACAATAAAACTATGCACTATTTGGCCATCTACAAACTAGAGAAGAAGAAGGACCAAATCAATATGGAGAACATAAAAAAGACGAAGATCCATATTGAAGATTAAAGTCTTCAATACCCAAATAATGTAATATAGGGGGGTTTTAGAGTATATTACATTATTTGGTACATGCCAATGTACCACCTTGGGTACATAACTAGAGTAGGAGTTTACTTTAGATTAAGGTTTGAGTAGTTACTTCAAGCAAGTAATAAATGCACAAGTGTTAGAATGTGCAATTATGTAAATGTGCATGAAGTCCACATGTACATGAGTCATAGGATAGATAGATGAAGAATCATGAGTAGATTAAAGACCAAGGAACATATATTCCTATATATAGGCCTTGAGAGTATAAGAGCAGGGGAATAATATAGAAGAGAAGAGATAGAATGAGTGAGAGATAATGTTACTATAGAGAGTTAGTTTATAGTAGTGAGTAGGTACAATGTAGTTCTTTATTAAAAATTATGGAGTGTTCAAGTCCTCCATTATATTAAATTGTACTATTTTTGTGAGATTTCATTAATCGCATATTACTGAGTTATTGCAAAAGTTTATCTCATCATTTTCCTACATATTATAGCGTCATTATCATATAGTTATCATAGCTTACTTGTGGTTGCATTTCATTCAATATACACCCTCAAAAGCTAACAACTATCAATCATTGTGGACATCATAGTAGTATAATAAAAGTATGACATTAGAGAAATTGATCATTGATTAAAGGTTTCACTTGGATGGGTGGATGATCAAGATTGGTATTAGTTTCTAGGATTGTTTTAGAGATTATTTTATTTTAATTCTTCTAATATTTTGATAATATTGTTTTTAAGGGGATGGAATGGTATGGTACCTATGGATAGGTATCTAAGGATATAATATTATATTATATATGGTTTTTTATGGATAGTTTGAATGGATCATGCATAACTCAAGGTCTATTATATTGGGATATTATATTATAATAATAAATTGGTAAAATCTTTAAAAATCATCTAGGTTTTGGGGTATATCCTCAAAAACATAGAATTAAGAAACAGGTATAAAAATAAAGGAGTCACATTATTGTAGTCATCAATGATCGATAATATCAATTATTGTTTTAATATCATTTTTTCCCACAAAGTGATATCTCATCTTGGGATATGTGGAACTATTCCATCCTTAAGGATTTTTTTTTGTTTTCCTACCTTTAAAGTATTATCTATATTTGTCTCTTGTGTGGATTATTAAATGGTGGATTAAAAATTAATGGATGGATAATTTTTTATTTAAATATACTATTAGATGATTTATGTCTATGCGAATACAATTTTATAGTGATATGAGTAGATGGATAAATTATGAAAGTATATTACAATAGGATAAGTGTTGTTGACTATTTCATTTTCTTGTAAAGTCTGATAGAAATAAAAAATAGATATTTAAGAATTCCCAATAGAATTAAAATCAACAACCTAATGTGTATAAAACTACAATGGCAAAAATGAAAACAACAAAAAAGGTATAGTCCAATAAAAAATTATCAATAAAGAACAAGGTATTAATAACCCAAGAGAATTATTCAATTTTTGAGGAAGCAAAAAATAAATTTTGTAAAGGGGACATAAATAAACAAGAGAGAAAGGAATAAAAATATGTGATTTAAAAAATATAATTCTATAGGTATTAAAAGGGTGTACAATATATAAAGTTAAGAAGAAGAAAATTTTAACTTTTAAACAAATGCATGGTATGATGAAGAATGTAAATTAGTAAGGGGAACTCTAAAAAATCTAAAGAAGAAAGAACTTTTTGGCAAATACATGGTATGATGAAGAATATAGAGCAACAAGGAGAGCTTTGAAAGAACTAGGTAAGGAAGAGGAAAATAAAATTTTGTATAAATGGATAGTGAAAGCAATATATATATATATATATATATATATATATATATATATATATATATATATATATGTGTGTGTGTGTGTGTGTGTGTGTGTGTGTGTGTGTGTGTGATGGGAAGAAATAGTTTATTTAGGGAAGGATAAGCCCAAAGTTATTCTATAAGGAACTTTAACAAAACAAAACAAATAGTAAGTTACATTACAACAATCTAGTGGTTGGAATATATAAAACATCTACATGAATGAAAGTAAGAAGAAGATGCCTCTTTCATAATCATAACAATAACAAATTTATTTACCTCAAGGGAGATCAAGGAAGGCATTAAAAATATAGGAATAGGTAAGGCTAATGACATGGATGGGATATAGGTGGAATACTTAAAACAAGGAGTAGACGACTTACCAACACACATTAAGATGATATTAAAAACATCATCCAACATGGATTTCTAAGAGATTGGACAATAATTCTAATAATACCTCCTTTCAAGAGTGGACATTTAGGCAATCCCTCAAGTTACCAAAACATTATGGTTAATTCCCTTATGTTGTTTATCTTAGCTCATGTTCACCTAGGTAATTTATTTATTTATTTATTTAGTTATTCTGTGTTTTTTCCCACCCACTAATGTGTGGATATTTTATTTATCTTATTTAGATATTATGAGATATTACACATTTATTTATTAGATATTATGGAGATATTTTTAGGTTTGAATATTCCTAGAAGTTATGGAGATATTTTTAGGTATATTTGGAGGGTTGAGATTCTTTCTTCCCATAGTGGTTACAGATCTATGGACCATGGTTGATCATATTTGCCTATATAATCAAGGTACCTTCATTGTAATTAGTGTTAATTTTTTAGATATAATATATGATATTGTAGCTCTTTTTTTTGCATATCTATTTGTAAGATTATGTTGTCAATTTGCTTTTAGATTCTTGTTTTGGTTGAATGTGGTGTTCTGTTAAAACTTGAGATCCTTACAACTTGGAATGATATGATTATCATTCCTTTCATGTCATCAGAGCAATAGGTGTTGTAGTCATCCATTTGTGAGTGTTGTGTAGTTGTTTTTCTTGCAGGTTCGAAGATTGGTATGGAAGCTTCCTTTTTTTGTGATCGGGTCCTTAGTGGTAATTTTATCTAGTTTTATGTCCCTCCTTCCATTGTTAGATCATTTTAAGCCTCCTAAAATCTCTTCTACCCATACAACAACAACCTCATTCCTTTGGATTTATCCTAAGAATATTTTTTAGCATTCTCATTTTTTGATAGGGTCACCAACATAACCTATTTTTATTGAAAATATTGAGTTGTCATTGATGTCAAGGTGTATGATAGTCAAGGCAAAAATATTCCCCATGAGGTTGATGAATAGAAAGCAATGGATAAAATTCAAAAGCAAGATATATCTCCAAAGTATTTTTCTAAGATAAGGATTAATAATATTTAAATGTCAAATTTAAATATTATGAAGGACAAGGTTTAAAAGGTTTTATTACAATTGCTTGAAAAATATTAAAATAAGCCCAAAAGTTTAAAGTTTAAAGAGGAGGCAAAATGGTTTAATTAAACAGTTGGGAAAAAGGTTTGAAGGCCTAAGTTTAAAAAAGTAATATTATAATATTTTTAAATATTATAATATAAAGTTACAAGCATAGCACCAACGTTTATAAAGCATGATTTAAATTCTCGAGCACCGACGTCATGTGAGCATGGAGGTAAAAGGTATTTAAATCAAACATTAATCCAATGCAATGCTAAGGTTTGAAGTGTGTGCATTTTGATATCCACTTGTGCTATTTGAAATGACGAATCACAAAGGAGAAGGGGCACAAATTTTTGTAGAGGAAATAGTGAAGATAAGGACAAAGGGTTGCACATTTGGTTTTAGCTGGTAGGCTAGCACATCTATTTATTTGGTTAGTGCTAAGGTGCTATGAGAGAGGTGGTCACAGGTTCGATTCACGTGGGTGCTATTTTGGTGGTAGAAATATTTTTTTGCACGGTAGAAAGAAAGTTTTAGAGTTAAGTTGTGTACTGTTGTTGCTATCCACTGGTGTAGCCTAGATGGATACCTAGTTAGCACTAGGGCACCATGGGCTAAAAGGTTGTAGGATCAAATCACTGTGAACGATTTTTTGCAAGGTAGAAGAGAATATTTCATGCGCTTATGAAAGGTATGAATAAATTTTGATTAAAAGTTATTTTGTACAGGTACTCAATTCGCTGTGCATTAAGGGGGAAAAATATTTTATTTTGAATTTTATCTAGAGGGAGTCATAAGGTGTAAAAATATTATTTGATATTGTAATAAGGTTATTTGGGTCTTCTTTGAAAGTTGTGATTCTGCATGTTTAATTAGGAGATACAAGGTGTATTTTGGTTTATATTGAATTATATTTTTGGCACATCAAAAAGGGGAAATTTGAGGGTTTAGTCATCATAACAATATTTATTTTGCGAGACTAAAAGGAGTTATAAAAAATTATTTCCAAGTCTTGATATGCACATATTTTTGAGGAGGGATTTAATGTGGATGATTTCAAAGAAAGACTTACTAACCAGTTTTTGAAGTGGCACAAGAAAGGGAAATTATTTTGATAGATTTTGAAGGCACATCTTCATCAAGGTAGATTTAGAGGTATGGTAATCCAATTCCTTTCTCAAGGTGGTTTTTTGTTGAAGAAAATATATTGAGTTGTCATATGTTTGGAGGCATAAGGATTGATTGTTTGAGCACTGCTTGGATTGAAATTGGGAATGATCATAGATCAGATTTATGAGTAAACCTATGCATTGTTTATGTTTGAACTAAAAATAAATTGATGAAACTTATAGATCAGTTTTGAGAGAAAACTTGTGCATTGGTTTTGAGTGATATTGGAAATAAAAGTGCAAGAGTTATAGATAAGTTTTATGAAGCAAATTTGTGCATCTTCATGATTGAATTTGTGAGTAGATGAAAAGAATAGACTTGTGGATTGTTCATAATTGACTTTGTGAGTAGAGAAAAGAACAAACTTGTGGATTATTCATAATTGATATTGTGAGTAAATGAGAAGGACTTATACATTGTGATTGGTCTTGAAGTAAAGGTGCAACTCAATAATAACCAGGTTAGTTATCAAGAGCTAGACTAGACCTACATTTAGAATGTAATAAATGTGAGACATGTGAAAGCGAAAGACTTAATGAATGTGAAGAACATATTGAGCATTTTTTAGTGCATATCATTCTCTATATGTTCAAGAGGTTAAATGAATTTTGGGTAGAATATGTATAAATTGCTTTAGTTAAAAAAAGCACATTAAAGATTAGATAAAAGAACTTGATGAAATAATTATGCAAGATAGATAAAAAAAAATTGTATACAAGTTTTAGAATAGAGTTGATAGAAAGTTTTGATGAGCAAGCCTTATGAGAAGGGTTGAAGCAGATTTGAGCAGGTATTGTAAGCAGGATTTGGCATGTGTTATGAGCAGATTTGAATCTGTTATAAGAAAATTTGAGCATGTGTTATGAGCCGATTTGAGTGTGTTATGAGCATATTTGAGCATGTATTATGAACAGATTTGGGTATGTGCAGTGAGTAAATTTGAGCAAGTTTTGTGTGTAAACTTAGAGCATATCTGAGCAGAGTTGAGAGTAGGTTTTGGTGAGAAAATTTGAGCAAGTATTGTGTATAGAATTTTATAAGACATGAGCATAATTGAGATAAGGTTTGGTGAGAATATTTGAGCAAGACTTATGTGTAGTCTTGGAGCATATTGAGTAGGATTGGTAAGAAAATTTGAACAAGCCTTGTGTGTAGGCTTGGAGCATATTTGAGAAGAATTGAGAGCAGGTTTTGAAGTAGATTAGAGCAAGTCTTGTGTGTAGACTTGGAGTAAATATGAGTAGATTTGAGAGTAGGTTTTGGAGCAGAATTGAGCAAACCTTGGTTAAAGGCTTGAAGCAAAATAGAGCATATTGAGGTCTCCTATGGATAGAGGTCCATGAAATAGAGCAGAGAATATTGAGGTCTCCTATGGATAGAGGTCTATAAACCAAAGCAAAGGGGATTGAGGTCTCCTATGAATAGAGGTCCATGAACCAGAACAAAGGGATTGAGGTCTCCTATGGATAGAGGTCCATAAACTTGAGAATAGGGGATTGGTGTCTTGGCACCCATAAAAATTGTAATAGGGAATTAGTTCCTAAGAGATGTATTGAGAAAATTTATAAGAAATATTTTCTCTGTGGATGTAGCCCACATTGGGTGAACCACATTAAATTTGTCTCTTATGTATGTGATGATTTGTGCATTGTTTGATTATTGCAATTGATAATATTGTATAATATTGCTTTGGAAATAAAAGTAAAAAGTTTTATCTTATACTATTCACCCCCATCTCACTATAAGCTTACGTTATTCAATTGGTATCAAAGTGGGTTCCTTCATGAAATTCTAAACAAATTAAAGGTAGATATTATAGGAACACAAATGGCACATCAATAAGGGTTTTTATTAAATAGGATACCATTGTTTGATGGGACTAACTATGCTTTCTAGAGCATAAAAAATGAAGACATTTTTGATGGCATAGGGATATGATACATAGCAATCATTTGAGGATGGGTTCACACCACCTACAACTCCTACAATAGATGCAAGTGGTAATAAATCATATGAAATTTTTGCTAAGGCAATGAATGCAATTTTAAGTGGTTTTGTGAAATTTGTGCACTGCACTTCAACAAAATAAATATGGGATGAGTTACATAATACATATGAAGGAGATGACAAGGTCAAAATGGAAAAACTTCAAACAAACATGAGAAATTTTGAACAATTGAAGATGAAATATGAGGAAAATATTTCTAGGTATCTACTTCATGTTGATGAGGTTGTCAACACTATTCGTGGACTTGGACAAAATATTGAGGAATCTACTATTGTTTAGAAAATATTGAGTTCACTCCATATGAGGTATGATGCAAATATTTCAGTAATAGAAGAGATGAAGGATATCAAAAATTTAGGTATGGATGAGCTACATGGAATACTCATATCCTATGCGATGAGGATGGAAAAATAACAAACATCCAAACGAGAGGCAACATTCAAAGCTTCAAAGAAGGCAAAGGCAAAAGAACTAGAATGTGAAATACTAAAACATGAAGCTGACATTCTAAGGAAGGGACTTGAAAAATTCAACAATAAGATATATCAGTTTGAGAAAAGCTCAAAATATTTGGATGATATTATCAAAACACAGAGATATCCTTTTATGAAGACTAGACTTGGCTTTGAGGAAAGTCAAGAAGTAAAAAAGGAGGAGACAAGATCAAAAGAAATAGAAGCATAAAATAAGGTATATGAAGAAGAATATAAGACCTATACTGATGAGTTGAGAAGTTGGTGGAGAACAGATCTAGCACAGTAAAGGAGACAAGGAAAACAAGAGCCAAATTTCTCATTCAATAGCTTCGGAAGAATTTACAAAGAATATACAACAATCTACCATTTTGCCAACCCCTTCTCATTACAATTCTTGGGTTTTTATCGAGGCCCCGACCCTCTGTGTTTTCAAATTTCCCATGATCTGCAACAACCACCTGGCTCAATACTAGAAAGTTGCATTGATGGGACTCTAGGTGAGGTGCGCGACTGGCCGCCATAACCACCGTAATCTTCTTCTGGAACTGCTGTTTCATTGCTAGTTGCCTTAACTGCGTCTCTAGATATAATGCGCGAGTGGCCGACATGCTTGCTGGAATCTTTCTCTGAGACTGTTGCTTCACTATCGCTAGCTTGCCGTGCATGAAGGAATGCATTTATGTCAGCTTGGACTGCGTGTTTTTCTTTTGGTCGTGATATCGTGACATGTCACGATATCGTGACATTCTCCTCTTTCGCCTTCCTACTTTTGCCTTGGTCATGATATCGTGACATGTCACGATATCACGACGTATTTTCATCGCATCCTTGTTCTTCCTCTTTGGTCGCAATATCACGACCTGTCACGATATCACGACGTATTTTCATCGTGCCTCCGTTCTTTAGTTTCGGTCACGAAATCGTGACATGTCACGATTTCGTGACCTTCCATCCTTCACGCCTTCGCTCCCTACTCTGGTCGTGAAATCGCGACATGTCACGATTTCGTGACGTTCTGTCCGTTGTGCCTTCGCTCCTCGCCTTGGTCATGATTTTGTGACATTCTGTCGTGCCTTCGCTCCTTGCCTTGGTCACGATTTCGCGACATTCTGTCCATTGTGCCTTTGCTCCTCACCTTGGTCACGATTTCACGACATTCTATCCGCCGTGCCTTCGCTCCTTGCCTTGGTCACGATTTTGCGACATTCTGTCTGTGCCTTTGCTCCTCACCTTGGTCGTGATTTCGCGACATGTCACGATTTCGCGACATTCTGTCCGTCGTGCCTCTATCTCCTATTTTGGTCATGATATCGCGACCCTTTTTTTGTCACGATATCGTGACACATATTTTTCTTCTGCAAAACACTTAGAAAAATTTGGTTGATGCAAGATTGCTCTGCTGCCCTCGGATGCTCCTGCATCAGACACCCGGGGTGGATTGAGAAGTGATCCTCACTTCTGATCTGTGAGAGGAAGACCCAGGCGGTCAACCTCTATTTTTGACAACCAAGTTGCATCTTCTACAGGTCTGCCCTTCCACTTGATCAAATATTCAGAATATTTTTTGTTCCTGGTGCTTCTGCCTTCACGAGTATCTAATATTTCCTCGATCTCGTCTGTGTTTGGGTCAGACGCTGGAATGCTCCACAACTCTGTACTTGGTGCCTCTGTACTGTCTCCCTCATGGTATTCCACTAAATTTGATATGTTAAAAATAGGCGAAATGTCAAGCCCACTTGGCAATTCCACTTCATATGCATTGCCTGAATCCCATTTTTCCAGTATTCTACATGGCCCAAACTTCTTCATCTTCAACTTGTTATAAGTTTTGGCAGGAAATATTTCTTTTCTGAGATGGACCATGACTTCATCTCCTACTTTGAACTCTTTGAACCGCCGCTTTTGGTCTGCTCTTTTCTTATACTGAGTATTCATTTTTGTAATTTGTTTCTTCACTTCTTCATGCATGGTTTTCATATGTTCTACAAATTTCTCTGCCTCGGCACTGCTCTTCTCATCTTTATCCAATTTCCTCAGCTCAGAAACATTTCTTGGGCTATTTCCATATATGACTTGGAATGGAGATTTGTTTGTACTCTTGTTGATAGAATTGTTGTATGCAAATTCTGCCTGCGGCAAAACCAAATCCCATCCCTTGGGTTTATCTGCTATCAAGCATCTCAATAAATTACCCGGACTTCTATTTACCACCTCTGTCCATCCATCAGTCTGTGGGTGGTATGCAAAACTGAACTTCAGATCTGTCTTCAACTTCTTCCACAATGTTCTCCAGAAATACCCAACAAACTTTGTATCTCTGTCAAAAACGATGCTTTTTGGTAGACCGTGAAGTCGTACCACTTCCTTGAAAAATAACCCTGCAATGTGAACCGCGTCACTTGTTTTCTAGCAAGGAATAAAATGTGCCATCTTGGAGAATCTGTCAACCACCACAAATACGGAGTCATTTCCCCTCTGTGTTCTCGGCAATCCAAGAATGAAGTCCATGCTGACGTCCTCCCATGGCCTCTCAGGTACAGGTAATGGCTGATATAATCTCGTGTTCTGCCTCATGCCTTTTGCCATTTGGCATATTCTGCAACTTTGCACAAACCTTTTCACATCCTGCTACAGTTGCGGCCAATAGTAGTTCTCACTCACCAGGGCAATGGTCTTATCCCGACCAAAATGTCCAGCCAGTCCCCCGCTGTGCTTCTCCTTGACTAAGTTTTCCCGCATGGAACTCCTTGGAATGCATAATTTACTTTCCCTGAACAACATTCCATCTTGGATTAGAAAATCCAACCACTTTGTCTTGTCCACAGTAATAGGTGCCAAGCAAGCCATCCAGGCTTCTGCAAAATCAGGATCTTCAGGGTACAAACCCTTCAGTTCTTCAAATCCTACCACTTCCACCATCATTTCAATCAGCAAATTTTGCCTTCTACTTAAGGCGTCTGCAACTCTGTTTGACTTTTCGCTTCTGTGCTTCAACACAAAGGTATAACTTTGGAGAAACTCAACCCACTTCAAGTGCCTCTGATTCAGTTTTTCTTGGCTATTAATGTATTGTAAGGCCTGATGATCAGTAAATAGAACAAACTCTTTTGGCAAAAAATAATGCCTCCACTTCTTTAGAGCCTGAACTATTGCATAAAACTCTTGATCATAAACTGAATACTTTTTCCGAGCATCATTGAGTTTCTCACTAAAGTAGGCAACATGCCTGCCTTCCTGACTCAGTACAACTCCTATTGCACTACCACTGGCATCACAATCTACCTGAAATACCTTGTTAAAGTATGGGAGTGCCAAAATAGGTTGTTCTGTGACCTTCTTCTTCAACATATCAAAGCTCCTATCTGCTCCTAAGGTCCACTTAAACTCTTTCTTATCCCCTCTCATTGTTTCTGTGAGGGGTGCACAAATGCTGCTGAAATTTCTAATGATATTTTTGTAAAAGCTGGCTAGACCATGAAATGATCTTACCTCTGTTGTGCTTCTTGGAGTAGGCCATTCGATGATAGCTCTCACCTTTTTTGGGTCCATTTTTAGACCTTCTGTTGAGATGACAAATCCCAGGTACACTAACTCCTTCTTTACAAAATTACACTTTTTTAGATTAATTAATAACTGCTCCTCCCGCAACTTCTCAAAAACCCTTCTGATGTGCATCAGGTGCTCCTCCAGGGTTCTGCTAAATATTAATATATCATCTAAATAGACAATGACAAATTTGCCTAAAAACTCTTTCAATACCTCATTCATCAGCCGCATGAAGGTACTTGGTGCATTGGATAGCCCAAATGGCATGACCAACCACTCATACAAACCCTCTCTGGTCTTGAAGGCTGTCTTCCACTCATCTCCTTCTCTGACATGGATCTGATGGTAACCACTCTTGAGGTCAATCTTGGTGAAGTACTTGGCTCCACTCAAATAGTCCATTATGTCATCCATTCTTGGCAATGGAAATCTATATTTTATTGTGATCTTGTTGATGGCTCGAGAGTCTGTACACATTCTCCACTCTCCATATTTCTTTGGTGCTAGCACTATAGGCACTGTGCATGGACTCAAGCTTTCCCGAATCAGTCCCTTCTCCAGCAACTCCTGGACCTGCTTGTTTAGCTCCTCAGTTTCTACAGGCGTCATTCTATGTGCAACTTTATTGGGCAAGCTCGATCCTGGCACCAAATCGATATGGTGACTGATCTTCCTTACTGGGGGTAAACCCTCAGGCACATTATCAGATATAATATCTGGAAATTCCTCCAATAGATCTAGGACTTCTACTGGGGTATCTTTGCATTCTTTCTCCCTAACTCTAGGAATTATTGCATAACACATATGTTCATGCTTCAAATCATCTAAAAATTTTCTCCCATCAACTAAGCAAATTTTGGCACTGCCACATACCTTTTCTTCCACCTCCTTCAGGGGTTTCAGCTTATGACGCATTCCATTCTTTGTTACAGAGTAGGTGTTGGCACGGCCATCATGAACCGTGCACCTGTCAAACTGCCATGGCCTTCCCAACAGCAAATGGCACGCATCCATGGGCAGGATGTCGCACAGGACCTCATCACGGTAATTCCCAATGCTAAATTTTACCAGGCATTGTTCACTGACCAAAACCTTATGGTCTTTCTGCAACCACATGATCCGATATGGATGCGGGTGTCTCTTCCTCTCCAGTTGTAGCTTTGTAACCATTCCCTCTGAAACTAGGTTATCCGTGCTACCGTTGTCAATAATAATATTGCAAATCTTACCCGTGCATTTACACCTTGTGCGAAATAAGATTTTCCTCTGATCTGTGCCCCCCTCTTCATTCAATAGGACTCTCCTTGCGATCATTACTTCTCCTCTCTCTGCTTCTTTAGAATGCTCAGATCCAACATCTTCATCAGCGATCGTGGCTCTGGCATTTCCTTTCGGCCTCCTATTATTCCTTTCTCGTTGTTGTGGACACTCGTATTGGTGATGTCCCTCTTCTCCACACTTGGAAACAAGTTCCACGGAATCTTCCTCTTCCCTGGCCATGTCCAGCTCTGCCCCTTCCCCCTCGGTAATCATTATTCTGATTACGGGGGCGGTAGGTATTTTCTCTCCTTTGTTCTTGATTACTGCTACCTTCTCCATTCTTATGGGAATCTTCATTTCTTCTTCCACTGGTCCTTCCGTCGGTTCTTTCGCCATGACCTCTTCCTCTTTGCTTGTTCTCAAACCTCCTATTGAGCTTTTCTTCAACCTTTAGGGCAAATTGGTAAGCGTCCTCTATGGTGGTCATCCGGACCAGACTTAATTCTTCTTGAATACTTGCTCGTAACCCATTAATGTAACGGGCTACCTTCTCCTTGTTGGCCTCTGAGTGGCCTGTTCTGATCATAATTTTATGAAACTCTTCTATGTATTCTTTTACAGACTTACTTGATTGCCTCAACCCTTGCATTTTCTTTAGCAGGTCTAACTCATAATCACCAAGGATGAACTGCCTCTTCAACTTTTCTGCCATCCGTTCCCATTTTGTGATTCTCTCTTTTCCTCTTCTATTTCGCTCCAGCTGCACTCCCTTCCACCAAATGTTGGCATGACCTTTAGTTTGGTCTTAGCGAATCTGACCCTATCAGGATCCTCAACCTCCTCGTACTCAAAGTACTCTTCCAGATCGTTGATCCAGTCGATCAATTCCTCCGGATCAAGGTTCCCGAAATACGTGGAAACCTCCATCTTTGGCCTCTTCCCAATCTGGGATATGGCTTTGTATAGTCTAGCTTGAGCAGGATCTACTACTTCTTCTTCTTCCTTAGGCTGGCCCTCTTCTTCGTCATCTTCCTCTTCGCTACCTTCATCTCTTCTTAGTTCAAATCCTCTATGCATCTCTTCTTGCAGGGCTTGCATTTGCCTCTACAAAACTCGGACAACTTTCGTTGCCGCCATGCCTCTCCCACCAATAGGGTTTCTTCTTGGAGGCATTCTACTTACTCTCTCACAAGCCCTTCCATAGATCCTGGTGTAACTGCCTCACGTCCGACGATCTGTTACACACTCAGGAACTTTCGGCTCTGATACCACTTGGTGGAGAACAGATCTAGCACAGTAAAGGAGACAAGGAAAACAAGAGCCAAATTTCTCATTCAATAGCTTCGAAAGAATTTACAAAGAATATACAACAATCTGCCATTTTGCCAACCCCTTCTCATTACAATTCTTGGGTTTTTATCGAGGCCCCGACCCTCTGTGTTTTCAAATTTCCCACGATCTGCAATAGCCACCTGGCTCAATACTAGAAAGTTGCATTGATGGGACTCTGGGTGAGGTGCGTGACTGGCCGCCATAACCACCGTAACCTTCTTCTGGAACTGTTGTTTCATTGCTAGTTGCCTTAACTGCATCTCTAGATATAATGCGCGAGTGGCCGACATGCTTGCTGGAATCTTTCTCTGAGACTATTGCTTCACTATCGCTAGCTTGTCGTGCATGAAGGAATGCATTTATGTCAGCCTGGACTGCGTGTTTTTCTTTTGGTCATGATATCGTGACATGTCACGATATCGTGACATTCTCTTCTTTCACCTTCCTGCTTCTACCTTGGTCGCGATATCATGACATGTCACGATATCACGATGTATTTTCATCGCGTCCCTATTCTTCCTCTTTGGTCGCGATATCACGACCTATCGTGATATCACGACGTATTTTCAATGCACCTCCGTTCTTCAATTTTGGTCATGAAATCATGACATGTCACGATTTCGTGACCTTCCGTCCTCCGCGCCTTCGCTCCTTGCTCTGGTCATGAAATCATGACATGTCACGATTTCGCGATGTTCTATCCACTATGCCTTCGCTCCTCGCCTTGGTCGCGATTTCATGACATTCTGTCCATCGTGCCTTCGCTCCCTACCTTGGTCGCAATTTCGTGACATTCTGTCCACTGTGCCTTTGCTCCTCGCCTTGGTCATGATTTCGTGACATGTCGCGAAATCATGACATGTGATTTCATGACATTCTGTCCGTCGTGCCTTCGCTCCCTGCCTTGGTCACGATTTCGTGACATTCTGTCCATTGTGCCTTTGCTCCTCGCCTTGGTCACGATTTCATGACATTCTGTCCGTCGTGCCTCTATCTCCTATTTTGGTCGCGATATCACGACCCTTTTTCTGTCGCGATATCGCGACACATATTTTTCTTCTGCAAAACACTTAGAAAAATTTGGTCGATGCAAGATTGCTCTGCGACCCTTGGATGCTCCTACATCAGAAGTGGAAACATCAATGAGGAAGAAAAAAATGCACCATCAAGGAACAGGGACCAACACAGAAGAAGCAAAGAAGGAATCATGTGACCATATCCTCCAAGGCAAGATGAATATTTATTTAAGGTTATTGTTTCTCATGTAATAATTTTGGTCATAAAGCTATACATTGTGTTGTGGTTGATCCACAACACACCCCAAAATTGGGGACCCACCTTTTTGCAGGCTTGCAGAGAAGAATCTCGGTGACCCAGATGCTAAAATTGAAGAAAAGAGGAAAAAATGCCTAAGTGTTGAAAGTGTCGCGAAATCGCGACATGTCGCGAAATCGCGACTTGTCGCGCCATCGCTGTCAAAAATAGGAAAGTGTCACGAAATCGCGACATGTAGCTCCATCGCTGCCGAAAAGGAGAAAGAAAAGAAAAATTGAAAGTTGTCACGAAATCGCGACATATCGCTGAGAAGAAGAGGAAAAGGTGTCGCGAAATCGCGACATGCCGTTGAGAAGAAAAGAAAAGGTGTCGCGAAATCGCGACATGCCGCTGGAAAAGAATGAAAATGGTCACGATTTCGCGACGTGTTTTGCCGAAGCGTACGGATGATGAAAAGTGTCACGATTTCGTGACGTGTTTTGGCAAAGTGTACGGATGAGAAAAATGGTCGCGATTTCGCGACGTAAGGTGTATTTGGCGTTAAGGTGTATGGAAGGAAAATGGTAGCGATTTCGTCGACATGGTTTGGCAGAGATGGCCGAAGGAGAAGATGGTCGCGATTTCGCGACGTGTTTTAGCAAATGTAGGCAAAGGGAGATGTAGCGATAATCGTGATAGAAAGAAGGTCGAAGGTGAAAACGGTAGCGATATCGCGACGGTTTGTGGAATGAAGGCTCCGAAGGTAGAAAATCGGTAGCGATATCGCGACAGTTTGCGGCATGAAGGTCAGAAGGTGAAAAATGTAGCGATATCGCGACAGAAAGCGGCATGAAGGTCCGAAGGTGAAAAACGTCGCGATATCGCGACAGAAAGCGGCATGAAGGTCCGAAGGTGAAAAACGTCGCGATATCGTGACAGAAAGCGGCATGAAGGTCCGAAGGTGAAAAACGTCACAATATCACGACAGAAAGAGGGCGTCGCGATATCGCGACATGTCACGATTTCGCGACATGTCACGTTTTCGCGGCTAGGAAGGTGAACGAGGCTGCATGCAGTTTTTGTCGTGATTTGCACAGGAAAACGTTACAGAAGGCGCAGAAAACGCAGGACACGTGGCGTACAGATGTCAGAGTTGCAGAAGCGTTACATGCAACGAAGGATTTCAAAGGTCTCGGCATCGAGTGAGTCAAAAGCAACGAAAAGAAAGGGAAGTTGAAGGGTCACATGCAGGAAGATGAAACAAAGCGACACAGGGAGAATCGAAGAGCCGTTTCCGTTAGTATAAAGCCAAAAGTGCAGATTGAAAGAGGGGTTGGAAATTGCCGATTGCAGAGTTGGAGAGACAAGAGCTTCATGCTATTCTGGGCCTGCACTTGGGCAATTTCCTTCTTTTGTTCTGGAATATTTATGCCTGGAACATTCTTTGAATGTAATTGACATATCATTTAATACAAAATACAGAGAGTTGGCATCTAATTGATGAGAAAGAAGGAGTCATTTTTTGTATGCATGATTTAATGTTATATCATTCATTTCAGATTTATAAGGCTTTTAGGTGAAGTTTAATGCAAGTGCTCTTGGTTGCTTCATGCGAATGCCCGAATCTGGAATTACAGTAGAAACCTTAGAAGCCCGCACCTAGCTTATTTGGATTGTGCGAGTTTGCAGGTTCATTAGGTTAGGTTGCATGCAGAAAACCTCATTATCTTCGGTTTCATCGAATTGATGGCAGCATTCTAACTGTAGTTTAGTTTCTCTTTCATTTACTTTTCTTTATTGTTCAAACCCTTGCTTTATTTTCTGCAGTTTAATTACTGTATCCAAATAAATAACTGAAAATCCATCAAAATCCAAGATTAAAGTACAATTATTCACTTTGAGTCCACTGTAAATTCAAATTATATAAACCCTAGTGCCCCTTGTTAACATCCACTTGCAAACCCTAAGGTATTCCTAGCATTTCACTTGAATAACATCATTGGTAGACAAAGAATAAGCATAACAGGAACCTTGGAGAAGTTACCTTCTTTGCAAGCAGAGGATTTTAGGACTCAGATCCTACCGGAGAGTGTGCTTTCACAATTGGGTGAAAACACCACTCAACAGATTGGCGCTAGAAGGAGGGCACGAATTGGTTTATTTTATTTTGATTTTCATACATGAGCAATATATTTTTGATCTAATTTCGAAATCATTTATTAAATCTCACAAACGGCTAAACTGCAGCATTTGTTTTTCTGTTGCAGGTTTTCTTGATGATAATCGAGAGTTTCGTCAAGGAGGGCTGAAGCGGTTTATTTTATTATGATTGCTATGCACTGTTCTTAACGCTTTGATGGTTCATACAGGAATAATATGATTTAATTTGATTTAAAAAAAATATATATATATATATATATATATATAAATAAAAAAAAATAAAAATAAAAAAAAAAAAAAAAGAAGGAATTTTTGGCTATTAAAGTTATATTCTTTAACATTCACGAATGGCTATGTTTACACCGTGGATGACAGGTAGCCCATTGAATATACCGGGAATTCAACATTATTTGCCCGTTGGTTTTGAGAGATGTCTTCCTCAATTTTTGTCTAATGGGACAAATACTGCAGAAGAACATATTCAAGCATTCAAATTTGTTGTGAATCACTTGACGAGTTGGTATGATGATGTTGCGTGTAAAATGTTCCTTTATACCTTGGACAAAGTGGCATATGATTGGTTTACAAGTCTGCCTTTAGGGTCTATCACTTCTTGGGCTCAGCTAGAGGCAACATTTCTCAATCAATTCAACAAAAAGCAAGTTGACCCAATCCTCATGTACAATCAGTTAGCCTATATTAGAAAAGGACCAAGTGAAAATGTGAAGTCATTTTCCGAGAGATTCTTTGGATTATATGCTCAATTAGTGACATTTTATGCTCTTCAAGAAGAAATGGCTCTCCAAATATACATCAATGCTCTTGACTCACCCATGTCCACATATTTGCGAGGGATGCCTCAAATCACATCTTTGTCACAAGCCTATACTCAAGCAATGGCAATTGAGCAACAATGGAGTTGTCAAAATTATGGTGTGGGTTTTGGATCATGTAATCTTCAATCATTTAATAACTCCTTTACCCACCCAATGATTTATCCATCACAACCAAGTTCAAGTGTGAATCAATTTCAGAATCAACAATCATTCCCATGCTTCAATCAAATTCAAAGTCCTCAACCTACTTTGCAAGATCAACCATCTTTCTTAAGTATGAATCAACTTCAAAATACTCATCTTGATTCAAAAGATGTTGCTAAAATCAATTTCAATGATTTTCATAGGAATATGATTTTAGGCAAGGGAGGAATACTAGATCCAACTCGTATGGAAACATGTGATAGATTGGAAACCCTTGACTCACCAAAAGATGAATTCTATGAGGATGAATCTGATTCGGATGACACATTGGATGACATTGTTGAAAGTAATGGCATAGGAAATTCACACCTTCCAAATCATGTTAAACGTGAATCATGGGTTACACATGTGGATTATGATAGCCTTATCAATTTGAATGCAAGCAATAACCCAATTTTGGAAGTAATTGAACCATCTAAGGAAGGAGAAGATAAATTTGATGAGAAACATGTTGATGAATTAAAAGATGATAAAGAAATAGTTGAGCATCACAATTTGATCTTGAAAGATGATTGTTATGATTCTTGGGAAGAGTATGCTCACTCCAAACCTTCTAATGGAGTTTATGTGCCTATTGATATGCAGGATAATACAATTGCCCTTTCATATGAGGATATTACAAGTCCTGCACAATCCGAGAATGTTTTGGAAGAAGCCTTGGAATCTCATCAAGGGTTGGAGAAGGATAATGATTCTACTACCATGGATGAAGAAGGAGAATCAATTGTTTTTTTTCCCCTTAGGGGGCAAGAAATCAAAAATCTTGATCCACCTATTGTTTCTACAATGTCTATGCCATCTCAAAATGATGAAATTACAAAACCTAAGTGGTGTGGGTTAGATGCTACTGATGATCCTAATGAAAATATGGAGTTTGGGGCAACTCAAGCCATTGATCGGGGAAAGGTGTCACGTGACATATATCTTGAAAAATTAGGCTCTTGTTTTGAAAAATATGGACGCATGTTTGATTGGGTGCCTAACTTTGGTGTTTTTGAACAGGTATTGGATGATGAAGAAGACAAAGAGAAAAAAGAAAAGGCTACTAATACTCATCAAGTTATGATAAATTTTAATCATGATGGGTTGAGTATGGATGACAAGGGGAAATCTGTACCTTTGGTAGTAGCTACAAAAATTTCAAGTGATAGGTCACATGATGTCCCTTTGGATGCTAACATCATTAATGAGGAAATGCCAAACTTTGTTGATGCTTGTCAAGTTTTGAATGATTTTGATTGCTTTAAAATCCTGGAAAATGATTTGAAGTCAAGATTTTTAGAAATAGGCTCTTGTTTGCAACATCTCACATTTGAAAAAGAAAGCCTACTTCTAAATCATGAAGGGAACGATGAAACTTGCACTTTAAAGAATAGACAAGATAAAATTGAATATCAACTATTGTCTAACCAATTTGATTTGAATCTCACCTATGACGTTGGTAATAGAACTAAATCAAAGTGGAATGGTGAGCATGGCAAGTTGAAATTTGTTGCATTGCTCGGTTTGATCTTATTGTTGTTGGATTCCTACAAAATTTGGCATGTGTATTGTGTCATATGTTTTTTGATATATTCTAATCATGTTTGGGATCCAGGAAAGTAATAGTCCAAGCTTGGCATCATCTTGTACAATAGTGTATATAATTTTTGGTTTTTTGGTGTGGGCTTTCAAGTTTTTGTTTTTGGGATTGTGTTTGGGTTTTGGTTTTGGTTTGTGTTTTTCAAATTTTATTTTTTGGATCCTTAGTTTAATCATGATTTAAGTTGTGTGTTTGATTTCAATTGGCATGCTTTGTTTGTTTTTATAAAAAAATAAAAAATAAAATAAAATAAAATAAAATAAAATTGAGATGTCAACTTATGCTTAAGACTAGGAGAACATGAAATATTGGAATTGTCTTGTAAAAGCTCCACAAGTAACACAAGCAATTTAATTACATCGTTTGAAACTTGTGATGCATGAAAGAGTCAGTTTTGCATGACAAATCATTTCATTTGCATTTCAAGAGATAATGCATTCATGTTCCATCTCACTTTACATATATTTCATCTTAGTTGCATATGCATCTTAGGTGCAAGTCATTAAAGTATGTCAAATCCTCTTAGGATTGTGTTATAACATAAATATAAGAAAAATCCTAAGGTTGGAAACCGAGTCTTGAGATATCTAGAACCAAGCACGTCTCATTCATTAAAAAGGATCTTGAGCAAAATGATCAAAACCTAACTTGGAAGAAAAGGGTTGGGCGAAAGAAGTATTTCATGTCTATCCTATTTATGCAGCATGATCCTTAAAACAGTGGTTTTGATCACTTCCATAGAGCTTAAAAGCCTAAAATCAGAGTAGTAAGGATAGGGTTAAATCCTCATCGAACTTAGGTTGAGGATCCAATTCCCCAAAGCTTTGATTTGACCCACATGGAGTAGTAAGGATAGGGTATAAATTCTCATCTCGGTTGGTTGAGAATCTGATTCCCCAAAGCTCTTATGTCTCATTTCATAATCAGTCTTGGATTGTAAGGATCGTACTATTTGTCCTCTACAAAGGATGAGTAGTCATCCCCAAGGTCTAAGCAACAAAATTAATGTTTTCATCTAAAATTTGGATTGCAAGGATCGTACTACGTGTCCCTAGCCAGGATGGGTAGTCATCCCCAAGGTCCAAGAAGTAAAAAAATAAATTTTTCCCATCTCATATTTATTTTGGATTGTAAGGATTGTACTACTTGTCCTCTGCAAGGGATGGGTAGTCATCCCCAAGGTCCAAAGAAATGGAGATAAGTTTTGGATTGTGGGGTTAGATATGCCCATGCATGGCATCATGTCTTGCCTAAAAAACAAGACCACTGATTGTCTAGAGGGTTAGACTAGCATGACCATTTCTTCCATAATTGGTTTAATTATTTTGCTTAAAGTGAGGTAATGAACTCTAAATCAGAATAGTAAGGATAGGGTTAAACTCTCATCTCGGTTGGTTGGGAGTCTGATTCCCCAAAGTTCTGATTTCACATTCACTTGCACATGGGTTCTAGATGGTAGAGACTCATAACCAACTTTGGGATACAATAAGGTAATGAATTAGTGGATCCTAAGAGGGTTTGGCAATCTTGAATGCTTGTACATAATAATAGAAGAAGGACCATGCCTTTTATGAAAGCAAAATCTCCTTGCACATTCATTAGGGTACACAAATCATTCACCATCCCACATATGCATTCATGCAAAACTGATAATGGAATGTTGATCAATTTCAAACGATAGGGAATGAAAACACATTGCACACACTGAGCTAATACTTGATGATTCCGATGATTCATGTACTTCCGATCTTTGGGCATTTGTTATTTTGCTTATGTGCTAACATATGTTTGCGAGTTTGTGATATGTTTCGAGGTTGGGTTCTTACTAAAATGCTCAAGAGCATTTGACAATAGAGTCGCCATTTGTTGTGGTTGATCCACAACACACCCCAAAATTGGGGACCCACCTTTTTGCAGGCTTGCGAGAGAAGAATCTCGGTGACCCAGATGCTAAAATTGAAGAAAAGAGAAAAAATGCCTAAGTGTTGAAAGTGTCGCGAAATCGCGACATGTCGCGAAATCGCGACTTGTCGCGCCATCGCTGCCAAAAATAGGAAAGTGTCACGAAATCGCGACATGTAGCTCCATCGCTGCCGAAAAGGAGAAAGAAAAGAAAAATTGAAAGTTGTCACGAAATCGCGACATATCGCTGAGAAGAGGAAAAGGTGTCACGAAATCGCGACATGTCGTTGAGAAGAAAAGAAATGGTGTCGCGAAATCGCGACATGTCGTTGGAAAAGAATGAAAATGGTCACGATTTCGCGACGTGTTTTGCCAAAGCGTACGGATGATGAAAAGTGTCACGATTTCGTGACGTGTTTTGCAAAGCGTACGGATGGGAAAATGGTCGCGATTCGTGACGGGGAGAAAATGGTCGCGATTTCGCGACGGGTTTTGGAAAGTGTACGGAGAGAAATGGTAGCGATATCGTGACATGTTTTGGAAAGATGGGAAGGAGAAAGTGGTCGCGATTTTGCGACGTGTTTTACAAATGTAGGAAAGGGAGATGGTATCGATATTGTGAGAAATGAAGGTTCGAAGGTGAAAAAGGGTAGCGATATCGTGACAATTGTGGATGAAGGTCGAAGGTAGAAAAGGTAGCGATATCGCGACAGAAAGCGGCATGAAGGTCCGAAGGTGAAAAATGTCGCGATATCGCGACAGAAAGCGGCATGAAGGTCCGAAGGTGAAAAACGTCGCGATATCGCGACAGAAAGCGGCATGAAGGTCCGAAGGTGAAAAACGTCGCGATATCGCGACAGAAAGCGGCCGAAGGCATACGAACGAGGAGGGCGTCGCGATATCGCGACATGTCGCGATTTCGCGACATGTCACGTTTTTGCGGCTAGGAAGGTGAACAGGCTGCATGCAGTTTTTGTCGTGATTTGCACAGGAAAACGTTACAGAAGGCGCAAAAAATGTAGGACACGTGGCGTACAGATGTCAGAGTTGCAGAAGCGTTACATGCAACGAAGGATTTCAAAGGTCTCGGCATCGAGTGAGTCAAAAGCAACGAAAAGAAAGGGAAGTTGAAGGGTCACATGCAGGAAGATGAAACAAAGCGACACAGGGAGAATCGAAGAGCCGTTTCCGTTAGTATAAAGCCAGAAGTGCAGATTGAAAGAGGGGTTGGAAATTGCCGATTGCAGAGTTGCAGAGACAAGAGCTTCATGCTATTCTGGGCCTGCACTTGGGCAATTTCCTTCTTTTGTTCTGGAATATTTATGCCTGGAACATTCTTTGAATGTAATTGACATATCATTTAATACAAAATACAGAGAGTTGGCATCTAATTGATGAGAAAGAAGGAGTCATTTTTTGTATGCATTATTTAATGTTATATCATTCATTTCAGATTTATAAGGCTTTTAGGTGAAGTTTAATGCAAGTACTCTTGGTTGCTTCATGCGAATGCCCAAATCTGGAATTACAGTAGAAACCTTAGAAGCCCGCACCTAGCTTATTTGGATTGTGCGAGTTTGCAGGTTCATTAGGTTAGGTTGCATGCAATAAAACCTCATTATCTTCGGTTTCATCGAATTGATGGCAGCATTCTGACTGTAGTTTAGTTTCTCTTTCATTTACTTTTCTTTATTGTTCAAACCCTTGCTTTATTTTTTGCAGTTTAATTACTGTATCCAAATAAATAACTGAAAATCCATCAAAATCCAAGATTAAAGTACAATTATTCACTTTGAGTCCACTAGAAATTCAAATTAAATAAACCCGAGTGCCCCTTGTTAACATCCACTTGCAAACCCTAAGGTATTCCTAGCATTTCACTTGAATAACATCATTGGTAGACAAAGAATCAGCATAACAGGAACCTTGGAGAAGTTACCTTCTTTGCAAGCGGAGGATTTTAGGACTCAGATCCTACCGGAGAGTGTGCTTTCACAATTGGGTGAAAACACCACTCAACACATTGCAAGGTTCATAATAATAATGATTATAGCTTCACCAAGATAAATTTTAAGTATTTTGCACCTTTCAAGGAATACAACATCATGTGTTACAATTCCAATAATTTTGGGAATAGAGAAAAGTGGTGTAGAATAGAATTTCCAAAACTCCCAAAGACAAGCAAGAAGGATAGTCAAAATTTTTAAACAGGTATGACTTCAAAAGTTTGGAAAAATATTGAAAAATAAGAAGAGCATTGTAAGTTGGGAGTAGCTTTATTCCCATTCCATAATTAATCACCTCAAGGAAACAAGGCGGTGAGGGGGCTATGCTAAAATATCTTATTCTTAGCCCCAAGGAGCCCTTTGCCATTGATGTCAAAGCGGGAGAGAATTCAGTGAGGGGGAGTAGCTTCTCAGGGGGAGAAGTATTGGAATCCAGTTGCAGTAAAATAATTTTTTTTGAAAGGGTTACCATCAATGACAAAGGGGGAGATTGTTGGAAATATTGAGTTGTCATTGATGTCAAGGTGTATGATAGTCAAGGCAAAAATATTCCCCATGAGGTTGATGAATAGCAAGCAATGGACAAAATTCAAAAGCAAGGTATATCTCCAAAGTATTTTTCTAAGAGAAGGATTAATAATATTTAAATGTCAAATTTAAATATTATGATAAAGGACAAGGTTTAAAAGGTTTTATTACAATTGCTTGAAAAATATTAAAAGAAGCCCAAAAGTTTAAAGTTTAAAGAGGAGGCAAAAGGGTTTAATTAAAATAAGTTGGGACAAAGGTTTGAAGGCCTAAGTTTAAAAAGTAATATTATAATATTTTTAAATATTATAATATAAAGTTACAAGCATAGCTCCAAAATTTATAAAGCATGATTTAAATTCTCGAGCACCGATGTCATGTGAGCATGGAGGTAAAAGGTATTTAAATCAAACATTAATCCAATGCAATGCTAAGGTTTGGAGTGTGTGCATTTTGATATCCGCTTGTGCTTTTTGAAATGGTGAATCACAGAGAAGGAGCACAAATTTTGATAGAGGGCATAGTGAAGATAAGGATAAAGGGTTGTACATTTGGTTTCAGCTAGCAGGCTAGCACATCTAGCTATTTAGATAGCGCTAAGGAACTGTGAGAGAGGTGGTCATAGTTTTGATTCATGCGGGTGTTGTTTTCATGGTAGAAATATTGTTTTGCATGGTAGAAATAAGGTTTTAGAGTTAAGTTGTGCACTGCTATTTCTATTCGCTGGTGTAGCCCAACTGGATGCCTAGCTAGTGCTAGTCCACCGTGGGCCAAGAGGTCATAGGATCAAATCACTATGAACAATTTTTGCAAGGCAAAAGAGAATATTTCATGCGCTTATGAAAGGTATAAATAAATTTTGATTAAAGTTGTTTTACAAAGGTACTACATTCGCTGTGCATTAAGGGGGCAAAATATTTTATTTTGAATTTTATCTAGAGGGAGTCAGAAGGTGTAATAAAATTATTTGATATTGTAATAAGGTTATTTGGGTCTTATTTGAAAGTTGTGATTCTACATGTTTAATTAGGAGATATAAGGTGTATTTTGGTTTATATTGAATTGTATTTTTGGCACATCAAAAAGAGGAAATTTGAGGGTTTAGTCATCATAACAAGCTTTATTTTTGTGAGACTAAAAGGAGTTATAAAACATTATTTCCAAGTCTTGATATGCACATATTTTTGAGAAGGGATTTAATGTGGATGATTTGAAAGAAATATTTACTAACCAGTTTTTGAAGTGGCACAAGAAAGGGAAATTATTTTGATAGATTTTGAAGGCACATCTTCATCAAGGTAGATTTAGAGGTATGGTAATCCAATTCATTTCTCAAGGTGGTTTTTGGTTGAAGAAAATATATCGAGTTGTCATATGTTGTGAGGCATAAGGATTGATTTTTGAGCACTGCTTGGATTGAAATTGGGAAAGATCATAGATCAGATTTATGAGCAAACCTATGCATTGTTTATGTTTGAAACTAAAAATAATTTGATGAAACTTATAGATCAGTTTTGAGAGTAAACTTGTGCATTGGTTTTGAGTGATATTGGAAATAAAAGTGCAAGAGTTATAGATTAGTTTGATGAGGCAAATTTGTGCATCTTCATGATTGAATTTGTGAGTATATGAAAAGAACAGACTTGTGGATTGTTTATAATTGACTTTATGAGTAGATGTAAAGAACAGACTTGTAGATTGTTCATAATTGATATTGTGATTAAATGAGAAGGACTTGTGCATAGTGAGGTCTTGAGCTACCTTTAGAATGCAATAAATGTGAGACATGCAAAAGCAATAAACTTAATGAATGTGAAGAACATATTGAGAATTTTTTAGTGCATATCATTCTCTATATGTTCAAGAGGTTAAACAAATTTTGAATAGAATATGTCTAAACTGCTTTAGTTAAAGAAAGCACATTGAAGATTAGATAAAAGTACTTGATGACATAATTATGCAATATAGATAAACAAATTTTTGTATACAAGTTTTTGAGCAAAGTTGATAGCAGGTTTTTAAGAGCAAGCCTTGTGAGAAGGTTTGAAGCAGATTTGAGAATGTGTTATAAGCATATTTGAGCATGTGTTATGAGCATATTTGAGCATGTGTTATGATAATATTTGAGTATGTGTTATGAGAATATTTTAGCACATGCTATGAGCATATTTGAGTATGTGTGGTGAGTATATTTGAGCAAGTTTTGTGTGTAGAATTGGAGCAAATCTGAGTAGGGTTGAGAGTAGGTTTTGGTGAGCAAATTTGAGAAAGTCTTGTGTATAGACTTGGAGCAAATCTAAGCAAAATTGAGAGCAGGTTTAGTGAGAAGATTTGAGTAAGCCTTGTGTGTAGGCTTGGAGTAGATTGATTAGGTTTGGTAAGAATATTTAAACAAGCCTTATGTGTAGGATTGGAGTAGATTTGAGCAAAATTGAGAGAAAGTTTTGGAGTAGATTTGAACAATTCTTGTGTGTAGACTTGGAGCATATATGAGTAGAGTTGAGAGAAGGTTTTAAAGAAGAATTGAGCAAGCCTTGGTTAAAGGCTTGAAGTAGAATATATCATATTGAGGTCTCCTATGGATATAGGTCCACAAACCAAAGCAGAGGGTATTGAGGTCTCCTATGGATAGAGGTCCATGAACCAGAGCAAAGGGGGTTGAGGTCTCCTATGGATAGAGGTCCACAAACAAGAGCAAAGGGGATTGAGGTCTCCTATGGATAGAGGTCCATGAATAAGAGCAAATGGTATTGAAGTCTCCTATAGATAGAGGTACACAAACTTGAGCATAAGGGATTCGTGTCTCCTTTGGATTGGTACCCATAAATATTGTAATAGGGAATTGGTTTCCAAGATATGTGTTGAGAAAATTTATAAGAAACATTTTCTCCGTGGATGTAGCCCACATTGGGTGAACCACGTTAAATCTATGTATCTTATGTGTGTGATGATTTGTGCACTGTTTCATTATTGTAATTGATAATATTGGATAATATTGCTTTGGAAATAAAAGTAAAATTTTTATCTTATACAGTTCACCCCCCTCTCAGTATAAGCTTGTGTTCTTCAGTTTTTGTATTTTGCATATATCATATGATACAATGAATTTTTTTTCACAAAAATGTGTATAGGTATGTAGATGCATTCATATGATCTATACCCAAAATTTTAGCTTATTTGGATACGTATTCTTCAATTTATCATGATTTTATGGAAATGTACCCAGATTTAGTAATCTGCATATATCTTCATCAAATATTTGATTTTTTTGCAGAATGTTTTATATAATCTATAAAATCATCTGATAGACTTGCACATAAAATTTTAGCTTATTTGGAGCTATATTTTGAGTGTTACAATGATTTTACCTATTTTTATTAAACTTGTTCTTTTGGGCAAAATATTTTGGAGTTGCTCAACAATATTTTTTCTAGGACTGTAAAATCATGTTTCTAATATATCTCTAAAATTTTAGATCATTTGGATCTGTATTTAGACATTTATGGTGATTTTATGATGCACTCTCTATATATTGCATTATGAAAAGGTTTTTGCACTTGAACCTTGTATATGGACTATTGTTATAAAGTCCCATATTTTGCATTCTTGTGAAGCTAATAAAATAATATTTTGGGGGTTTGTATTGGTGTTGATTTGTGCATCCTATCTGCATTATTTTGCTCTTTTGTGATTTTTGTAGAATGAATTCTTCATATTCTTCTGCATTAGATCAATGTGAGCCATTAACAACACATAATTACCATACATGGAGATCAATAATGAAAACAATAATTAAATGAAAAGTATTATGGGATTTAATGTTTGAATAAAAACCAATTTTCACTAGAGAATATAAATCATTTAAGTACCAATGCAAATTAGATGAATGTATGAGTTTGATAGGAACTTATGTAAGTGGTAGTCTTTTATTTCATTTGGAAGGATGTGATTCTCCTTTCAAAATTTGGGAGAAATTGAAAGGATTATTTGGTAAGGTGGATCACATAAGAGCCATGCAGCTTGAAGTTGAGATCACTTCTCTCAATCTTGAATATTTTCCATCTATTGTAGACTATCTTACTTAGTTCAAACACTTATTGACATAGTTAAAGGGAAGTGGGAGAGATAAGAAATATGAAGAGTGTGTTTACTTGATTCTATCCAAGTTGAAAGGTCCATTCAAAATATTTGCTTCTACCTTTTTCTCTAGCATGGATGCCATAGGTGCCACATTCAAAATGTTTAATTTGGAGTTGTTTTGTGAAATACTTACTAGGAAAGAATCCAAATTGTCTAACCTTGAGTCTTCCACCTCTCAAAAGGTATTAGTAGCATCTAGTCCTAAGGGTAAGGGAAAATAAAAAGGTAAACCTAAGTCTACTCCTTATCCATATCAAAGTGCCCCTAAAAACAAAGAATATAACTCTAAACCCAAAGAGTCTTCTAAATCCAAGAATAAATCTAGCCTTTCATGCTCCTTTTGTGGGGGGACTAGTCATGTAGAAACCAAGTGTTGGAAGAGAATGCAAGCCTTGGAGGATGCAGTCAGAAAACACAATATATCTATATCCACTCCACCTCCTTCTAGTGAGCATGGAAAAGCACTTAATGTTGTTGGGAGAACTCATTTAGCTATTGTAGATAGTTGGGTTATATATTTTGGTGCTTCTTACCACATGACTTCTTCTCAGGAGTTGTTTGTATCTCTTGGTTCATGTTCTACTTCCAACATTGAGGTTGGAGATTATTTATTTATTTTTGTTAAGGAAAAAGGTGACATACAACTTGATGGTGGTTGCATCAATGATGCACTATATGTTCCTGACATCACCACAAATTTACTTTCTATTTATCAAATTTGTTATTATGCTTAGGGTAAAATAGTGAATTTCACACCACAAGGAGGTAAATTTAAAACCTCGTTGAAGCCTCATTCACTTGTTGCACAAGGTGTTTTTGATTATAGTTCTAGACTATATCACTTTTAGGATTTTGATGACACTTCTTCTATAGGGACATGCTTGGTTGCTCATGCAGATTCCGAGAGTAAGCTTTGGCATGAGAGATTTGGACATCTTAATTATAGATATTTGAAAGAGTTGAGCACTCATGGTATGGCTTATGGTTTACCTAGAGCTTTTTGTCTTGATGGGGTTTGCCATGGATGTGCATTATGGAAACAACACCAAGATCAATTTCCTAAAGGTAAGTCAAAGAGGGCTTCTTCACCACTTGAGCTTGTGTAGTGACTTGATGGTTTTTACTACTCCTTTCAAAGGAGCTAAGTATGCACTTACATTTATTGATGATTTATCAAGGTATACTTGGGTTTATTTTATCAAGTACAAGAGTTATGTCTTTTCACATTTCAAAGTATTTCAAGATTTTATCGGGAATCAATCTTCTAGTTGCATAAAGAAGCTCCATATTGATAATGGAGGGTAATACTTCAGCATAGAGTTTTCTAATTTTTTGGTAGCTCATGGTATTATTCACCAACATTATGTTCTTCATACTCTGCAACAAAATGGCTTAGTAGAAAGGAAGAATCAAAATTTGAAGGAGATGGCTAACCACATGATGTATTCTAGGGATTTACCTATGTATACTAGGCATAAGTAGTTAATTATGCGAACTACATTTAGAATCACACACCACATAGTGCAAGAATTTGACTCTAGAGGAGTCTTGGTCTGGGACTAAGTCCAATGTATCATTTTTTAGAGTTTTTGGAAGCCATGCTTGGGCCTTTGTTTGAAATAAGTAAAGGAAAGCCTTGGATAAGAAGAGAAAACCCTTGATATTTTTTGGGTATTGCAAGGATATGAGTGCTTATCAAATTTTAGATCTTGATACTCATGATGTTATTTTTAGAACTCATGTTCAGTTTGATGAGCACTTCTCTTCTCATGATTCTTCATCTTCTTCCTCTTCTTCTTTACTTCCATCCATTGATGAGTCTTCACTTCATATTCAGGATCCCTTCTTTGAGGAGCAAGTTTAGGAGGTAGCTGAGGAGGTTATAGATACAGATTCAGATGAAGATATCATTCCTATTGATGTTGTCACTATGCTTAGGTGGGCTCGTACTATAGTTTCTAAGGTAGTACCTTTCATACAAGATCTTCCACCTACTAGACATCATCATACACATTCTATAGGTTCTAGACTTTTGTGTCAGGCAGTTTTGGGGGATCCATAATCTTTCTCACAGGATCATGGGATATAGGAATGGGATGATGTGATGACAGATGAGTATTATTCTTGATGAAGAATCATAATTGGGATTTGGTATCTCTTCTTAAGGGAATAAATTTGATTAGGTGTAAGTGGGTATATCAAACCAAATATACATTTGATGGATCCATTGACAAGTATAAGACTCATATTGCACCCATCACCAAGATGGATTCTATGTGCCTTGTACTTTCTATTATTGCATCACAGGGTTGGCCAGTGTACCATATGGACGTGAAGAGTACCTTATTGCATAGAGATTTGTAGGAGGAAATCTACATGGAGTAGCCTACTGGGTTTGTTCATGAATATTCTCTTGTTTGTAGACTATAGAGGTCTCTTTATGGTCTCAAACAAGCCCTCCAAGCCTAGTATGAGAAGATGGATTCTTTTCTTCTATCTATTGGTTTTGTTCATTGCCACTCAGATCCTACCATGTATATAAAGCATGTTAGAGAGGATATTGTTATACGTGTCTTGTATGTTAATGATTTGATTCTCACTGACAACTCTTCTTCTCACATTTAGACTATTAAAAGGGCTCTCTTACTGTAGTTTGATATGATAGATCTAGATATTTTACACTTTTTCCTTTATTTGCAAATTTTTTTAATTATATTCAAGTATTCATTCGTAAAAAAAAGTACACCCATGATATTTTTCAACATTTTTGTATGGCTGATTGCAAGCCATGTCCCTCTTCTTTATAGTTTGGGTTCTCTCTTACTTCCACCTACACCACTCCTCTTTGTGATCCTACCTTGTATAGGTAGTTGGTTGGAAGTTTGATGTACTTGACCCATACTCACCTTGATATTTCTTTCATAGTTGGGCTTGTGTCTCGGTTTGCACATGCCCCTCATAATAGTCATTGGTAAGCTACCAAGAGGATTTTGTGATATCTGTAGGGCACTTCACACTTTGGATTGCACTACACTCAAGGTTCTACTCATTTGGTTGGATATACTGATTCAAATTGGGTAGGTTCTATTGATGATAGGAATTCCACTTTTGGCTACATTTTTTGTCTTGGCTCTTCTCTAGTTGCTTGGACATGGAAGAAGTAGTAGGCTATTACACTTTCATCTACAAAGGTAGAGTATAGAGAAACATTCACAATAATACAAGAGGTTCTTTGCCTATGATAATTATTGATAGAGTTTGGTTTTCCATTGGATTCACCAAATTTACTTTGGTGTGACAACCAAAGTGTAATTCACATTTCTCGCAACCTTGTTGAGCATCAATGAACCAAGAATATTGAGATTCACATGCACTTCATTCACAAACATATTCAATATGGAGTTTTTTGCTTGGAGTACATTCCAACTCAGCAGTAGGTTGTTGATACTTTATGAAGCCTTTTGCATCACCTCACTACCTTGAGTTACATGGCATGCTTGGGGTTTCAAAATTTGTCCTTGGGGGTGTTTGTGAGGACATATTCCTTATTTCTATCTCTTTCTTAGTAGGATGGTCTTTTTCCCATGCGGTTTTTCCTTTTTTCTGGTTCAAGATTTCTTCATGGATATATTGTACATGAGTACCTGATCAGGTCTTGTTATCGGGACTAATATTGTGGATATACGACTTTATTTTTATTTTTCCCTAACTTTACTTGAGGGGGGTGTTAGAGTAGGTTGTTTACCTTAGCTCATGTTCACCTAGGTAATTTATTTTATTTTTATTTAGTTATTCCATGTATTTTCCCCACCCACTTATGTGTGGATATTTCATTTATATTATTTAGATATTATGAGATGTTACATATTTATTTCTTAGATATTATGGGGATATTTTTAGGTATATTTGGAGGGTTGATATTCTTTCTCCCCATAATGGTTACAAATATACAGATCATATTCCTTTTGTATGGTGGATATTTGTCCTTAGCTTGATCCTACGACTATGGTTGATCATCCTTGCCTATATAAGCAAGGCACCTTCATTGTACTTAGTGTTCATTTTTTAGATATAATATATGATATTATTGCTATTTGTTTTACATATCTATTTGTAATATTATGCTATCAATTTGCTTTCAAATTCTTGTTTTGGTTGAATGTGGTGTTTTGATGTAGACTCTCTATAATCTCCAACAACTTGCAACCCTATTCACCTCAAGAAAAAACAAAAAAATACAACCAAACAAAAGAAAATAATAGAAGGCACTTAGAATATAGCCAAACTAATTTATTCAAATTGAAAACTTATAGGACAAACATTCAACCATTCACCTCCAAAATATTAATAGTCTCCAACATGATCTTAGGAAAATAGCTGCACCAGAACTTCCTATGTTTTTTTCTCCCCAAAAACCTCTTTCCAGATCCTCCCCAATAAATATCCCTCCCACAATATACAAAACCCTAAAAAAGCTCCAATCCTAATTGAATCCCATTTTTACTACCAATAAAGAAAAATAGTTGATAGATAATAGCTATACCTAATCCATAAACCCCTATTCAAGATCATATTCATTACAAAATAGAGTCATAAATAGACTCAATAAATGAAGAGTGGGTGGAGAGGATGGAGGATGTAGTAAAGGCTCTCTGCATCCTCCTCCCAAAATTTTAGAATTTTGAACCTCCTAGTTCAAAGTCTTGATTCAAAATTATTCTTAGTGTATTTAATCAAATAAAACCTCTAAAATCCATGAATTATAGGAGTCTGACAGCCCTTCCTATTTTATAAAATACAACTTGTATGACATGGACCGTGTAGCCACCAATTTGGTAATTAACACTCATTAAATTTATCCTCTTTTATTTTTTGGTAGGTGCTTGATTGAGTTATTATCTTCTTGTTCAAGTTATTTAGCCTCCCTTAGTTCATCATTTATCTCATTGGAGTGGGGATACAGGCCAACCACATTAAAAATATGATTGATTTTAAATTATTCTGGGAGGTCAATCACATAAGCATTGTCATTAATTCTTTTTAAAATTTAGTAAGGTCTAAATTTCTTTGGTCTTTATTTGTGATAAGTCCCCTCCTTGCATAAATGCACCATGACAATTTTTCCCTTCCTGGAAAATTCTCTCCTTTCTATTCAAATTTGCTTGTTTCTTATATTGTTTATTCATTGCATGCAATTTGTGCCTAACCTGTTCTTGTATATCTTTAATATTCTCCACAAAATTTGTAGCATATTAAATGACATGTGGTTTTATTGGAAGATCAATTAAGTCCACAATTCTTAGGTTTTGAACCATAGATAATTTGAAAAGGAGACTTACCTATAGACCTATTAATACTAGAATTATAAGAAAATTCAACTTAAGATATTACTAAATCCCACTGTTTAAGATGGTCACCAACTAAGCACCTCAAGAGATTTCCCAAACTCCTATTCACCACCTCGATTTGACCATCAGTTTGGGGGTGGTATGCCAAACTATATTGTAGACTGTTGTCTAACTTAGTCCATAATGACCTCTAAAAGTGGCTTACGGATTTGGTATCTTTGTCACTGGTTATGGTTTTTGGAATACCATGTAACCACACTATATCCCTAAAACAAAATGGGTTACTTGGCTAACATCATTGGTCTTCTTACAAGGTATAAATTGCACCATTTTTGAGAAGTGGTATACCACAACAAAAACTGAATCATTTCTCCTTTGATTTTTAGGTAGTCCCAACACAAAGTCCATAGAAATATTAGTCCACAATTCTTTGGATACAGGTAGTGGAATATATAGACCTGTATTTTGCTATCCCCCTTTTGTAATTTGACACACCCTACAATTAGTAATAAACCTATTCACATCTCATCTCATACTAGGCAAAAATAAATTTTTATTCACCAACCCAAAGGTCTTGTACCTTCCAAAGTGTCCCCTCAATCCACTAAAGTACAATTCTCTCACTAACTTTTCTCTCCTAGACCCAAGGGATATGTAAAGTTGAGTCCTCTTAAACAAGAATCCTTCAACTAACAAATAATATTCAAAGGAAGTGCATACCTGTATGGTCAGATTTACTTAGAGCTACATAGATTTTTTCAAAGAGTGAATCACCTACATATTTACTCTTCATTTCTTCAAAGCCCTTCAACCTATTGCTCATTGCAATCATCAAATGATGCCTCCTACTAAATGCATCAACCACCACATTATGTTGTATCACAAAAGTATAGGTTTGCAAGAATGAAATCCATTTGACATGTTTGTGGGACAACCTAGCTTGGGAATTTATGTACTTCAAAGCTTAATTGTCAGTCGGTAGAATAAATTCCCTATGTAAAAGATAATGTCTCCAATATCTTAATGCTTGTACAATAGCATTGAATTCTTTATCATATGTGGTATATTTTATTTTTACATCATTCGATTTCTCACTAAAAAATGCTATAGATTTACCTTCTTTACTTAACACTCCTCCGATAGCTACTCCCAAAGAATCACACTAAATTGTAAAAAACTTATTAAATTCTAGTACAACTAGTATTGGAGCTTTCGTTACCCTTCTTTTGAGTTGTTCAAAGTTCATGTTCATTACCTTCATCCAAGTAAAAACCTTCTCTCTTGTGCAATCAGTCAAGGGTGCACTTATCCCACTAAAATTTCTAATGAACCTTTGGTAAAGTTTTATCAATCCAAGGAAGCTCTTCACCTCTATGATATTTTGAGGGGTAGTCCATTCAAGAATCACCTTAAATTTTTTTGGATCCATGCTCAATCCATTAGCTAAGACAACATTACCCAAGAATACCAATCTATATTTACAAAAATCACTCTTCTCAAGGTTGATGAACAACCTTTTAGCTCTAAGTGTGTCAAGAACCACTCTCAAATGCTCTACATGCTCTCCCATAGTTCTAATAAAAATTAGATTATCACCAAAATAGACTATAATTTTTTTTACAATATATGGTCTAAATACATGATTCATAGTTCACATGAAGGTAGTTGGAGCATTGGATAATCCGAACGACATGACCATCCACTCGAATAAGCCATATTTGATTTTAAAAGTAATATTCCACTCATATCCTTCTTGAATTTGTATCTGATGATATCTACTTTGAAGGTCATTATTGGAGAAGATTTTGGTACCCGATAAACAATCTAATATATCATCCATTATGGGTAAGGAATATCGATATTTCATAGTGATTTTGTTAATGGCTCTAGAATCCATACATAATCTCCATAATTTTCCTCCTTTCTAAGGGGAGAGTAAAGTAGGTGTGGCACATGGACTCATGCTTTCCCTTATAAACCCCTTTTCCAATAATTCAATAATTTGCCTCTTCATTTCCTCATTCTCTAGAGGTGTCAACCTGAACGTAGCCTAATTTGGAAGTTTAGCACCAGGAATCATATCAATTTAATGTGTAATACCTCTATATGGAGGTAAGCCAGCAGGTAGTTCAGACGAGGTCAATTTTAAATATTGATTTAGCAATTTCTACACCTCTAATGGGACTGTTTGCTTCTATTGATTGGATTTCTTTATCCTTCTAGGATATAAAATATAGCAGGTTTCTCCCTTTGACTCTTTGAGAAACTTTTTCCAGTCCATTGTAAACAAATATAGGGTTGTTATTTCACTTGAGTCTTCACTTTTAAGAGGTTTCAAAATATGGCATCTATTCCCATGTAAAATTTTCCATGGTGAATTAAATTCTTGTCATATTGCCAAGGCCTACCCAATAATAAATGATATGCATCCATAGGTACTACATCACAAAGCACTTTATCTTCATAAGGACCAATTTTGAAAGCAACAAGACAAGACATATTCACCAACACACTATGATATGTTTTTAACCAAGAGATCTTGTAAGTATTATATTTTGGAATATAAGTAAGTTACACCATTTATTTACTTACTAGATTATTGGTAGACCCACCATCTACAATCACCTTGCACACTTTCTCTCTACACTTGTATTTTTTTCAAAAATTGCTCTTTCTTTTCCAATCAACTTTTGGGGCCTCTTTATCCCCCAATATTAGAGTTCTTCATAGCATCAAGTTCTCTTCTATTTCTGCTTCCACTTATTCAGTTGGAGGTTATTCTCCTTCTTCTTCTTGGGCTACCATAGCCCTCTTAGGATTGTGTGGGTAGTCCACGGTCTTGTGGGTTTCATCACATATGAAACATCTTAAGGGTTTCCATCCTCCAAAATTTTGTCATCTTCTTTCCCTACCTCTGAAACCTCCTCTTCCTCTAAAGGTAGGCTTCATACTCCCCTCAAGTTCTTCTTCTCAGGTAGGTTTGGAGGAATTCCCCTTCCTCTATTCTAGCTAACATCACCATTTTTACTCATTTTTCTCTTTCAATTCAATTTCTCTTTCGCTTTTAAAGCATATTCATATGCCTCATCCACTATAGGTAACTTAACTAAAGGTAATCTCATCATAGAGTTGAAACCTTAACCCATTAACATATCTAGTTGTTACTTCTTCTACTTCTTGTAGATTAGTCAAAATTTGGAGCCTCATGAACTGTCGATATATGATTGTATGGATTTATCCCTTTGTATTAGGTTTTGAAATTCCATAAACAATTTTTGTTGATAATTAGATGACAAAAATTGATTTCGTAGATGTTTCAACATCTTGGAAAACAATCTATTTTTTCCTTTCCTTACCTTCTCCTGGAATTTTGCAAGTTCTCCCACCATAGGCCAGCATGAGACTTAAACTTGGATGTCGTAATCTTCACCCTTTTTGGATCATCTTCATCTATATATTCCATTTCAAAATACCTTTTCAACTCCTGAATCCAATTTAGGAATAATTTTGGATTGAGTTCACCTTTAAAATCTGAAATATCAACCTTCACTATAGAGCTTTGCTTGGAAATAACTTCAATAAGCCTCTCCATAGGGTCTACTATCCTGGCTACATTCCCTTGGTCTTCTTTTTCATCTTGAAAATCATCCAAATGTAATCTTACCTCAATCGTTTCTAATCTCCTAAGCCATTCATCTGCATTGTTCCTCCTTGGATTTGCATTCCTCCTACCTCTTCCTCCCTAACTCAGAAGGATTCCCTTTGGGCCATCTTGATATGCTCTGTAACTAAACTAATGCAGACTCTCTATAATATCCAACAACCTGCAACCCTATTCACCTCAAGCAAGAACAACCAAAATAAATAAATACAGACAAACAAAAAAATGGGTAGAAGGCACTTAGAATAGAGCTAGAATAATTTATTCAAATTAAAAACTTAAAAGACAGACATTCAACCATTCATCCCTAAAATATTAATAGTCTTCAACATGATCTCAGGAAAAAATCTGCAACAGAACTTCCTATGTTTTTTTCTCCCCCAAAACCCCTTTCTAGACCCTCCCAAAAAAATCTCCCTCCCACAGTATAAAAACCCCAAAAAACTCCAATCCTAACTGACTCCTATTTTTACTACCACTAAAACCAAAAATAGTTGATAGATAATAACTATGCCTAATCCATAAACCCCTATTCAAGAGCAGAGCCATTACAAAATAGAGTTAGAAATAGACTCAATAAATGAAGAGTGGGTGGAGAGGATGGAGGATGTAGTAAAGGCTCTTTGCATCATGTTTGTTAACACCTGAGATCCTTGCAGCTTAGAATGATCTGATTATATTTCCTTTAAAAAACAAGGAGTAGACGACTTAGCACCACATATTAACATGATATTCAAAATATCATCCAACATGGCTTTCTAAGGGATTGGACATTCTAACAATACCTCTTTTTAAGAGTGGATATTTAGGCAATCCCTCAAGTTACTAAACCATTATTGTTAATTCCCTCTTTGCAAAGCTATATGGAATCATAGTTAAGAGTATAATGAGTAAGTGGGTAGAAGAAAAATAAAAGAGAAGTAACAAGTATAAATATCTTGGGATAAACTTTAATAATAAGCTCAATTAAGAAACCTATAGAAAGAAGAAAACATTGAGAGGATGAAGAGCATTTTTTGCATTACAAAGTAGAAATGGAAAGGCTAAATTATGGGATTGAAAGACTACACAAATTTTTATTTGGGCTACTAGTGAGACTGGTGACTTTGTATGGGTGTGAAGTTTTGGCTAAAAACACATCAGACTCAAAATGGAGGTAAATAGATAGCATTCAAGATTTCTCATTATAAACAAATTAAAAATAAAAGAGTCAGTTCCATATGAGACTCTTTTAGCATAAATAGGTATAGTCCCTATATAGGTAGTTGTTATAGTTTATCTCCTAGGATATCCAAAAAAATTAAATAGATTATATAAATTTATAATAAAAGAAGATTTAAACAAAAGAAATAAAAACAAGGATGAAATGAAATAACAAGTGGATGAACGAAATAACAACTTAGATGAATACCTAAATAACAAATACATAAAGGTATTTTTTGAGGAAAAAATAGAGCAGCTATGTGGAAAAAAAAGTTGGAAAGAAAGAGAGAACATTATCTTGTTGAATTCAACCTTGCATACAATCACCACTAAAAAATATTTATAGATGCAAACATCTCTTGCTATGGATTGGCTCACACCAACTTAGATGTGAAACAATTAGATGAAAGAACCTAAAAGAGGAATGAAAGAAAATGATATATACCGTTTTATATACTAGAGGCAATTGAGACAAAAAAGCATTTTATTTTCAAATGCAAAGCAGATACCAATAAAGGAATAAAAGAAGAAGATATATACATTTTATATACTAGAAACAATTCAAAAAAAACATTTGATTCTCAATTACAAAATATATAATGATTTTCAAACTAAACTAAAATCATTATAAAAATATTTAAAATAAATAAATTTTAAAAATAAAAATATTCATCATCAAATTTAATATATATATATATATCCTATAATTTGTTTTTAACCTTAAAAAAAGGTTCTATTTTATTCTATTCTCTAATGTGCTGTGAAAATAACCGATACAGTGCATTGCATACCACATTAAGGGAAAAAAAAACATGTATAGCCAAATGTCACAGTCTTCGGGCGGCCATTACCTAAATTGTCTGTGCATGAGACAATGAGAAAGTTTGTCAAAAACGGAACATCAAACATGAAAGGTGAGATTTTGAGCTGCTTTGATGTTAATGATGTCAACCACGATGCATGCACAATCACTACATACACCACATCCAAAGCTGATATTTTCTGTGTCTCCAACACAGAAAAGAGCTTTTCTGTGTTTCCAACACGTTCCATGTAAGAACCATGTCCATTGAAGCCCCAAATTCATCACAGTTCATCGTGAAAACGAGTTGTAAGCCTCTAATATGCCCTCAGGCATGCATGGAGGCAAGTGTAATTTGAGTTGCAATCTAGATTTAAAAATATGCCAAATTCTTTATCAATATCAATTTACTATTTATTTTTAAATTATTTATTTTTTATTTTTATGATGTTGTTTTTTATAAGCTGTTTATTTTCAATGGCATATTTTTATGTTAGAATTTTATTTCACTCTTTTTTTTCACCAGTATTAATATAAAATTACTTGTAGGCGTAGTTGGTCTTCTTCCTTTCTAAACTATTCATGTGATGCTATTCTTATTTTATTTATTCTCAGTAAAATATTCCTATAATGAAATTCCCTTTCACATTAATACCTCCTCTTTTATATAAAAAAATAATATAAAATATAATATTCTTCTAATGAAACTTCGTTCACTGTAATAGTTTTTTTTGCTCTTGCATGGGTCTCTTTGCACTTCTTTTATTTCAACACCTGCAAATTTGATCTTAGTTGTCTTGAGATCAAGAAGGTCTCCACTTTGCATGACATGGCTCATGTCTATTAAGGTGTGATCATTAGACATATAAATCTAGAAAGTATGCACTGAGTAGAGTAGATTTAAACTTGAAAGTATGACTTGAAAGGGATAGGTCTGTAGTAGAGTGTTTGTTGGCAGGTTTCTAAGGTTTGATTTTTTAATGAGTTGTTTAGGTTTGATTTTTTAAATAGGTTTGTAGTAGAAGTGTTTATCGTGGGTTGTTCAAGTTTGATTTGCTTAGGTTTGACTTTTTGGACGATCTCTAAGTTTTTAACAAAAGTGCTTACTATACAGGTTTGATTTCTTGGTAGATTATCAAGTTTGATTTCTTGATAGGCTGCCTAGGTTAGGTTTCTAGGCAGAGTGCTTATCCGTGGATTGTTCAGGTTTGAATTTTTGGTGGATTTCCCAAGTCTGATTTTTTGATAGGCTGCTTAGGTTTGATCTTTTAGACGGCTAGTAGGTCCTTAACAGGAGTGCTTATCCATGGACTGTCCAAGTTTGATTTCTTGATGAACTGCCCAAATTTTATTTCTTGGTCAATAGGTCCTTAACATGAGTGCTTATTCGAGGACTGTCCAGGTTTGATTTCTGGGTGAACTGTCCAAGTATGATTTCTTGATGTGATACCCAAGTTTGAATTGTACTTATCTGTTGGGATCCGGTTCATTTTATTTCACTCTATTTTATGGAAGATAGGATCCCATTGACTTAGCCTAGAGTTTATAAAGGTTTGTAAAAAAATGAAGTTGAAAGTAAGACCGTTAATACTGAAGCACAACTACTATAACCATAGATAAATTTATGGGGTTAGGTGATCACAAATATTATATGTAGAGGAGAGCAATCAAAGGAGAGCAAGGAATCAAGAGATGTGAGTTAACAAATATAATTCTATAGGTATTAAAAGGGTGTACAATATATAAATTTAAGAAGAAAAGTATATCTTTTAAACAAATGCATGGTATGATGAAGAATATAAAGCAAAAAGGAGAGCTTTGAAAAATCTGGATAAAGAAGAGGAAAATAAACTTTTCTACAAATGGATAATGAAAGCAAAAGAATATATATGTGTTGGATGGGAAGAAATAGTTTATTTAGGGAAGGATAAGCCCAAAGTTATTATAGAAGGAAATTTAACAAAATAAAACAAAAAGTAAGTTACATTTTTTATTAGGTGGATGAATGGGTTTCGAAAGGAACCCCAAACCTTTTACAAAATAGATCCAACCATCCTACCGAAAAGAGAAGGGGCTCATAGGCCACCAAGAGAGAAACCAGGATCTAGAAAACAAACTAGCACCAAGCTAACAAAAGGATCCAAAAAGGACCTGAGCTAACAATAGCAACATCGTGACAACAAAGGCAATGAAATCCCACATAGGGGAGACAAAAAACCCAAGGACTACCAAGCCTAATAGAGAGCCTATAGAGGGGAAGAGAAACAAGAGTGAAACAACAAGAACCAAGAACCATCAAAAGTGAGGAAGTCAAAAATTAATTTTTGGTTCCATTTGGATCAACACCTTTATCCATCTCGTCTTCCTTTAGCTCCCACTGCTCCCACATGACCAGGATTTCTTCTACGTAGGTAATAGTAGTTTGCATGAAATCAATCAGGGACCTTTGTAGCTTCACGAGAGTACTCTTAAGTGGTTTAGGATCAGTCCCCAAGGCTTGAATCTGAGGATATTGCTTCTTTGTAATTCCCGCTCCTAGGATGAGTTTTGCCTTCTTGGTGTGAAGAGTAAATTCTTCGAAGGTAGAATATTCCACACATAGAGGGACCTTACCAGAGTTTGCCAATTTTGCAACTAGGCATTTGGACCACCTTGTTCTCTTGTTGCTATCTCCCACCCCTTTCAGGGGCCAATCTGCCACCTTGGTTGCAATAGGGGTAGTGTTAACCATCTCTCAGTTGCTAGAGATAGTACCTTATGAGTTAGAGGAATCAAGATAGTCTACTATAGGATTCGATACCTTGTTGAGTGAGTTTAAAATTTCCTCCCCATCCAAATCTCTAGATTTCACCATGAAATCAAATAGCAATTTAACGAGCCCTTGGTGAATAGGGTCAGGGGCAATCCCTTTCTTGACTCTACTCATCGATCTTGCCAAGGAATAGAACAAAAAGGAAGGAATGTTCATCTGTATCTTGTGGTGTAGATGATTGAGGAACATAAAATGAAAACTCCTCATTATCTCCTAGTTTTCATCCAAAGTGAAATATTGCATAATGACCAGCACCACCCTATCCCAAGGGGATTTCAACAAAGTGCACTTAAATTCATTCTAGATTTTGATCAGCTCCTCCTCTTTGCAAAGAAAATTTGGGCCTCCTTCGCAAGTGAGTGTTTTTCTATGTTGTGAACGAAACCGTCCGCCACCAAATCCATCACTTTTATGATTAAAGGAATGTTAATTTTAAACTTTAGAATACTAATTTTGACCACTCTGTTACGCCAAGAGTAAGCCAAATTCTTCACCATATCCCTATGGTGCCCACCAAATTTTAATAAAAATTGTAGAATATTACCATCCATCGCCAGAGGGTTTATCTCTAAAATTTAGTTGGCCATTCTCCCGCAAAATTTAAAAATTTCAATGCACGTTCTACCACTCGAGAGCATAATTGACCCACCCAAGGGGATCACATAGCTCTAACATGAATAAGAATAATAGACATTCTTGTTTTCCAAAAGCTTTGGAACCTTGTGAAGAATCATAAGCACCTAGGGAGGTGAAACAAAAATCAACGACCATCCATCCACACTTTCATCTCCATCTTGCCACCTCACGCTTTAGGAGTTGCACCGTGAAAACAACCCCATTCTTACCTTTCTCAAACTCCACAAGATGCTTATTAAAGTGGAATAGATTGTCTCGACGTCCAGACGTAGGCTGAAGAGTGGTGATAATCATGCAACTATGATACGACACCTTAAACAAGTTAAATGGTTTCCAACTTGGGACCACAAGTATGTTTGTGTCATGCCACCAAAATAGGCTTTTCAACTTTGATGTGGTAAGAGGCCCCTTTGGTGAGCCAATCATGATAAGCCAAATTTGATTAGGGTGGATATTGCACATCCATATGGATGGCCACATGGTACATCACTTACCAAGCTTGGTAATCCCTTTGTCCACCTCCCGATGCCACTCTAGGAAATGAAAGTTGAAAAACCAACTCTCATGAGTGTTGGCTTTGAAAATCCGCTCGGGAAATGGTACGTTACATTACAACAATCTAGTTGTTAGAATATATAAAACAACTATATGAACGATAACAAGAAGAAGATGCCTCTTTCATAATCACAATAACAAATTTATTTACCTCAAGGGAGATCGAGGAAAGCATTAAGAATATCTAAGCAAAAGATATAAAACAAGGATAAAATGAATAACAAGTGGATGAACAAATGGGATAACAACTTGGATGAATACCTAAATAATAACAAAGATATGAAGACATTGTTGAGGAAAAATTAGAGCAGCTATGTGGGAAAAAAAATTAAAAAGAAAGAAAGAAGATTATCTTGTTGAATTCAACCCTTCGTACAATTACCACCCAAAAACATATATAAAGGCAAACATCAATTCGAAATAAGATATGTTGGTGGCTTAATTATCACACAAACTTAGATGTGAAATAGGTAGATGGAAGAAACCAAAATAAGAATGAAAGAAAATGATATGTACCTTTTTGTATACTAGAGGCAATTAAGAAAAAAAAAAACATTTTATTTTCAAATACAAAACCTATACCAAACGAAGAATAAAAGAAGATATGTACCTTTTATATACTAAAAACAATTGAAATAAAAGAAACATTTTATTTTCAAATGCAAAACATTTAACAATATTCAAACAAAACTAAAATCATTATAAAAAATAAATTAAAAAAATAAAAAAATTCATCGTGAAATTTAATAATAATAATATAAATAAATATATATCCCATAAATTTTATTTAACCAAAAAAGAAAGTTCTATTTTATTCTAATCTCTAATGTGCTATGAAAATAACCGATACATTGTATTGCAAACCACGTTCAGGAAAAAAAAATGTCCATTACCTAAATTCTCTGTGCATTGAGACAATGAGAAAGTTTGTCAAAAACGGAACATCGAACATGAAAGGTGAGATTTTGAACTGCTATGATGTTAATGATGTCAACCAGGATGCATGCATAATCACTAAATACACCACATCCAAAGCTGATATTTTCTGTGTTTCCGACACAGAAAAGAGCTTTTCTGTGTTTCCAACACGTTCCATGTAAGAACCATGTGCATTGAGGCCCCAACTTCATCATAGTTCATCATGAAAACGAGTTGTAAGCCTCGAATATGCCCTCATGCATGCACACGGAGGCAATTGTAATTTGAGTTGCAAGCTTGATTTAAAAATATGCCAGATTCTTTTATCTTTATCAATATCAATTTATTATTCATTATTTTAATGTTTTTTACTTTTATTAACATTATATGTTGAATAGTTTGTTTTTTAATCTGTTTATATAATACCATTTTAATTCTATTTATTTCCAATAACATATTCTTATTATAAAATTTCCTTCTACATTAATATTTTTAAAACTTCGTTCACTAGGGTCTCCTTTGCTTTCTTTCGACACCTGCAAATTTGAGCTTAGTTGTCTTGAGATCAAAGCAGGTCTCCACTTCGCCAGACAGATGACATGGCCCATGTCTATTGAGGTGTGATCATTAACCATATGAATCTAGAAAGTATGCACTCATCATGCCTGGATTCCCCTCGAGTGGAATTTAAATTTAGCAATGAGTAGAGTAGATTTAAACTTCAAAGTAAGATCTGAAAGGGATAGGTTCGCAGTTTTTTAGGTTTGATTTTTTCAAAAGTTATTTAGGTTAATTTTTTGGAATATGTTTGTAATAAAAATATTTATCATAGGTTGTTTAGGTTTAATTTTTTTTGGATCATTAAATTTGACTTTTTGGACGGCCAATAGGTTTTTAACAGGAATGCTTCTTCTTAGACTATCAAAGGAATGCTTCTCCTTTGACTATCAAGATTTGATTTCTTGGTAAACTATTCAAGTTTGATTTCTTCACAAGCTGCTTAGATTTGATTTTTTGATTTGTACTTATCAATTGGAATCTCATTCACTCGATTTTACTGAAAATAAGATCTTATTCACTCGATTTTATGGAAGATAAGATCTCATTGACTTAGCTTAAAATTTATAAAGGTTTGTAAAAGTAAGACCGTCAAGAGTGAAGCATAACTACCCTAACTGTAGATAAATTGACGGGGTTAGGTGACGACAAATGCTATATGTAGAGGAGAGCAATCAAAGGAGATGTCAAAGAAAGATTAATATTATCTGCAAGTCCAGTGAATGCGCATGGAATCATGGCTCCACTGATTCGTCTTATAGCACGCCGACGCTGAGCACTGCATTTTCCAAATATTAATATTTTTTTTTGTAAAGTTTAGCCATTAACGATGATGACAATTAAATACTGGTGTCATTGTTTTTGTTATAACGTGCGGAGATGGTTCTAGGGGTGGCTTTCGTCCAGCTCAGAGGTCATCATCCCTCGTTTAATTATTCATATTCGTCTGCCAGATTATCCACCTAGCAGTAATCACCTCAAATTTTAAGCCAGGAAAAGTTTGAATTTAACTTTCTCGCCTGCAGAAGAATATCCTGTTTGCCTTGAATCATTACTGTCTAAAGCAGTTGTGCGCTGCCTCACCATACAAAATAATCTAGATAAATAGTTATAGTGCACAATCGTATAAATAACAATAGAAGCGGTCCATGCAGTGCGAATAGCTATGGGGATCGATATGGTTGTATTTATAGACTCCAGTCCAACTAACTCTAGCGCTCCGTGCTAGTAAAGATCTTGTGGGATATGTTAGCCGTCACAATTGCACACTGGAGCTTCCGATTTTGTTGAAATGCACAGAAATAGTCGCTGCCTTTACGTGTTGAATGAAGCAGACCATTGCGTGTGGAGAGATTGACGCTTAACTGTAGTTTAGAGGACATATCCTCTTATCATTGGCGCGTTAACCTTGTTTTACAATACCACGAGTTCCTACAGTTTGCAAACGGATTAGATTGTGTTTTTCGTTATTGTAAAAGCCCCGCCATTAATGCCGCTGCGTTTCAGGTATGTCGTTCTTTCCTGGCTTGAAGTCAGACTTTTTTTGTGCATCTAGAGCGGAAATGTGAATCCGGTATTTGCAAGATTGGAAATTTCTGTTTGTGTTCGGGGTTTGTGAGTTTTTTCATTGGCTTTTACAGTTTTGTGCTCATGTTTGAACATGTCTGTGAATTTCTGAATGTTTTGAAATCTGCAGTCTTGTTTGAACCGTATGTCATGTTTATTTCTTGCGATCAGACCTTGAGAGTGGAAATTTGAGCGTGGAACCTGCAATCCAGGCTTGAGAGTGGAAATTTGAGCGTGGAACCTGCAATCCAGGTTAATCGTCTGCGCCACTTTCTGTGAAGTTTCTGTGAGAATGTTATAACAGAGGCGTATATGACATGCAGGTAGGATATACATCTCTTTTAAGCCTTGTCTATATGTAAGTTTCCTCTCATATTTATTTCAGCTCAATAAATAGGTATTATTATTTATTCTTGAACCTTATGTCATGTTTATTTCTTGCGATCAGAACTTGACAGTGGAAATTTGAGCGTGGAACCTGCAATCCAGGCTTAAGAGTGGAAATTTGAGCGTGGAACCTGCAATCCAGGCTTGAGAGTGGAAATTCGAGCGTGGAACCTGCAATCCAGGCTTGAGAGTGAAAATTTGAGCGTGGAACCTGCAATCCAGGCTTAAGAGAGTAAATTTGAGCGTGGAACCTGCAATCGAGGGTAATCGTCTGCGCCAGGTGCTGTGAGGTTTCTGTGAGAATGTTATAAGAGAGACGTATATGACATACAGGTAGGATATACATATCTTTGTCTATTTGTAAGTTTCCTCTCATCTTCATTTCAGCTCAATAAATAGGTATTATTATTTATTCTTAAACCTTATGTCATGTTTATTTCTTGCGATCAGAACTTTGACAGTGGAAATTTGAGCGTGGAACCTGCAATCCAGGCTTAAGAGTGGAAATTTGAGCGTGGAACCTGCAATCCAGGCTTGAGAGTGGAAATTTGAGCGTGGAACCTGCAATCCAGGCTTGAGAGTGGAAATTTGAGCGTGGAACCTGCAATCCAGGGTAATCGTCTGCGCCACGTGCTGTGAGGTTTTTGTGAGAATGTTATAAGAGAGACGTGTATGACATGCAGGTAGGATTTACATATCTTTATCTATTTGTAAGTTTCCTCTCATCTCCATTTCAGCTCAATAAATAGCTACTATTATTTATTCTTGATTTTCAGATAGAAGGAAACAGCATTTGAATATTGTTGCCTGGCCTCGCCGACAGCAAAGAAGGAAGGAATTTCGATGCTTCGAACTTTGGGAATGACACAGACGAACGCCATGCTGAAGTCGACAAACGAGCGGGCGATGGTTAAAAACCAGGTGGCCTTGGTCTCGGCCGAAAGAAAATGGAAGCCGAGAAAATTCTTCTCGGGAATTACCGCCTTTTTCCGGCTGTTGACGCTGCCGAGCTCCCCCTGCAGATGGCTGTCGATGCCCCGCGGGCCGTCGGATTTTCCGGCCATAGGGAACAGCGTGACCGGCACGCTGTTCGGTCACCGGAAGGGTCACGTCCACCTGGCGGTGCAAGAGAATCCCAGGTCGGCGCCTTTTCTCCTCCTTGAGCTCGCTACCCCGACCAGCTCCCTCGTCAAAGAAATGGCGTCGGGACTGGTAAGAATCGCCTTGGAGTGCGAGAAGACCGCCAACAGAGGTAAATTATTCCAGGAGCCCGTGTGGGAAATGTACTGCAACGGCAGGAAGACCGGCTACGGCATGAAGCGGACTTGTTCCGAATCGGATTTGAAGATCTTGAACCTCGTTCAGGCGGTTTCCATGGGAGCGGGCGTGCTCCCGAATGACGTCGACGGGTCAGAAGGCGGCGAGTTGATGTACATGAGGGCTCGCTTTGAAAGGGTTGTTGGATCCAAGGACTCGGAGGCCTTCTACATGATGAACCCCGACGGCAGCGGCCCGGAACTCAGCATTTTCTTGCTTCGGATTTGATTTCTCCATTTTCTGTTTGTCTATATTTCACTAGGGTTTACCTATTGTTGTGGGATTGTAGCAGGATTCAAGGAGATGAGATGAGATGCTGTTGTATTATTGAGGTGGAAGCCTCTGTGTAATTATATTATTGCTGCAGGTGTGCTGTGTTTTCATCTAGTTCCGCCATGATCCCCTCCCCCGTAGAAACTTTCGACACCTGAGAAAGAGGTGTGAGAGGCACATCCCCATCCAGGGTCGTAAATTCAACCTTAGGATTTACAATACATATAATATCATAATCTGGATTTGTATTAATTAGAGCCAGGATAGCTTTGACAATGGTGGCAACCAATAAGCCTGTGCCACCGGCGCTTGCTGTATCAAATGGCGCTGTGTTGAAATAAAATCATGTGAAGAATGAAGATGGACCGACCAGTCAACTTCTGCGAGGAGTTTGCTCGTCTGGGCTTCTGTTCCGTCCAGTCTTCTGTTGTTGGTGGCCACGCATGCGCTACCAGACGTGTGAATGCGATGGGCTTTTAGAAATATGGCAATGACGTGGATTGGATGGACTTCTAGAAATATATGGCAATGAAATACATTTTTATTGTAGCCTAAACTTGGTTGATTAGCGTGCGTCGTATTACCCTAAAGATGTGAGATTACATTGACTGGGTCACATAAGTGGACAAACTGCGGTATATAAGATGGGATTATGACGTATTATCTTGAAGATGCCATCTATATTTAAAAGTATTATTAGTGAAACATCTGTTTTAAGTAACAGAAAGAAAGAAGAGGTCTTAATATATGGAAGTTTATTATAAAATATGTTATTAAAAATAACAGTTTATACAAGAAAAATGTTGATGAGAAAGTTAGAGGATCAACTACTCCACTCATATTAAAAAAGGATTATACCTAGTGATTAGAAAAAGTATGAGGACCAGCTAGCCAGCCCACAGATAGCTATATGTATTATTATTTTTTGGTTGACTTAATATTAAGTACAATGGCTGATATAACTTGGGACCACATTCTTCATGGGCATAGTAACAAGGGGTCTTCCTTCATGTGATTTCTAACTCAAATCACTAAGATGAAATGTTAATGATATATTGTTGGGTGTTTTTACACGGATAACTATATATATTACTTATAAAACTAAGATGTAGTTTTTTAATTTTTTTATTCTTTTGCATAGGAAACCTTTATAAATGTCATGACCTTCCTTTGGTTAACTTTTTATATATATTGGATTTGTGAACTTATATATTGTTTTAATGATATATTAAATGACTAAATGTTGGTTAGTTGTTTGTTTTATTGAAGGATATGATGCTGCTAAAGGATTTGTGTGTTTTCAAGAATAAGTAATTTCATAGGTGGACAAAGGACTAACCACCAAGAGCCAAGTGTTCCGCAAAGGAAAGGAAAATGATAGATAGAATGATCTAATCTATGCAATACTTGATAGTCATATTTAGATCTAATTCATGTCTTTTGCATTTTGAGTTTGTCATTTTTGCGTTTGAGTGTTTGTTATCATTCTTAAATCTTCATGAGGTTTGAATTACTTTAGATTGATATAATGTAACATAACATGTTTGGTGTTTGCTTTTAAGGAATGGAAGTAGGGAGGAATGATTAATATCTTATGCTTGCAAATAGTAATCTGCCTATGAAAATTATATTAATGAATCTTTCCTATTAATATTCTGTGTCTTTGGATTTTAAAATGGATTTCTAATATATTATTAATAACAAGGATTTATTAATAATAGTGAATGAAAATTAGTATTTTGAATGTTTGCAAATATTGGAATGGCTTTGTATTAAACAAATTTAAAATCTAAACATAATAAGATATCATACGAATAGTTGTGGAGTTCCTTCTAGGAGTGAATCCTCTACCGGTTTCTTCAAAACCCCCTTGGAAAGAATTTGAAAGAGACCTTTTTTCCATTGGAAGGAGTTTTTGAGGGGTTTCATTGAAGATCGAGAAACAGAGAGGAAGGATTGAAGAATTGATAGAGAACAAGGGACCTTACCGATTTATTCTAGTTTGGTCTTCTCCAATTTTGTATCTTCATCTACAAATAAAGTACTTTGTGTCATATATATTTGATGGAAGAAGTTGCTTTGATTTACAAACAGGAATCGATAATGAATGATTTAATTGTTGTAATAGTTGGTTTTGTATGCCTGTAAGATAGAAGACTTGTGATGAGAGAATCATAAGGTAATTTGGAAAAACAGTTGTCCCTCTTTTGCTATACTTGTATTTAGCAATGGGTCTAGATACATTGTTGTATTCAGGAATGTTATACCTAGAATACCTTTGAAAGGGGAACTGTGACTTCCCTTCAGACCGTAAAGCATCAACACACCCAACCTTGGTAGAAGGTGTCTAACCAGGAAACTGTGCGCATAGATTACCAATAAAAATGCTAGACCCCACGAGAGAGGGGAGGGCTCTGGTCCCTCCCCTGCTCCCCCTCCCATGGCTCCTGGTTCCTGCCCAGTCCCTGGTTCAACCCAGGTCATCCCTCCCCGGGAGTGGTTGTTTGCAGATGATCTCCTGGGGGGAGATCCTTCTCCACTATCCGCGCCCCTCCCGGCCAGCCTAGGGTTTCCTTGGTTGTTTTTTCGGATCGGTGCTTCCCGGGGATCCCTCGTTTGGTTGGGGATCCCTTCCCTTTTTCCCTTAGGCTTCCCCCTGGGGTTTTTGCGAGTTATTCGCGTGGATCTCGGTCCCCCGCGTTTCTCGGTGCAATGGAGGTGACGGTTTAGGGTTTGGACAGCTTCCCCCTTTTTCTTGTGAATCCTCGGTGGGCTCTGTGCTTGGACGAGATTCTTGGTCCCTACTGTTGGGATCCTCTTCTGTTTTCCCGGGGTGGGTTCCTTGTGGTGCAACTCTCTGGTCACTTCCTGATGGGCTGGATCCTCTCTGTGCTGGCTGTCGGCTTCCTGCAGGATGGCTCTCGCTGAACGAAATGTTTTCCCGGTGGGTGGGTTGGTTTCTCCATAGGGCGGGATCCGCAAAATCCGTCGGTTTTCCCGCAAGACGGGATCCTTTCTTTTCTGCTGGTTTCCCGGATGGCGGGATTTCCCTATTGCTTCCCGCTAGGTGGGACTGTTTGTGGTGGTTTTGACTGCTTCCCGTGAGGCGGGATTTTATTGTAACAGTTTTTCTTTGCTTCTCGTCGGCGGGATCTTCTCGATGGTGGTTTTTGGCTACTCCCGTCGGGTGGATCTCAAAAACTACTTTCTTTCTTATTTGTTTGTTTCCCACCGAGAGGGATTGTTTCATGCTTATCGTTATCGTCGGGCGGGATTTCTGTTTTGGTGTTCAGTTTCAAGGGATTGATGCCCTAGGCCCATTTCTTATGTAATCAGGTTTTGGGATCCTTGTTAAAACCTGCTGTAAATACAAACACTACTTACCAAAAAAAAAATGCTAGACCCCATACCCTTTACCTACGCTAGCCATTGAGGCTCTCATGGAGCATGCACCCTCTGCATAACGTCTGGAATTGACGATGATATCTCCAACAAATAGCATCTACCTATACATCTTTAGAGTCTTGGTATGAGGAATAGGAGTTTGGCCAGAGTGATGTGCACCTTGGTTCGATTGTGGCTGTGCAAATCATGGAATGATTTAACTATATAAAGAGCCTGATAAGATTTGTGCTAGGCATGGGGAATAATTTCTTTGTTTTACTTAGATTATTAACCCCTGCTATAGCATAAGTGGATAACAACAATTATCATTGTTTAAAACTTAGAACTTAAAGGGTTAATGTACAACCAAAGTTGTAGTGTTGACCAATTCAAGGGGATATGTGACTAGCTTGCTTAATGTTTGGGTAGTGGATGTAGAAGAATGTATACCTTGTATTATAAGTTCTTTTGAATATTTTAAACAATGATATAAATGTATTTTAAATAAAAGGAAAACATATGTATAATTAAGTAGGGGTCTCCTTTGGTTTATAAGATGCACCCTCACTTTATTATGATTGTTTAAATATTTAGCTTTAAATAAAATTGCAATGAAAAATAGGACTATGTTATAAAGGTCTCTTAGTAATTTTATTTTGATAAAGCCTACTTATAGTTGGGGAAATATTATGGTTTGGAAATGGATTTATTGCTTTATAAGTTTATTGAAAATTTTAATGTATCTTTATTTTATAAATATGAAATGAATTATTATTTTATAAAGATAGGATTATCTTTTGGGTTTGAAAACTATAAGTTGATTGAAAAAAATTATACTTTCATTTGTCGATTTTGAAAGTTACCCTTGAAGCACTCAAGTTATAAATGATGTTTTCTATTGGAAAATAATCTATTATAAAGAACTCATAAATATAGTTGGTTTATAAGTAAATTGTATTATTGATTTAGTTTTTCTATCAATAGAAAGGAAGCAAGATATATGTATTATATGTATTTTTAGAAATATTAGGAAGTTGATTTGATATGATGATATAGAGGAAATATCAATATTGTAATTTTTTGAATTAAGAGTAGCAATAGTTATATTGTAGGAAAGCAAGTAAATATTAGTGGATGGTTTATTATTTCTTTATGAGTTCATGAAAATATTCTTTAAAGATGGAAGATTGTTCATGACACCTAATTGATAGATTGGGACTTATGGAGGTACCTTTATTATTTTTTTTGGAAAGATACTTAAAGGGGGTTCTTAAGTACTATTAATAGAAGAATCAGGGTAGAACTCGTTCGAGAGAATTATGGGGTTCTCTCTCTATTTGTAAAAAGAATTACAAATGTTTTATTTTTGTGGGGACATAAGAAGTATGAGAATTATTATGTAATGTTTTTGATGTGTTAGAAAAAGGAAAAAGGGATTCCTTTATTTTAGTGTATTAATGGCTGCTAGCTTTATGCAATGAAAATAGAAATTTTGAGGCTAAGTTTTTTTCATAAGGGTTTTCTATGATATATGATGTGTTATATGTGTATCATTTATCGATCTTGCTTTGGAATTATTATATGCATGTAAGTATCTAGTCGATTATTTGAGTTGCTATGAAATTTATATGAAGTGAAAATGGAATTGTATACTTAATCATGTTATGCTTTTAATCAAAGTACTTGTGCTTTGGTAGAGTAAGATGAATGTTAAGTATTTCTTTTACACTTGCAATAGAGTAAGGTTTATGTAAATATACAAAAGAAAAAGAGGAGCTTGAACTTAGTTACTATAGGATTTGGGGTTCTCCCTTAGGAGGTATTATCCATAGGGAACCAACCTAGCTAGACCCTAAAGGATGGTGCTAGAATTAAGGTATTTGTGGTGTAGCAATCCCTCAGGGTTATAATGGGCACACCGATAATGGATCATTGAAATGAAGTCAAAAGGTGGGATAAGCTTGGATCCTATTGTAAATAGGTTTGTGTGATGGAACCCTGATGGATTGTGAGGCATCCATATGAGATATGTAATGCAGATGATATCCATAGGTACTTGATTGACTATGGGAGAACCTATGAGAGATATCATTTGGTGTGATAGTCACTGGAAACCTTGATTGATTGTTGGGCATCCAAGTGAGAGATGTCACATGGGTGATAGTCACCTCAATTAAACTATCAGGGGGATGGTTTAATTGAGCATAATATTTTTACACATGGTGTAGTGGGTAAAACTATAAGAAGCTTTGCACCTAGGTACTAGTGGAAATCGAATAAGACTAGTAGTGGAATTGGCATTCCCTTCTCAACTGAACGAGATAGGGTTAATCCTATGCCATGGTCAAAATATCCTTCAAAATAAGGTAAGGAAATGGGGATACCATGTAGAGGTATCCTTTAAGCTATATGGGCAGTGTACAAGGTGAATCCCCAAAGTCGATACAAAAAAATTGGCCATTCCTATCCGCCCGAGGGATGTTGCAGCATATGAAACTCAAAATATGGTAGAAAGCTTATGTTGAATCTATCTGGAACATCTTTGGTGAATATTAATTGTGTAAAAAGAGAAAAAAATTCTCTTAAGATGGTTAAAATTTGGGTTATTATAGTTGGTATCAGAGTATGGTCATTGGACTTTAAGCTTCCCTGAAAAGAACTCTAGGTTATAAGATTAGAAGTTCCATGGCAAAAACCTAGTTATGACCAATTATGATGCACAACTTAGGGAGAAAGGAATTTTCCCATGGGGATGATAGTTTACATGGAGTAAACTTATCATCAATCAATAGACTGATAATACTCTTAGTAGGGCACCTTATGTGAAGTAAGTGTGATCGATGATACTCTTGAATGATTGCTAATACTGGTTGTTAGTTTATTTGAAGGATAAAACTAACTAAGTAGATGGAGGTACATGGAATGGTACCTAACCTAAGTTGCTTGTGTGGCTAGGGATAATGACATCAACATTGTGAAGAGAAAGAGGTAGGGGAAGAGGAATATCCTCTCAACAATCACGTTAATTTGACCAAATAATACACCAGTAAGACCCTAAGGAGGGAACATGGAAAACACAAATCTAGAAGTGGTAAACCTCACAACAACTATATCTCTTTTGCAAGATAATATGGAACAAAAAATACAAATGCTAGAGACTTTAGTCAGTTAGAACTCTCAAAACCAAAATTCTAAAATCAAACAAGAGAGGAACCTAGTAATAGTAGAACATAAAGTTGGAGTTCGTATTGAAGTGGAGTTAGTTAAAGTGTCTAAAAAAATGGAAAATAAGGTGCCAAAGCATAAAATTTACAAAAGGTTTATGATATGGCTCAACAAGATGAGACAAAACAACAAACAATTAGATCTCACTTCCATTATGCTGATTTAGTTGAAGAAGATCATTAGGCTTTGAGAAAGAGAAATAGTGTTGGTTTCCTATGATGGGAAAAGGAACATAATAAGAAAAGAAAGAGTAACCCCCACTTCAAAAAGAAAAATGATAAGAAACAAGGGAATTATAAAATAAAATTCCAAAAAAATAATAAAAATAACAATAATAATCCTTACCCACAATGGCAACATGAAGCGGTTTTGATAGATAAACCCAACGAGCGAGACTAGAATAAACACCTTGGACCCAAGACTAGTTGTTTCAACTATGGAGGTCCTCATTATGCCAACAAATGTCCACATAGAGCAATACCTAGTAAATGACCAGAAGAGCCCAATAATAGGATTTATACAACCATAGGTAACCAAAATCTGGATGGACAGGCTACTGCTCTTGAAAGGTATGGTTTCCAATGGATAATTTGGAATTCCAACATTTTTTATTAACACTCTTTTGCAATCTTGTCCACATGTCCACATTGTATATAGAAACACACATAATTATTGTTATAAACTTAAAATGTGTAATATTTTATAACTAAAACTTATTTGTTGTTTACAATGATAGAAATTAGTGGTAACATATAACATAGATGGTACTAAATGCACTATTCCACTGTTTGAGTTAAACTATTAAAAAATGGTTGAAATTATCTAAAATATATTTCTATTATTAAAAATCACAACCCCAAATCATACTTAGTATTCTTTTATGCTATCTAAAATTTTTAAAAAGCTAAGTGGTATTTGCTCCTTCTATGAATAACTAAACTTGCATGGATAAACCTTAATTGAGTAAAACTAGTACTTGAAGTAATAGTTGATATAAAATCAAATCTATTATTTTCTCATAGCCATATGTGGTTGATGTGAATTTAATTTCAATAGTATAAATTACACTAAACAAAATACAACTATTGTCCTATCAGAATGTTGTGATCATTTGTTGAAATATTAAGATTCACTTGATACAAATACATTGCATAGAGCAACATAGTCAAGAATCTCTATGAGCATAAGATGTGACTCATAGGATGACCTCCAATATTTTTCTAAGGCCAATTTCTTATTTGATTTTATCTTCAACACATTTTTCCTAAACTACTTGCATTCATTAAACAAAAAGGGAGATAATTTGAAAAAAATAAAACCCTAATCTAACGATGTGCCAAGATCAAAATATTCTTGTACATATAATTGGAATAAAATGAACACATGCATCATTCATTATAAATTAGAGGAATAAATACCATTCTAATCTAACATGAACACCCATACACAGGAGATGAAAAAAATAGGATAAGGTAAAATTAGCCACAACTTTACATATTTATTATAATATTTCTTTGACAAAGATGCTAGATCAAAAGAGGATCAAATGTCATTAAAAAAATAACTCAAGGTTTGAGTCTAGATACATAGAAGAAAAGTGAAAGGAAATACACATAAGGCTAGATATTAGTCATGAGAAAGCAATTTTTAAATATCTTACAATGGAAATAAAACTCCAATTTATAAGCAAAAACTAAGGTTTCTTGCCTCAAACATTTTGCAAGTGATCCAAAATTTTCCTCCAAAATTGAGCAAGGGATGGGCTTTCATTCAATTCTAATGGGATCAAGTTCTCTAGATATATATTTGTTAATGTCAAAGAGTTCATGACCTCTAGATTTGGAGCCTTTGTCACTATCACTAGCTACTTTACTAGAAATTTCCCTAAAATTGAGTAAGTGATCCTTTTGAAATCAATGCCACTAGATTCGAGGTCATTGGAATTGGAAATTCCACCACTACTACCTTTAGGATGCCAACCACTTCCCTAGAATTTCATGTCTAAGTGGTGCAAATATGTGAATCAAGGTTTTTTTTCCACTGTTGCCTTTATGAAATCTACTTTCTCTAGGAGATTGTGCATAGATGTTGCCTATAATAATAGTTTACTTGTTAGGGAGGTTCCTTACTATGGAAGGTGGAAGGCTGGTGATAAATTATTTAAAGAGTGTTTCCACATTTTCATAAATTATGGCCCATCATATCATCATACACTCCCTCCATCGAATTACTAGAGCTACTCCTCTTAGTCTTGTCTTTTGTTTGCACTCTCCTTCTTAGGCTATTGATAATTAAGATAAAATGATTTGTGCTTCTACCAAATGTTATATCACATGTGTCTTCTCTTGAATCATGCAAGCCATTATATTGGTCTTGAATAGATTTTAATCATTGGTTTCTTCTAAATATAGAGCGAGGAGACTATGTGGTTGCAATGTGTATGAACATCCTAAGATCAATCAGATATGGAATATTTGGTCCATGGTTGTTGAATTTTACATTCCAATAAATGAAGAGGCCATTTTTATTTATCACCAAAAAGGACCTTGCACTCTAACCAATGGTGGGTTCACTTTTGATTATTGCTAAAAAGGCTCTAGAAAATGGTGTAAGTCATTGATAATCATAATCATATGAATAACATGACTTTTATGATCCCAATGTTTTAACATTTCCTTCAAAACTCTATAGACCATTTTTTAGAGATAATACATTATTTGGTAATATTGCATATTTTTAAGTATTAGTTATATTTTATCTAATATATGTGTCAAATATATAAATGAAGAGACACATGATATGTGTAAGATATAAAGTGAAGAGACATGAAAGGTTTATATTGTGTATGGAATAGGAAAATATGCATCTCTTGGATATGTGAGAAGAACAATAGTCAAATTATTGAAAGGTCATTTGTATGACTATATTATGGATATAAAGCTCCATGTATTGTATCTAAAAAAGTGATGAAGTGTTGCTTAATAAATAGATCTTGTATATTTGACTCATAATACAGTGAGTTTGTTCGTTTTGTTATATTTACTTCATGAATATTTGTTCGTTGATATTAATCATAGATATTGAGTGTACTTATATTGAGTATAGTCAAAATATTTGAGATTGGGACCTATGATTTATCTAGCTAAAAATACATCAATGTTATCAGAGTCACATATTATCACTTTATGTGAGAATTTGATTGCATATTGAATTAATTGAAGAATAATTACAAGAAAGTATTCATTGATAAGAGGACAATCTATTGGTCCAAATATTTTGGATGAGTAATACCAAAATATGAAGTTCTAGAAAAAGATAATATTATTGGAGCCATACTCCAATTCTAGTTGTCTAAAGTTGAAATTATACGGTATTAGGTTAAGCCAAAGAAGTTGAATATGCAACCATTTAGATTGTAATATTTGAAGAACTTGAGATTATTATGAAGAGGCCTAGTGATGAGCACCTTTTAAACAAAAGTATAGGTTTGAATGCACCCTAAATCTACATTGTTGAAGCACTTAGGTGAAGAAAATTAAAACTAGGTATGAAGAGCATAAAGTATTTTTCATTAGAGTCTAGAGAATAGTGTTTGCACCTACCAAAGAAGAAGTGAGAGATTGAACAATGTTGTAGAAAGAAGGAATTTCAAATATAATGTCTAAAAATTGCATAAGGAGTCTACCGCATGTGAGGAGAAGTATTTGCATGAGAACTAAAGTACTAAATCATCCATTATTATTCTTCAAATAGTGAGCACATAGGCACATATTTTTGAATCACAAGTTTAGAACTTGATTATTTATAAAGTTGAGTTTTTAGGTATGAGATAAATTGATGACTAGAGTGATAAGGTATAAGCAATTTATGAGTTGCATTGACTTAAAAATTAATTGAAGGAATAAATTTGATATTAAATTTTAATTGGGTGTCAAAAGGTATTTTACATCAAAGGCATAGCTTTTGAAATTTGAAATTTGAAATTTGAAGAATTGAAGAATTGATTAATTTATTTCAAAGTTGTCTAGTTGAAAATATTAAATTTAAATTTTGGAGAAACAAGGCTTTCTACTCCAATGAAAATAAATTTAAAAGGATTTGATAAATTAGGAGATAAAAGGGAATATTAAATAAAATATTATAAACAAACATGGCATAAATCATTGGTATATTGACTTAGGGATAAGTATATATATGACTAGAAATAAACAATGGTTTAATATATTTTAAGATAAATGGGAGAAACCAATTGAAATAGCTAATAATAAGACATGAGGTCAAAGTATTAGGAGATATTAATCAACTTATGTAATACAAAAGGCATAATTAAAAATGTAATTATATGCTCTTGGATTAATTGCAAACCTACTCTTAGTATATCAAATGTTGAATCAAAATTTAGTAGTTAAGTCTAAAATTAATGAAAACAAAAATAAATGTCATATTACTAAATAGGGAAAAATCATACCCTTTGGTTCATACATAAATGGTCTATTTACCCTAGATACTTTATCAAATATGGATTTTTCAACAAGAACATAAAAAATAAAAGAAATCTAGCATAAAAGGCTAGGACATATAAGTGCATCTTATTTAAATGAAATGAGTAGATATCAAATGGTTGTAGGATTACCCAAAATTTCATGGGAATCTATATTTTATCCAAAATATCTTGTAGAAAAATAACATATAATACCTTTTGAACTCAGTAAAATATAGACCTCAATGACCACTAGAATGAATATATATATATATATATAATATTTATTTATTTATGTGAACCAATGAATACTACTAGCCTTATAGGATAGATATTTTTAGCTATTTGTTGATGATTATTCCAAAAAAAAAGTGGGTATATTTTATGAATCTTAAATTTGAAGTCTTTCGTTGCTTTATACAATTCAAGAAACTAGTGTAAATAGAAATGAGAAAATCAATCAAGAATATTTGCTCAAATAGGGGTGGTGAATGACACTTTTGGAGCTTGAGTCCCTTCAGATCGGTGCAATGGTTGAGAAAATCCTCACCAGTCATGAGTTTATGGTCTTCTTGAGGAAATTATGTGGGATTTAATCAAAACCTTTTGATGAAGTTACTCAAAAATGGGACAATGGATGAGTTGTTGTGTGCAACCTCAAATTCAATATTAATGCTCATATGATCATGGAGGTGATAGAGCTCCCGATCGACGGAGTAGTTGTTCACCATGACAAACATTCGATGGTAGAGGAGTTAAATTTCTTCATGGAAAAGGGTAAGAAGTTAGGAAGAGAGAAGGGGGGAATCATCAATTCTCCTCTATGAAGCTTCCACCCGACCTTCCAAAACCATCTTAGGGATATTAAGGCCATTAATGTCCTTGAATATTTGTATAGGTCAATAGAGCTCTTCATTGATAATTTCAAGAAGGGGACCTCCATGCATCCAATTTATCAAGGCTTGCACTTGATTCTTTACAAGCACACTCTCCAGAAAGAGGTCCAGAAAGCCACTATGTTATGTGTCAACAACCCCGCTAATCCCCCCTCTATTATGATTTTGAGTCAAGAAAACCCTTAGAAAGACATCACAAATGAGGGAGGATACATGGATATTACCTCTATGGATACCACTAAGACTGTAAGGAAACCGATATTTGGCTCTAATTCTGGTGACACGCCCTAGTCAATAGAATTTGAGTCTTGTTGACGTTCATCTAGAGCTAAAATGCTAGGGGAAAATGAAAGACTACCATGACCATAAAGCAAGGCCAAGAGGCTCCATAGGATTCTCTCATGAAGCCAAATAAATATAAGGTTGAAGAAACCCTGTTTTATTGGAGGTAGAGTCCCTGAGCAGACATCACACCCATCAAAGGTCTATCGTTGACCCCACCCCATGGGTCTAATTAAGGTGCTGACATCTACATCCAATGCAATAAAAATTGTCTAGAATATTCTTCAAGAGGCTGCTAATATGGTTGGAGACCTCAAGTTTTAGAAGGATGTTCACACCCAGGTGGCTAGCAATGAGCACAAGGTAAGTAATGAAGACCATGAATTTGAGTAGTCATCTTCTCTGTGGTTATTTCTTTTTGGTTTCCCTTTGTGGCTATTTCATCCCTTATTTTTGCATTCCTCTAATTTTTCATTTTCCTCTTGTTAGTATCTTTGGAAAATGCCCTCCCCTATTTTTTTTGGTGCCTTTGTGCTGCTTCAGGATGATCTCCTAGGTTTATCTGAATCACTGGGTTTTTATTGTTGTTGGTCTTGTGGAGACCATACCTTTATGAGTCCACTAGTGTAAAATGTTTTGGGGTCCTTTTCAAAACCTCCTCCTCCAATCTATCAAAAAAATAGGGGTGGTGAAATTTTATCAAAATATTTTAAGTCATTTCTAAAATCAAATGGTATAAAAAGACAACTTGCTATAGCTTATTCACCTCAAAAAAATGGTATAGAAGAAAGAAGGAATAATTCTATTATATAATGGTATGTTGTATGCTAAAAGAAGTGCATCTTGATTGGAAATATTAGGCAAAAGTTTTTAAAACTACAGTATACATACAAAATAGATTACCTATAAAAATACTCAAAAATATTACTCCTAAAGAAGCATGGTCAGGTCAAAAACCTTCAATAGAACATCTAAGAATTTTTGGATGTAAGGCATATGTGCATGTTTCAAAGAAAAAAGAACAAAATTAGATGACAAAACCATATGCAAAATATTTCTTGGTTATGATGATGATTCAATAGGATATATAATAATTGATCCAATTACAAAGAAAATGCATGTGAGTAGAGATGTAGTTTTTTATGAAGGAAACAAAAACCCTATTGAAATTCAAAAGCTCAAAGCAAGACCAATTCTAAATATTTTAGATGAAGAAAACTCATCAAATGAAGAATAAAAATTAGAAATATTTAATGAGCCAACTGAAAACTCAAAATCCATAATGACACCTCAAAGAAAAGAGGAAAAATGGTACATAAATACACTTAAAGATTCAAAGCTAGAACAAATACCAAATCTTACCACCATAAGACCTCAAACTCATAGCATGATAAGAAAAAATATGGTATTAATGAGCTTAGTAATAGAACTTGCAACTATACAAGCTGCTATAAGATAACTAGAATGGAAAACAACCATGGAATTAGAATATGTGATATTATTAAAGAATCAAACATGGGATCTAGTTGATCTACCATAAGAAAACAAAATAGTAGGATATAAATAATTTTACAATATAAAATATAAAGTAGATGGTTTTCTTGACAAATACAAGACACGATTAGTTGCAAAATAATATACTCAAATAAAAATAATTGACTATGAAGAAAATTTTGCACCTACAACAAGAATGACTATTAGCCAAACAATGTGTGCATTAGTAGCACAACTTGGGTGGAAAATTCATCAAATGGATGCTAAGAGCACATTTCTTAGCAGTTATATTGAAGAATATGTATATACTACGTAGCTAAAAGGTTTTTTTTTTTATTAAAGGATAGGAATAAAAGATCTGTAAATTAAAAAAAAAACTTATATTGATTAAAACAAGCACCAAGAGCATGGCACATTAAGATTAATAATAATCTGCTATGACATAATTTTAAACAAAGCACACTAGATTTTAATATTTATACAAAAATAGTCTAATTAGAAAGAATAATTCTTGTAGTGTATGTTGATGATATAGTAATCACAAGAAGTTCAAAGATTCTGATAGATGAAGTGAAAAAGGATCTAGAAAAGGATTTTGAAATGATAGATCTAGGACCACTATTACTATATTGGTTTAGAAATTTGTCAAAATAAAAATAGCATCACAATAACATAAAAAAATATGTAAAATCATTACTTGAAAAATATAGAATGACAAATTGTAAACCTAAAGACACACCTATGGAGCAAGGGTTACAATTATCAAGATATGATAAGACATCAGTAATTTTTGCTACTATGTATTGACAATTAATTGGAAGTATTTTATATTTAATGAATACCAGACTTGATATTATTTTTTTATAAAGTATCCCTCTATATTCATACAAGAACCTAGAGAAATTCATTGGAAATCCACAAAAAGGATATTGCAATATATCAGCAAAACTACAAAATATGGATTAAATAGAAAAGGAATAACACTTTTAGTTACATGGATATTTAGATTATGATTATGTTGGATCTATAGATGAAAAAAAATCAGCATTAGTATATGTGTTCTATCTTAGGTTAGTACCTACTTCTTGGTATAGTAAGAAACAACATGTAGGGGCTCTTTCATAAAAAAACGTAGAATACTGTGCAACAAGAGATGCAGTATGTGAAGCACTTTAGTTACCATACATATTTTCAAATATGGGGATCACAAAGGCTCCAAAGATATTGAATTGTGATAATAAAGGAGTTATTATATTAATTAAAAATCTTGTGATTCATGAAAGAACAAAACATATTGAAACTCAATGTCACCTTATTAGAAATCATGTTCAAGATCATCATATTCAAGTAAAATATGTTCCACTTTTAAACAAATTGTAGATATTTTTACACAAGTTCTCAATCAAAACAAGTATCAAATATTTCAGATTCATCTATGCACATCAAAAAAATTTCATACCAAATAATGTAATACGAGGGGATGTTAGAGATATTACATTATTTGGTAACATTGCATATTTGTAAGTATGAGTTATATTTTATCTAATATATGTGTCAAGTATACAAATGAAGAGACACATGATATGTGTCAAGATGTAAATTGAAGAGACATGAGAGGTTTATATTATGTATGGAATATAAAAATATGCATCTCCTAGATATGTGAGGAGAGCAATAGTCGAAGAATTGAAAGATAATTTTGTATGGCTATATTATGGAGACAAAGCTCCATGTATTGTATATAAAAAATCAATGAATTGTTTCTTAATAAAAGAGATATTGTGTATTTGATTCATAATATAGTGATTTTTTTCATTATGTTATATTTCTTTTATGAATATTATGTTCATTGATATTGACCATAGATATTGATTCTATTCAAGATCTTGAATATTGGGACCTATGATTAATCTAGCTAAAAATCCATCACTATTGGATCTTATTTCTATCCAAGATTGATGATGGATCTTCTTTGGATGATAACCTTGATGGAAAATCTACTTACTTCTTATATAGGTCACCAATACATCTTCCATGTTTCCAAGCCTTAACTAATAATGAGATCCTTCTTTGACAAATCCTTTGATAGCCTCATGAAACGGGACAAGCCACTGGATGAGCAATCAATAGCTTGCATGGATATAAAAATATCTTTTAAACTACTTTACCAGGAAATGACATTTATCATTCATCAAAATATTGATGACCCACATTGCTTTGAGGACTATAAAAAGTCCTTTAAAATTTGTAAATTATTGCCTGTCATTGATCAATGATATTGGATGACCGATGTGGCTTTAAAATTGTTGATGAACCTTTTTCTTATGGAACAAGCACCTACAATAGATTACAAAACTAATGGTGTGAATTTCTTTGCTACATTCATAAGTCACTTTTCTTTTGAAAGCAACACCCATCGTAAATCTACAAAATCAATGAATCATGCAACTTTGCTCCATAAAAAATTGCTTATCTTCTATAAATTAGTGCCCATAATTAGATTAACTTAATCTATAGGTTGTGTGGTTTTGGAAACTTTTGGGAATCTCTTAACTTCTCGAATCAGTGCCTTCTATTGATCAAAATATTGGATGATCCACACAACATTAAAATATTTTTGGATCTCCCTCACATAAAATTATTGTCTATCACGGACTACCAAAATCAACAGTGTGTTTTGATATTGTGTTTTATTATCCTTCAAATTGTTGATTTACCTCCTACCAAGGTTGACTGGAAAAATGGGTCAAGGTAAAAATTCCTCCTCTATGTAGTGAATTTTTACTAAATTTTTGGAAACTCACAAGGGATATTCTACTTGCTAAAGATTAAGAATCCTAAAAAATTATTTTCATATCCACAGGGTACAGACTCAAAATAAAGAATGAGAAAATCAAAGAATTGAATAAATAATGGAAATAATGGAGGAAGAAAGAATGTTGGATCATTGAAAAAATAATTGATCCATTGAAGTTTTAATCTCTTCCCACTTGCTTTTAGATGGCATATTTATCTTCTTAAAATGATAATAGCAACTTTGGAGTTCTAATTGATCATTGTAAGAAATTTTTTTCACTCTACTCATGACTTTATGAAATTGTTCTTATAACTCTTCCAAGGATCTAATGGCTTGAACTACATCACTCATAATGGATAAATTCAAAATTAGTGTGGTCTCTTTTTCAGTGCTTGAATAGCTAAAAATACTCCTACTCAAAGAGTTCATTGTTTATAGTTTAGGGGAAGGGAAATCCATTTTGAATCAATGAGTCTTTATGACTCTTCAAACTTGCAATAGTGGTGTCCATAATATTTATTTGGAATTTACATTGTTTTGCAACCCATTATTTGTTAAGTACATCAAGTACTTTATGTGTCATTGCTTCCCTATACTATATTCCCATAGTTGTTAGCTCTTGATAGGGTGAGGTGACTAATTTTTCTCTATATGCTCGAGCTTTAGCCAACCTCAAGGAATTTGTTAGTATTTGTTCAAATTCTTGGCTTATTTTTTAACTTTGAGAGGTATTTGTGTCAGTGAATTTAAGCACCTAGAACAGTGTTTATGTAGCCTTGGAAAAATCCTCCTAGTATGCTTGGCAAAATCTTCCTATAAGCTCTACGCCCCCAACCATTGCTTGAGTTCTAAATTCTTCTTCTTCTCTTCCTCAAGATATTTCTACAAAATAGGTTTTCTCTTGTTGAGCTAAACCTCCTAGGTGGCAAGTTAACCCATAAGGTTTTAAAATTTTCTCATTTTCACATCCAAGAGAGAAGTTGGCAATAGTAAAGCCAGTAAACTAATGAGGTAGTCTACTTGGTATTTGAGTAATTTGGATTCTAAATGGGAGTTATTGAGGGTTATTTATCAATTTTCAATCTCCTTCTCTCTTTTCTCTATCTTCCTCTCAAGTTATAAGTAGTCATGGATCATGTATTTTCTAGCTTGCTCCATGAATTCTACTCTATGCTCAAACCAGGCATATTTGAGGCTAAACCTTATTGCCTTCACTTGGTAATATTAATCATATATTTGAATATCAAGCTTATAAATAATGGAGTTGGTATCTTTATAAATAGATTAATTTATAGAAATATTTAACTATCTAAAAACTAATCAAATGAATGCTACTAACAATGAAACTCAATTACAACAATATCTCATAGAATATAACTCGAATGAACATAATATACACAATATTACATTAATGATACAACTTGGTTACAATGCATGGAGCTTTACCTCCAATATATAATTTTTTATGACTTTTCAGTTCTCTAACTATTGCTCTCCTATTTCATCCAGGAGATGCAACCTTTCATATTCTTCTCATAAAGACAAAGCTTTCAACTTGCCACATATCATATGACTCTTTATAATATCTTGAAAATTTGCACTATTTCTCATATTTCCACAAATATTATATAAAATATAAATCATCTACCAAACTAGCATTGCAAGGGGGTCAAATAATGTAATATCTCCAACACCCCTATGTATTACATTATTTGGTACGAAAGCTTTTTGCCTTCAATATTTGATTTTTTTTCTCTTCAATCTTTAGTTTTGACTCTATCATGGTTGAATAAATAATTTTTATCTGCATCTATATCAATGTATCTAAGTCACCTCTAGGTCTATGTCTCTGGGTCATTGCCTTTGGGTCACTACCACTAGTTCTACCTCTAGGTCACTGCCTCTGGGTCACTATGTCTTGTTCACTGCCTCTGGATCACTCCCACTAGATTACTACCTCTAGGCCACTAACTCTAGAACTCTACCTCTAGGTTACCTCTAGATAATAATTATCTCTGGTTCATCCTCTAGAATATTCATAAGGCTATTCCTTCTATAGGATCATCACTACAAATGCTTTCATTGTAGGTTACCTCCCAAGGTATACTTGGGTCATAATTATTTATTTCATATTTCTTCATGATAATATCAATATCATTATTTTCATTCAATGGACTTTGATTTTTCATCACACTTGGTTTTATTTTGTAGAAACCATACAACATTCCTTTCATATTATTCCATTCATTCATACTTATCCATCCACAATCCATTTTCAATTTTTAACTTTTCTTCTCTTTATATAGAAAATATTTTTGAGAATGATTATGTCCTCCACAAGTTTCACAACAATGGAGATTCCAACATTTTTCTATCTTGTGTCCATATCTACCATAATGACTACTCATGTTTTCTATTACAAAATTTCTATTCTATCCTTCATTATTATTGATTCTATCAATCCCTATGATATATTTGATGTTGCTATTTCCTATCACAAATTTAGTTTCTTGATCATTACTGCTAGTCTAACCTGTATATCCAAGACCTTCATACTTTGGTCTTACTTTTGGTACAATTGGTTTTTCATTGCCTGTTCATGTTTACCCGAACTTATATATTATATCCCATTTTTTTCATCAACTTTGAATCAGATAATTTAGCATGCTTTTCAAAATAACCAAAAATATTATTAGACTAAATTCCATCAATATCAACATAACTTTGAGCATCACTATCTCTATCATCATCAATTCTGGCAGCATAATATTTTTCTGACCAATCATGAACTACACTCAAATAATCTAAGCTACAATCTATATATTTTTCTTTTGTGTCACAACAAGCATTTACTATCATAGATTCAATGTATTTATTCGATTTCTCAATACTTGATAACAAACACATGTGATTTACCATACAATTTATATATACAGATTCTAATTAAGCAACATACCCTGGCTAATTACTCTGATCTCTTTGATTCCCTTTAGAAGATTCTTGGTCTTGATCCTTCCTAGTCAATGCATTATACTTACAAGATTTTGTATTATGTCCTTATTTTTCACAAATATGACAATTCTTTTGCTTTTGTTTTTGTGATGAAGTGCAAAATTTTTTCCCTATACAAGAGCCTTATTGGATGACTCATTTCCCAATTGATTTTCAAGTTCATATTGCTAAAGAATATTTATTAATTCCTCAAATGACACCTTTTGGTTTGATACTAGAAGATATGTGACCAACACTTTGAATGATTCAAGAAGTGCTCTAAGTACAACTAAGACTAGAAATTGATCTTCAACCTTTTCTCCTAAGGTGTGTAATTTTGATTTTAATTCTGATATCCTTCGAAGAAACTATTCTATGTTTTCTCCATCATGAAATTTTAGTGTATACAACTATGATTGTAGATGTAAAATGGTTGCCTTATTCTTTCCTTCAAATATCATACATAATTTTTTCCATGCTATTTTTGAAGTTTCTACTTCACTAATGTGTGCTTGAATTTCATCTGATATACCAAATAGAATTAACATAAAAGCTTTAGCATCATCATATTTGAATTTTTAAATTCTTATTTTATTTACAGGAATTTTTCTTTGTCCATTTACTACATTCCAAAGTTTTTCAACAATAAGTATTGACCTTATTTTATTTTTCCATGAGGTACAATTACGCCCCTTTAATAAATATGATTCAAAAAAGAATATTTTGGTATTTTCCATTTCCTTTGAAGTTGACAACCTTATATCTTCCTAATTTTTGAATGAAAGACAATTTTGATAAAAATTTCAATTTTCAAAAACTTTGTTGAATTCCTTATTTCTCCCTAGTTGTGAATATATGATTAAAAAAATTCTAAATTTCACAAAACTATGTTTTGATGTTGAATACCTTATGGCTACCAAATTAGAAATATTTTTTGAATTCCTTATTTATCCCTAGTTGTTAATATATGATTAGAATAATTCTAAATTTCACAAAACTATGTTTTTATGTTGAATACCTTATGGCTACCAAATTAGAAATTTAGAAAATAATATTTGCAAAAATTAATATTCCAATTTTATGTAGGATACTTATTTCTCCAAAATAAACTATTTGCAAATATTTCTATATGAATTGAATTTCAAATTAAAATAATTCTAAAATTTTAAGTTGACTCTTCAAAACATTCCAAAACTTGCTTAATAGGGTTTCTAGGGTTTCAATTCACCAATTATATTCCTTATTTCTTCAATAGCATAAATAATCTAGGTAAAATTAAATTAATTAGGTTTAACCTTAGACAAATTAAATATTAATAAACCCTTATTACTCCAATATTAAACTTAAAAACTTTAAAAAATTTAAAAACAAATAATCAACCTCAATAACCTTATCACTCTAGTAAAGAAAGTTAAAATTTAAAACCTAAATCTATAAAAATAAAAAACTTAACCACCTAACAATTTTTTTACCCTTATTTCTCCACCAGCTAAATAATTAACATTGATTATTTTCTTTTCAATTTATACCTCCCTATTCATTCAAAATAAAAATTTCAAACCTTAGCTTATTTCCTTGGCCCTTCTCTGCAAGACATCATCATTTCATGTTCACCCTATGATGATGATGGTATACCTGGATTCTACATTAGAAACAAATCCTGGCCTTCCACTGCTAGAAATTTCAATTGTTTCAAGTCCCAAAATACACCTCCACTTATGGTAGTCATGACCATTATTCCAACCTATCATGCAGGTGACCACTAGAAATTTAGCAAATTTGTGATATATTCAAGCCACATCCACTAGGAATTTCTCCAAAAATCAATGGTCTCTACCTTGCAACGATCATCAATGGTCAACTTGGATATTTCACTATCTTCCTATGTGCATCATATCATTGTCCTCTAATGAGTGTTGCTTCACTGCTCTCCTAGTTTGTCAGAGTGGACTAACATTCATCCATGTTGCTATTGTACACAACTTCCTCTATGCACTTGCTACAAATAAACCATGTTGCTTGATATGTTATTATGACCACTACAATAATTGCAAATTGGTTCTGTCAGATGTGCCACTTGCCTCTTCTTCCACTAATTCATAGGTTGTAAGATGTTACAAGAAGTAACGTTACAAGCAAGAATGAACCTACACTACCTTTTGGAACAAATATTACACTAATTCATAGGTTTTTGAACATTATTTTGACTGGCTATCACACCTACACTACCTTTTGGAACAAATATTGTGCATGTCGCTAAAGCTCAAAAATTCAATACCCAAAGATAAATTAGATAGAAATTTTGCAAATATTTGCAGGAGCTTTGCTTGATTCTTTTATAGAATCAGGCTTCTCTTATTCTAGGTATACAAGGCTTCTTTGCAAATATTGAGACTCTCGACTGTTGTGATGGACACTACTCATACGTAAAGGTGTCAGTGTGTATTTTTGCTACACAAATACTTTCAAGTGTTGTTAACATTAAAAAATACTATCTTGAATCTTACACTCCCTCCTTTCAAGTGATGTTGCCAAATGATAGTGCACTTTATGAAGTTGTATTCTATGGTATGCTTATCCAACTTAAATGACTACGATGATAGGGCTACAGTTAGGTGCTCTATGTTGTAATTCCAAATCTTGCTTTGTGTTGTAACTCTAAGATCCACGATGATGTTGTTTTTGTCTATGCAGAATGTCTCCTAATCATCAAACTTCATCCTCTAATTTTGCACTATTGGACTCATATTCCCAACTCTACCTATGACTTCTTCTTGCTAGGAGCCTCATCCTACACCATATATAACATTTACATAATGTGCCTCAATATCATGCTTCTATAGGTAAATTTGCATCTGTTGTGCCATTTTAAAATGACTTATCTCCTTTGTATTCTCTATTTTTTTAGGCCTTCTCCAACCATACCAAATATTTAAATTTTAATGAGACCTTATTCAACTGGTCTTCTTATTTCTCTGATTTCAAATGGGCATGGCATCGAATGACGATTATCCTAAAACTATGCAAACAACCTAGCTTGCTGGCTCTAATGCCATTGTTAGCTTTCTAAATAGATTAATTTATAGAAATATTTAACTAGGATATAAAAACTAATAAAATGAATGCTACTAACAATAAAACTCAATTACAATAATATCTCAAAAAATATAACTTGAATGAACACAATATATACAATATTACATTAATGATACAACTTGGTTACAATGCATGGAGCTTTACCTCCAATATATCCTTTTTCATGACTTTTTAGTTCTCTAACTATTGCTCTCCTCTTTCATCCGAGAGATGCAATATTTCATATTCCTCTCATAAAGACAAAACTCTCAACTTGCCACATATCATGTGACTCTTCATACTCTCTTGACACTTTGCACTCTTTCTCATATTTCCACATACATTATATAAAATATAAATAATCTACCAAACTAATATTACAAGGGGACCAAATAATGTAATATCTCCAATAGGGGATTATTTGAAAAAAATACAATGTGTTACCTTGAGGGTCATAGTTACTCCTCATCCTTTTCATTGTAGTCCACTAATATTTTTTGGCCTACTTCGTTTGAGTATACTACAGTTTGATCTTACATTTGTTGAAACTATTACAATGCACTAGGACTAGGATGAGGTGCTTATGAGCTTCTTAGTTGCTTCTAGGTAGGAAAAATTATGGGTAATATCTCAAATAATTGGGTGGGCAGGGAGAAAATTGGGGTTATAGAAGTAAAAGAAGTAGGAGTAAGGATGGTAGGGGAAGTGCATGGATGTATTTTATAAATGGAGGTAGATGCCAAAACAATAGGAGTAGTAGTGGCAAATGTAGTTGTGACACTAAGGTAAGGAATGGAGGCCAATAGGGCCAAAAGAATTGAAGAAATGAGAGGCCACTAGCTAGTTACCAAAGCAAAAGTGAAAAAATATTAGGAAACTTACTAGACATTCGATGTGGAGTAAAAATGTGGTTGTATCCTTCCTTTTTTATTTAGTGGTTAAGGGCTCACTCTATAGACCAATTTTATCTTTTCCTTCTGCTATGATGCCTATTGGGCTACTAGTGGTGGTGGCATTAATATAGAAGGTGCTTGAGGAGAGGTAGTGATTGGGGCTTCTATAGATTTTAGTAGGGATTATTCTATGGAAAATATTTTCTTCATTGGATCCACCCTCTCTTCTATTTGAGGTATTTGATTGCCTATTTCCTGCTCACTACCATTATCTATGGGGATGCTTTTGATGTCAGAGTGCTCCTAGTTATATAGTTTACCAATATTTTCATTGCCATCTAGGTCGTTGTGAGTATGGGGGTGCTTTTGATGTCAGAGTGCTCCTATTTATATAGTTTACCAAGATTTTCATCGTCATCTAGGTTGTTATGAGTAGTTGCAGTGTCCTCAACTTCTCATCAAAATTTCTACTATGCCTTGATATTCACCTTACTCTAGTGGTATTCCCTCAAGGCCTTATTCTTAGCACTAATTTGGGATTGGGGTTCACATAATATCTCTTAAAATAAAATATCTCATAAGACCTTGGCTTATGTGACTATTTCATAATTATCTTTACTTGTTGCATGTTTGCCTCCTCTACTAGGTTATTTTTTGCTTTGATATCTCATCTAGTCTCATGTACAAATTTTATTGAGCTCTTAATGCTTGTTAACCAAGCAACAAACTAGCCTTTCGTGTCATTGTTCCATTGACTTGACATTATAACAAGTCATAGATCCTTTAGTTTATTCCCTAATATAGGGGTAACCTTTATCTTTGTCAATGTTACTCCTTTGAGGCTAAGGGAAGGCTTATAAAAGTTTATCTTACCCTTACTAATTCTATAGGCTATATCAACTATATTTATTTATCTATGTAGCTCTAGAGAAAAAACTCTTTCTAATACATACTTCAAAAACTTAGATGGAATTATTAAAACCAAGTAACCTAAAAATAGTTGAATCTTTTAGAAAGTACCAATGCCCTATGGGCTTCCCTTGTAAAACTTGGAGGTTGGTCACCAAAATTTGCTTTGAATTGAACCCACTTAGAGTTACCAAGTTTGGGACCAAAAATTATTCTACAAAATTGTAATATGATAAGACCCTACTCAGGACCACCATCCAAAAAGAAATGGGTAGCTCAAGGTTAGAGTCATATACTTACTTTAATTTCAAACTTGAGTATTACCTAAGGTTTTGGAATAATATCAAATAGGCAAGGAATGAAAAATATTTGAAACCTAGTTGTCCTTGAATTTAGATAACCCATTTTGAATATGGTCAACAATGAAATCATTAAAGTCAAAAATTGGCCTCTCACTCTAGGGTGTGAACCTCATCATATAAATGATTCCTAGATGAGCTAGGATCATGCCTTTATCTTATTCTAAAGCAAACATTAATTCTAGCATGCTCAAAACATCTCTTGCATTATTTTTGAAATCTTTGATGCTAAAGGGAAACTCGAGAAATGTGGTGTCCTTAATGCCACATTTGCTACTTAATAATTTAATCTTGTATTGACTATCATTAAAATACCTAGTGGTATTTTCCAAATTTATGCCAAGTCACCCATCTCTACAAATAATATTTTTTGATTTATGTGCAAGGTGATAGTAATTGTAAAGCCTCTATCATTGGACCTAACCTCTCAATCCTAGGTGTCATATGATCCCATGCATGCCTTCACTGGATAATAATAGATATAGATGTTGGGCCCCATATACTATGCTAGGAAGCTACTCCATAATCTCACCTTTGTTCTAAGAGAGCTAACTTTGAAACTCTGTAATATTATCTCCTTTAGATTCTTGGTTAGTTTTTATATCTTGGAGTCCATGAGCCATTCAAATGAGTCTTCCACTAACTTGGAAGTCACAACTTGGAGCATTTAGTATTATGTTTATTGAATTGAGGTGGAAGGAGAGGTTGTAGTTGCCCTAGTAAGAGATTCAATGGATGGGCCTACTTCAATTTTTGGTGGGTAGATAGTGATCTTCTTCATAGTTGGTGGTCTCCGCCTTGGATGCTTCTAGGTGTGCAAAATTTATTTCCCATGGCTCAACTTCTACAATTATTCTCTTATACTCTTTTGGACTCTTGTGTGTTTGAGTGCTTGGAAATTAGATGAGAAAAAATGAAGGCAAGACACTCTTTTATGGATTTACTTTCTCAAGGATAGGGGAACCCAATTGCATATGAATTCATTTCCTCCCTTTGCAAAGTAGGTGAGAGGTGTCCATCACCATTTTTGGCATTGATTCCACTTGATTTGAATTTATTTTCTTTTTGTGGAGTTGATGCAAATAGAATGACAATTTTCTCAGTGTATTAAATTCAAGCTATGCAAAGTTGTTCCTTTCCCATGCAAGTTTGGAAAAAGAGTGCTACCCTCTTTTAGAATTAAAGTTGTGTTACACAAATTCACGTTATCACCATTTTTATTGTTAGTTGATTTGCAGGTCTTCCTCATTGGCCAATTGGATGGTTGGCCACTATCTTAAGGGGCCACTTACTTTTTTTTTATTTGGAAAAAAATACTATCAATCAATGATTTTATTAGATAATCCATGTTATTTTCAGACTCAAGCCTTTCTTTAGTGATTCTTGATTGAACGTGTGCTTGACACATCTCCTTTTTAATGATCTAGTGAAAGTCACTATTTATGAGGTATATTCATATTGATCATTTTATTGAGTCACACTATCCATTAATGACTTGATCATATCGTTCACACTAACCCAAATTTTTATCTCTTTGAAAGATCTTAATTTAGCATGATATTGCCACGTGCCCCTTTTCCTTCATAATATAATGGTTGTTGCTACTTGAGATTAATATTTTTTCCTTGTCAACCTTAGAGTTGCATGGGTCATTTGATTTTATTTAGCCTGTGGATTTCAATAGCATGGATTACTTTACTACTTACAATCTATGTGACTCTACAAACTAAGGTATGCTCTTGATCAATAATGCACTTAAATATGAACCTACTACAAAATCAAACTAAATCATAATGGTTAAAATATAATTTATATGTATATATATGTATGTATGTATGTATGTATGTAACCACAAAAATGACTCACACCTAATGTGATCTATTGTAATTAAATAAATATAACAAATGAACATGCACCAATTGACAACAAAAAGGAAACAAAATGCAAGAATCTTTATTAATTCCAAATTGAGTCAAGTTACATATTCGTCCCTCTTAGGGATACCCATTTTGATACTTCAATTACAATAGATCTAATCCCCTTTTAGGGTAGATGTGAATCAAATGCCTTCTAGGGTGACACGAACTGCTCTAGGGTGTCGATGACCCTCTTATCCATGATTAGAGGCATCTACTGCCTTGCATCCCAAAACCTTGTTAGTCATGCATGCAATAAACAACAAGAAACATTAAAAATAAAGGAGGCCTCTCTTGATGAGGCTTTAAAAGGATATTTCATAAAACGATGCCATAACAAGCATGTAATCAAGAAAACAAATAAAACATAGTAAACCTATATTAATCATGAAATTTTGCCATAAAACATGTGCAAGAAAGCAAATACTATATATGTATTGGGTTAGTTTATCAAATATAAAGCATAAACGCATGAAATAACCCATAATTGCACTAATTACCAAATTGACAAATTGAAGGTAAATCTACTTAAAATGCTTAATTACACCGGTTATATGTCTCTAAAATGCTAATTAAACCTATATTACGCATAATATGATCTAATAAATTAATCTACATAAAAGAGCACAAGGGGATTTGTAGTCATTTTCTCATCGCGGGTCTGATGCATGGGTGGCACTGTTCACCACAGCTGATAGTCGCGATGGAGATTTGAGTAAACTTATCCATAGAATTAGGGTTTTATCTCTGATAAGCCTTGTCAAATTGATGTCCAAGGGTTGCCTCTATGTCCTCTTATATGTTTGGTGGTTGAATTGTTCATATTATGCACCAATTACATGGATTTGCATTTCTTGGCTCTCCTAGGCTCCTAGGGCTTCCATGGCAAATTGATCTCCAATTGGGTAGCAAAAGTATCCCTCTCAATGCATGTAATTAGCTATGCAATTCGACAGGGCTTCACTACTTAGTTGATAAATATTTCTCCAAGCTTATCCCAAATTTAGAGAGGGATATTATAGCATTAGCCTAGGGCTAGGGGTGGCTTCCTCATGAAGCCAAGATCAATATTGGGCAGTTGAGCTTGTTGTACGAAAGGATCTAGAATCTTCATTTCTCAAACTGCTCCAATATGCAACCAATTGATCTTTGCAACCAACTTTTGGGTCGAACGAAGACCACCTGATTCTTAGTCCTGATCATGGCTGACATGCGTAGTGAGCACTACTAACCATGAGTGTCAGCAACAACTAGCACTCACTAGGCAAAGGTGCCCAATTGAGTGGTAAAAATCACTGCTATACCTTGGATATATCCAAAGGTCTTCCATATGGTCTTCTAGCATGTCCCATATGAGTAGTCGCCTTGACATGATGTGTTTTAGGTGTCTATAGATGCCCCTTTTGATATGCATTATGATTTTGAACAACGCTAAGCAAAACTAGACCTCCTAAAATGATATTGCAGGTTGGATGACGATCATTAATCTGATCAACAGTAGATGCCCCAAGTCCAACAAAAGGACATGCATCCTTGAATCATTGCTTCTAACTTGATAGAAGGCTTAAATTTGAAAAAATTTGCACTCGTCATCAAACATTATGATAACATCAATTCCAAGTACGCTTTCACGCCTGTTAATTCGAAAAGATGAGAGTTACAAACTAACTGTCATATTCGCTATTTTCCCCAAGAAAAGGGGTAAGCTTATGATAGTATTTAGTAATGATTCATAAGGACAAATGCAATTTTGACAAGATCGAGGGATATATTTTTGACTTTGATTATGATTTGATATTATGACTACCCCATCAAGCGATGAGTCGATGAGGGTAATAAAAATGAAATGAAGCGATGAGCTTGCTTGACCACTATGAATGATCTATGCACAAATTAAGATTTAGCATTTGAATACTTGGCAAGGCCTAATCAACTATGATTACACCGTTTAGAGTTATTACATATTATTATCCCATGGAGTGGTCTAGCCACGAAGGCCTTCTTAGGGAATCAAAATGATAGCAATGTCCATTAGGCTTGTAGTGAATCATAATGTCGATGATATGCTAAAAAGTGTCATAGGAGAATCACGATGAATATCTCGTTCCCATGGAGCAGTCTAGCTGTGTAGGCCTTTTTGGGGATTGAAATGAAGCATAGCAATTCAAAAATGATGAATTTACCCTAAATGTCCTGATGGTAATTTACTCATCTTGTCGGATTACATTGATCGCAATTCGTTGCAACCACCAAGTGTATAGGGTAAATAACTGAATACGAGGTGCATTTGGCTTTTGATTTATTTGATTTTTCTGTTAATTTTGAATTTTTTGGCTTATATGGTCTGATTAATATCTTTGATTTAATATTTGAAGGGTTTCCACAATGGGAATTAGGTGCAATTAATGTATTTCGCTAACCACATTTTTCAGAAGTGGGCTAATTCCTTAACCACAGATGTCAACCGTGGGCAAAAAACCCTAATCCAGGGAGCACGAATGTCAATCGCAGGCCACAGCAAAATTGAAAATTATAAAAGATTTTTTACTTTGGAAATTTTCATTATTCACTTGAAAACGACAGTAAAACTAAGATCTCTGGGAGGCAAAAACTGAATTTTGACACAGAACTCTATCGAAAACCCGACACACTTCCCATTCTCCACACCAATGATAGATCAGTCGGAAGCCTCGACCAGTGGAGGAGCCGATGCTTATAAGGTAACTCACAAACCGAGACCTCACTTATCATTACCGGGTGTAAAATTAAACTCATTAATTAATTGGTAAATTAACTACACTAAATCGTTGGTAACAAACTTCACTGTAGTTAGGATTTAATGTAGGTTAGTTAGACGGGGGGTTAGATTCATTTTTAGGGGGTTTTTCCAGGAAATGCAGACCCATTTAGGGTTTTTCTCCCTAGCTATGGGCCCCAATTGGCATATTGGGGGTCACTGTTGTCATTCACGATGGAATTCAAATCCCAACGGTAATTTTTTTGATCATTGGGCTGACCGCAATTTCGACCTGCGATGCTCAAATTTTAGAAAGTTTTTCAAAAAATTTAAATTTTTTTTTTTGAGTTTTTCTAGGAACTTAATGTCATTTGTTGCATTTTGGAATTCTTTTATGATGTTTTTGAAATTTTTGATCATGTTTTTACATGTTTTTGTATTTTTATGCGTTTTTTTATTTGTTTTGACATTTTAGGATTGTTTTTTTTAATTCTTTTTCTTGTTTATTATTTTTGTTGCTCAGACTTTGACTAATTTAGCTAGGGAGACCGATCTCCTTTGCAACTTCCATGGTGATATCATTGGTGGAGAGTGATAGTGGTTCACTTCTGTGGGGTTCGATTACATCTTGAACCTCCCCACAATTCAGATTGACTAGGCATTTTTGACTACCTTGGCCTATCATTGGGATGCGTGGACCAAAATATTTTACCTATTGATGGGTGAGATGACTGTTACTTTAGAGGATGTGTACTACATCTTTCGTCTACCTATTTATGATGAGCGTATCACATATTCTCCTACCATGACCAGGAAGGCCGTATTTGATGCCATCTTTGGGAGACAGAGCATTGAGGCACAGGATCGTAATACCCATAGAGAAATCCATGTCAGAGAGTGGTTCGAGACCTGATTCTTCTCATAGCAGGAGGTTATATTCATGCAATTGATTATTTACATAGTACTCCCAAATTATTTAGGTGCGAGTTTTCATTAGAACTCCTAGTTCATACCAAAGAGGTGATGGTGAGTTCGACCCAAGATCCTCTCATTTTGTCATGGGAGAGTGCCCTTCTAGCATAGCTCTACTACGAGCTATATCAGATCACACACCAAAGAAAATTTGGTATAAACTGTAGCATCCTCCTCCAGGTTTGGGGCTAGCAACACATCCTGATCGAGTTCCCTATTGATTTGCCTATGTCGATCATTGACATCGATGATAAGAGTCAGTGCTACACCACTTGTTGGCCCTGGGATCGAGAGGGCTTTCATAGTAAGTCTCATGTAGGAGACCTCGAGCACTATATTTCTAGATTTTTATAGCTCTACCCTTATCAGATATGGTGGTGATCGTATATGGACTATCCGGCCTGGATAGAGGTAGGTATGTACCTATGTCGAGTGCACAAAGATAGATGGATCTTCAGTTGAAAGGTCAACATATGTGAGTACCACTTCTACTATCACATGCTAAGGCAGTTTGGGATCCGATAGGATGTACCAGAGTTGCCATTCATCTACAGACACCTGGTCATCGAGAGGGACCTGACTTGGCCCCAGGTGACTCCACTAGGGGATGATGATGATGAATTTCAAGAGTCAAGCCATACGGATGCATGCACTACTCTTGATTACAATGGTTTGGGGGTAGATTTCTAGTGCATGGAGAGGTTCCTCTAGGCTGACCCACTGGTGGATTTGTAGTAGAGGGCACAGAGGTGGACCCGCCAGAGGATAGAGGGCGCATGGGGCACCAGGGCCACTACAAATGAGGGCCCACAAGTGGAGGTAGAGGAGGAGGTATTAGAGGAGGGCAAGGAACCTCCATAAAGTGATATTGGGTAGTTGAGAGCCCTGATTTCCAACCTCAAGAGCTAGGTTTGGATACTATAGACAAAACTACTACACAGGGATACTTTTATCACCACTATAGAGGTGAAGCTAGCACATGGGGAGAGGTAGTGGTAGGGATACGAGGAAGAAAGTATGGCTCTCCATGCATAGGCTACCACTGGAGGCACTCAGATCATACAACTCACTGGCAAGCAGGATATGGCACAAGAATAGTTGAGTGCCATGACTACTGAGAGAGACTTACTGAGGGCAGTGATGGGGGGTCCCTCATCTACATAGGCTATCATGGCACCTCTTGTAGCACCATATTATTTACTGCTAGAAGGTCATGATACCATGGCAAAGGTCAAGAGGTTTCATTCCATTATGGAGGAGGGTAATGAGCGAGATACAATGTGTGCAGCTCACATCTCCAAACTAGAGGGCTGCATCAAGCTGATAGGTGGGGAGGTACTAGAGGATACCCGTACCATAGGTACTTAGAGGGCCAGGTCCAGGACTAGGGATATAGAGCAGTTTTCTTCTATCTTGAGCCATAGGATGCACAAGACTGAGAGGACTCATAGGTCTTCTAACACTCATGGTGTTAGCTCATAGATGACTCCCAGGGATGGCAGAGGTGACAAAGGTTCCTCACAGACTGGGGGTGCAGGCCCTATCTAGTACAAGTCTTAGAGATACTTTGTACCAATTTTGAGTGTAAGGTTGAGGACCTACATAGTTGTAGCCAACAAGAATCTTGATATACCCTGACACTATGTACTCTTTGACACATACACATATATATATATATATATATATATATATATATATATATGATATGATAGTTCATCTCATTATATGTGTACTTTATTTTTGGTATTTTATGTTTATGTTATGCACATGGATGTAATGCAGATATTTGATTTATTTTTATATGATGTGATGTATGGGTGACATGCACTAGCTATATGATGTGGATGTAGTGATATACATGTGTAGATGGACTACTTTATGATGCTATGTATATTAATGCAATGTTTGATGTTTAATGTAGTTTTGGTATCCTTCACTTGTATGCATTTACTTTATGTTGTTTATGACATGATTCGTTCCATGTATGTATTGCATGTATTTTGTTTTTTGATGATATTGAGTTATTGTAAATGGACATGTATGTTTTAATCACTTAAAACACAATGTATGCAATATGATATGCGGGATTAACAATCTAATGGATGAAGCCATAGAATGTATAACAATCATGGATTGTAGTTGCTTTATCTCTTTGTGAAAGATAGTACACCCATATGTGAGATGTAATGATATATATTTTTTTGTTCATAAGCTTTTGTGAATTAAAATAATATGTATAATATAATCAGTCGCTGTCTAAATATAATTTCTAACATCCATATGGTATCTAATGATATAATACAAATAATTCTAATAAACAAACTCTCATAAAAAGAAACTGATGTTTGATGATTGCATTTGAAAAATTTATTGTTGCTATTTGGGAAATTTTGAGGTTTACCATGAGACTCAAACACCCTACTGATCAAAATTTGTCTACTAGCCACACTAGACTTCTTAAACATAAGGTTTTCACTAGGATATACCCTAACTACTCATTATACCTATATGTGCAAGTGAGTACATTTGATAAGGCACAAGCATACCCTGATGTCAAGCGGGATTCTTTTAGCCCATTGCTAAGATCGGGGGTCCACAAATTTCTTACCCAATCCTAGGTTTAGATTTTAGTTGGACTAGACCACTAGGTGATACAAGACACCCGAATCTAGCTCTTCCATATTTAAACATTGGTCTGTACATAAGCGAGATGCTAATGCATCAGACATATCATCATGCGTAAGGTACAGTAGTGCTGACAATTCAAGGGATTCAAGCTCACCCCCTTATTTTCTTCAATTTTTTGGGATACTTGCTCATATGAAGTGATAAAAATCACTATTTATTTTTGTACTAGAGTGATAAAAATCACTGTTTATTTTTTACTTTATATTTTTTATTTTGAGCAAGGGATTTGATAATAATTTTACTTCCTTTGTACAATTTGATATTCATTTGATCTGACTTTTTGGAATTTTACATTTGATAATTTACTTTAGAAACTTCCTTTGGGGATTTGTTTCTGGGATATCGATCTAGGATATCAATCTTATGATATCAAAATGAGATATCAATATGGGATGTCGATCTATGATATCGATCTAGGATATCAATATGGAGGATTGATCTGGGATATCACTCTAGGATATTGCTCATTTTAACGTAATCAAGGGATTCTAGGTAGGTAATAAACCTGTCCTTTTACCAATTGCCAATATTTCCTATATTATCCGCATAGAGGGATAAGCAAGAATAAACTTTTTTCACCTCAGGATACCTGGTCCTACTTCATGGCTTTCATCTTCCCCTAGTCCTTATTAACATTGTTTAATTTTTTGATTAGTGATAGAATTTTGATATGCTAAGGGCTATACTAACTAGACCTCAACTACAAAAGTAAAGCAATATTTCTATCAACTCTTGAGAAGACCTCTAGGTATGGTTGAATGACCGAAAAACCCTAGTATATTATTCATAGCAACAATATGGGTTGTGTTGAAAAACACAATTACTCACAAGGGTGATAAAAAGATGAAAAATATAGTGCATAGATGCATGATTAAAATACAAACGTGGTGTCATTTGTAAGATTGCTAACACAATTTTTTCCAATGCAAGTGCGATGGATGAATATGCCTAATGCAATGCAATGATGTAAATATTTTTTATTTTTTATATTTTTCCAACTTTTATGCATTTTCAAATTTTGATTTGATCGAAGGGCTTATAGACACCTTTGGAGCATTTTGAATGGGATGACCAAAGGGCTTACAGATGCCTTTGGGGCCTTTAGGATTGACCAAGCAGTTTTGAAAAACCCTTGGAACCTTTTGGGATTGACCAAGAAGTTTTGAGAAAACCTTAGAGCCTTTTGGGATTGACCAAGTGGTTTTGAGAAACCCTTGGAGCCTTTTGGGATTGACCAAGCGGTTTTGAGAAACCCTTGGAGACTTTTCTGGATGACCAAAGGGCTTACAGATGCCATTGGAGTCTTTCTGGTTCTTAGGCATATAACATTTTAAGATGAAGGATATTAAGAGGTTCCGGATCTTCAACTCCTCCAAGCAATGTCAAGTGATATGTCCTAGGTCCAATATTCTCTAAGATCATATAAGGACCTAACCAGTTAGCCATGAATTTGTCTCCCATTTTTGGTGATAAATTTGAGTTCTGTTGGTTCTCTTTCAGCACAAGATCACCAACCTCAAAGTCTCTCAGTTGTAATTTGCTATTGTAAGCTTGTTTTAAGTGCTCTTGATAAATGCAAATGTGCTCAAGGGCATTCATGTGATGTTCATAAAATAACATTAATTGATCTAGGAGAGCTTGTTGTGTAGTGTCGTCATAAATGAACTCTTTCAATGCAATGCACAACATTGGAATTTACAACTCTAAGGGCATAATGGCCTCAACACCATCTACTAGTACAAACGGAGTTGCTCCAGTGGGTGTCTGAATACTAGTCTTGTAATCCCATAATGCAAGGGGTAGTTGGATATACCAATATTTGTGGTGCTCTTATATTGTATTTTTCAATATGGAGACCACTGTCTTATTTGAAGCTTCAACTTGCCCATTTTCTTGCAGATAATAAGGAGTCACAAAACTGTGTTTGATTCTATATTTAGATGTCCAAGCTCTCATATTTTTGTTCTTAAATGATGTTCCATTATCCGAAACTATCTTGGATGGTATCCCAAAATGAATAATGATATTGGTGAGTATAAAATTAGCAATACAGGCTCTGGTTGTCATTGTTAATGGAATAGCCTCCACCCACTTAGTGAAATACTCAGTAGCCATGATAATAAATGTATTCCAACCTGATTACAGAGGAGATATATTGCCTATGAGATCAATTCACCACTGAGAAAATGACCAAGCCACTTGAATGGGTTGTAAGGCCTGTGATGGCAGGTGTGTAATATTAGCATGATGCTAACATTTAACACATTTCTTGACATACACATTACAATCCTTCTCCATAGTGGGCCAATAATAACCCATATGAAGGATGCACTTGATGATAGCCATGCCTCTAAAATGGCCACCACACATACCATATTGAGCTTTTGAAATTGCCCAAGATGACTCTTGGGGCTCAAGACAACGAAGGAGAACTCCATCGTAGCTTCTATGGTACAGGATATCTGCTAACAAGACATAATTTGTCATTTTATGCTTGAATGTGTGTTTTGTGACACGTAATAATCCTTGAGGGATTATACCAAGTTTAAGAAATTCATATATATGTGATTTCTAGTTATGATAAGCTTCGACCTCGACTGACAAGACAACATGCTCCCCCTGCGGTTCTACATTTGTAAATACAGACTGGGAAACAACCTTGTGGTGAATGGTAGTACCACTCCTCATCAAATCATGCAAGATCAAAGACCCCAAAGATGCTCTCTTAAGAAAATATTTGGCTTTTTAAAACCACTCATGGTTTGGTTCTACATGAATCATGTTTATTGACTATTTTTTATCCAATGCTTCACGTTGCACATCAGAATGCGACAATATTTTTACATGGATGGTAGTAAAGTCGGTAGATGAATTCTAAGGGATTAGAGATCCCAAATATGTCATTGTGTCTACAAATCTATTGGATGAATGAGGTATTGCCTCGATGTCATACCATTCCAGTCGAGCTAGATATGTTTCAACAAGATCCTTGTAAGCTTTCAATATCGGACATAGGCATTGAAATAGTACCTTAACTTGGTTCACAATGAGAAGGGAATCACCAAAGATATTTAGCCTTTTTATCTTCATGGCGACAATTGTTTGGAGGCCCAAAATCAAGGCTTCATATTCATAATTGTTGTTAGTGCAAGGAAAGTCTAACTTGAACAACAAGGGCATTGGAGATCCTTGTGGCGTGAATAACACTATTACTTCCTCACCCCCTTGCTCACACTTCAAATCATCAAAGAACAAGGTCATATCAGCTTTATTGTCTGGTTATTCAGGTTTGAGTGCTTTTGAAAAGGTAAAGACTGCATCATCAGGAAGCTCTATGGTGAGGGGCCTATTATTTTTGATAGGTGCCTTAGCCGGTTGATCTGCTATTACTTGTCCCTTAATGGAGTTTTGGCTTATGAATTCCAAATCAAATTCTATCAATAGAATGATCCACTTTGTAGTACGTGTATTATGATGTGTATTGCTCATCATATACTGCAAAGGATTTTTTTTGTCTATGACATATGTCGTATGACTCAACATATAGTGTCGCAATTTCTTGGTAGCGAACACTACTGCTAAACATATATTTTCCACATATGCATATCTGATATCATAGCTCATCAAGGTTCGACTAATATAATATATGGCCTATTATTTGTATTGCACATTATTTTGGGCTAACATGGTTCCCAGTGCAAAATTGGTTACCGATATATATAGCAAAAATGGCACATATGGCCTTGGTGGAGCTAGCACTGGTGGCGTCACCAAGTATTGATTTATCTCAGCAAAGGTTTCTTGATAGTACTTGTACCAATTGAATGGGACCCCCTTATGTAGTATTTGATTCATGGGTTGACATTTATCTGATAATTGAGTGATAAATCACTTTATGGATGCTACTTTCCCCTGAAGGATTCTTAGTTCTTTGATGTTAGTGGGAGGATGCATTTCCAAAATAGCCTTGACCTCTGTCAGGTCAACTTTGATGCCTTGCTTTGAAATAATGAATCCTAAGAACTTTCTTGAAGTTATGCCAAACATGCACTTCTTAGGATTCAACCTGACATTGTGCTCTATTAAGCAACCAAATACCTTCTTCAGGACTTTTGCATGCTAAAAACGTAGTAATGACTTTGCCAACAAGTCATCAATATAATATTTTAATATTTTATACATATAGTCATGAAAGATATATGTCATATCCTGACACCAACATTTTAAAGTCCAAATGGCATAACTTTATAGCAAAATGTCCCCATGATCTTATAAACACGATTTTATGTTGGTCCTCTGGCTTAATTCGAATTTGATTGTAACTAGAAAAATTGTCCATTAAGGAGAGCATTTCATTACCTGTAGTTGCATCTAAAAGAGAATCAATATTCAGCAACGAAAATGAATCCTTTGGTGTTGCCTTGTTCAGGTCTCTAAAATTCGTACAAATATAGATCCTTCCATCAGGTTTTCCTACAGGCACTATATTGGATACCTGTTCTGGATAGTCGAATGAGATGACAAATTCTACATCCAATAGATTTTGTAACTCATCCTTAACCATTAAGGCTACTATTGGATGCATATCCCTAAGTTTTTGCTTGACTAGCTTCTTTTACGGATCTAGCGAAAGGTTATGAGTAACCAATTTCAGATCTAGACCCAATATATCCTTGTAAGTCCAAGAAAATAGAGCAAGTCTCTCTCTCAGTAGAGGGATGAGGTTGATACGCTCATCAAGAGTCAAACTTTCTCCAAATTTAACCTTCCTTGGATTGGTGGGATCATTATTGATGTCCACTTCGAAGGTTTCCTCTACTAACATATGGGATCCCTCCTCAAGCTAATGAGGCATAAACATCAGGTGGATGTCATCTGTTGGGTTTATAGGTTCCACATTGGAAGCATCATCAACATGATAGACATCATGTGCACAACCTCGCATAAAATAGAAAGGTTGTAGCATTTCTTCATAAGGGAAGAAATATTCAAGCTCTAGAGGTGAATCAGTACGATCCCAGTCGATATTATCTACATTTAAATGCAATGGTTTGGATGTATTAGTTGGATTATGGAGTGTATTGGTCAAATAAATGGATATCATATTGATGAAATGGATCATGTCTCCAGGACCACGTACAAGTGACTCATAATTATAAAAACTTCCATCCCTAAGATGTGGTTTTAGGGGTATGGGGATCTCCAAATTCGGTTTATGAACAGACTATCAAATGGGATCATTGGGCTTAAGAAGCTCCATGTACATTGGCATATCAGGACACACTATATGATAAATCACATTAATATTTAGTGGTCTCCCTCTTTGTGCATCTCCTCAGCCATATATGGTGCATTACGATAGCAAAGTAGGGAGGTCCTAAGTAGGCTCTCTCTGTCTCATCTTCTTCATCACTATCATAATACAAGCCCTCATTCAACCCCACTAGAATGGGATGTTCTGGAAAAATGTGGTCCCATATAAGTTATCTCCTCATCACTACCATCATTATCTCATAAGCACCATAAATACGATACTGCCAAATAGACCAGCTCAGCCTCATCCTCCGACTGATCGTCAGGTGAGGAATCACTATCCTCTCCTATACTGCAGCTTGGTCCACCTATCTCGAAGATGGACTCTGCTATATCCTTGTTGAAATGTAATTCCAACTCAGGATCTATCACTATGATAACATCTTGATCCTGCATGCCCGTGTTATCGACTGCTTGATGGATTTGTTGACTAATGTTTTCTCTTGGTAAATCATCGAAATCGGTGTCCACTAAGATATCCTCATGATATGTCTCAGGTGGTACTATGGTGATGTAAGACACCATATGGTTATCCCTATGGAATTTAGAAGGATTAGGGTGATACGGATTGAAGTCAACCTCACCCCCTAGAATGAGATACAGGCGATCTAAAGATGTCACAAGGATTTCAGCCTATCCTCCACTATAAAATCCTAATATGAACCTATCAGTAGGTAACTGATATTGTGGTTGTATAGGCCTCTTACATCCTTGTTCAAATAGTCTAAGACCATAACCATACCAATGGTAATGCTCAAAGTATCGCATGGCATAGTTCGGGTTAGATAGATAATGAACATTTATAGCGAACGGTTCATTATCATCCTCATCCATGGGTGTGGGATATGTAATATAGTCTAACCCTCCATAGATAAAGCGAGTTTGGTTGGGTGGTACCCCCAATGGTTCCATAATCCTTATAGGAAGGTGATGGGCTTGCGTTTGGCCCATGTTGTGTGCAGTATCGATAATTGGTGTGAATGTCACATTTTGCACAATGTATTCCCCTAATCTGATATTAACCAAATGGATGATCACCTACGGCACAGATGACCCCGTTGAAGTCACAGGCAAAGCAGGCTGAGGCACCTCTTCGACTCCTCCTTGAACTTACTATACTTCCATGAGATTATGGCTTTCAACGATAACTAGCCTAGATTTTGGTTTATCTTATTTTTTTCCACCTTTTCTTTTAACTTCATATCATCCCGCTATATCGTAGATGCAATCGATGTTATGGAAGTAGTTGTTGTGTGCTCCAGTATTTGAGATACTGACATTGTGGGTCTAGCACACACTTCTTTGATTATACCTTCTGGATATTTGATTTGTGATGATGGTTGCACATCCAGGTGCATTGAGGGGAGCACAAATTCCCCTGATAAATATTCTAGATTCATGTATTTAAAGGGTTCTTCATCCAAAGGCACCACGTGAACCTGTCCCTCATGAATGTATTTGATATACTAGTGTAGAATAGAAGGGATGCAATGCATCTCTCTGATCCAAGGCCTACCTTGAAGTATATTATACTGCATAGAACCTTCAATTATGTGACACATCACCGGGATGGTCTTCAGTCCCACCTAGATAGGTAAAAATATAGTACCGACCGTCGAGCATAACACATCATTGAATGCTCTCAACATGAAGGTAGAAGGAATGATATGCATCTTGGGTAACTTCAAGTGAGTTAACAACTTGGTAGTTATGATATTTATCAATAACCCCATGTCGATAAAAAACTACTTGAACAGTTTGTGATTCACACAAGAAATAATATGCAATGGTGGGTCTGCTATAACTATGGAAACCATCTTGATTTCGTGATCATAAAATTGAATGACCAGTTCTTGACACTTTTGCACGTGCCTCACAAAGTGTTTAAATACTTTGGGATCCTAAGGCTGCACCTCTATGGACCTTAGAATATCCATAAGCATCTCCCTATGCTTAGGAGACTACTGAATAAGCTCATAGATCGACAACTTTGTTGAAGTTATCTATAGATTTTGGACCAACCTACTCTTGATGGTCACCACCGGTCTAGTTGGTGGGTCGGGCACATATTGGGTTGGCCTTGGAGGAGGCGTAGCTTGGACCCTAATAAGAACTGGAGGTTGATTCAGTTGTTCATACCTCGCGTTTCTCATGACAATGTTGACCATGCCAACGAACCCATGGGTTGGTGGTTCGATGCGTACTTGGTTGACCTGGCTAGCATTATTCCTCGATGCCTCATGATTAGGTAAAGAATTTTTATAAATCCTCATATTTTTATTGTTAGGAACTTGTGGGTTGTCAAAGAGAAGCGTACCTCTCTCAATCATGTTTTGCACAAGGTGTTTGAAGGACCAACATACTTTGATGTCATGGCCCTTTGTTTTGTGGAATATGCAATACTGATTGTATTTATAGCCTTTAGGATTAGGCTGATTAGGGTCTATCATCTTGAATTTAGGTAAGTGTATAGCCTTCACCTCGCATAACTGATGAAAAATCAAAGTCAAAAAATTTGATAATTCAGTGAATACTTGAGGTGGACGTTGCTCCTTATTTTTACCCTTGTAATTTTTATTGCGCTGCTCGTACTGCGTAGGCAGAGGTTGGGCCTAATAATTTTGATTTTGTTGCCCTTTTTCTCCCTTCTGAAGGTTCAAAAATACCTGATTAACATAATTCAGCTTGGCCTGATGTCTCTTAGTGCTCTTATTGTATCCCTCCTTATTATTCCTAAGATTTAAGTTACCCTCTTGTAACTTAATGTCCTCAATTACCTTGTCTTGCACCAAAGCCTCTTCGAATGTCTGGTATTGCTGCAACTGCAACAATAAAGAAATGTGTTTGGCACAATTCCTCATGAAAATTCACATTAATTTAGATGACGAGATGGAGAATGGCAGCTTTACCATCATTTTCCTCCATTATTTTCCATAATCCATCACTGGCTCATCGTCATGTTGTGTTAAAGTAGCCAATTCGGATAAGTTTACCTTCTTCTTGATGTCGAAGGAGAAGAATTCAAGAAATGCATCGGCTAGTTGCTTGAAACTAGTGATGATATGCCTCTTTAGTTGGTTGAACCACTCTTGATCTAGGCTTGAGAGGGTCATGATGAAGGTGCATAGGAGCAAAGCATTGTTTCTCTCAATCTAAAAGCACATATCTAAGAAAATAGTCACGTGATCATGTGCACCTTCCTCTCCTTGAAACTTGTTCAGCTGAGGCATCTTGAAATACTTAGGATGTGCTGGAATAGACACTTACGTGCATAGAGGTCAATTGTGAATTTTATTCAAGGTAGGCTTCTGATACGTCATTTCTTGCTTATATATGGCTTGAACCTTCTCTGCTAAGGTCTTATAGGCTTGCAAGGAAAGAAATTCCTCCTCTCAATATTTATGTGGAGGCGGCTTCAGAGGTAGGTTCCTCCTTAGTCGAGGCGGGGGACTAGGCTCACCCTCCTCCTCGAGTGGGGAGATTTTAGGATAATCTTATTATAATTCCTCTATCGCTTCATTCTCATATTGTCTATGCTCATGTTGCTCAAACATCGAATATCAATATTTGTGTTGAGTCGTATGGAGATTATGGTTGTCTATGTTCTCAAGGTGTAACTTAGGTTGTGAAGCCACTTGTCTATGGACATGATCCCTAATATCACTATGAGGATGTAAACCAATGCTATCCAATCGATCCTCTCTCTCTACACGCTCCTTTTGATCAAGGATGCATTGCTCATACAATTTTTTCCTGATGAACCTCTGCCTTTGAGTATTCTTGTTTTAAGGTGTTCTTTCTCTACGTGAACATCCTCCAATTGATCTTGGGGAACCTGTTGTCTCTACTTCAACATCAGTTTGTGAGTCCTATCAAGATGATCAACCATATGAGGCATCGTAGGGGTGCACTCTGTTTGAGCGGCTTTATGAGTATGTCCTCCAATGGACTGATTTACCACACTCTTGCCTCGGTTTGTAAATATGGCATTCGTGTTAGGTTGTATCCTATACTCAGTGCTCGCATGCGATGCAGGAGCACACATGTCTCGAGAATTCTTGGAGTATTCTTCAGGTTCTTGGGAAGTCCTAATTGTGCCTCTGCTACACACACTCATGGGTCGAGAGGGTGCAGGCATAGGCTTATATCCTAGATGCCCTAGGACCTTGTCTAGACCATCCAATTGTTTGCTATGCCATGGCTCATGAGGCGGTGTACCATTTTCTCCCACTTTGGATATATCTATGGTAAAATTAGTATGTTCACCCCTATAGGGAGTCTATGTGGGTCTGTGTTCGAAAGCAACCCTCTTCGTTCATCCCTAAATGGGTGGATCTTGGACATGTCTATGCTCTAACGATGGAGTTCGTGAGCCTCCCTTAGATACTTGTCGAAGGGGTACCAATATGGATCCCTCAATGACATATTATTCGGTGAAACCCATGGATCCACGTAGAATGTGGTCATGGTAGATGCTACCATATGCATAACCCCCATGATGGAAATTCCCATGCTCTGATATATGTACATAAGGATATCTAGCACTTCCTTTGATTGGGGTATTCTTGATGGAATCCTCTCATATAGAATTATCCCCTCTAATGCTCGTTGAATGATGTCTAGGAGGATTATATGATTGAGGGTGTTCTACATTGTGCTGTTCACTAGGTGGAGCTTGGGCTTCAATATCAGGTGTATGCCCACATCGGCCTCTCCGTGTTTGCACCATTGTGTATCCTATGTCTAGATTTAATTTTTATTAGCACACAAAGAATACAATAATGATTATCTCTTTTTACATTTTAAAATGATCCCTAAACTGTTTGATGTGTTTTCAATTTATTGTATTAGTAAAGTAACTCTTATCATGTTTTACAAAGTGTTGATGATTTTATCAATTATTTAATGGCTTTCACCTGTATGCTCGTAGCTCAAAAACCTAGCTATGAACTCCAGGTCACGTAATCCCCCCAAAGTGTGGCAATGAAAGTCCACACCCAAGCAAGGAGCACATGTCCTCCTAGATCCTCACCCATTTTCACCCAGTCAATGTCATACACTCCAAAGAGGAGTACATGTAAATTTTCCAGGCTACATAAGGTTCTTGGATCCAGTATTGGTCTAGAACATAAGGTATGTGGGATTTGGGCCAATGGATGGAAATCACCTCCACCATCGTTAAAACCCTACTAGTGGTTGGATGTGACTTCCAAATCACTAGAATTTACTTTGGAACATGGTGTGTGTGTGTTATTTTTAATTTTCATAAAGGAAAGGTACATAATAAAACACTCAAATGATCATTTCCTACATGATATGCATAAAAATAATGTTTGGTATTTTAAAAACATGCATGATTAATCTACATGATATTTAGAAAATGCATACTAATGATGAAGTGGCCTCTAATCAGGCCTTAAGCAAGCAATCCAAAATACAAGGACACTTTAGCACACTGTATTCTAGGGAATACTGCAATCAGAGGTCCACTGTTCCTAGCAATGCCTAATGAAACCCTAGAATGAAAAACCTAATGGACCTAATTCATTTCATCATTTTTTAGTGTTGTCCTACTTAGGTTACCATTTTATTCTTGTTGGAAAAATATAGATAGAGAATACAGGAAAGGAAAATGACAGTGAAACCTACCTCAGGTCCACATTTGATCAGGCTTTATCCCCCTGTTCTCTGACTAGTTTGTTGCTGACCATGGATCTTATGCACGACTACGACTATTGCCCATGCCTGTCAACTACAAGCCAACTTTTTAACCATGATTTTCAGCCATGGGGAGAACCTACCATAAAAAAATATAAACATAGTCATTTAATCATGGCTATATATGCGAAGTCCCATCGTGATCGCCTACTGTAACCACCAAAAATGTCTTACACCTAATGCGATCTATTGTAATTAAATAAATATGACAACTGAACATGCACCAATTGATAACAAAAAAGAAAAAAATGCAAGAATATTTATTAATTCCAAATTGAGTCAAGTTACATATTCGTCCTTCTTAGGGATATCCATTTTGATACTTCAATTACAACATATCTAATCCCCTTTTAGGGTAGATGTGAATCAAATGCCTTCTAGGGTGACATGAACTACTCTAGGGTGTCGATGACCCTCTTCTCCATTATTAGAGGCATTTACTGCCTTGCATCCCAAAACCTTGTTAGTCTTGCGTGCAATAAACAACAAGAAACAATAAAAACAAAGGAGGCTTATCTTGATGAGGCTTTAAAAGTATATTTCACAAAAATATGCCATAACAAGCATGTAATCAAGAAAAAAAATAAAACATAGTAAACCTATATTAATCATGAAATGTTTCCATCAAACATGTGTAAGAAATCAAATACTATCGATCTATTGGGTTAGTTTATCAAATAGAAAGCATAAATGCATGAAATAACCCCTAATTGAACTAATTACCAAATTGACAAAATCAAGGTAAATCTACTTAAAATGCTTAATTCCACTGGTTATATGTATCTAAATGCCAATTAAACCTATACTAAGCATAATATGATCTAATAAATTAATCTATAGAAAAGAGCACAAGGGGATCTGTAGTCATTTGCTCATCGTAGGTCTGATGCGTGGGTGGCACTGTTCACCATGGTTGACAACCACGACAGAGCTTTGAGTAAAATTTCCCTCATAATTAGGATTTTCTCTTTAATTTGCCTTGTAAAATTGATGTCTAAGGGTCACCTTTGTGTCCTATGACAGGTTTGGTGGTTGAATTGTTCAGATTGTGCACCAATTGCATGAATTTGTGTTTCTTGGTTCTCCTAGGATCCTAGGGCTTCCATGGAAAATTGATCTCCAATTGGGTAGCAAAAGTATCCCTCTCAATGCATATAATTGGCTATGCAATTCGATAGGGCTTCGCTGCTTAGTTGATAAATGTTTCTCCAGACTTATTCCCAATTCTAAGGGGTATCTTATAGCATTGGCCCAGGGCTAGGGGTGGCTTCCTCATGAAGCCAAGATCAATATTGGGTAGTTGAGCTTGTTGGATGGAAGGATATAGAACCTTCCTCGCTCAAACCGCTCCAATATGCAACCAATTGGTCATTGCAACCAACTTTTGGGTCGGATTAAGGCCAACTAATTCTAAGTCCTAACCATGACTGACATGTGCGATGAGCACTTCTAACCACAGGTGTCAGCAGCGACTAGCACTCACTAGGCAAAGGTACTCAATTAAGTTGTAAAAACCATTGCTATACCTTGGATCTGTCCAAAGGTCTTCCATGTGGTATTCTAGCATGTCCCATATGAATAGTTGCCTCGATATGACACATTTTAGGTGTCTATAGTATATATATATACAAAGCTATGATATATTCTCTTCAACACATGCTTGTTTGCTCAAATACTCCATAAGGATCTAAAACTCATATTTTAGTTACTCGTTGATCCATATGATCATCAAGAATAGAGTGAAATTCATCGACTAATAGGTCTAATATATATTGTCCTTCATTTGAAATGCAAGTTTGCTCAGCATCCAAATTGATCAAAATCACATGCTCCACATGATGGAAATAGAGGGGTTTTAATGGAATATTTAGCTTAGTCCCATATCTAGTTTTGAGTAACATGTATGTCTAGTGTAGAGACATATAACCCCCTATCTTAGTAGTGAAGTCCCTTTTTAAGAAGATACCAAAAGTAGCTTGGAGTTTAATCATTATTATATTTTTATGGATTGTAATATTCAAGCAAGCATGTACTATGAGGGGATGATTCCTTACTAGTACAAATATTTGAATAGTAGTTCCATCTAGCTAAACTCTCCCTTTATTCGTTGATTCATATGCTAGCCCTAATGTATTTACCACCTTTATAGTCATGACCAAGGTACTTGACCTAGAATCTACCATTCAATTATGAATCAACTTATCCCCATATATTAGGATAAGGTAGAATGGCATAGGTTTATCTTAGTTCACCTCAGAGATAGATATATGTAGGACTATGGGTGAATTCTACTTGCCTAATTTCCTTTGTCTCTCTAGAGCCTCCTCCAAGAACTTCATTTGCTTGGGTAAGGCAATCATACCAAAGAGGCATGACCATAGTAAATTTATTTAGATGGTATATCATATTAAATTATTTGATAGTCCAGACCTTATAAATTGTACTTAGTACCCATTGAATTTTGGGCCTCTCTATAGTAGGTTGGGAAGCTCTAGCTAGTTTTGGAATTAGTGCACATTACCTTGGTGCTTCAAGAACATTTATCTTGGTAGTTATCAAGAGGTATCATGTGTGGCCATAGGAGGAATTCCTTTCCTAGGATCAACTAGTTTAATTTAGGTATTGAGACCCACTTGATAAGCCTTCCCTTGCTCCTTTTTCACTTTCCTCTTGGATATTGTTATATAGTCTGATTGGATTTGTGGCCTATCGGATGCTAAAGTACTTTCTCTATCAGATACAATATATACTTATCCATCCCAAGCTATCAAAGTTTTCTCAAGATGGATGGATTTGGTACCTAGAGAAAATATTTCTATCTAGGAATGAGGGGTCAGTGCTTGTGATTTCAACCTTGAGTAAGAAGTGAATGGTTGGGTATGTACAACTTTATTTCACATTGTATAGTACATTGAGGATTTTTTTAAGGATAAGTAGTGGGAGAATGGGCATTAGAGTAGGGTATTGTTCTACATGGTAAATATATCCATAATAGGGTTAGGGGAATTTGTTACATTGGAAGTTGTATAGGCATAATCTATTGATAAGAGCTTTGTGGATGGCTTACACTATTGGTGGGATAAAAATTATAGCCTTGATACCCTTGGTCACTTGGTGGAGGTCTATAACATTGGCTATTCTATTGGAAGGGAAGTCTCAAATTATTTTTATATTGAAACCTCTATGAATTTTTCTACCTTCTAAGGGCTATGACCTCATTAGAGACTATCTTGAGCAAGTTCTTCATTTCATCTAGATTAGAGGAATAAATATTTGTGGAGGGGTATTTTAGAGTAGGGAGAGAAATCTGAGCCTTTACTAGGTTTATTGTAGGAGTGGATTGGAAGGTAGTAGGATAAAATATTAGAGGTGGCTGATAGGGATGTTGAATTATTGGGAAAAAATGCATAGGGGTTATGAGGGTTAGCTTTACAATTTAAATTAAATTATTTTTGGCTTGAATAGCTATTCCATAGGTCATTGGTAAAGAATTACCTCATCTATAATTTATCATCATGGCTACTTTTAAATTAATAGCTTTCAAATAATAAATAAATGCCATAACTAGGAGAGGGTGGATCTCATCAAGGATTCTATGCTAGGTTTTATAAAATTATGCATTAAAATCATCCATGGTCTCCATGGGTGCTCTCTTGATGGTGGTTAGTTTCTCAAGGAGAGATACACCATCCAATTTTCTCTAATTCTATCAACCAATAAGTTTGCAAGTTGGTCCCAATTTTTGATTGAATGTGGTGCAAGGTATATACTATTCTCATGCATTTCCTATAAAATATGCTTATAGTCTAAGGGTAAGATTTTGTTCCTCGATATTGTGCACTACACATAGTTTTACCATGTGATGCAGGTGTTCAGTAGGTGTGGTTGCATATTCACTAGTGAAGGTAATGACTTGAGTGTTGAGGCTAGGATTGGTTCCCATATTGTAGGAGGGACATGTGGTTATAGGGAACCTCTATCATTCTAGGTTGGGTACCTTCTCAAAGGGTGGTTCAATGATGTAGTCATATTTCAATGTTAATTTATTCTAGATCTTTGGTTCAAGGGTGGCATCATCACTTACAAATTTGCTCTTGTAAAGGACCTAGTAGCCTTGGGCTCATAAATTTTTGGGTTCTTCATTCTTAGTGGAGTCACCAAGTGAATACTCTTATGCTTAAATAAGTGAAACATGCTTAGATATTCACTAGAATCTTAACCAAATTATGTTCTTTTATAGGCTGAATTAGTATGATTCATCCCATTAGGTATACTATATCCAATTATTGGCGTGCAAGGTGGGTATTCCCTTAGTTCTTCTTTATGGGATAAAATGTCAAAATTTTGCAATTGCCTTAGGATGCTAATAAAAAATTGTAATCACAATATTTGTTAATGATAACACTCCTTAAGGAACAAGGATGATATGTATAAGGTATGCACCAAACCATAAACCATAAGGTTATAAAATCTATTTTATTAATGATTATTGATAATGTTTTTCAAGTGTATATGGGTAAAGAATACAAATTGATTTATGAAAAAGCAATATTATTGTAATTTCTTCTTGGATTTTACTATAATGACCCTCCTTGCATGACCATTGATTATAGATTATTAATGAATTGCACTTGCATTTTCCTATAGAGCCTAGTACTACTGATGTCTATTGTGTATCTAGAACCAGATATATGCTTTTGATAGACAGGGTTGGTCGATGGAAAAGGTAAGATGGAAGTGATGATTCGGCCAATGAGTACATGGAAACTCACGATATTGTGTCATATATATGCATTAGGTATAAGTTGCATCATGTGTGTATATTATTTTATTTTTATGTCTACAATTTGACCATGATATGGAGTTCATTTAGTTTCTTTGATAATGTAGATGCTAAATGAATGAGAATCATGTATTTTATTTTTATTTTATTAAATATATAAATATATATAAGTAATATATATATATATATATAATAATATATATATATAATAATATATATATATATAATATAAGTTAATGGTAGTGAAATATGAATAAAAATTTGAGGATCTCTATGTGCTTTTAAGGTGTGGGTGCCTCGAGAGAAAAGGGTGCCAAAAACAACTTTTCATGATTACAACTAATACCCATCGTGTGGTAAGAGCAAAATGAAATGTAAATAGGTATGAGGAGTGGAGAGGAAGATAGGAGGAAGAAAGAAATAGAAGACACTAAAACTTAATATTGTTTTTCTATGTTTTGTTGGTTCATGCTTGGATTGCGTGTGTGAAGGAATTCGTTTGAAGAGTTCTTCGTGTTTGCTTTGCTTGAGTATTATGAGGTTGGTTGTTTTTTTTTATGTTGATGATTTTATTTTTAAAAGAAAGAAATGAAATTTTTAAAATGATTTTTTTTGGAATGCATTTGTTGGTGTATTTGAGTATTTTTCTTGTGTTCTACTGAAATAGCTAGGTTATAGTATAGAACTGGAATTGAATGAATTCTGTCAAATAGAAAAATAAAGTATGTATGCTCGTGTGTTGTCATAAAAGTGATAGTTGTTGGTTATTATGTTGAATGAATGTAAATTTTCAATTATTGGAGTGTTTGCATGAGATTCTATCTTAGAGGTATTACCATGCATGTATTATATGAACAAAAGGAATCGTACAAATTTATTTCATTTAATCCTTATTATAGCCATGGTTGAGTTATGTGAATGTTGTAGGAAAACTCAATTAACTCTTCTTGAAATGGAGATATGTTATTGAACTCTTGAATTTTATATTGTAGAAAGAGTTTCAATATTGTTGTGAGTAGATAATAATAAAGCCATGAGATGTTTTCCTTTCATGTGAATTATGTTTTCTTGGTGCATGTCAAAGTAGCATTGTATGGAAAACTTTGGGAAGGGAAAAATTATTGGAGGATGCATAAGTATAGTTTGAATAATTTAGATGAATTCATAATGTTTTGTAGTTGTATTTGATCCTATTTAAAGCAACAATTTGAGCGTTGTTGAAGAAGAAAATAGTGCTAGCTCTATATAAAAGAAGAGCGAGTAGGTTGTCTCTAGAATCTTTCTCAATGACCAACTATGAAATGGTAATTTAGCCTTTTTGTGAACATTGCTGGAAACCAAAACTTTATGTACAATTAGAAAATTCTTTATTTATATAAAAATAAATATTTGTCAAGTCAGAAGACTATTTTTATTTATAAACAACCACTTGTAGCGATATGATTGTATATAATTAAAATATGTATTATTTAATTCAATTTTTGAATGGATGTCTTACTTTTTCAACCAAGCTTTGGAAAGCCCATAAACATTTTTATTATTGAAGTTGTAATCCATTCTATTGAAAGATATCCAAATACTTGTTGGAATTCATTTCTAATTGGATCTCTAGATGTTATGTCTAGAAATATATTATGTTATGTCAAAATATGAAGAGTTTCTAAACCATGCTTAATCTACTTGGTTGTCTTGTACGGTTGAGTTAAACTTATGTTTCTATTTTTCTAAACAAATGTATTAGCTGGTTGAGAATGCTTATGGATGCCTTGTGATCATTAAGAAGATATTATGTTTAAAACTCCCTTCACAGTGGAGAAAATTATTGTCATTTATTTTATCAGTAAGGAAGCAATGAATAAACCAGCTATAGGCTGAGTTGAAAATAAAAGTTAGGGTTTAAGATCATTTGGTTCATTACCAAGAGAAATTATGTGTTTTTTAGATAACTTCTGACTTTAAAACTTGTAGTAAATTGAGGATAAGGTTTATTGCCAGGGTTAGAATTGATCAACATTTAATTTCGTTGTGTTACTTGAATTAACCTAGGAATGCATAAGATTATATTGAGGTGAACAATTTCTTTGAAATACGAATGTGTTGAGTTAAAGAAATGTAAGGTAATTTGGTTGTCCATTCGTATAGCTTATTGGGTAAAACAAGCTGATGCTGGAATTAAAATTAAATTCAAAATAGTATAATTGAATATTTTAAGGTTTATGAATGTTAATTTATTCAAATAGATCTCATGAGTATTCTAAATAACAATGGTAGGTTAGTAAGGTGGTAGGGTAATAGAGGTATATGAGCCTTTTTCATAGTAATACTCAATTCATGAGTTAGCTGTTATCACCTATTCTTGTTTTAAAATTATTGCTTTGATAAATAGATGATTGAGTGGGGTATTAAAGGAAAGAACCATATTCATCACCACATGTTTTTTTAATTGGGAAGTTTATGTTTAGTTTAGCATTTTATGTTTATTTTAGCATTAAGGGATATATTTCTTAAGTAAAAAGGTTTTCTTTGGTAAAGGCAGCTATAGTAAAATATTGAAAGGGAACTCTAGTATTAAGATTTGAATCTAATAAACTTGTAAATAGTAGGAAAACCATTAAACCTTGAGAAGTAACCTAAAATCTAAATATTCATTTATCGATAAGGATAAACAAGAGCCAAATCTAATGTGAATGAATGGCTTAAAACACCCAATGTTATTGAGGTGCGGGTATACACATAACATGATTCGAGAGTGATTGTTCTTCTAGAAAAATGAATAAAAAAAGGGATCTAGTCAGAAGTAGTAACAAGGGGTGGTATGGGATGCCAAATTTAGATTGCTACTCGAGATTACAAGTGATAAATCCTTGTACCATTTGGCTATAGGGGATGAGCATGATAAATAAACTTATTTTACCATGATGTTTGGTATAGGAAAAACATCATGAATCATAATGGACAATGAGATCAAGACCAATGTTAGGGTATTGACATGGCTCTTGTCAGTTTGAGAGATAATGGATAGATAGCTAGACACTAGGCATATGTACACTAACCTCCTTGCATATAATTATTGAAACAAGTCGACCGATTAGTCAAAGGTTTAGTATGACAAGGGATGGGGAGAGTAAGAGCCCATCCTTAGGTGTATGGGCCCTAAAGGATAACCCCAATTGTGGTTTGACCCTCATGATAGAAGAAGAGGATGATAAATAAGATAAGTCAATTCCACATAACAACACCTCGTATAGGATATGACCAATCTTGTCCACTTGAGTGGTTGTCTGCAGTAGTCTTGAAACCCAAAAGTGGTCTAATATGTTTGTACTACTTAAAAATTTATGTTGAAGATTCATAAACATAAATGCTATGAACATGAAAGCACTTGCTATGAAATGAAAGCATTGTTCAAGTTGAAAAATAATATACTTATGAGAAAAAATTACCTTGATAAGTTTCTTGGCTTAATTTTGTGGTGCAACTAGGTGAGTAGACTTGGGTTGTTACATATGGTATCAAAGCCTAAGAGATATTAATATTTTAGAAATATAATTAAATATTTTATTTCAGAAAATATAAACTTATATATATTAACTTACTTCTTTCACCTACATGTCATATGACACAAATGTTGCAAGGTGGATCTTCAAGAAATCATGCAAGAGGTGGGAAGGAAGAAGCCACCGAAAGACCTATAAGGAGACCAAGGAAAAGAATTATTAGAGACAATCCTCTATAGGAAAGAAGAATAAAATGATTAAATGAACCTCCACAAAATGAGCCTAATAGGGAGGAAGAAAACCTTGCAAAAGTTGTGCAACTATTACAAAATCACTTGGAGCAGCAAAGAGAAGATATTGCCCAACAAAAAACTCATATGCTCCAAAAATAAGAGTTGATAGTTCAACAAAAGAAAGTCATAGAAGACTTGACCAAGGGAAGAGAAATTGGAGGATTTAGGGTAGAGGGAGCACCTAGTGAACCTATAAGATCCCATACTAGCAGGACCAGAGTGAGTGTGGAGTTTTCTAGAAACCTAAAGAAGGTTGTTATATCCATGTTTAATGGGAAAGGTGATGGTGATACAACAGAGAATTGGTTGAGTGAGTTAGAGTCATACTTTTCCTTGGTGATTCTATCATCAGAATCTAAAACTGCTTTGGCAGTAATGAACATGGTTGAAGTAGCCCTAGACTAGTGGAAGACCTTTAAGAAAGGGTAAGACATCGAAGCTGTAGATCTCAAGTGGGAGGATTTTATTAAAGAATTTAGGAATAGATTTCTAACTAAGAAATATTATGTGGAAATATTCAAAGAATTTACTAATATGTAGCAAGAAGCTATGTTAGTTAGATATTATCATCAAAAGTATATCCAATTACTTAAGTATGCAACCTAGTATGAGAGTAATGAAGAGATGAAAGTTCAAAAATTCATTCTGGGATTGCATCCCAAGATCAAGATAGTGATGAACATGCATAAGATTGTAGATATTCCTACTACTTTTGATTTAGCATGAAAATAGGAAGTAAACTGGGAGATCAGAAAAGCATACTTTAAATATCAAAAGCTATTTGAAAAGGAAAAATATGAGCTCAAGAAGTAGAAGAGTATTGGGTTTATGAAGTGGGAAAAAGAAAAAAATAAGAAACCTAAAGGAGGAGACCAGAATATATAGGGAGGCAAAAATAGAGCTAACTTTTAGGGTAGTAAGTTTAGAAGGGATGACAAAGAGTTTCCCAAAGAAATGATCAAAGACTAAAAAATTAGGAGAAGGCTAGGGAAATTGTGCCTCAAGGTAGGAACGAGAATAATAATAGGGGAATAAAAGCTCCTCTAAGAGGTTCTTATGTATGCCAAGGAGCCCACTATACCAACAAATACCCCCACAAAGTTGATCTTTTCCAGAAGGTTCCAGAAGAAGCCACTTACAGGATATTTGTGATGACATGTAGTCCCATACTTGATGGTCAAGTTACTCTTTTTTTTTTAAATGATTTTTTTTTTGATAAGGATGTGCATATTTTGATAGATAGTGGATCAACTAATAGCTATTTTTCTATTAGTTTAGTGAGGGACATAACTGAAAGACCTATGTTCTTGGCTAATGGTTGGAAGGTGGAGTATGGGTTGGGGTAAACATATCAGGTGAACCAATGCCTATTTGAACCTCATATCATTTTACCTCAAGGAAGAACTAGATGACATTTGTATGTAGCACCTTTACAAGAATTTGACATCATTCATGGTGTTGACTAGTTAAAATCCCATAAGCTCTTTTGAATTTTGAAGAAATATGGGTTGAGTTTATGGATGAATCTAATAAAATAATTAGAATTCATTGTGACCATGGTGTAATTAAGCCACATATATTATCTGCAATGTAGATAAAGAAATTCATTAGGAAGAAAGGAATGATTTTTATAGTTAAAATGAATAAGAAAGAAGAGACTGAAGTGGAATCTGACCTCTTCCAAAAGCATCTTGTTTTGGAAGAATTCAAGGATGTGTTTTTGAAGGACCTTCCAGGGTTACCTCCATAGAGAGAGTTTTATTTTTCTATTGAGTTATTACTTGGAGTTGTGCCCATCACAAGGGAACCATAGAGGATGACTCCTATCGAACTACAAGAGCTCAAAATTTAACTTCAGGATTTATTGGAAAAAGGGCTAATAAAGTCTAGTGTGTCACCTTGGGGAGCTCCTATCTTGCTTGTTAAGAAGAAATATTATACCTTGAGGATGTGCATAGATTACTAAATTTTGAATAAGGTTACTATAAAAAATAGGTACTCGTTACTAGAATTGATGATCTCTTCGATCAGTTGAAAGGAGCAACCATATTCTTGAAGATTGACCTAAAGTTTGGTTATCATTAGTTAAGGATTCAAGAAGAAGACACTTCTAAAAAAACTTTTAGAACAAGGTACAAATATTTTGATTTTACAGTTCTACCTTTTGGGTAGACTAACACCCTAATTTCATTCATGAATTTCATGAATAGCATTTTTAGAGAGCAATTGGATAGATTTGTGCTCATGTTTCTAGATGACATATTGATCTATTACAAGAACAAGGAGGAACATAATAAACATATGAGAACTATACTTGAGATTCTTAGAAAAAACTAGTTATATAAAAAGCTATCAAAGTGTGAGTTCTACACTCCACAAGTATAGTATTTGGGACATATTATCTCTACTGAGGATATTGCAATCGATCCCAAAAAAATAGAAGCAATTATTGATTGATCTGCACCTAACGTAACTGAGGTGCAAAGTTTTATAGGGATTGCAGGCTATTATAGGTGATTTTTTAGAGGGTTCTCAAGAATTTCCCAATCTATTACAAACATTCAAAGGAAAGGTAAAGCCTTTAAATGGATAGAGCAATGTGAAGAGGCTTTTCAAATTTTGAAAGAAAGGTTGACAACTACACCAATTTTGTAATTACTTGATCCTAATAAGAAGTTTATAATGTGTATTGATGCATAAATTGAAGTATTATGAGGGATATTGACCCAAGATAATGTGGTTATTGCCTTTGAATCAAGGAAACTTAAGATTTATGATATCCAGGTGTTGTAGGTGAGTTGGAGAGGAGAGGGCAATTCTCCAAGGGAGGTCCTAGGTTTAAATCTCCACCCTACCAAAAAGCTGAATTGGGTATCCAAAATCCAATTGATAATGTTGGTGCGGGAAGGGTCGGGTGTGACTCCTGGGTGACTTTGACGGTGTAGAACCCCCTGTTTGTGGTATCTCAAAACAAGGTGGCCCCGCAAGGGGTTTTTTGCTTAAAAAAATATTTTTGATGTGAATTATCCCAATAATGACTTGGATTTGGCAGTTGTTGTACATGCCCTTAAGATTTGTAGGTACTATTTGTTGGGGAAACCATTTAAATTTAAGATAAATCATGAGAGTTTAAGATACATATTTACTCAACCCTTATTGAATTCCAGGAAATGGTGCTGGATGAAGTTTCTAGCTGAGTATGATTTTGGAAATGAATATATTAAGGGTAAGGAGAATAAGGTCGTTGATGCTCTCATAGGAGAGGGTGCATTGCTACAATGATAAAATGTCATTATGATTTGTTAGATCAGATTTTAGATTTGTAATAGAAAGATGAATTTTTCCAATCTTGCAATGTTTAGGTTGAGCAAGAACTTGGAAAATATATAGATTTTGTTTTTAGAGATGAATTGTTGTATTATAAGAATATATTAGTGATTCCAAATATGGGTGGATTGAGAGAAACAATCCTTAAGGAGGCACACAATAATCCTTATTTGATGCATCCTGTAGGGGTAAAGATGTGTGAGAGCTTGAGAAAGACCTATTATTGGATAGGTATGAAAAATGACATCACTGACTATGTGGCCAGGTTCTTGGATTACTAGAAAGTGAAAGCAATACATATGCATCTGACAGGTAGATTGTATCTGCACCATGTACCTGCACAAAAGTGATAGGTAGTTTCTATGGACTTCATAGTTGGATTACCTAAAACAAGGTTCAGGCATGATGTAATTTTGGTGGTTGTGGATAAGTTAACCAAGGTTGCATATTTTATACCTAGTAATGTACAAGATGATGCACTTGCTATAGCAAGCAAGTTTTCTAGAGAAGTGGTAAGATTGCACAATTTTTTAGAAGTTGATAGAGATATTTTTTTTACCTCTAAGTTTTGGTAAGCTTTGCATTAAGTATTGGAAACCAATCTTAATATCAGTTCAGTATATCACCCTAAGATAGATGGATAGATTGAGAGGGTGAATCAGGTTTTAGAAGATATGTTGAGAATGTATTGCATGAATCAACATACAAAATGGAAATATTATTTATACCTAGTTGAGTTTGCATACAATAACAGTATCATGCATCACTAGGTATGGCATATTTTTAAGCCCTTTATGAAATAATATGTAGGACTCCCTTATCATGGGATAATATGGAATATTGGGTAGTGATCGAAATAAAAGATATAAAAGAAATGGAAGATCAATTGAAAAGAATTCAATAGAATCTGAAGGAGGTCGTAGACAACCAAAAGAGCTACGCACAACTCAAAATAACATTGAGGAAATATTCTATGGGAGATAGAGTGTTCTTAAGGGTGAAGCCAACTAAAAGTTCCATACAATTTTCTAAACTTGACCTAATATATGTGGGTCCATTTGAAATTGTGGGCAAGATAAACCCTATTGCATACAAACTTACTTTGCCACCAAGCTTATCCAAAATTCATAATGTCTTCCATGTATCCTTATTTAGGAAGTACATTTATGATGCCACTCATGTTTGGGATGTTTCCAAATTGCATATGAGTGATCTACTAAATATTGAAGTTTATCCTATTCGTATACTTGGGTTTAGGACCAAGAACCTAAGGAAGAAGAACATAGAGCAATGTTGGGTCCAATCGGACAACTAATCAGATAGAAATGCCACATGGGAGAACGTGGCAGATATGCAACAATAGTTTCCTTATCTTTTTGAGTAGATAAAAACATTTTAAGATATTTTTATATGGTTTGATGATGTATATATATGTATATGGATATGAGTCTGGATATTGAGTAGAGTAGCTTTGAGTATGTTTTGGATTACTGAGTAGAGTAGCTTGCTTATGTGATGATGTATGTTTTAATTTACACTTGAGTATGTGGGTTAATGCATTACAAAACATCATGTGAATGGCTTATGTAGATGAGTTTTAAACTGTTTATGGGTAGTGAATGAGCATGGTTACATGATGTATGATTTATGAATGTATTCATTTATTATTATTGTTGGATATATGAATGAATATAAAAATGTATATGTTTCATTTTTCTCTTACCCATAGACAAAACATAGGGACTATATTTATTTCTAGTGGGGGAGGATGTAACGACCCTCCTCGCATGACCATTTATTATATATTAATTAATGAGTTGCACTTACCTTTTCCTATAGAGTGTGGTATTGCTGATGTCTATTGTGTATGCAGGACCAGGTATACGCTTTCGATAGATAGGGTTGGTCGATGAAAAAGGTAAGAGAGAAGTGATGATTCAACCAGTGAGTACATTGGAACTCATGATATAATGTGTCATATATATGCATTGGGTATGGATTGTGTGGGTGAAATTTTGCATCCCTTTACCCACTCTTTCATGCAGGATGGTGGCCTATGGAAGTGGCTAATTTTAGAGTCAAATTCTGGCATTATATTTTGTGCAGGTCTTAAAGGTGAAGTGAATGGTAGAAGAAAATAGTCTTATGGGTAAAAAAGTAGGTGAATTCTAAGCAAGGAATGATCCCAAAAGCCTGCCCTACTCAAAATATGGCTAAAATTGGTTGGTCACATTTTTTTGGGAGGACAAGCATCAAAGGCCAACCTCAAATCCATGCTCGGTAATTGGGTAGAAAATCTAGAGGATGGTAAAGCCTAGGAAGGATTTTGAAAAAGTGATGATTGAAATTCATGCCCAATTTCTCATCCCATATGTATTCAAGCATAAATCGAGGACAAAGTACAAGTCAAAGTGTCTTCCCGATACCACAAGAATTGGAAATATTGAGGAAGGTGGATTAACTATCTCAATTGCTTAAGTACGAGTTCTCCATGGGTGGTAAGGTAGTGGTTTGAATTAGCATGGCTTACAAGGTAATTAATTATATTTCTCACCTACCTGGTTGAAGGCTCATCGTCAAATTTAAGGGGTAGATTAGGAAATAATTCAATGCCTAGAAAGAATGTTAGAATAATTGAAGTCTTAGATTCATCTAGAAGGTTTTTAGACCTTACAGATAGCCGATATTCTCCCAGGAGAAGTGTACCAACTAAACACCAGTCCACCTCAACAATATTCTCTTGACTAACACCATTAATGCTTGAAATTTGAATCAATTTTAAAATATTCTATAAATAGCAAAATGTTAACCATTCCAAAGGGTAGCTCTATAGCTATTACAATTCATATGTAAAACCTTTTTCATTTTATAAATACAAGTGTGTCACTATTTGATCTTTGACTAGTGCTCTTGCAATCTATTTCATGTGTGTGTATGCTAATGTTTATTTATGTGATAGCTATCTGAGCATTCTAATTTAATTTTACTATCTAGATTTCATGGGCTTTGTTGGTTAGTTCTAGAATTTGTATTCACACTCGCATTGGGAAAGAGGGTTTATTACTACTAAATCTGGTGGGGTTGGGAGCACTCTAATTTTACATCCTGGATTTCATGCACACATCCACCCAGTTCTATAATTCACCTTCGACCCGTTAGCATCTAGTGCAAGGTAATAGTATCATTGGTTGATATGTTAGGTAGTGCACATTTGTTTACTCCTATAGGTGGGTGGACCATGTGTCTTGATGTATCTACATCTATCCTTGTTAGTTCTGGTTGTGGCCTCCTTTGTTTTATTTATCATTCACTCTCCCCTTTCCTCCCCCATTTTATAGGTAGGTGGCTAGGGACACCATCCAAGAACTATATTTCTCTAGAGATCGACCATCCTACCTTCCCCAGGTGTGACAAACGTTCAATTTTGGTGTAGCTCCACAGGAACATTAGGTTGATCCATTACCCCCACCTTCCCGTTAGGCTATATTTATGACCATTAGTTTTTGACACGCTTGGTGGGACTGAAAGGTCTCAATTCCTAATTTGAGTTTGGTGAAGCTCTTATTGGTAGCATCTTTCTATTCACCTAGAAAATTTTCTCAATAGTGAACCGGGTCTTCTCTGATAAAAAATGGAAGTAGATTCTAACAAATTTACTTTAGGATCCAAAAGGTCTTTATGCTTTAGGGAATCAGAGCTCGATGATACTCTGGTTTGCCCATGTCTTGCCACAAATCACATGGTGACTCCTCTGAGCAATAGATATTGGTCTTGAGACTAGTTACCTATTCTTTTATGCTCATAATAGTTATATCCCCTAGAGGACTCAATATTTTATGAGTAGTCTTGACCTCATCAATGAATAAAACATGATCGTTTGGCAACTCCAACATGGTGAAAATATCCAAAGGGTCTTAGGAACCAATAATTCAATGGCTTGGTTTAGTTTTCATTCATGGAATGATGTTGGCCCTCTAAACCTCCCTAAATTACATGGTATCCCCAAGGTTACGCTCAGCGCCTTGCCCAAATATGATGGTGTTAGAGGAACCATGAAGGAGTAACTTAAAAATGTGGCTTCTCTAGTCACCCTTCACAACATCATGCACAAATATGTGATAATAAGGAATCTTGTTATCTCTCTCGAAGGTAGAGAACTACTCTAGTACAAAAACTTGTAGCATGGAAGCATCTCTACGTGGGTGAACTTGGTCGAACCTCTCTTGGATACATTTAATGGATTTTAGGACATCTTCCAGCTTCTAACCCAATTCACATTTATCGAGAGGAACCCTATTGAAAGTGTGGTAGACTTCAATGTCCATTTTGAGAAGATTTGAAAAAATAATTCCTTATTTACTTCTTTTGTCCTCCACCCAAGCATATTTTCTAACTTTACAAAGAAGTTATGAGCTGAGCGGGTGCTATGAGGGAAGGTATAGCTAGTACAACCTTGCACATATGCCACTGCAACAATGCTTGTGCCATGTAAAGAAATGAGACCACTTTAGCAGGAGGAATGTCACTACATACACATGCCTAAAAATATCCCAGTAGATCAGCCCCAGGTCCAAATGGACTCATAAGATGATAACATTAGAGGATGCAGTGAGGACCAGGACCTAATGATGATAAAATATTAGATGATGGGACTAGCATAACAAGACAGTCCTGAGAAAGAGTTGCATTGGAGTCAACCCCTTGACATTCCACTAGCAGCCAAGTGGAATGATGTGGTAAAATTTTCTACCAATATGTTTTTTGATGGCCTGAGTACCAAGGTACTCAAGAAAAAAAATAATGGTTGTGATATAATCACAACTATGAGCCAACATAGATGGTTTCATATGCAATAAAAGAGACAACTCAAATTAAATAAATTTTTTTCCAACTACTATAGATTCATAGGGTGATTCCCACAAATACCTAGCCTAGGTGTGCTTGCAACGCCACAATTTTGTGGCAAGTAAATAAAGTTTTTATATAGGAAGAATCGATCATAGGGTGCCATTATTTTTTTATAGCTTATAGGCAATATACTCCTATAAAGAATCGTCACTTGGATAAAGTGCTAGAGGTTTTGAAGAAATGAGCATGTAAAGGTTCCCCAAAAAGTTTCTTGAAAATATAACATCCCCAATCTATATTTTTGTTGTATTCCTAGTTTTTTTTCCTTTGTTTGTCCTAACCCTGTATCCCAATGGACGCAACTAGCAATTACTAAGGCTTCATATCATAACCTTAAAATTTACATCAAGAAGATCTTGGGACTCTTATAAGCAGTGAAAATACGTTATAAATAGCACCTTGTATGTAGCTACAATTGTGTTCAAGAAATTTAAGCCACATAGTGTAGCTAAAAAAGAATGCCCCCCTAGTGGATAATATTTTAATAAAATAGGGTCCTTGCTAAACTACTTCAAGAAAAAGAGCTTTGGAAATACAAGCAAATGCCCTTGGCAATCTATCTACTCTTGGAATTCCTTTGGTGCTTGGTGGGGTATGTTTAGGAGATTGCAATTCATGGAGGTAGTTCATAAAAATGGGTATTCACCCTATTAATTTCATGAAATGATTCCTGGATTGATTTTCCTTTCATCTCTCCTTCCATATTTCTTCCTCCCATTCCTTAATTTCCTTCTGGTGTTTGTTTCCTTAAAATATTTCAGTTGTTGGAATTTGTTCCTATATCTCAATCATTTCCTAGCCCTCGCTATTCTCTCTTGTCTCTCTCTATTCTCATTCCCTAGTTTTTCTTGTTGTTTCCACTTCATGTTCCCTTCTCCTTCATTTTCTTCTTAATATTCCACCATGTTAAATATGCCACTTCTTCTAATATCTCTGCTGGTCCCGCAACTTCCCTTTGTTGATATTATATGTGCACCTTCCTTTCCTATCTATTGTTTTCTCTTCCTCCTTGTCCTCCTATTTTGATTGTCATATTTTCTAACTTTTTGGGTTCTTCTTTTCCGTAAGTGGAAAACCCTTGTAATTCACCAAGAATGAGGGCGAAATTTTGCATCCCTTCACCCACTCTTTCATGCAGGATGGTGGCCTATGGAAGTGATTAATTTTGGATTAAAATTCAGGTTTTATGGTTTGGGTGGGTCTCAAAGGTGAAGTGAATGGTAGAAACAAATGGTCTTATGGGTGGAAAAGTGAGTGGCTACTAAGCAAGAAATGATCCGAAAAGCCCACCCTACTCAAAATATGGCTAAAACTAATTGGGCGTATTTTTGGGAGGACAAACATCAAATTTCAACCTCGAATCCCCACCTGGATAGTTGGGAAAAAATTTAGAGGATGGTGAGGCCATCGCCCCGACTAAGGGTGAAGCTTGGGTAGGATTTTGGAAAAGTGATGATTGAAATTCATACCCGATTCCTCATCCCATATGCAGTAAAGCAAAAATTTGGGATAAAGTACAAGTCAAAGTGTTCACCTGATACCACAAGCATTGGAAATATTGAGGAAGGTGCATTAACTATCTCAACTACTTAAGTATGGGTTCTCCATGGGTGATAAGGCAGTGGTTTGAATTAGTGTGGCTTACAAGGTAATTAATTTAGTCACTTTTCTACCTAGTTAAAGGCTCATAATTTGATTGAAGGGGTAGAATAGGTAAGAATTCAATGCTTGGCAGGAATGTTAGAGTAATCAAAGGCCTAGATTCATGTAGAAGGTTACTAATCCTTCCGTACAATCAACATTATCCTAGGAGTAGTATACCAACTAAACACTAGTCCGCCTCAACAATCTTCTCCCGCCTAACACCATTAATGCTTGAAATTTAAATCAATTGTAAAATCTTCTATAAATAGCATAATGTTAGCCATTCCAAAGGGTAGCTTTGTAGCTATTACAATTCATATTTAAAGCCTTTTTATTTTGTAAATACAAGTGTATCACTATTTGGTCTCTAACTAGTGCTATTACAATCTATTTCAGGTGTGTGTATGCTAATATTTATTTTTGTGATAGTTATATAAGCATTCTCATTTAATTATGCTATCTAGATTTTATGGGCTTCGTTGGGTAGTTTTGGAATTTGCATTCACATTCGCATTGGGGAATAGGGTTTATTTTTGCTAAAGTTGGTGGGGTTGGAAGTACTCTAATTCTGCATACTGGATTTCATGCATCCATCTATCCACTTATAGAATTTACCTTCAACCCGTTGATGCCTAATGCAAGGCAAGAGTGTCGTCGACTGATCTATTAGGTGGTGCGACTATGTTTACTCTCATGGGTGGGTAGATTGTATGCCTTGATGTGGTTGCATATATACTTATTATTTTTGGCTATCGTCTTCATTGTTTTATTTATCCTCTTGTATCTCTTTTCCTCCCCCAATTTGTAGGTAGGTAGCTAGGAAAACCATCCAATAACCGGTCTTCTTCGAAGATCGATCACCCTACCTTCCTCAAGTGTGGTGATCATTCAATTTTTGCATAGGCTGCAGGCACATCAGGATGACCCATTCCATCACCTTCCCATTAGGCTAGACTTGTTACCAATAGGTTGTGTCATGTGTGTATATTATTTTATGTTTATGTTTGTAGTTTGACCATGATATGGAGTTCATTTAGTTTCTTTGGCAATGTAGATGCTTAATGAATGAGAGTCATGTCTTTTATTTTTATTTTTTAATATAATATATATATATATATATATATATATATATATATAAATAAAAATAGAATATAATATAATGGTAGTAAAATATGGACAAAAAATGGAGGATATCTATGTGCTTTTGAGGTGTGGGTGCCTTGAGAGAAGAGGGTGCCAAAAATGACTTTTCATGATTACAACTAACCTCCGTCGAATGGTAAGAGCGAAATGAAAGGTAAATCAATATGAGGAGTAAAGAGGAAGATAGGAGAGAGAGAGAAATAGAAGACATCAAAACTTTATATTGTTTTTTAGCGTGTTGTTGGTTTGTGCTTGGATTGCATGTGTGAGGGTATTTGTCTAAAGAATTTTTCATGTTTGATTTGCTTGAGTATTATCAGGTTGGTTGTCTTTTTATGTTGATGATTTTACTTTTGAAATAAATAAATAAAAATTTCAAAAGAAAACTATTCAGAATGCATTTGTTGGTGTATTCGAGTATTTTTCTTGCATTCTTCTCAAATAGCTATTTTATAGTATAGAACTAGAATTGAATGAATTCCATTGGAAATAAAAATAAAGTGTGCATGCTATTGTGTGTTGTCATAAAAGTTATAGTTTATGGTTATTATGTTGAATGAATGTAAGTTTTCAACTATTGAAGTGTTTGCATGGGAGTCTATCTTAGAGGTATTACCATGTGTGTATTGTATGAATGAAAGGAGTCATACAAATTTATTTTATTTACTCCTTATTATAGCCATAGTCAAGTTATGTGAATATTGTAGGAAAACTAAATTAACTCTTATGGAAATGGGGATATGTTATCGAACTCCTAAATTTTATATTATAGCAAGAGTTTCAATATTTTTGTGATTATATAATAATAAAGCCATAAGATGTTTTCCTTTCATGTAAATTATTTTTTCTTCGTGTATGTCAAAGTAGCATTGTATGGAAAAATTTGGGAAAAGAAAAATTTATTGGAGAAAGCATAAGTATAGTTTGAAGAACTTAGATGAATTCATGATGTTTTGTGGTCGTATCTGATCCCATTTAAAGTAAAAATTTGAACATTGTTGAAGAAGAAAACAATGCTAGCTCTATAGCATAGAAGAGGAAGTAGGTTGTCTCTAAAATCCTTCTTAATGACCAGTTGTGAAATGGTAATTTAGTCTTTCTGCGAATGTTGCTGGAAACCAAAAAATTATGTATCACTGGAATAAATTCTTCATTTATATAAAAATAAATATTTGTCAAGTCAAAAGACTATTTTTATTTATAAACAATTGCTTGTACCGGTATAATTGTATATAATTTAAATATGTATTATTTAATTCAGTTTTAGAACGGACATCTTGCTTTTTCAACCAAGCTTTGAAAAGCCCATAAACATTTTGATTGTTGAAGCTGTAATCCATTCTATGGAAAGATAGCCAAATATTTGTTGGAATTCATTTCTAATTGGATCTATAGATGCTATGTCCAGAAATATATTATGTTATGTCAAAATGTAAAGAGTTTCCAAACCATGCTTAATCTACTTGGTTGTCTTGTATGGTTGAGTTAAACTTATGTTTCTATTTTAAAAAAAAAATGTATTATAGCTGGTTGAGAATTTTTATGGATTTCTTGTGGTCATTAAGAAGATATTATTTTTAAAACTTCCTTCACAGTGGAGAAAATTATTGTCATTTATTTTATCAGTAAGGAAGTAGTGGATAAACCAACTATAGGCTAAGTTGAAAACAAAAGTTATGATTTAATATCATTTGGTTCATTACTAAGAGAAATTATGTGCTTTTTAGAAAACTCCTTTGACTTTGAAATTTGTAGTGAATAGAGGGTAAGGTTTATTGATAGGGTTAGACTTGATCAACCTTTAATTTCATTGTGTTACTAGAATTAACCTAGGAATGCATAAGAGTAGATTGAGGTGAATGATTTTCTTGAAAACCAAATGTGTTGAGTAGAAAAAATGTAAGGCATTTTGGTTATCTATTCATATAGCTTATTGGACCAAACAATATGATGCTGAAATTAAAATTAAATTCAAAATAGTATAACTAATGATTTTTAGGTTTATGAATGTTAATTTATTTAAATATATCCCATTAGTCTTCTAAATAACAATGGTACATTAGTAATATCATAGGGTAACGGAGGTATATGAGTTCTTTACATAGTAACACTTGATTCATGAGTTAGTTATTATCATCCACTCTTGTTTTAAAATTATTGCTTTGATAAATAGACGATTGAGTGGGGTATTAAAGGAAAGAACCATATTTATCACTACATATTTTTTTTAATACGAAGTTTATGTTTATATTAGCATTTTATGATTATTTTAGCATTAAGGGATATCTTTCTTGAAGAACACAAGCTTATACTTAAGAGGGGGGTGAATAGTATAAGACCACTTTTTACTTTTCTTTCCCAATCAATATTATGCAATGTAAAGATAGCAATATCAATAGCAATAATCAAAGCAATGCACAAATCACCACACACAATAGAGACACCAATTTAACGTGGTTCACCCAATGTGGGCTACTCCACAGAGAAAATATTTCACTAAAATTTTCTCAATCAATCTCTTGGGAATCCTTTCCCTATTACAATGTTTATGGACCTCTGTCCAAAGGAGACACCAATCCCCTAATCAAGTTCGTGGATCTCTATCCATAGGAGAACTCCTTTCTCCTTAGCTCTGATTGGTGATCTTCTAGAAGAACTATTGCCCCCACTACTCTGGCTAATGGATCTCTATCCACTGAAGACACCTATCCTCACTACCCTAGCTAATGGATCTCTATCCACTAGAGACTATCATCCTCTATACTCTATCACCTTCAAAGCTCTATCTCAAATTTGTACTAAACATAGTCCTTCTATCTAGCACAAATCTTCTCAATATCTATCTCTGGTCTAGCACAAACCTATCCTCAAATCTACACCAAAATCTATCCTCTAATCTGCACTAAACATAGTCCTTCGGTCTAGCACAAATCTATCCTCAATATCTATCCTCTGATCTGCACTAAACACAGTCCTTCGATCTAGCACAAATCTATCCTCAAGCCTTAACACAAAGCTTGACTCAATCTCAAATCAACTCTGCTAGATCTACCCCAAACCTTAACCCAAGGTTTGAACAAATCAATCAATCAACTCTGCTCACAAGTCTACTCAAAGACTTATCTCAAATATACCTTGTAAGCTTCCACAAAAGCTCACACTAATCTATCCACAAGTCCTCTCTAGAACTTTCCAATCACTCAACAAGTCCTCACTAGAACTTATCCAAAATAAGCTTCCACAAAAGCTCACACAAATCTATCCACAAGTCTTCTCAAATACTTACCTCAAATCTTCTCAACAAGTCCACACTAGAACTTGTCCAATCTCATAGAAATATAAAGAGAATTGTTAGAGACTCAATATGCTTCACATTCATCACAATGCTCAATCACTTTTAATCACTCTTTTAGAAAAATATAGAGAATTGTTAGAGACTCAATATGCTTCACATTCACCTAATTCTCAATCACTCTTTTAGAAACATATAGAGAATTGTTAGAGACTCAATATGCTTCACATTCATCAATACTCAATTACTTTCAATCACCTTCTCAAATCAATTTAGAATATAGAATAATTTGTTTTATAGAACTTGAACTATCACTTCACACATCCACTTGACTAGGCTCAACCAACTCTACTCAACCAATCACTCAATGAAGTAATCCTTGCTCACAAACCCTAGTCCAAGCATATGAACACTCACTCAAAATATTTCCAACAATGCTTATCAACCAATCTCACATAACAATGATACTCATGTTCTTTCCAAACCCTAGTTCAAGTTCTTCACTCAATTACTCACTTCAACAATAATGCTTATAAAACAATCTTCACATAACAATGATACTCATGTTCTTTGCAAACCCTAGTTCAAGTTCTTCACTCAATTACTCACTTCAACAACAATGCTTATAAAACAAGGTGCATAGCATTCACTTCTCAATAGCTCAACAACTCAATAAGGAAACCTAATCAAGTCCTTTTCACTCCAAAGTTGTTTTCCATAAAACCAACCAATCAACTCAACCAAGGAAGAATATGCCCATACCTTTTTTTTTATGTAGAAGTAGACCATACAAATCTGCCTCAATTATAACCACTTCTTTGCCAAGTACAAAGAGTTAGATGAGAAGAATTATCACTCTAACACTTTTCACAATTTACCTTAGTCACAAAGATAAATTAAATCTCAAATACACCTTATTGCTCCATCTCAATAATAAAATTCAACATCATAAATTTCATCAAAATCCCCTATAAAAATATAACTCAACTTCTACTTATAACTCCTTACTTAATATTGCATTTAATTTAAATAACTCTCTTTATAACTTAATGCAATAAATTAATTTCTACTTTCCTAAGGTAAAAACAATAATTACCCTAGCCAAATTAATCTTTCACCACTTAGGTAAAATAAGAAATTACTTACACCTTATCCCTCCAACAACCTTAGCATATGCAATAATAAAATTAAAATAAAACCTTTATTATCTGCTCCACAATCGAGGGATTCGAACTTGCACCAAATGCTTTATTAGCACCTTGGTCGTGGCTTCCACACTGTGTGAGCCACGTGCTCACCTTGCTGCTCTAAAGCACAATGTGCACTTTATCTTATTCAATCTCCCCTAGAGCCTTTGGATCTTCTTCTAACACGATGCCTACTCCACATGCACTTTAGAGGTACCTTTCATTCGATTTCACATGAGCTCTTTCTAACCGAATATTGTGGATAATTTTTGAATGCCAAACATATGGTTTGGCTTAAGGTATAAATACCTTTGTCCTTAATTTCATGCACGTCTATGGAGATGAATTCGTTGGGGGTCGGTGCTAATGTTTTGGCTTCAAATATTTAATTTATAATCATTAGAATTTAAATATTATAAATTAATATTTAAATATTTTGGCTTTATTAAAGATTAAAGCCTCCTTAGGTTTTAATAAAAAACTTTTATTTTGCCCACTATGGTTTTTAATGAAAACCTTTTATTTTTCTCATCCATGGTTTTAATAAAAACCTTTTATTTATGCTTCACATAATATTAAAAATAAATATTATGAAGCTCTTTTGCCATCAACCTTTTGCATTGCTCCTTTTGACCTTTTGACATCAACGGTAGCTCATTCCTTGACATCAATGACAACTTCATTCCTTGACATCAATGACAACTTCGACTCAAAATGTCCAACAATCTCCCCCTTTGTCATTGATGGCAACCCAAATTATTTTTACCAAACACTTGACCTTTTTCTTGTTTTGCTCCCCCTAGGACATTGCTCCCCCTGTCTCAATGCTCTCTCCTTAAACCAAATATCTCCCCCTTACTCAAATCTCTCCCCCTTTGACATCAATGGCAAAGGGTCACCTTTGGGGCTCGGGGCTAAGAATGAGTCTCTTAGCTTAGCCCCTCCCCCACCTCCTCTTGAGGTGGTTAATTCTAGGGTGGGAGTATTTCTACTCCCAACAAGCATTGGTCTTTACCTTTGTCCTCTTTCCTTCTCATCTGATCCTTATGATTCCTTTGATTGTTCCTCTCCATGTCCATATTCATGTTCATGTCCATATTCATATTCTTGTTCCTATTCTTGTTTATATTCATATCCATATTCTTGTTCTTGCTTCCTATTCATGTTCATATCCATATTCTTGTTCATGTTCCTATTCCTATTCCTATTCATGTTCATGTTCATGTTCATGCTTGATTCTGGAATGTCTGCTCTACACCACTTTGTTGTATGTCCATAATTATTGCACTTATAACACTTAATGTTATTATTCCTTGGAGGTGCAAATGTCTTGGGATTTCTCTTGGTGAAGCCATATCCTTTTCTATCATGAACCCCGCAATTCATTGCCTTGTGACCAAACTGATTACATGAGTAGCAATACCCATGGAAAAGTTATCTGTTCCTGAAATTCCCATATTCTTGTCTTTCATGTGTCCTACACTGTGAAGCCATGTGCCCAAATCTGTGACATGAGAAACATCTTCCATTGAAATTTCCTTGTCTTGACCTCATTGGTCTCTTAGTCTCTCTTAACCTATTCTGATTGTTGTTCCATCTGTTTCTTCTTTGTGCATTGTTCCTTTCCTTGTTGAACTTTCTATTGTCCAACTCATCCTCAGAAGTCTCACTTTCTCTTACACTATCTTCTTCTGAAGTTTCTTCTTCTTCAGAACTTGAGGTTGACTCTTCTTCTTGTTTCTTTTGAGCTTGTTCAAAACCAAGACCTATTTTGTTTGTTGACCTTCTTTGTACCTTGATCATCTTATCCATAATATTTGAACTCTTTCCAAACTTGTGTAGCTTATCCTTGGATTTTTCTAAATCTTCCCTTAGTAGAGCTACTTCTTGTTCTAACCTTTCACATTCTAAGACCTTTGCTTCTAACTTATCCTTGAACTTCTTTGTCTTAGCCATTGACTTGTTTAGATCCTCTATAAGCTTTCCTCTCTCTTCATCACATTCTTGAAACTGAAATTCAAGTTTAGAGTTTTGCTTTCTTACCTTCTTTAAAGTTTTAAGAGCATAAATAAGTTCTCCCTCAAGATCAACTCCTCCTTTTTCTGATTCTTCCTCTATTTGTTTACCTTTGTCAACATCTTCATTTTTTTTTGACTTGTCTTCTATAGGATCACCTTCTTCTTCTTCTAGTGCCATTAGAATATTCTCTTCTGGTCCTTCAAGTGCATCCTCATATTCATCATCACTAAAACTAAAACCATTCCTTGTACAACTATCTTCAAGATGTCCAAAATTACCACATCTAAAACACTTGAGAATTATTGGTGACCTTTTCTTGACTTCTTCTTTTTCTTCAATCATAAATAGGACTTCATATTTATCATTATCTTAAAAACTATTATCACTATCACTTGAGTACTTACTTGCCTTGTCTACATAGTAGCTCCTCTTTTGTCTTTGAAAGAACTTCTTTCCTTGTCTACCTTGTCCATCCTTACCTTTCTTTTGGTACCTATATTTTTTTGATTCCCTATTCCTATGATCCTATTTTTCTTCATCATTGTTATTTTTAGCTTCTTGAAAATCAGTTGCATAGTGACCATACTTTCCACAATTGAAACATCTAACAAATTTTGCATCTTTAAATATTCTTGAATCTTTATTCCTTCTACCATAATTTGCTTCTTCATCACTGGATGACTCATTGCTTGATTCTGACTTCTTACCCTTTGTCTTCTTAATTGCTTTGAAGGTTGCTTCCTTCCTGGATTAGGTTCCTCTTTTGTTCTTAACTCAAAAGTTGTAAGAATACCAAGTAACATATCTCTTGTCAAAGAATCACCATCTTTTGATTCTTCTATAGCATAAATATTTTCACTAAATATTTTTGGAAGAGATCTTAAGACCTTATCACAAACATCTGATTCTTCAACATTAAGTCCAAGTCCTTGCATGGCATTAACAACCTCATCTACTCAAAGTAGATAAGTACTAATGTTTTCCTCATCCTTCATTCTTAATTCTTCAAATTGTCCTTTGAGATTTCGTATCTTTGCCTTTTTGACACTTTTATCTCCTTCATATATACTTTGCAACTTATCCCAAATTCCTTTTGCATCTTTACAATGCATAACTTTTATGGACTCTGTTCTATGCAAACCTCTCAAAATTGCATTCATTGCTTTTGAATTGTAATGTTGTAGAAGCTTACCTTCCTTATCTGTAGGTGGATCAACTGGTGGTATGTATCCATTTTCAACTACTTCCCAAATTTCATTGCCAAGTGCCATTAGGTGAATCTTCATTCTCATACTCCAATATATATAATCACTTCCATAAAATATTGGTGTTGAATTATCTGATGACACATTCTTAGAATCCATTGTGTTCTTGAAAGCTTTTCCTTCAAGCTGTTAAACTCTTTCGAAGGAACCCACTCTGATACCAATTGAAGAACACAAGCTTATACTGAGAGGGGGTGAATAGTATAAGACCACTTTTTACTTTTCTTTCCCAATCAATATTATGCAATGTAAATATAGCAATATCAATAATAGTAATCAAAGCAATGCACAAATCACCACACACAATAGAGACACCAATTTAACGTGGTTCACCCAATGTGGGCTACTCCATGGAGAAAATATTTCACTAAAATTTTCTCAATCAATCTCTTGGGAATCCTTTCCCTATTATAATGTTTATGGACCTCTATCCAAAGGAGACACCAATCCCCTAATCAAGTTCATGGATCTCTATCCATAGGAGAACTCCTTTCTCCTTAGCTCTGATTGGTGATCTTCTAGAAGAACTATTGCCCCCACTACTCTGGCTAATGGATCTCTATCCACTGAAGACACCTATCCTCACTACCCTAGCTAATGGATCTCTATCCACTAGAGACTATCATCCTCTATACTCTATCACCTTCAAATATCTATCTCAAATCTGTACTAAACATAGTCCTTCGGTCTAGCACAAATCTGCTCAATCTCTATCTCTGGTCTGGCACAAACCTATCCTCAAATCTACACCAAACTCTATCCTCAAATCTGTACTAAACATAGTCCTTCGGTCTAGCACAAATATATCCTCAATATCTATTCTTTGATCTGCACTAAACATAGTCCTTTGATCTAGCACAAATCTATCCTCAATATTTGTCTTCAAGCCTTAACACAAAGCTTGACTTAATCTCAAATCAACTCTACTAGATCTACCCCAAACCTTAACTCAAGGTTTGAACAAATCAATCAATCAACTCTGCTCACAAGTCTACTCAAAGACTTATCTCAAATCTACCTTGTAAGCATTCCACAAAATCTCACACTAATCTATCCACAAGTCCTCTCTAGAACTTGTCCAATTTTATCAATAAGTCCTCACTAGAACTTATATAATTTTCCTCTTTCAAGTCTTCTCAAAGACTTACCTCAAATATTCTCAACAAGTCCACACTAGAACTTGTCCAATCTCATAGAAACATAAAGAGAATTGTTAGAGACTCAATATGCTTCACATTCATCACAATGCTCAATTACTTTCAATCACTCTTTTAGAAACATATAGAGAATTGTTAGAGACTCAATATGCTTCACATTCACCTCAATTCTCAATCACTTTCAATCACTCTTTTTAGAAACATATAGAGAATTGTTAGAGACTCAATATGCTTCACATTCACCTCAATACTCAATCACTTTCAATCACCTTCTCAAATCAATTTAGAATATAGAATAATTTATTTCATAGAACTTGAACTATCACTTCACACATCCACTTGACTAGGCTCAACCAACTCTACTCAACCAATCACTCAATGAAATAATCCTTTCTCACAAACCCTAGTCCAAGCATATGAACACTCACTCAAAATGTTTCCAACAATGCTTATCAACCAATCTCACATAACAATGATACTCATGTTCTTTCCAAACCCTAGTTCAAGTTCTTCACTCAATCACTCACTTCAACAACAATGCTTATAAAACAATCTTCACATAACAATGATACTCATGTTCTTTGCAAACCCTAGTTCAAGTTCTTCACTCAATTACTCACTTCAACAATAATGCTTATAAAACAAGGTGTATAGCATTCACTTCTCAATAGCTCAACAACTCAATAAGGAAACCTAATCAAGTCCTTTTCACTCCAAAGTTGTTTTCCAGAAAATCAACCAATCAACTCAACCAAGGAAGAATATGCCCATACCTTTTATTTGATGTAGAAGTAGACCACAAATCTATCACAATCATAAACACTTCTTTGCCAAGTACAAAGAGTTAGATGACAAGAATTATCACTCTAACACTTTTCACAATTTACCTTAATCACAAAGATAAATTAAATCTCAAATACACCTTATTGCTCCATCTCAATAATAATATTCAACATCATAAATTTCATCAAAATCCCTATAAAAATATAACTCAACTTCTACTTATAACTCCCTACTCAATATTGCATTTAATTTAAATAAATCTCTTTATAACTTAATGCAATAAATTAATTTCCATTTTCCTAAGGTAAAAACAATAATTACCCTAGCCAAATTAACCTTTCACCACTTAGGTGAAAATCAGAAATTACTTACACCTTATACCTCCAACAACCTTAGCATATGCAATAATAAAAATAAAATAAAACTTTATTACCCACTCCAATCGGTGGGATTCGAACTTGCACCAAATGCTTCAGCAACGCCTTGGTCGTGGCTTCCACGTCATGTGAGCCACGTGCTCACCTTGCTCCACTAAAGCACAATGTGCACTTTATCCTCTTCACTCTTCCCTAGAGCCTTTGGCTCTTCTTCCAACATGGTTCCTGCTCCACATGCACTTTGAAGGCCTTTTTGATTTCACATGAGCTCTTTCTCATGAATATTATGGATATTTTTGAATCCAAACATAAGGTTTGGCTTAAGGTATAAATACCTTATGCCCTTGTTCCATGCACGTCGATGGAGATGAATTCATTGGGGGTCGGCGCTAATGTTTTGGCTTCAAATATTTAATTTATAATTTATTTAAATTCATTAGAATTTAAATATTATAAATTAATATTTAAATATTTTGGCTTTATTAAGGATTAAAGCCTCCTTAGGTTTTAATAAAAACCTTTTATTTTATATGGTTTTAATAAAACCTTTTATTTTGCCCACTATGGTTTTTAATAAAAACCTTTTATTTTTTATAACCATGGTTTTTAATAAAAACCTTTTATTTATGCTTTACATAATATTTAAAAATAAATATTATGAAGCTCTTTTGCCATCAACCTTTTGCATTGCTCCTTTTGACCTTTTGACATCAATGGTAGCTTATTCCTTGACATCAATGACAACTTCATTCCTTGACATCAATGACAACTTTGACTCAAAATGTCCAACAATCTCCCCCTTTGTCATTGATGGCAACCCAAATTATTTTTACCAAACACTTGACCTTTTTCTTGTTTCTCCCCCTGGACATTGCTCCCCCTGTCTCAATGCTCTCTCCTTAAACCAAATCTCTCCCCTTACTCAAATCTCTCCCCCTTTGACATCAATGGCAAAGGGTCACCTTTGGGGCTCGGGGCTAAGAATGAGTCTCTTAGCTTAGCCCCTCCCCCACCTCCTCTTGAGGTGGTTAATTCTGGGGTGGGAGTATTTCTACTCCCAACAAGCACTAGTCTTTACCTTTATCCTCTTTCCTTCTCATCTGATCCTTCTGATTCCTTTGATTATTTTTTTTCCTATCCATATTCTTGTCTCTTCATGCTTGATTCTAGAATGTCTGCTCTACACCACTTTGTTGTATGTCCATCATTATTGCACTTATAACACTTAATGTTATTATTCCTTGGAGGTGCAAATGTCTTAGGATTTCTCCTGGTGAAGCCATATCCTTTTCTATCATGAACCCTGCAATTCATTGCCTTGTGACCAAACTGATTACATGAGTAGCAATACCCATGGAAAAGTTGTCTGTTCCTGAAATTCCCATATTCTTGTCTTTCATGTGTCCTGCACTGTGAAGCCATGTGCCCAAATCTGTGACATGAGAAACATCTTCCATTGAAATTTCCTTGTCTTGACCTCATTGGTCTCTTAGTCTCTCTTAACCTATTCTGATTGTTGTTCCATCTGTTTCTTCTTTGTGCATTGTTCCTTTCCTTGTTGAACTTTCTGTTGTCCAACTCATCCTCAGAAGTCTCACTTTCTCTTACACTATCTTCTTCTGAAGTTTCTTCTTCTTCAGAACTTGAGGTTGACTCTTCTTCTTGTTTCTTTTGAGCTTGTTCAAAACCAAGACCTATTTTTTTTGTTGACCTTCTTTGTACCTTGATCATCTTATCCACAATATTTGAACTCTTTCCAAACTTGTGTAGCTTATCCTTGGATTTTTCTAAATCTTCCCTTAGTAGAGCTACTTCTTGTTCTAACCTTTCACATTCTAAGACCTTTGCTTCTAACTTATCCTTGAACTTCTTTGTCTTAGCCATTGACTTGTTTAGATCCTCTATAAGCTTTCCTCTCTCTTCATCACATTCTTGAAATTGAAATTCAAGTTTGGAGTTTTGCTTTCTTACCTTCTTTAAAGTTTTAAGAGCATAAATAAGCTCTCCCTCAAGATCAACTCCTCCTTTTTCTGATTCTTCCTCTATTTGTTTGCCTTTGTCAACATCTTCATTCTTTTTTGACTTGTCTTCTATAGGATCACCTTCTTCTTCTTCTAGTGCCATTAGAATATTCTCTTCTGGTCCTTCAAGTGCATCCTCATATTCATCATCACTAAAACTAAAACCATTCCTTGTACAACTATCTTCAAGATGTCCAAAATTACCACATCTAAAACACTTGAGAATTATTGGTGACCTTTTCTTGACTTCTTCTTTTTCTTCAATCATAAATAGGACTTCATATTTATCATTATCTGAAAAACTATTATCACTATCACTTGAGTACTTACTTGCCTTGTCTGCATAGTAGCTCCTCTTTTGTCTTTGAAATAACTTCTTTCCTTGTCTACCTTGTCCATCCTTGCCTTTCTTTTGGTACCTGTATCTTTCTGATTCCCTGTTCCTATGATCCTATTTTTCTTCATCATTGTTATTTTTAGCTTCTTGAAAATCAGTTGCATAGTGACCATACTTTCCACAATTGAAACATCTAACAGATTTTGCATCTTTAAATCTTCTTGAATCTTTATTCCTTCTACCATAATTTGCTTCTTCATCACTGGATGACTCATTGCTCGATTCTGACTTCTTACCCTTTGTCTTCTTAATTGCTTTGAAGGTTGCTTCCTTCCAGTGATTAGGTTCCTCTTTTGTTCTTAACTCAAAAGTTGTAAGAATACCAAGTAACATATCTCTTGTCAAAGAATCACCATCTTTTGATTCTTCTATAGCAGAAATATTTTCACTAAATATTTTTGGAAGAGATCTTAAGACCTTATCACAAACATCTGATTCTTCAACATTAAGTCCAAGTCCTTGCATGGCATTAACAACCTCATCTACTCGAAGTAGATAAGTACTAATGTTTTCCTCATCCTTCATTCTTAATTCTTCAAATTGCCCTTTGAGATTTCGTATCTTTACCTTTTTGACACTTTTATCTCCTTCATATATGCTTTGCAACTTATCCCAAATTCCTTTTGCATATTTACAATGCATAACTTTTATTGACTATGTTCTATGCAAACCTCTCAAAATTGCATTCATTGCTTTTGAATTGTAATGTTGTAGAAGCTTACCTTCCTTATCTGTAGGTGGATCAACTGGTGGTATGTATCCATTTTCAACTACTTCCCAAATTTCATTGCCAAGTGCCATCAGGTGAATCTTCATTCTCATACTCCAAAATATATAATCACTTCCATCAAATATTGGTGTTGAATTATCTGAGGACACATTCTTAGAATCCATTATGTTCTTGAAAGCTTTTCCTTCAAGTTGTTAAACTCTTTCGAAGGAACCCACTCTGATACCAATTGAAGAACACAAGCTTATACTGAGAGGGGGTGAACAGTATAAGACCACTTTTTACTTTTCTTTCCCAATCAATATTATGCAATGTAAAGATAGCAATATCAATAATAGTAATCAAAGCAATGCACAAATCACCACACACAATAGAGACACCAATTTAACATGGTTCACCCAATGTGGGCTACTCCACAGAGAAAATATTTCACTAAAATTTTCTCAATCAATATCTTGGGAATCCTTTCCCTATTACAATGTTTATGGACCTCTGTCCAAAGGAGACACCAATCCCCTAATCAAGTTTATGGATCTCTATCCATAGGAGAACTCCTTTCTCCTTAGCTCTGATTGGTGATCTTCTAGAAGAACTATTGCCCCCACTACTCTGGCTAATGGATCTCTATCCACTGAAGACTCCTATCCTCACTACCCTGGCTAATGGATCTCTATCCACTAGAGACTATCATCCTCTATACTCTATCACCTTCAAATATCTATCTCAAATCTACACTAAACATAGTCCTTCGATCTAGCACAAATCTGCTCAATATCTATCTCTGGTCTGGCACAAACCTATCCTCAAATCTGCACCAAAATCTATCCTCTAATCTGTACTAAACATAGTCCTTCGGTCTAGCACAAATCTATCCTCAATATCTATTCTCTGATCTGCACTAAACATAGTCCTTTGGTCTAGCACAAATCTATCCTCAATATCTATCTTCAAGCCTTAACACAAAGCTTGAATTAATCTCAAATCAACTCTGCTAGATCTACCCCAAACCTTAACCCAAGGTTTGAACAAATCAATCAATCAACTCTGCTCACAAGTCTACTCAAAGACTTGTCTCAAATCTACCTTGTAAGCTTCCACAAAATCTCACACTAATCTATCCACAAGTCCTCTCTAGAACTTGTCCAATCTCTCAACAAGTCCTCACTAGAACTTGTCTCAATCTGCTCAATAAGTCCTCACTAGAACTTATCCAATTTCTCTCAATAGTATATGTAAAGCTTCCACAAAAGCTCACATAAATCTATCCACAAGTCTTCTCAAAGACTTACCTCAAATCTTCTCAACAAGTCCACACTAGAACTTGTCCAATCTCATAGAAACATAAAGAGAATTGTTAGAGACTCAATATGCTTCACATTCATCACAATGCTCAATTATTTTCAATCACTCTTTTAGAAACATATAGAGAATTTTTAGAGACTCAATATGCTTCACATTCACCTCAATACTCAATCACTTTCAATCACTCTTTTAGAAACATATAGAGAATTGTTAGAGACTCAATATGCTTCACATTCACCTCAATACTCAATCACTTTCAATCACCTTCTCAACTCAATTCAGAATATAGAATAATTTATTTTATAGAACTTGAACTATCACTTCACACATCCACTTGACTAGGCTCAACCAACTCTACTCAACCAATCACTCAATGAAATAATCCTTGCTCACAAACCCTAGTCCAAGCATATGAACACTCACTCAAAATATTTCCAACAATGCTTATCAACCAATCTCACATAACAATGATACTCATGTTCTTTCCAAACCCTAGTTCAAGTTCTTCACTCAATTACTCACTTCAACAACAATGCTTATAAACAATCTTCACATAACAATGATACTCATGTTCTTTGCAAACCCTAGTTCAAGTTCTTCACTCAATTACTCACTTCAACAACAATGCTTATAAAACAAGGTGCATAGCATTCACTTCTCAATAGCTCAACAACTCAATAAGGAAACCTAATCAAGTCCTTTTCACTCCAAAGTTGTTTTCTAGAAAACCAACCAATCAACTCAACCAAGGAAGAATGTACCCATACCTTTTATTTGATGTAGAAGTAGACCACACAAATCTACCACAATCATAAACACTTCTTTGCCAAGTACAAAGAGTTAGATGACAAGAATTATCACTCTAACACTTTTCACAATTTACCTTAATCACAAAGATAAATTAAATCTCAAATACACCTTATTGCTCCATCTCAATAATAACATTCAACATCATAAATTTCATCAAAATTCCCTATAAAAATATAACTCAACTTCTACTTATAACTCCCTACTCAATATTGCATTTAATTTAAATAACTCTCTTTATAACTTAATGCAATAAATCAATTTCCATTTTCCTAAGGTAAAAATAATAATTACCCTAGCCAAATTAACCTTTCACCACTTAGGTGAAAATAAAAATTACTTACACCTTATACCTCCAACAACCTTAGCATGTGCAATAATAAAAATTAAAATAAAACCTTTATTACCCCCTCCACAATCGACGGGATTCAAACTTGCGCCAAATGCTTCGACAACACCTTGGTCGTGACTTCCACATCGTGTGAGCCATGTGCTCACATTTCTACTCTAAAGTACAATGTGTGCTTTATCCTCTTCACTCTCCCCTAGAGCCTTTGGCTCTTCTTCCAACATGACACCTGCTCCACATGCACTTCGAAGGTGCCTTTCATTCGATTTCGCATGAGCTCTTTCTCATCGAATATCATGGATATTTTTTGAATGCCAAACATAAGGTTTGGCTTAAGGTATAAATACCTTTGCCCTTGATTTCATGCATGTCGATGGAGATGAATTCATTGGGGGTCGGCGCTAATGTTTTGGCTTCAAATATTTAATTTATAATTTATTTAAATTCATTAGAATTTAAATATTATAAATTAATATTTAAATATTTTGGCTTTATTAAGGATTAAAGCCTCCTTAGGTTTTAATAAAAACCTTTTACTTTTCCCATTATGGTTTTTAATAAAACCTTTTATTTTGCCCACTATGGTTTTTAATAAAAACCTTTTATTTATGCTTTACATAATATTAAAAATAAATATTATGAAGCTCTTTTGCCATCAACCTTTTGCATTGCTCCTTTTGACCTTTTGACATCAATGGTAGCTCATTCCTTGACATCAATGACAACTTCATTCCTTGACATCAATGACAACTTCATGGACTCAAAATGTCCAACAATCTCCCCCTTTGTCATTGATGGCAACCCAAATTATTTTTACCAAACACTTGACCTTTTTCTTGTTCTGCTCCCCTTGGGACATTGCTCCCCCTGTCTCAATGCTCTCTCCTTAAACCAAATCTCTCCCCCTTACTCAAATATCTCCCCCTTTGACATCAATGGCAAAGGGTCACCTTTGGGGCTCGGGGCTAAGAATGAGTCTCTTAGCTTAGCCCCTCCCCCACCTCCTCTTGAGGTGGTTAATTCTGGGGTGGGAGTATTTCTACTCCTAACAAGCACTGGTCTTTACCTTTATCCTCTTTCCTTCTCATCTGATCCTTCTGATTCCTTTGATATTCCTTTTTTTTCTTTCTCTTCTATCATCCTTCTATTGTTCCTGTTCATGCTTGATTCTAGAATGTCTGCTCTACACCACTTTGTTGTATGTCCATCATTATTGCACTTATAACACTTAATGTTATTATTCCTTGGAGGTGCAAATATCTTAGGATTTCTCCTAGTGAAGCCATATCCTTTTCTATCATGAACCCTGCAATTCATTGCCTTGTGACCAAACTGATTACATGAGTAGCAATACCCATGGAAAAGTTATCTGTTCCTAAAATTCCCATATTCTTGTCTTTCATGTGTCCTACACTATGAAGCCATGTGCCCAAATCTGTGACATGAGAAACATCTTCCATTGAAGTTTCCTTGTCTTGACCTCATTGGTCTCTTAGTCTCTCTATTCTGATTGTTGTTCCATCTGTTTCTTCTTTGTGCATTGTTCCTTTCCTTGTTGAACTTTCTATTGTCCAACTCATCCTCAGAAGTCTCACTTTCTCTTACACTGTCTTCTTCTAAAGTTTCTTCTTCTTTAAAACTTGAGGTTGACTCTTCTTCTTGTTTCTTTTGAGCTTGTTCAAAACCAAGACCTATTTTGTTTGTTGACCTTCTTTGTACCTTGATCATCTTATCCACAATATTTGAACTCTTTCCAAACTTGTGTAGCTTATCCTTGGATTTTTCTAAATCTTCCCTTAGTAGAGCTACTTCTTGTTCTAACTTTTCACATTCTAAGACCTTTGCTTCTAACTTATCCTTGAACTTCTTTGTCTTAGCCATTGACTTGTTTAGATCCTCTATAAGCTTTCCTCTCTCTTCATCACATTCTTGAAACTGAAATTCAAGTTGGGAGTTTTGCTTTCTTACCTTCTTTAAAGTTTTAAGAGCATAAATAAGCTCTCCCTCAAGATCAACTCCTCCTTTTTTTGATTCTTCCTCTATTTGTTTGCCTTTGTCAACATCTTCATTCTTTTCTGACTTGTCTTCTATAGGATCACCTTCTTCTTCTTCTAGTGCCATTAGAATATTCTCTTCTGGTCCTTCAAGTGCATCCTCATATTCATCATCACTAAAACTAAAACCATTCCTTGTACAACTATCTTCAAGATGTCCAAAATTACCACATCTAAAACACTTGAGAATTATTGGTGACCTTTTCTTGACTTCTTTTTTTCTTCAATCAAAAATAGGACTTCATATTTATCATTATCTGAAAAACTATTATCACTATCACTTGAGTACTTACTTGCCTTGTCTGCATAGTAGCTCCTCTTTTGTCTTTGAAAGAACTTCTTTCCTTGTCTACCTTGTCCATCCTTGCCTTTCTTTTGGTACCTGTATTTTTCTGATTCCCTGTTCTTGTGATCCTATTTTTCTTCATCATTGTTATTTTTAGCTTCTTGAAAATCAGTTGCATAGTGACCATACTTTCCACAATTGAAACATCTAACATATTTTGCATCTTTAAATCTTCTTGAATCTTTATTCCTTCTACCATAATTTGCTTCTTCATCACTGGATGACTCATTGCTTGATTCTGACTTCTTACCCTTTGTCTTCTTAATTGCTTTGAAGGTTGCTTCCTTCTGGATTAGGTTCCTCTTTTGTTCTTAACTCAAAAGTTGTAAGAATACCAAGTAACATATCTCTTGTCAAAGAATCACCATCTTTTGATTCTTCTATAGCAGAAATATTTTCACTAAATACTTTTGGAAGAGATCTTAAGACCTTATCACAAACATCTGATTCTTCAACATTAAGTCCAAGTCCTTGCATGGCATTAACAACCTCATCTACTCGAAGTAGATAAGTACTAATGTTTTCCTCATCCTTCATTCTTAATTCTTCAAATTGCCCTTTGAGATTTCGTATCTTTGCCTTTTTGACACTTTTATCTCCTTCATATATGCTTTGCAACTTATCCCAAATTCCTTTTGCATCTTTACAATGCATAACTTTTATTGATTTTGTTCTATGCAAACCTCTCAAAATTGCATTCATTGCTTTTGAATTGTAATGTTGTAGAAGCTTACCTTCCTTATCTGTAGGTGGATCAACTGGTGGTATGTATCCATTTTCAACTGCTTCCCAAATTTCATTGCCAAGTGCCATCAGGTGAATCTTCATTCTCATACTCCAAAATATATAATCACTTCCATAAAATATTGGTGTTGAATTATCTGAGGACACATTCTTAGAATCCATTGTGTTCTTGAAAGATTTTCCTTCAAGTTGTTAAACTCTTTCGAAGGAACCCGCTCTGATACCAATTGAAGAACACAAGCTTATACTGAGAGGGGGGTGAATAGTATAAGACCACTTTTTACTTTTCTTTCCCAATCAATATTATGTAATGTAAATATAGCAATATCAATAGTAGTAATCAAAGCAATGCACAAATCACCACACACAATAGAGACACCAATTTAACGTGGTTCACCCAATGTGGGCTACTCCATGGAGAAAATATTTCACTAAAATTTTCTCAATCAATCTCTTGGGAATCCTTTCCCTATTACAATGTTTATGGACCTCTATCCAAAGGAGACACCAATCCCCTAATCAAGTTCATGGATCTCTATCCATAGGAGAACTCCTTTCTCCTTAGCTCTAATTAGTGATCTTCTAGAAGAACTATTGCCCCCACTACTCTAGCTAATGGATCTCTATCCACTGAAGACTCCTATCCTCACTACCCTAGCTAATGGATCTCTATCCATTGGAGACTATCATCCTCTATACTCTATCACCTTCAAATATCTATCTCAAATCTACACTAAACATAGTCCTTCGATTTAGCACAAATCTTCTCAATATCTATCTCTGGTCTGGCATAAACCTATCCTCAAATCTGCACCAAAATCTATCCTCTAATCTATACTAAACATAGTCCTTCGATCTAGCACAAATCTATCCTCAATATTTATTCTCTGATCTGCACTAAACATAGTCCTTTGGTCTAGCACAAATCTATCCTCAATATTTGTCCTCAAGCCTTAACACAAAGCTTGACTTAATCTCAAATCAACTCTACTAGATCTACCCCAAACCTTAACCCAAGGTTTGAACAAATCAATCAATCAACTCTGCTCACAAGTCTACTCAAAGACTTATCTCAAATATACCTTGTAAGCTTCCATAAAATCTCACACTAATCTGTCCACAAGTCCTCTCTAGAACTTGTCCAATTTTCAACAAGTCCTCACTAGAACTTGTCTCAATCTTCTCAATAAGTCCTCACTAGAACTTATCCAATATTCTTCAATAGTATATGTAAGCTTCCACAAAAGCTCACACAAATCTATCCACAAGTCTTCTCAAAGACTTACCTCAAATATTCTCAACAAGTCCACACTAGAACTTGTCCAATCTCATAGAAACATAAAGAGAATTTTTAGAGACTCAATATGCTTCTCATTCATCACAATGCTCAATTATTTTTAATCACTCTTTTAGAAACATATAGAGAATTTTTAGAGACTCAATATGCTTCACATTCACCTCAATACTCAATCACTTTCAATCACTCTTTTAGAAACATATAGAGAATTGTTAGAGACTCAATATGCTTCACATTCACCTCAATGCTCAATCACTTTCAATCACCTTCTCAACTCAATTCAGAATATAGAATAATTTGTTTCATAGAACTTGAACTATCACTTCACACATCCACTTGACTAGGCTCAACCAACTCTACTCAACCAATCACTCAATGAAATAATCCTTGCTCACAAACCCTAGTCCAAGCATATGAACACTCACTCAAAATGTTTCCAACAATGCTTATCAACCAATCTCACATAACAATGATACTCATGTTCTTTCCAAACCCTAGTTCAAGTTCTTCACTCAATTACTCACTTCAAAAAATGCTTATAAACTTTCTTCAAAAAATGCTTATAAAACAAGGTGCATAGCATTCACTTCTCAATAGCTCAACAACTCAATAAGGAAACCTAATCAAGTCCTTTTCACTCCAAAGTTGTTTTCTAGAAAACCAACCAATCAACTCAACCAAGGAAGAATGTACCCATACCTTTTATTTGATGTAGAAGTAGACCACACAAATCTGCCACAATCATAAACACTTCTTTGCCAAGTACAAAGAGTTAGATGACAAGAATTATCACTCTAACACTTTTCACAATTTACCTTAATCACAAAGATAAATTAAATCTCAAATACACCTTATTACTCCATCTCAATAATAACATTCAACATCATAAATTTCATCAAAATCCCCTATAAAAATATAACTCAACTTCTACTTATAACTCCCTACTCAATATTGCATTTAATTTAAATAACTCTCTTTATAACTTAATGCAATAAATCAATTTCCATTTTCCTAAGGTAAAAACAATAATTACCCTAGCCAAATTAACCTTTCACCACTTAGGTGAAAATAAAAAATTACTTACACCTTATACCTCCAACAACCTTAGCATGTGCAATAATAAAAATCAAAATAAAACCTTTATTACCCACTCTGCAATCGATGGGATTCAAACTTGCACCAAATGCTTCAACAATACCTTGGTCGTGGCTTCCATGCCATGTGAGCCACGTGCTCACCTTGCTGCTCTAAAGTACAATGTGTGCTTTATCCTCTTCACTCTCCCCTAGAGCCTTTGGCTCTTCTTCCAACATGATGCCTGCTCCACACGCACTTCGAAGGTACCTTTCGTTCGATTTCACATGAGCTCTTTCTCACCGAATATCATGGATATTTTTTGAATGCCAAACATAAGGTTTGGCTTAAGGTATAAATACCTTTGCCCTTGATTTCATGCACGTCGATGGAGATGAATTCGTTGGGGTTGGCGCTAATGTTTTGGCTTCAAATATTTAATTTATAATTTATTTAAATTCATTAGAATTTAAATATTATAAATTAATATTTAAATATTTTGGCTTTATTAAGGATTAAAGCCTCCTTAGGTTTTAATAAAAACCTTTTACTTTGCCCATTATGGTTTTTAATAAAACCTTTTATTTTGCCCACTATGGTTTTTAATAAAAACCTTTTATTTTGTCCAACCATGGTTTTAATAAAAACCTTTTATTTATGCTTTACATAATATTAAAAATAAATATTATGAAGCTCTTTTGCCATCAACCTTTTGCATTGCTCCTTTTGACCTTTTGACATCAACGGTAGCTCATTCCTTGACATCAATGACAACTTCATTCCTTGACATCAATGACAACTTCATGGACTCAAAATGTCCAACATTTCTTAAGTAAGAAAGTTTTTTTTGGTAAAGGAAGGTATAGTAAAATATTGAAAGGGAACTCTAGTATTAAGTGTTGAATCTAATAAACCTGCAAATAGTAGGAAAACCTTTAAACCTTGAGAAGTAACCTAAAATCTTAATATTCATTTATCGAAAAGGATAAACAAGAACTAAATCCAGTGTGAATGAATAACTTAAAATACCCAATGTTGTTGAGGTGTTGGTATGCATACAATATGACTTGTAAGTAATTGTTCTTCTGGAAAAATGAATCAGAAAAAGAGATCTAGTCAAAAGTAGTAACAAGGGGTAGTATGGGATTCCAACTTTAGATTGTTGCTTAGGATTACAAGTGATAAGTCCTTATACCATTTGGCTATAGGGGATGAGCATGAAAAATAAACTCGTTTTGCCACGATGTTTCGTATGTGATAAACATTGTGAGTCATAATGGACAATGAGATCAAGACCAAGGTCAAGGTATTGACATGGCTCTAGCCGGTTCTAGAGATAATGGATATATAACTAAATACTAGGTATATGTACACTAATCCCCTTGCATACAATTATTAGAATAAGTCAATCGGTTAGTCGAAGGTTCAATATGACAAGGGATGTGGAGAGTAAGTATCCACCCTTTAGGTGTATGGTCCCTAAAGGATAAACCTAGTCGTGGTTCAACCCTCATGCTAGAGAATGAGGACAATAAATAAGACAAGTTGATTCCACATAACAGCACCTTGTACGAGATCTGGCCAATCTCGTCCACTTGGGTGGCTATCTGCAACAGTATTGAAACCCAAAAGTGGTCTGATATGCCTGTACTACTTACAACTTTATGTTGAAGATTCATTGGGTGAAACATAAATGTTATGAACATGAAAGCACTTGCTAGGAAATGAAAGCACTGTTCAGGTTGAAAAATAATATGCTTAGAAAAAAAATTACCTTGAGAAATTGTTTGGCTTAATTTTGTAGTGCAACTAAGTGAGTAGACTTGGGTTTTTAAATTTACATAATGTGGATGGATGTTTTAGGTCTCTTGTACTATATCAAATTAATCATGCTAGTCAAAATCAAAATGTATTGCTATTAGTAGTATTTGAAATTAAAAGAAAAAAATAATAATATTTTTGGAAACCCAACAAATAGATTGTCACACATGATATCATATTGGAGGCCATCTAAAATGGTAAGGTTTTTAAACCCATACCAATGTTGAATTATATTAGTTGAACTATAAAAATGGTTAAAGTAGGAAGTACTAACCTTTCAGTTAATAAAAGTAAAAAAGTAATGATATACCCTATAAAAAAATATTATTACTGATATTTGAGGGTGGCCTTCATAGATTCTATTTAAAATATTTTATTCTATGAAGTTAGAAACCAATTTGAAATATAGTTTACAATGTGAACATGGTTTTGAAATTATTTGGAGGTCTCCACTTAACATATTGGTGTATTTTGAGGATAAAATAATTACATTATCATATGGTTGTGGGTGTAAGAATATATATATATATATATATATATATATATATATATATATATATATTCCTTATTGAAATTTAAAAAGAATAGAAAGATCATATGGACTAAATTGCACTTTGGGTAATTTGTTTGCATCTTGCATGAAGGGACATTCATAATCTATTATATAAAACCCTCTTTTTAAGGTGAAAAAACGTATGGCATTTTGGTTGGGATGCTGGGAGGTCTATTATTGAAGCCAATTAAATAGTGAGCTCCTTGTTTGGTTATTGCATAAATCGTTGTATAAATATGTGAGCATGTATGTTTTTAGAGGTTCTCGTGCAGAGAGAGGAGTGGTCATTTCGCAAGACAGTTTCAGCACCTCCGACAGATCTACAGGAAGCTCAGATGATTCCACCCATGTGAAATGATGAAAGAGACGAGCCAGCCACAGATGCACCGTTGGCAGTGCGTGAAATCTGCCTTAAATCGTTTTGTCTCACGTCCACGTTTTCGCCCCCTTCGCTCACAATGAAGCGCTCAGGAACAAAGTCATATGGTCGTGACCAGATGCTTTCGTCGTGTGTGATAGCCCACATACTCACCATCGCTGTTGTATGGGCAGGAATAGAGTGTCCGGAAAGGTGAGTATCGTTTCAGGACAGCCTTGAGCACGACAGAAGTGGCCCTGGTGGATGCAGACGCAGAGTTTTCTTTACAACTGCCTGCAAGTACTGAAGCTTCAGTATGTACGGGATTCACCAACAACTAAGTCCAGTTCAGCTTGTATTTTGGACTGACGGGATGAATCTGCTCTTGTTGTCATGAGTAGATCTGTAATGCTTCCTTCATATCTATAATAGATATTGGATGGATTCTAGATTTTTTTTAGATAGAATAGTGTTACTTGGTCATCTTAATTCCTATGGAAAATATAAAAATGTTTAATTATAAAATCAAACCCTATTTAGATGTGTGATTTTGTTTTTGTAGATGGCTAATAGAAGAATAACCAACAATATAATAAAGGTTATAATTTAAAGTTTTGTTCTTGAATCCTTCTATAAATTTTATTTCACAAGATAGTGTATGGAATTTTCAATGTTGTGTTGGAATTTTATTTCATAGATTCATTCAGCTTTCCAGAGTAATATGGAAACAAACAAAAATTAATTTACTCGATTCGTTGTTGTTTTTTTTAACTAAAGGCATTATTCGTTGTTGTTTTTTTTAACTAAAGGCATTATGCAAGGATAGTAACTTATATAAGTATGTAAAGTATAAGTTGTCTATATATTGATTTCATTTTCAAAAATAATACTTGTTTATTGTAGGAATAAAAGGTCTAGTTGTTATTGTCTCTTATGTGTATATAATTTGTTTCTATTGCTTGTAATATTGGTATGCACTTTTAGTTGGTAATAAAAGTTAAATTGCTATTATTTTTTATACTATATTTTGCAAACAAAAGTTGTTGTTCTTATAATATTAGTATGTATTTTTACTTTAAAAAAACACTAGTTTTTTTTTAATATTTAATTACAATATTAATATTTTATAGTTATTATCGTTGACATCTTTGTTTATATAAAAGGTCTAAATTATATGTAATATTTAAGTGGGAATGCATATATGATATGTAATTATGAAAATTGTATTAGAGCTTAATGGAAACTTAGGGAAATGAATCTACTGTAGAATAGAGTATTATCTACGAGAAAATGGGTAGATATCTAATCTTGTGTAGATGAGCATAAGGGATAAGAGTCATGGATAATTAAATGTGTGGATGGTTGTATTCATTCTTCTAATAGTTTTTTTGTATATTGGCATGAATTAGATCTAATAGATGCTTATGGGTATACATAATAGTTGAATTTACCCACAGTATAAATTTGATCACCATAGAAAATACTTTAGGCAAAGCTATAATTGTATACTCGTTATGTTCATTGAGTTCAACTACATTATTATGTAGGGGATTAAATCTATAAGGAACCTTCCAATTAAAATAAGCACATTCACATAAATAGTATAATAAATAACATAATAACAAAAATAAAAATAGTAATATTGCAATATGAATGGAAATACAACATCTTTATTGAATAAAATAAAATCACCTTACAAAATCACTAGCATCATTGAGGAGGCAATCTCCTTAGAAGAAAAGCTTGGATACAATATGAAATACTTCATACATTTCATTTATGCCCTTGCATTTTTAAAGACTCCTATCAAAACTAACCTTGACGCTCAAGGGTTGGTTTTACATGCAAGTAATGATCTGAGCTAGAATCTTCAACTAAATAATTAGTATGTCTAGGTGCCAAAAGTGCCACATACATGTTAACTCATATTAAATAATAATGGTCGGATGGGGCATTACATAATATTGTTAGGATGGGGTCCTAACATACCCTTCCCTTTCAAAAAAACATTATCTTTAAAGCTTAAAATGAGAAAAATACTACTATAGTTAGTGAAACTTCTCCTATGTGACATATTATGATTAACGTTCCCACCATTGTATAAGAACATTGGTGATGGTATGATTACAAAGATAGTAAGAATTCTATTGTAGAATATGTTTAGGATCTAGAATGATGGATATTTTTTAATCCAACTTAGGTAGTGTGGATTGAGCCTATACTTTACTACTAATAACCTTCTTCAACGAAGAAACATGAAAGATTAGATGTAACTTAGATGTGGGTGGTAGGGAAATTTGTATTTGGTTGCACCAATCCACTATAATATCTGGTAAGGACCAAATACTTTTATTGCAATTTTTTAGCATCCATGATGCTATACCAAGGATTATTTGTAGGATTGTAGAAAAATAAAAACCATGTTTCTTATAACAAATCTATGCTTATAATGATGACGATTAGGTTGTTGGCACATATAGTTATGGATCATCTCCAAATTCTCCTTGAGCTGCTAGAGAAGTGTTATATGTTTATGAAGAGTGGTATCTGGTACCTAAACTTTAGAACTACCTAGAATGTAGGAGGAAGGTGTTAGTGGGGAATGGTCATTTACTGATTCAAATGGTATGAACTTGGTAGCTATGTGATACAAAGTGTTATACCACAATTTATATAGAGGAAGTCATTTAACCCACTATGTAGGATGTTTTAACGCAAAACATCAAACTTATATTTCTAAGCATTTGTTGATAATATCTATTTGATCATCTATTTGAGGGTGAGAATTTGAAATTATTTTAAGATGAGAGCCCTGCAACTTAAATAGTTTCTACGAAAAATGACTAGTAAAAGTATGATATATATTAGAAATAATAGATTTGGGTATACTATGTAGGCAAATCATGGAGTCCATGAATATTTAGGCAACTACATAGGCAATATAGGGATAGTCTAAAGAAAAAAATGAGCATACTTTGTGAGAAGATCCACTACCACCAGAATGACTGATTTACCCCTAGATTTTAGAAATCCTTCAATCAAATTGATAGAAATATCAATCAACACCTATGATGGATTTAGAAGAGGTTAAAGTGTGCCTTGGGTGTAAACCATTTCTCCCTTCATCTATTGGCATGTGTCACATTTTCCAAAAGGGTTTGAATACCCTTTTTCATTCCCTTCCAAAATAAAGTGCATTGGCCCTTTTATAGGTTTTAAGAAACCTTGAATTTCTTAGAGTGAGTGATGCATGCATTTCCTATAATATGAGTTCACGCACTTGCAAATTTTTGGGAATGACTAGGCAATCACAATACCTCAAATATTTTCCATCTCACACATATCCAAGATATGATTTAGGATTGTTTCTTGTGTGGTTCAATTACTGAATCTTCTCAACATCTTTTCATCCTATGCTGGTTATCTATGGAGGTTTTTGCCTCCTTCTTCTTTGCTATCTATGTATGTTGGGTCTCTCCCTTTATTTTTCTATATCTCCTTTCCTAATGGGACCCTCCCTTCTTTATCCCTCATTTACACCTTTTCTAGTCTTTCAACTTGGCCCATCAGACTTTGGAAGGTGGAAGGTATATTAATCAGATCAAAGACATGACCAAAGATTCATTGAATGAAACATAAATACTATGAACATGAAAGTACTTGCTATGAAATGAAAGCATTGTTCATGTTGAAAAATAATATACTTAGAAAAAAAAGTTACCCTGAGAAATTGCTTAGCTTAATTTTGTGGTGCAACTAGGTGAGTAGACTTGGATTGTTAAATTTGCATGATGTGGATGGATGTTTTAGGTCTCTTGTATTAAATCAAATTAATTTTGCTAGTCGAAATCAAAATGTAATGTTATTAGTAGTATTTGAAATTAAAATAAAAAAATAATAATATTTTTGGAAACCCAACAAATAGGTTGTCACATGTGATATCATACGAGAGGCCATCTAAAATGATAGGATTGTTAAATCCACTAAGATTAAATTGTATTAACTAAACTAGAAAAATGGTTAAAATAGAAAATACTAACCATTTAATTAATAAAAGTAAAAACAGATAGTAACATAGTCTTAAAAAAATCTTAATTACTAATATTTGAGGATGCCCTTCATAGGTTCTATTTAGAATGTTTTATTCTATGAAGTTAAAGAAACCAATTTGAAATATAGTTTACACTATGTGAACATGGTTTTAAAATTATTTGCAGGTCTGCACTTAACATCTAGGGTGTGTTTTAAGGATAAAATAATTACATTGTCATACGGTTGTGGGTGTAGAATTTTTTTTTTTTTTTAACTTAAATGCATCCTTGAAATTAAAAAAGGAATAGAAAGACCATATGGACTAAATTGCATAAAAGCACTATTTTTGTACTTCGGGTAATTTGTTTGCATGAAGGGACATTCATAATCTATCATATAAAACCTTTTTTTTTAAGGTGAAAAAAAACGTATTGCAGGACGCTGGGAGGTCTATTATTGAAGCCAATTAAATAGTGAGTTCCTTGTTTGGTTATTGCATAAATCGTTGTATAAATATGTGAGCATGTATGTTTTTAGAGGTTTTCGTACAGAGAGAGGAGTGGTCATTTCGCAAGACAGTTTCAGCACTTCCTACATATCTACGGGACGCTCAGATGATTCCACCCATGTGAAGTGATGAAGGAGACGAGCCAGCCACAGATGCACCGTTGGCAGTGCGTGAAATCTGCCTTAAATCGTTTTGTCTCACGTCCATGTTTTCAACACCTTCGCTCACAATGAAGCGCTCGCGAACAAGGTCATATGATCGTGACCAGATGCTTTCGTCATGTGTGATAGCCCACATACTCACCATCGCTGTTGTATCGGCAGGAATAAAGTGTCCGGAAAGGTGAGTATCGTTTCAGGACAGCCTTGAGCACGACAGAAGTGGCCCTGGTGGATGCAGGCGCAGAGTTTCCTTTACAAGTGTCTGCAAGTACTGAAACTTCAGTATGTCGGAATCCGTGGGGTGACGGGATTCACCAACTACTAAGTCCAGTTCAGCTTGTAATTAGGAACCGGGATTCACCAACTACTAAGTCCAGTTCAGCTTGTAATTAGGAACCAAACTGGTAAGTAGTACCTATTCCGCATTTTTATTGTTGGTCCTATGTAAAGGGAATCACTCGTCATTGGGATTCATCATCGTGGATTTAGCATGCATCATCGTCGGTCGTCGGTCTGACTTGCACTCAGGAAAATCAGATCAGACTATTATCTTTGCAAACAGGCTGTCTTCAAGATTTCAAACTGAGTATCTTTTTGATAAATACTGACGAAACAAACAATTACTAATCCACTACCCCTGGATTTTTCAAATAATTAATTAATGGAAATAAATTACTCTAAGTCTTTCATTTTGTAAAGTATTTTTTTTAATTATATGAGGCAGTAAATTCCCTTCGTTATTTTAAAGATCTTTAATGCACTAAGAAGGCCTTAGACCACTGATTCATAATACCCTGCTATATCTTGTAAAGGCTCAAACCTTTTGATTGGACTGCATGGTGAACGTGTAAGCATGAGTTGTATGCTTCTTAACCTATGTTGGATGAATGTGCTCTTGTTATGAGTAGATCTGTAATGCATCCTTCATATCTATAAATAGATATGGGATGGATTCTAGATTTTTTTAAGATAAAGTGGTGTTATTTGTTCTTCTTAAATTCCTATGGAAAATTTAAAAATGTTTAATCTTAAAATCAAACCCTATTTAAATGTATGATTCTATTTTTTAGATGACTTATACAATAGAAGAATAATCAACAATAGAATAATGGTTATAATATGAAGTTTTATTATCGAATCCTTCTATAAATTCTATTCCATAAGGTGGCGTATGGGATTTCCGATGTTGTGCTTAGTTACTTTAATACCTATCGTAGATTCATTTAGCTTTACAAAATAATATAAAAAAAAAAAATTATTTACTAGATTCATTATTGGTTTTTTTTAATTAAAGGCACTAAGAAACCTTTACATTATGCAAGGATAGTAACGTATATAAAGTATAAGTTGTTATCTATAATTATAATTAAATGGTATGCATATATATATGATTTCATTTTCAAGATCTTTGATCATAGTTATTAGAATACTTATTTATTGTAGGGATAAAAGGTTTAATTATTATTCTCTTTGTAAATAGGTATGTGTATATAATTTGTTTTTAAATTGTTATTATTTTTTATAATAGTTTTGCAAATAAAAGTTGTTTTTTTTAATATAAATATACATTTTTAGTTTTAAAAAAATATTAGATTTTTTTTAATATTTGATTACAACATTAAAATTTTATAGTTATTATTGTGGACATATTTGCTTATATAAAAGCTCTAAATTATATGTAATATCCAAGTGGGAATGTATACATGATATAAATGTATATTTAATATGTAACTATGAAAATTTTATTAGAGCTTAATGGAAACATAGGGGAATGAATCTACTATAGAATAGAGTATTATCTAAAATAAAATGGCTAGATATCTAAGCCTATGTAGATGAGCATAAGGGATAAGAGTCATGGATAATTAAATATTTGGATGATTATATTCATTCTTATATTAGTTTGTCTGTATATTGGCATGAATTAGACTTAATAGATGCTTATGGGTATACACAATATTTGAATTTACCCATGGTATAAATTTTATCACCATAGAAAATACTTTAGGCAAAGCTATAATTGTATACTCCTTATGTTCATTGAGTTCAACTACATGATTATGTAAGGGATTAACTTTGTTAGGAATATTCCAATTAAAACAAGCACATTCACATAAATAGTATAATAAATAACATAATTAACGAAAATAAAAAATAGTAATATTGCAATATTAATGGAAATAAAACATCTTTATTGAATAAAATAAAATCACATTACAAAATCACTAGCCTCATTGAGGGGGCAACCTCCTTAGAAGCAAAACTTCGATACAATATGAAAATACTTTATACATTCCATTCATGCCCTTTCCTTTATAAAGACTCCTACCAAAACTAACCTTAACGCTCTTAGGTTGGTTTGACATGCAAGTGGGGACCTAAACTAGAATCTTCAACTAAATAATTAGTTACATCTTTTATAATAACTATATTATATGAGACAATATTTCTAGGTGCCCCAAGTGCCACATACATGTCAATGTATTAAATAATAATGGACCGATGGGGTATTACATAATATTTTTAGGATGACATCCTAAAATGCCCTTCCATTTAAAAAAAACATTGTCCTTAAAGCTTAAAATGAGGAAACTACTACTATAGCTGGTGAAATTGCTCCCATGCGGCATCTTCTAGTTGAATTTCCCACCATTATAGAAGAATATTAGTGATGGTATGATTACAAAGAGTGTGATAATGTTAGTTTATAATATGTTTAGGGTCTAGAATGATGGATCCTTCTTCATCCAACTTAGGTAGTGTAGATTGAGTCTATACCTTGCTACCAATAACCTTCTTCAATGAATAAAAATGAAATATTAGATGGATCTTAGATGTGGGTAGTACGTAAATTTGTAGTTGGTTGCACCAATCCACTGTAATACCTAGTAAGGACCATAGAATTTTGTTGCAATTTTTTAGCATCCATGAATCTATACCAAGGATTGTTTGTAGGGTTGTAGACAAAGAAAAACCATGTTCCCTATAACAAATATATGCTTATAATGATGTCAATTAGATTTTTGGCACATATAGTTATGGGTCATCTCCAAATTCTACTTGAGCTGCTAGAGAAGTGTTATATGTTGACGAAGAGTAGTATCTAGTACCTAAAATTTAGAACTACCTAGAATGTAGGAGGAAGGTGTCAGTGGGGGATGGCCATTTACTGATTCAAATGGTATGAACTTGGTAACTATGTGATACAAAGTGTTATACCACCATTTAGACAAAGGAAAGCCATTTAATCCACTATGTAGGATGTTCTAATACAAAACATTGAAGTTATATTTTTAAACATTTGTTGATAATCTTCATTTGATCATCTATTTGAGGGTGAGAAATTGAACTTATTTTAAGGTGAGTGCCCTACAACTTAAATAGTTCCTACCAAAAATGACTGGTAAAAGTAGGATCTCTATTAAAAATAATATATTTGGATATACTATGTAGAAAAATCATGGAGTCCATGAATATTTAGGCAACTATAGAGGCAATATAGGGATGGGCTAAAGAACAAAAATGAGCATACTTTATGAGATGATCCAATACCATCAGAATGATCGATTTACCCCTTGATATTGGTAATCCTTCAATGAAATCTATAGAAATATCAGTCAACACCTATGCGGGAATTAGAAGAGGTTAAAGTGTGCCTTGGGTATAAATTATTTCTCCCTTCATCTATTGGTATGTATCACATTTTTCCACAAGGTTTTGAATGTCCTTTTTCATTCCCTTCCAAAATAAAGTGCATTAGCCCTTTTATAGGTTTTAAGAAACCTTGAATATCTTATAATAAGTGATCCATGTATTTCCTATAATATGAGTTCTTGCACTTGCAAATTTTTAGGAAATGCTAGGCAATCACGATACCTTAAATATTTTCCATCCCATATATATCCAGGATATGAGTTAGCATTGTTTCTTGTGTGGTTCAACGACTGAGTCTTCTCAACATATTTTCATCCTATGCTTGTTCTCTACGGAATTTTTCACCTCCCTCTTATTTTTTATCAGTGTCTATTGGGTATCTCACTTTCTTGTTTCAGGCCTCCTTTCCCAATGGATCCTCCCTTCTATACCCATTGTTTACACCTTTTCTACTCTTTTATCTTAGCCCATCATATTTTGGAAGGTGGAAGGTACATTAGTCAGACCAAAGGACATGATCAAATATTTATGGTGTCCTTCATGAGTTTGAAATATAGTTTTAGGAATATTTTCTTTCCTAATTTAAATTTGATGGTAGTCTTAATACAAATCCAACTTTGAGAAAAAATGTGCACCATTTATTTCATACAAGAACTCGTCAATTATAGGAATAGGAAATTTGTATTTGATGGTTATTTTCTTGAGTTCCTAGAAATCCATATACCACATACATAGATTTATCAAATAATTAATTAATGGAAATAAATTACTCTAAGTCTTTCATTTTGTAAATTATTATTTTTTTTTAAGATATGAGGCAGTAAATTCCCTTCGTTATTTTAAATATCTTTAATGCATTAAGAAGGCATTAGACCATTGATTCATAATACCCTGCTATATCTTGTAAAGGCTCAAAGGGTCAAACCTTTTGATTGGACTGCATGGTGAACGTGTAAGCATGAGTTGTATGCTTCTTAACCTATGTTGGATGAATGTGCTCTTGTTACGAGTAGATCTGTAATGCATCCTTCATATATATAATAGATATTGGATGGATTCTAGATTTTTTTAGATAGAGTAGTGTTAATTCCTATGAAAATTTTGAAAATGTTTAATCAAAAAATCAAACCCTATTTAAACGTATGATTCTATGATTCTATTTTTTTAGATGACTTATACAATAGAAGAATAATCAACAATAGAATAATGGTTATAATATAAAGTTTTATTATTAAATCCTTCTATAAATTATATTCCATAAGGTAGCGTATGGGATTTTTGATGTTGTACTTAGTTGCTTTAATACCTATCATAGATTCATTTAGCTTTACAAAATAATATAGAAAAAAAATTAATTTACTAGATTCATTATTGGTTTTTTTTTAAATTAAAGGCACTAAGAAACCTTTACATTATGCAAGGATAGTATAAAGTATAAGTTGTTATCTATATATATATATATTCATTTTCATATTTGAAAGTAAGATTTTTGATGATAGTTATTAGAATACTTATTTATTGTAGGGATAAAAGGTTTAATTATTATTCTCTTTGTAAATAGGTATGTGTATATAATTTGTTTCTAAATTGTTATTATTTTTTTATAATATTTTTACGGATAAAAGTTGTTTTTTTTAATATAAATATATATTTTTAGTTTTAAAAAAATATTAGATTTTTTTAAATATTTGATTACAACATTAAAATTCTATAGTTATTATTGTGGACATCTTTGCTTATATAAAAGCTCTAAATTATATGTAATATCCAAGTGGGAATGTATACATGATATAAATGTATATATAATATGTAACTATGAAAATTTTATTAGAGCTTAATGGAAACATAGGGGAATGAATCTACTATAGAATAGAGTATTATCTAAAATAAAATGGCTAGATATCTAAGCCTATGTAGATGAGCATAAGGGATAAGAGTCATGGATAATTAAATATTTGGATGATTATATTCATTCTTATATTAGTTTGTCTGTATATTGGCATGAATTAGACTTAATAGATGCTTATGGGTATACACAATAGTTGAATTTACCCATGGTATAAATTTTATCACCATAGAAAATACTTTAGGCAAAGCTATAATTGTATACTCCTTATGTTCATTGAGTTCAACTACATGATTATGTAAGGGATTAACTTTGTTAGGAATATTCCAATTAAAACAAGCACATTCACATAAATAGTATAATAAATAACATAATTAACGAAAATAAAAAATAGTAATATTGCAATATTAATGGAAATAAAACATCTTTATTGAATAAAATAAAATCACATTACAAAATCACTAGCCTCATTGAGGGAGCAACCTCCGTAGAAGCAAAACTTCGATACAATATGAAAATACTTTATACATTCCATTCATGCCCTTTCCTTTATAAAGACTCCTACCAAAACTAACCTTAACGCTCTTAGGTTGGTTTGACATGCAAGTGGGGACCTAAACTAGAATCTTCAACTAAATAATTAGTTACATCTTTTATAATAACTATATTATATGAGACAATATTTCTAGGTGCCCCAAGTGCCACATACATGTCAATGTATTAAATAATAATGGACCGATGGGGTATTACATAATATTTATAGGATGACATCCTAAAATGCCCTTCCATTTAAAAAAAAACATTGTCCTTAAAGCTTAAAATGAGGAAACTACTACTATAGCTGGTGAAATTGCTCCCATGTGGCATCTTCTAGTTGAATTTCCCACCATTTTAGAAGAATATTAGTGATGGTATGATTACAAAGAGTGTGATAATGTTATTTTATAATATGTTTAGGCTCTAGAATGATGGATCCTTCTTCATCCAACTTAGGTAGTGTAGATTGAGTCTATACCTTGCTACCAATAACCTTCTTCAATGAATAAAAATGAAAGATTAGATGGATCTTAGATGTGGGTAGTACGTAAATTTGTAGTTGGTTGCACCAATCCACTGTAATACCTAGTAAGGACCATAGAATTTTGTTGCAATTTTTTAGCATCCATGAATCTATACCAAGGATTGTTTGTAGGGTTGTAGACAAAGAAAAACCATGTTCCCTATAACAAATATATGCTTATAATGATGTCAATTAGCTTTTTGGCACATATAGTTATGGGTCATCTCCAAATTCTCCTTGAGCTGCTAGAGAAGTGTTATATGTTGACGAAGAGTAGTATCTAGTACCTAAAATTTAGAACTACCTAGAATGTAGGAGGAAGGTGTCAGTGGGGGATGGCCATTTACTGATTCAAATGGTATGAACTTGGTAACTATGCGATACAAAGTGTTATACCACCATTTAGACAAAGGAAAGCCATTTAATCCACTATGTAGGATGTTCTAATACAAAACATTGAAGTTATATTTTTAAACATTTGTTGATAATCTTCATTTGATCATCTATTTGAGGGTGAGAAATTAAACTTATTTTAAGGTGAGTGCCCTACAACTTAAATAGTTCCTACCAAAAATGACTGGTAAAAGTAGGATCTCTATTAAAAATAATATATTTGGATATACTATGTAGAAAAATCATGGAGTCCATGAATATTTAGGCAACTATAGAGGCAATATAAGGATGGGCTAAAGAACAAAAATGAGCATACTTTATGAGATGATCCAATACCATCAGAATGATCGATTTACCCCTTGATATTGGTAATCCTTCAATGAAATCTATAGAAATATCAGTCAACACCTATGCGGGAATTAGAAGAGGTTAAAGTGTGCCTTGGATATAAATTATTTCTCCCTTCATCTATTGGTATGTATCACATTTTTCCACAAGGTTTTGAATGCCCTTTTTCATTCCCTTCCAAAATAAAGTGCATTAGCCCTTTTATAGGTTTTAAGAAACCTTGAATATCTTATAATAAGTGATTCATGTATTTCCTATAATATGAGTTCTTGCACTTGCAAATTTTTAGGAAATGCTAGGCAATCACGATACCTTAAATATTTTCCATCCCATATATATCCAGGATATGAGTTAGCATTGTTTCTTGTGTGGTTCAACGACTGAGTCTTCTCAACATATTTTCATCCTATGCTTGTTCTCTATGGAATTTTTCACCTCCCTCTTATTTTTTATTAGTGTCTATTGGGTATCTCACTTTCTTGTTTCAGGCCTCCTTTCCCAATGGGATCCTCCCTTCTATACCCATTGTTTACACATTTTCTACTCTTTTATCTTAGCCCATCATATTTTGAAAGGTGGAAGGTACATTAGTCAGACCAAAGGACATGATCAAATATTTATGGTGTCCTTCATGAGTTTGAAAGATAGTTTTAGGAATATTTTCTTTCCTAATTTAAATTTGATGGTAGTCTTAATACAAATCCAACTTTGAGAAAAAATGTGCACCATTTATTTCATACAAGAACTCATCAATTATAGGAATATGAAATTTGTCTTTGATGGTTATTTTCTTGAGTTCCTAGAAATCCATATACCACATACATAGATTTATCAAATAATTAATTAATGGAAATAAATTACTCTAAGTCTTTCATTTTGTAAATTACTTTTTTTTTTTAAGATATGAGGCAGTAAATTCCCTTCGTTATTTTAAATATCTTTAATGCATTAAGAAGGCATTAGACCATTGATTCATAATACCCTGCTATATCTTGTAAAGGCTCAAAGGGTCAAACCTTTTGATTGGACTGCATGGTGAACGTGTAAGCATGAGTTGTATGCTTCTTAACCTATGTTGGATGAATGTGCTCTTGTTATGAGTAGATCTGTAATGCATCCTTCATATCTATAATAGATATTGGATGGATTCTAGATTTTTTTAGATAGAGTAGTGTTAATTCCTATGAAAATTTTGAAAATGTTTAATAAACAAATCAAACCCTATTTAAACGTATGATTCTATGATTCTATTTTTTTAGATGACTTATACAATAGAAGAATAATCAACAATAGAATAATGGTTATAATATAAAGTTTTATTATTAAATCCTTCTATAAATTATATTCCATAAGGTAGCGTATGGGATTTTTGATGTTGTACTTAGTTGCTTTAATACCTATCATAGATTCATTTAGCTTTACAAAATAATATAGAAAAAAAATTAATTTTCTAGATTCATTATTGGTTTTTTTTTGCACTAAGAAACCTTTACATTATGCAAGGATAGTATAAAGTATAAGTTGTTATCTATATATATATATATTCATTTTCATATTTGAAAGTAAGATTTTTGATGATAGTTATTAGAATACTTATTTATTGTAGGGATAAAAGGTTTAATTATTATTCTCTTTGTAAATAGGTATGTGTATATAATTTGTTTCTAAATTGTTATTATTTTTTTATAATATTTTTACGGATAAAAGTTGTTTTTTTTTATATAAATATACATTTTTAGTTTTAAAAAAATATTAGATTTTTTTAATATTTGATTACAACATTAAAATTTTATAGTTATTATTGTGGACATCTTTGCTTATATAAAAGCTCTAAATTATATGTAATATCCAAGTGGGAATGTATACATGATATAAATGTATATATAATATGTAACTATGAAAATTTTATTAGAGCTTAATGGAAACATAGGGGAATGAATCTACTATAGAATAGAGTATTATCTAAAATAAAATGGCTAGATATCTAAGCCTATGTAGATGAGCATAAGGGATAAGAGTCATGGATAATTAAATATTTGGATGATTATATTCATTCTTATATTAGTTTGTCTGTATATTGGCATGAATTAGACTTAATAGATGCTTATGGGTATACACAATAGTTGAATTTACCCATGGTATAAATTTTATCACCATAGAAAATACTTTAGGCAAAGCTATAATTGTATACTCCTTATGTTCATTGAGTTCAACTACATGATTATGTAAGGGATTAACTTTGTTAGGAATATTCCAATTAAAACAAGCACATTCACATAAATAGTATAATAAATAACATAATTAACGAAAATAAAAAATAGTAATATTGCAATATTAATGGAAATAAAACATCTTTATTGAATAAAATAAAATCACAATACAAAATCACTAGCCTCATTGAGGGGGCAACCTCCTTAGAAGCAAAACTTCGATACAATATGAAAATACTTTATACATTCCATTCATGCCCTTTCCTTTATAAAGACTCCTACCAAAACTAACCTTAACGCTCTTAGGTTGGTTTGACATGCGAGTGGGGACCTAAACTAGAATCTTCAACTAAATAATTAGTTACATCTTTTATAATAACTATATTATATGAGACAATATTTCTAGGTGCCCCAAGTGCCACATACATGTTACAATGTATTGAATAATAATGGTCTGATGGGGTATTACATAATATTTTAGGATGATATCCTAAAATGCCCTTCCCTTTAAAAAAACATTATCCTTAATGCTTAAAATGAGGAAACTACTACTATAGTTGGTGAAATTTCTCCCATGTGGCATATTCGAGTTGAATTTCCCACCATTATAGAAGAACATTAGTGATGGTATTATTACAAAGAGTGTGAGAATGTTAGTTTATAATATGTTTAGGCTCTAGAATTATGGATCCTTCTTCATCCAACTTAGGTAGTGTGGATTGAGCCTATACCTTGCTACCAATAACCTTCATCAATGAATAAACATGAAATATTAGATGGATCTTAGATGTGGGTAGTAGGTAAATTTGTAGTTGGTTACACAAATCCATTGTAATACCTAGTAAGGACCATAGAATTTTGTTACAATTTTTTAGCATCCATGATCTATACCAAGGATTGTTTGTAGGGTTGTAGACAAAGAAAAGCCATGTTCCCTATAACAAATATATGCTTATAATTATGTCAATTAGATTTTTGGCACATATAGTTATGGGTCATCTCCAAATTCTCCTTGAGCTGCTAGAGAAGTGTTATATGTTGACGAAGAGTGGTACCTAGTACCTAAATTTAGAACTACCTAGAATGTAGGAGGAAGGTGTCAGTGGGGATGGCCATTTACTGATTCAAATGGTATGAACTTGGTAGCTATGTGATACAAAGTTTTATACCACCATTTAGACAAAGGAAAGCCATTTAACCCACTATGTAGGATGTTCTAATACAAAACATTGAAGTTATATTTTTAAGCATTTGTTGATAATCTTCATTTGACCATCTATTTGAGGGTGAGAAATTAAACTCATTTTAAGGTGAATGCCCTACAACTTTAATAGTTCCTACAAAAAATGATTGGTAAAAGTAGGATCTCTATTAAAAATAATATATTTGGATATACTATATAGAAAAATCATGGAGTCCATGAAGATTTAGGCAACTATAGAGGCAATATAGGGATGGGCTAAAGAATAAAAATGAGCATACTTTATGAGATGATCCACTACCATCAGAATGATCGATTTACCCCTTGATATTGGTAATCCTTCAATTAAATCTATAGAAATATCAGTCAACACCTATGCAGGAATTAGAAGAGGTTAAAGTGTGCCTTGGGTATAAATTATTTCTCCCTTCATCTATTCATATTATCACATTTTTCCACAAGGTTTTGAATGCCATTTTTCATTCCCTTCCAAAATAAAGTGCATTAGCCTTTTTATAGTAAGAAACCTTGAATGTCTTATATGAGTGATGCATGTATTTCCTATAATATGAGTTCTTGCACTTGCAAATTTTTAGGAAAGGCTAGGCAATCACGATACCTCAAATATTTTCCATCCCATATATATCCAGGATATGAGTTAGGATTGTTTCGTGTGTGGTTCAATGACTGAGTCTTCTCAACATCGTTTCATCCTATGTTTGCTCTCTAGGGAATTTTTCACCTCCCTCTTCTTTGTTATCAGTATCTATTGGGTCTCTCCCTTTCTTGTTTCGGGCATCCTTTCACAATGGGATCCTCCCTTCTATACCCCTTGTTTACACCTTTTCTACTCTTTTAGCTTAGACCATCATATTTTGGAAGGTGGAAGGTACATTAGTTAGACTAAAGGACATGATCAAATATTTATGGTGTCCTTCATGAGTTTGAAAGATAGTTTTAGGAATATTTTCTTTCCTAATTTAAATTTTATGGTAGTCTTAATACAAATCCAACTTTGACAAATAATGTGCACCATTTATTTCATACAAGAACTCATAAATTATAGGAATAGAAAATTGATCTTCGACGGTTATTTGCTTGAGTTCCTATAAATCCACATACAACTACCATGACCTATCCTTCTTATGTACCAATAATACTAAAAAGTAATATGGACTAACATTGGATCAAATAACCATTGTAACAAGCAATTTCTATATGATTTTCTTAATTTCAAAATTTTGGACATATGGATACCTACACAATCAAAAATTTGGTGGAATGTTACCTAGTAGAAGTTGGATGACATGATCATGAAAAAACTGAGGTGGTAGACCCTTAGGATCCTCAAAAATAGATTCATGTATCTCTAAAAGAATCTATAATTCCTCATGTTGCTCTATTTCCTTATTAGTGAGCATTTGTATAGCAAATAATTGGGTCAATATCTTATGAGATGATTTATTTAGATTTTTTTCCATTTTGTGAGAAGAAATAATTTGGGAAGTACCAACTTCCATTCCTTTGAGAGTGTATTCTAACCCATGTTGAATGAATTTCATCCATAGTTTAGAAAAATCCCATAATATTGATCCCAACATTCTAAGCCATTATATTCTGAGTATTACATCACATCCTCCTAACGAAAGGGTAAACATGTCAATATTAAGATTGTACTCTCATATTTGCATCTTGATATTTATACATTTACCCTTGTAAGACAAATTTCTTCGATTTTATTTCATGGCTTCAAAGGAGTTACATGAATTTATATAACTTTCCACTAGAGGATCAATCAAGTTTTGTGTATTACCAAGTTGATAAGGGTTATGATTGTTTCACCCTTGAAATATTATATCACCTTCATAGTTTGGGGAGTAGATATTCTTGCTAGAATATGGACTAAAATTTTTGGTTGAAATTTCTCCTATGCTTCACCTTTGTTTGGACACTCCTTTTCCTAATGTTCTTCTTCCTCTTCATTGAGTTCATTTATTGAATATTCATCCACACCTAGCAAATACAACTTTTGTTGTACATGTTTATGTCCTAGAGAGTATTTCTCATCATAGTTATAACACAAATCTTGTGCTTTGTGAGCTTCCATTTTCTATTGAGTTAGTTGCTTGATGGTTGGTGACTTACTTCCTAAATTTGTTGTGGGTTTAGATGGAAATGGGAGTAAACCCTCAAAAAATTTGGAAGCATACCTCTAAGTCATAAATTTTATTTTGTTAGCCTAGCCAAACCAATTACCTTCACCAGTTTGAACATGTTCATCTCAACCTTGAAATTCCTTCAACCCACTTATGAAATAACTCTAGAAAAATTCTTCAGTCAAACCTCTTCTTTGTTTAGCTAATTTTTAATCTGAGTTTCATATTCTTGAATAGTAGAGGTTTAGTTTAATTTTGTGAGAGCTCCTATGAAGTCCTCATATTCACTAGGGCTGAATCAAGTTAATAGTATTTCAAAGTTATTCCAAGAAAGATTAGGATTCATATATTTTACTCATTAATACCATTGAAGGGATTTATATTCAAAATTAAAATATGCCATTATGATCCATAAATATTGACGAATATTGTGAGGGTTAAAATATTTACTTGCCTAACATAGCCAGTCATTTGGGTCTTTTCCATCAAACTTTAGAAAATATAATTTCGACATTTTATATATTATTATGAAAAATAGTATTGTGTGCCTCCCCATATTAATTCCCTAAACTACCAAACCTCCCTACAACTTCACAATATTTAATTTATTTGTATGCATGGGTAGCCCATTGTAAGTGGCTTTCAACATCATGTAGTTTTTTGTGTACTCCTTTTCTTAATTTATTTTACTCATCATTCAAGTAACCTATAGAGTCTTTTATTTGTTGGATTTCTTCTTGCATTTTATCCTATAATTGACTAAATTTTTGACTCAATTGACTCAAATGTTTATTCAATTTGTTAGTTTGCTCCATCTCACTCATAGACCCTCTAGTTCCTCCAGCCATAGAATTATGATTTGGGCTATTTGAAAATACTTTACTAAAAATAGAATTCTTATTTTAGCAGTTATTATTTTTAGTAAGGATCTTGAAAAGGTGTTTGGATGCCATATACCAAAAAAAATCAACTCAAAAAGATGATTGAAATGGACTATACCCCAAAATGACAACATTTGGACTCTAAAAATACTTACATGTGCTATATATCAAAATGATCAATGTGACAAGAAGATCATAATGGACTAGATATCAAAATTATATTTGTAGGTATCCTAGACTTTTTTAATGGTTACTCTAGGTTCCTTCTGCACTAACTGACTATTTACTAACAACATCTATTTTGACAACTATCCAAACTATCAAGATTTTGTTTGTTATTGATCCCTACTATATTTGCAACCATCACCATACTTGACTATTACTAACATCACCATTTTATTCTTGACTACCAGGAATTGTTATTGTATTTTCAATTCTATGTGTGTAGTCTCCTTAGTATGCTCATGTTTGTATTTATATATTTTTTGGTTTGATAGCCTATGTTAGTATTTGACAGATGAGAGAAACAAGGTTATTCTAGGATAATATGTGTGCTACCTATAGATCTCTAATATACTATGATTAATAATGCTCATACCAATATATTAGATCACTACCCAAGGAGGATATAGCTTATATCTTTGGGCACCCTACCTGCCTCTCTGATTAGTATGAGAGGGTAATATTTCCAAGTGATGTTCTCGATGCACTATAGACAGATACACAATCAAAATATTCCTAAGGATAAAATTATCTCTTAAACTTAGGGGGAATTCCTATATAATCAAGGGTACATGGGAGCTCAAGTCCATATATGATTGTTGTCTAAAGCCTAGGTATTGGAGTTTGATCACTACTCATTTACTAGATGCCTTATCAATAATTTATCTCCTCCATGATATTTTAAAACCATTGACATAAGGTTTCTAACCTATTAAAATTAAATATAAAATTATTTGACTTATTATTTTTCAATGGGTATTTTGTAGAAAAGAACAAAAGGACAGAGAATTATACCTAATAAGAATAGAATGGTAAGATAGAAATGGTTGTAGTTGTAGTAGAGTGCAACCTTGAAAAATTCTCTAATACCACTTGTTATGAACCTTACAATTAAAATAAGCACAACCATACATATATTATAATAAATAATAGAATTAACAAAAATATGAATAGTAATATTGTAATACAAATGGAAATGCAACAACTTTATTGAACAAAATAATCACAATATAGAATTGATGGTCTCTTCAAGGGGGTAACCTCCTTAGAAGTAAATATTTGATACAATATAAAATTACTTGATATACCTTTTTAAAGACTCCTACCAACCCTAACACTAACACTTAAATATCAGTTTCACATGTAAGTGGGGACCTAGCTAGAATATTCAACTAAAGAATTAGTTACATCTTTTATAATGGTTACATTATTTGGTACCATATGTCTAAGAATCCGAAGTGCCACATACGTGTTACAATGTATTACATAATAATGTTTGGATGAAAAATTACATAATATTGATTAATCTACTTATCTTGCATTCACAAATGTAGATGAATTAGCACATATACACTCTCTTTGATCTATTAATAGTATGCACCTACTCCATAGGAAGATCAAAACTCCCATGAAGGTAGTTGAGATTGTGGTCGATGTGCTTGGAGATATATATTATAAATTATATTATATTGAATAAGTATTAATTATTAATTATGACTTGCTAAGAGTGAGTACCAAAGTTATATATCTTGTATGTTCCTTATGTATAAACATAAGGTTCATAACTAGTCCTTCTGGCCAAGAATAATTTACCCTAAAACATAGAAAATGAAAAATTAGTCATAATGAAGGATTGGGTTTCCTATGAATCTTCTTCCCTAGAAATACCTTTCCTCCTAATGAGGTATTATCTGATGTCCCAAGAAAGTAAGAATCATGTATGTGTTTCTAAGATACCTTTAGGTTCAAGTATAAGTCTACTTACTCATCCAAGATTGGAAACTCAATTTAAACTCAAATAAGAGTATCTAACTTTTGTTTTAAGCATGAGATATAAAAAACATCATGGACATAAAAAAAAAAATTCGAAGTTAAATAGCATAGGAGATACGACTAATATACCTTCTTATATTATAAGGACCATAATATTTAGGGGATACCATTAAGTTTTTCCACTATTCTTAAGAGATATTTGCTTGCATAGCTAAAGACACACATAAAACCAATATTTTTTTGAAATTTGTGTTTATAATAATTAATATTAATATGTTGATTCATTTAACATTTAGCATGTTCTACATTACTCTTTAGGCATCATACAATTGCATCAAATTATTTACAATGGTCATATATAACTAAAACCTTTGCTTGATTAAGCACAAAGTCTATTGATTACTTTATAAAGTCTATTGAGATAGAGATATCCATTTAGCCCATTATTATGGTTTGTATGATATAAAACATTATAAGTAGCCATGTAGCACTTATTTATGATCTCTATTTTCCCATTGATTTGAGGATGATAGGTTAAACTCATCATTTAAAATATTCCTATTATTTTATATTATTTATTCTAGAAATTACTAGTAAATAATGAATCATGATCACTTATAATTACCTTTAGAAATCCATGAAGCTTATGAACATGATTGATAAAATTTTCTACAACTTGACATGTGGAGTATGTATGCTTCATCAAAGTGAAATGGGAAAATTTTGTGAGATGATCCACCACCACAAAAGTTCTAACATATGCATCATAGATAGGTAATCCATTGATAAAATATTTAGATATTTATTTCCTTTTTTTTTGTCATATGTGTAATGGTCACAAAAGTCTTGGATATGTGACATGCTTACTTTTATATATTTGGCACATATTGCATTCAACCACATAATTTTGAATGTCATTTTACATGCCTTTATAAAGTAATGTTTTTTTATCATTATTATATGTTTTATAGAAACTAATATATCCTAAATCTAGGGAATCATGAGTATCTATAAGAAGTTCTAGTAAGAAACTTGAATTTTGATGTAGATATATATGATTCTTAATATATTATATATATCATTTTTCCATGTAAATTATGGATGTTCCTCAATATTCGTAATGATTTCCCAACATAGTTGTAAGTTTAATATAGTGGTAAGGGTTTTGGCCTCTCTTTAAAAGGTACAAGGTTCAAACACCACTCAGTATGAGGGGATCGGGACCCCTCATAAAAACCTATATAAAATCATTAGGTCTGAGGATTTGGTCATTTGGTAAAGTACCTCATTTGGCATGTATAACCCTAGTTCAAATCTCAAGTCCTAATAGTAATAGAAGGTATTTTGCTCTAGCACCTTTGGCTATGTTAAAAATTTTACCCGATGCAACTAGAGGTTATAGTGGTAGCAAGGAGCATGATTCAAACCCATGGAGAGGCAATGAAAATATAACGAGTTATCGATTCCTCTACTATACAAAAAATAGTAATGATTTCCCAACCCTCATCACTCTTGATATATTCAGCTTGCATATCTTTATTCCATTCAAGAATGATTACCAAAATTGCATACATGATTGCTTCTTCATCCTTCCTAGATAGGGTAGTTGTGTCTTGGTTATATTTTTATTTTATGTAGTATTTCAAAATCAAATAGGTTTTAAAGAAACTAATTGTAGGCCCAAAAGACCACATACTTAGAAAATTTAGCAAAATTTCAAAAAAAAATCTAAGTTTAAAGATGTGCTCTGGAATGCGATAGTGGATCAATACAACGTGTCCTAGGTTGCGGTCTTGGTCAAACACATCCTTCACACATGTCAAGTCATGGCTTAGAGCAAAAAATGAGGTCTCAACTAAGGAAAAAAAATTTATACCACGTACCAAAAAACATGGTTCTACACTATGATTAGCACAATCAAAGATGGCATGGTGACATTTTGAATCGTAGCTAAGAACACGATTCCCCACTGAGCGGCTTAGTGTATTGTTCCACACCACATATCTTAGCACTTGGTTCTATGCCATGGTTAATTTTGATCAAAGCACTTGGAAGGCATCTCAATCCCTGGTCCAGAACATGGTTCTATCGTGCAATCTAGAGCAAGTTTTTTGTACTACAACTTCGGCTTAAAACACCTTCGCTCTACATCATGGTCAATGTAGTCAAAGTATCAAGTTGGATAATCTGAAAGTAGACTATAACTTGGTTCTATAACGCATGTCTCAATGAATGGTTCTACGTCATGGTCATCATAGTCAAATTTGTTATATCAACAATTTAAATCCTAGCTCAGAACATGGTTTTACACTATGTGGCTTAGAATAGAATTTCACAAGCATATCCCCAGATTAGAACACTCTTGTCCTATATTGCGATCAAATTCATTAAGCAACTTAAGTTAGAGATTTAAATAAAATATTAGAGCATGTTCTACATCATGAAGGGTGAAAAGAGTTAAAGGTAAAGATGTCATAGACCATGATATGCTCCAAGCTACGAGATGTTTTAGACCATAAATAGTAAAAGTGCACCAAGCTTTTAAAAGCTATAATCTTAGCCATCCAAAAGCATATCAATGATCTACATTAAATCTAGCTTGAATCATGTATAAATACAAGATTCAATGCAACATAAGGTTGCAGGTTTCTATCTGAGTTGTTTCCAAGATGAAGTGGAAGAACCAAGAAGATGAAGTGATGGAAAATAAAGATCCATGATCTGATTCAATTTCAGATCTATGATAGGGCAACCACAACAAGAACAAGATACGGTCTTGATTTCTTCTTGACTAGATCTACATTTGGAAGCCATGAAATTTGAACAACTTGCAAAATCCAAGTTGCAGAAAACCAATAGAGCACATAGTTCCCTTATTTATTGAATCAAATAAGAGACTACCACCTTAGTATCTTGCAACTTCCTTGTAATATTCATAATTCTTTCAAATATTTCAAATTTATTAGCAAAACTATAAATAGAGGTAAAAATCTCATTGTAAAGGGTTGACTCTAAGGTGTTTTCTTGTGCTACTATGGTAAAATTTCTGAAAATTAATAGGAGCATTACTTGGATGTTTGCCTCAGAGTTGTATCTTATTTTCTTATGGATTACCAACTCTTGAAGTCATTTATATAATTATTGATATGGTTAGTCTATTCTACTAATTTGTATTTTTAGCTTAGAGAAAATTGGAATGCTTCATTTATAAATGTATGCTCGGAAAGGATTCTATTTTTTTTTTAGTTAGAGTGTCAATCTAATTATGATGTTTTGGATTATTGATACCCTATATGTTTGGAATAATCCTTGAAGCATGCAAATGTTCTTAATGTTGAAGATGACTAAATTTTGAATGTTGTTAATCACAAGTGTTGTTTATTGAAAATTGATTTATCAGAAATTCTTTGTATATGCCTATGCTATTAGATTTATCCTATTTCTATCCCTATATTTATACATTTAACTAAGCTTAAATGATTCAACATTCAATAAGTTGACAAGGTATACCAACCTACTCTAGAGGTTGGATTAAAAGAATTTTTGACCCATTCAATGTCAGGGTTTAGGTTGTGATTAGATGGTGTTCACCTCCAAAAACCATTATAAATGATAGTCATAGTTCAATTTCACCTTGATGTCAATTTAGACCCCAACAGTTTCTGGCACGCTCGGTGATACCCTGTTCACAGAATATTCGTTTGCCTAGTACATATTATTTTTAATTTTCCTAGAGGAATTAATATTTAGTGAATTCTCTTGATCTCACCAAGCGGTGAAATTATATTTACTTGGTGACTCCCTGAATTCATGAATCTAGAAAGCCATTTTAGTAGCTCATTTTTCATGTTTACTAGGTTTTCTATGTAACGACCCTAAAATCAAGAAATAAGAAAACACACAGAAATAGAAAGAATTTTTTTTTACTAAGGAGAGAGATTCATGAACCCCTACCCAACCTTAGACCAACTTAATGTTTATCAACCCCTAAGTTTCTCAATAACTATACCACATAATATTCTCCTCACGTAAATCCCTTGTGTGTAGGCATATCTCATGTTATGCACATAAGTCCATCCATCTCATCATCCTTGATGAGCTATGATGAGGCCCAAAAATGCCTCATTATTGCACAATTTTTGACTCATTATTGCACAATGTTTGACTACCATATGATAAGTTAATTGCCAAATAGTTGACTAGAATATACTATTTGTTAAGTGTTTGCATGATTTTATGTTAGGAATACTATATCTCTGTTTTTGACTATTTTCAGCATTTTATGACTGATTTTACGTGATTAAGTAGCAAGTAATAACATGCATTTCAATTAACCAAATGTGGTATGCTGATATCCATTAACTTCTCAATGGTTTTTGAATGTTTTCCTGCCCTTCAACTTGTTTCAAATCCACATTGAAGACAAAAGTTTAGGACTGTCATAAATCAGAAAATCTGGAAAAAAACAGCCATATAAAAATCAGCAAGTTGTCACTTTATAGGAACACCTTGAAGTTGTCAAGCAAAGCATGAGGATATGGATGGAATGAGTTCAGAAGGACTACAGAAGACATATGACCTATTTAGAAGTATTCCCACATGGTCTAAATAGGCAGCAATAGGGTATAACAGAGCAGGGGCAATTGTGCAGCACTGTTGCACTATTTCAGCATGGTTACTTGGTGAATGAAGTGTATAAATTTAGTAGCAGATTGATGTACTCCTTCATGTTGATATTTTAATAATTTTTTCATGTTCTAATTTTATTGAATTTGCAAGAAATGCCAATATTCTACAACTGTGCAGTAGAACTGGAAAATGCATCATTTCAATTCTGCAAGAGTAATTAGATTTTAATTCTGCAAAAGTAGATTAGATTTCAATTTAGCAATTTCAATTATGTAAGAGTAACTAGATTTCAATTCTGCAAAAGTAACTTAGGATTTCAATTTAGCAATTTCAATTCATGCAATTGTAGTTAGATTTCAATTCTTGCAACTTAGATCTAGTTTTCAATTCCTGTACTTTATTTCAGTTTCCATTCTTCAGACTATGTTTAGTGTGACACCAAAAGGCTAAACCAAAATCTGCTTCACCAATAATTGCTTAAAATTTGAATGCCTGAATTGTACTCTGCCCTAACCTTCTATTGTAGACAGCCTTGGACACCACCCCGGATTGATAAATCATTGAGATTAAATGATGAGACTCAACGACACTCATCAAGCTATACGTATCACCTTAAATAATTAGAATATGTGCATGCATATCATATTCTATGCAAGCCATTATGCATAGGTATGCTACGTGTACTATGAGTTAATATATTAATATTTTCCTCTAACAAGCTATCTTAACTCTGGTACAATTTTCTATAAACCTAGTCACCATTATCCCTAAGGGGGTCTCAAGTCCTTAGGTTACCTCTAAGTTCACCCTAGAACTTACTACTAAGTTTTATAAAAAAATATTCAACAAGAAAGTAAAGACAATGCTAGATACTAAATCTAACAAAACATAAATCATTGAACAAGCAAATATAACTAGAAATAAGCACAATAATTAAATAATAACATGCATAAAAAAAAGGATTTAAATACATTCACATTAAATCAAATAGAATACAAATGTGCACCAACCATATTGTTCATTTATTACATAATCATGTATGGTATAACCTCCATACCTTTAAAAATACATTACATCAATCTCATCAGGGAAATATCTTCACAAATCTAATCTATTTGCATAAATAAACAAGGCGTAAAGTAGATAACAAACTTGCACATGGGTCCTCCCGCTCTTCCATCGATCAAGTGAGGATAGTAGGGGATCAGGACACTCATAGTTCAATATAGACATGCTTCTAAATGCATTTACTCATTTCATTGCCAAATTGCAACTATACAAATAACCCAAGCAATTCAACTATCTAATGCATAGTTGATATCATAGAAACTACTCTTTCTATTTTTTTCCTCTCATCCTCCTATGAGAGTCTTTCAACAATGCATCTAGATCATGGGCTATACTTGTAATAAATGATTCAACCCTTATTCAACAATTAAAGTCCCATACCCTTAATTGCCAAATAATCTAGGTTCATATTTATTTATCAAATTAAAGTCAACTACTTTAATCCATAAATAACTCTTTCTTTTCATTTCATAAATTAAAGTCCCATACCCTTAATTTACAAAACAAACCATTTTCCATATTTATTCATTAAATTAAAGTCAACTACTTTAATTCACAAATAAACCTTTTTTCTTTCATTTCATAAATTAAAGTCCCATACTCTTAATTTACAAAACAAACAAATTTCATATTTATTCATTAAATTAAAGTCAGCTACTTTAATTAACAAATAAACCTTTTTCCTTTCATTTCATAAATTAAATTCACATACCCTTAATTTACAAAACAAACCATTTTTATATTTTCTTCAATATCTACTAATATTGCATAGTTTCTTAATTGCACAAAATCGAGTATTAAAGCACCATCAATTAATACATTATTTTCCATGTCGAAAGGTCCATTTGGGAGGGTCATGACATCCTCCCCCACTAGGACTAAACACCATACAATTTTTTTATTTTTTTACACAATCACAAGAAAAAAGTAAATTATTACATTTTAAATATCTTCAAACAAAAAGGAAAAATATTTTTGCATATCTGCCACCTTCTCCCAAGTGGCATTCCTTTCATAGAAATGGTCCCACTAGAACTTACATTCCTCAAGAGTCTAATTTCGCATAGTCTTAGAATGGAATTCGAGAATATTTACTAGCATTACTTTAATTGCCTATGGATTCACCATCTGCAAATTAGAAATATCCCACACATGTTCAGTGTTAGCAATATATTTTCTAAGTAAATATATGTGGGAGATGTCATGGATTTTTGACGGATTAGGAGGTAGAGCAAGTTGGTATGTAATAAGACTAATATTTTTAGTGACCTCAAAGGACCCTACAAACCATGATCTAATTTTGTGGCCTTGATCACACTTTTCATTGGTTTGACCCTTAGGAACACTTTGTATCCTACCGAGTACTCTCTTGGAGTTCTCTTTAAATCAACATAACTCTTCTACCTATGAACAAATTCTTTGAGTATTTTCCTGATTACCTTCAATTGGTATTCTATTTCCCTAACCATTTTTGGTCCAATAACAACCATATATTCTATGTTGTCCCATGATAGTGGTGTTCTACACTTCTGTCCATATAATACATCGAAAGGTGCCATTCCCAAATATGAGTGATACCCATTATCATAGGTGAAATCTACCAAAGGTAGGTAGTCTTCCCAGTGAGACTTGTGATCCATACAGTACATGTGTAGCATGTCTTCTAGTACCTGGTTTACTTGGTCTGTTTGATCATATATCTCAGGGTGGTATGCTAAACTCATGTTCAGTTTTGTACCTATTTCCTGATGAAAGAATTTCCAAAACTTGAAAGTGAACTTGGAACCCCTATCTAAGATAATTACCTCAAGAAATCCATGCAATTAGAATACTCCCTTGGAAAATATATTAGCCACCACCTGATCATTGTCCTTGGTGCTTCCAGGTATAAAATGTGCAACCTTAGTCAACTTATCGATTACCACAAGGATTGCATCATGTCGGTACCTGGTCTTAGGTAAACCTACTATAAAATCTATAGATATGACCTACCATTTTTGGGTATGCATACTATGTGGATACATTTTTCATGTGGGATGCTTGTGTTCTACCTTAACCTTATGATATTCAAGGCACCGAGTGATAAAATCGATAATATCCTTCTTCATTCCTACCCAAAAGAAGGTTATTTTCATATTTTTCCTCATCTTTACCCCTTTGGGGTGAGTTGAATAAGGAGATCTATGGTCTTATTATATTATTAGCTTTCTTAAATCAACCAATTTTGGTATGATGATTCTACCTTTGTAACAAAAAAGTTTATCTATCACCCTAAACTCCTTATTGCCCTCTAGGTGTCTATCTATTCTAGCTCAAATTTCCTAGAAATATTCATCATGATATTGCTCCTACCTCACTTGATCCATGAGATTATTGTGACTCCTGGTTATGTTTGCTATGTGTTTCTTTCTACTCAAGGCATCAATAACCTTATTATCATTTCCCTTTATATACTCAATTTCTAAGTCATACTCAGCGAGAAACTCAATTCATCTTCTCTGTCTTACATTGAGTATTGGTTGGGTAAATATGTACCTTAGACTTTGATGGTCAGATTTTAACTCGAAAGGTCTCCCCACTAGATAGTGGCACCAGACCTTTAGAGCATGCACCACAATAGCTAGCTCTAAATCATGAGTAGCATAATTAACTTCATGCTTTTTAAGCTTCCTTGAAGTATATGCTACTACTAACTCTTCTTGCATGAGTACTCCTCCTAACCCTTCCAGTGATGCATCAGTGCATATTGAAAAATCTCCTTGAGGATCTAGAATATTCAATACTGGTGTAGTAGTTAGTTTTCTACTTTAATAAAGCAAAGGTAGTTTCACACTTTTCCATCCATTTGAATTCCTTCCCTTTCTTTTGGAGGTTAGTTATTACAAAAGAAATATTTGAGAAATCCTTTATATAATATCTATAATAGCCAGTTAACCCCATGAAGCTTCTCACTCTAGTAATAATAGTAGGGATGGTCAATTCAATATGTCTTCGATCTTCTTTAGATCCACAACAATTACTTTAACTAATATGATATGCCCTAAATATCATACCTCAAAAACATAGAAATCATTCTTAGCCAGATTTTTGTAGAGTTGATTTTTTCTTAGCAACTCTAACATGATCTTGAGATGTTTATTATGTTATTCCTTGTTTTGAGAATATATTAGGATATCATATATAAATACAAGGACAAACTGGTCCACGTGCCTTCTAAACACACTGTTCATTAAACTCATGAAGGCAGCTGGGGAATTATTCAGTCCAAAGGGTAGGATTGTAAACTCATAGTGTCCATACCTAGTCTTAAATACCATCTTGTGAATATCCTCATGTATTCTTAACTGGTGATACCCTAACCTCAGATCTATCTTAGTAAAAACCATGGCATATTTCAATTGATTGAATAAATATTTGATTCTATGTAGGGGATGTCGGTTCTTTATTGTAGATTTATTCAGCATCTGGTAATCAATACAAAATCTTAAAGAGCCATCTTTCTTTTTCACAAATAAAACATGTGCACCCCAAGGTGACACACTTGGTTTTATCAGCCCCTTTTCTAATAACCCTTGCAATTGTACCTTTAATTCCTACATCTCGATAGGTTTCATTTTATACAGATATATATGAATTGGTTTCACTCCTGGCATAATATTAATAGTGAAATAAAATTCTCGCATAGGAGGGAGTCCAAGTAAATCCTCAGGAAATACATCCATGAAATATTATAAAATTGGGTGTGTTTCCAACACCTCTTTCTTTTGGTCTTCTCCAACTTCATTTAGTTTTATTACATAGACTATCCCTCCTTTCCTAAGGGCTTTCTTCAACTACATAGCTGACATCTAGGGTTTGAATGCCCCCTATTTTCTATGAATTCATAGCCTTTCCTTGTATCTTTTAGAATATTAGATCCATCTATCTTGGAAATTGATTACAGATTTATGGTCCTGTAACCAATCCATCCCTATGATCACATCGAAGGCATGAAGTGGAGCTATATACAAGAAACCTTTCATGGTTCCACTAGCTAAAGAAATTTCCATCATAGGAAAACATTGGTTTACAGAGTAGGTCTATCTAAAATCATACTCGACCTTCCATCCATCAGCTAAATATCCTGGCCTTTTAGGCATATCTTTGGCTAACTTACAATAAATAAAGCTATCAGTGGTTCCACTATCAATTAAGATATTCAATTTCTTATAAAAAATATTACCTTTTATAATCAATGGGGTGGTTTACCCCTCAAGCTTCTGACTCCTAGTTGTAGCGTAGATCTAGTGTGCAAGTTATTTTCCTTTAATTATGTGCTTGGACCTGGTCACTGTGGGCACTAATTAGAAAAATATTGCCCTCTACAATGGTAACACCCATCCTTAGGCCCTTGTAACTTTTCCAATTTTTTCTCCTCGCCCTTGATCACTTATGTGGTTGAGGCTTAGCATTATTGGGGTTGTTTCCTTTCTTATAAAATTTCTTCTTGAACTTCTTCCAGCTTCTATTAGATTTCTTCTCAGGACTTTGGGAGGTTTTAGCCTTCTGATCTTGTTCAGCCTGTAGGCAGCAAATCCAACTCCCAGAAGAAGAAAAATTAATCCAAGGGTTTGCATAGTTTTATGGAATTTTGCTCAATTTTTATGGAAGTGTATGAATGTCAAATCATACAAGCAAAGATAAAAATATACAAGGGTGCACATGTATGATGTGAAATGAAATGAAATGAAGTTGGAATGTGCATTTGGGGTTAATTTGATAAAATCGAATAAGAACTTAATAAACCTTTAGAACAGTTGGGAATGGCAGTTGTAAATGATGTGATGCTTTAGAAGACACTTTGGAACAGTCTAGGAATGCATTATATAGCCCCCTCATTCATTTTTTTGTTGGTTCATTATGGTTCATTGTTGTTCATTAATTTTTATTGTTGCAATATCAATATAGAATTCTTGGAGTATGGATTGTGGAGTAGAATTGATGTTCAATGAGTTATGTGTTGTTGAATGATGAAATGCTATTGATAATCTGAATATAATAGTAATTTCCTCAGTTCCTTGTCCTTGTGAATTTCTCCATTCATTCTAGTTGTTGCAGGTTGTGTAGTTAATGTTTAGCACATAATTTGGCATGTATATGGATGGAATTGCATTGTGAATGATCTTGTTACTCTATAGACTTGGTGTGAAGCATGGAGTGGATTATAAGATGATTTAAATATATATTTTAACATTTTCTAGTAGTTGTACAATTTTTGGAATCATCCATGGTGAATATAATTCATTGCTAATGAATTAGGGTTTGCATGTGGTGAAGAATTGGAGCAATTGAAGCTTAGAACCTTCCCAAAATATATCTTAGAAGAATTGGTTGTATCAAGTGATAGATATGGAAGATATTTGTAGAAATATTTTGTACAAATTGTACAAGGGTTTCTACCAAATCGTACAAACTATCATTTTACCCGATTTGGTAATTAAGGTTGCAACCCAATTCTGCCAAATAAGAAAATAATGCTAGTTTGGGGAAATCTATTACAAAGTTGATCGATTTGACTTACAAAACTTGTTCCAACTAGTTGTATATGTAATAAATCATACTAGGCATAGGTTTGTATGATTTGTATTGTACAACTCTATGATTTGAGTATCATACAAATTGTTTGTGCAAGCTAAACTAGTGTATGATGAATATTGTACATGTTGTACGATTTGTATGAGTTGGGGCTTGAGATCTTGGGGATAATTTCCATACCTTATAATCCACCTCCCCATAAGGAATACTAAACTACTAGCATCTAAATTTTATGCCATTACCTTATCAAAATTTGGCATTTTTGTTAAAATGGGTGTTGCAATTAAGAAGATCGTACAAGTGATAAACTTGAGTACATAAATTGGAGGTGAATGACAGACACCAGTATACAAATACATAGGAGACAAGATCAAGGAGAGGAAATACTAGTTAGAAGGAGTGTGAGAATTTCTCAAAAAAAGAATGGAAATAGTGTGGAATATAACACAAATGAACCAATAATGGAACAAGTGTGGACATCTGATGAAGTAGAGATTGAAAGATTGGATACACTATTGATTGATACAAAATATGAGGAATAAGAAGCATACATATTTGAGATGATCATTTATTTAAGATAATACGTTAATGAGGTAACTATGTGAGATTTAAGGGAGTGGATGGTAACACCTAAGAAAGTGGTGGATTGGTTACAAAGGAGTGTAGGAGATGGGAGTCAAGCACCAGAGCAACAACACATGAGGTCTTAGGAGGAATGACCAAGGCCACAACCTACACACCAGTGAAGTAGGTCATGGAGATAATATGCATAGGATATTGGTAGACGATTGTTCGATGAATATAATATTCCTCGAGTAGACAATTATGATGAAGACCAACAAAGCGAATCACCTATAGGGTGGAATTAGTCAAGGATTCAAGGTGATACTTTTTCAAGTGAAGAATAAGAAACACAATCAATGGCCCACATAGGCAATCACGTAGGAAAACAAATATTCCCACACTTTATGGGTTAAGGTAAGGAAGACCCAACAAGACACATCAGGATATGTATAACCATATGGAGAGAAAATAGCGTAGATCAACTTGATGAATGGTTACGACTATTTCCTACAACATTACGAGAACCGACCATAGATTGGTACCTAAAAAGGTAAAACACACCAAACTTCCAGGCATGTAATACAAGAAAAGATAAATTCATTGATAAGTTTCACCCCTTGAAGGATGATGGAGATATCATCACTAAAATGTTTACCACTAAGCAAAAGGTTTACGATGATGTGAAGTCATACAACCAGATACTGAAGTTGTTGGTGGACAAGATGTAAATGCCTTTGGAATATGTGCTAGTAAAGTAATGGTTTCCATATGGGTTGCTACCCAAATACAAGAAGAAGATGAAGGCAGTACCATCAGCTACATATGAGGAAGCCTTAAAATATACAAAGAATTTTGAGAGTGAGGCCAAACAAATAATCATGGGAATGATAACACATGTAAGATGCGATGATTTAGAGAGTGAGGAAGATGTTACAATCCAATAGATAATGTAGTCATTCTGAAAGGAATTTGATAGATTAATTAAGGAGTCAAAAGGTAAAGTTAAGCAAGATCAAAAGGACATCTAGTGTACAGATTACAATACTGAAGGTCACACGAATATGACTTGTCCTCGCAATGATTATTACCATATTTACAATGTTCTTGGACATGAAGTGATACAATTTCCATTTAATTCAAAGGTGCATCCATAGGTTATCTCTATCCAAGATAAAGAGGAGAAATGGAAACCTCAAGGGAGTGGCTATCAAGCCACTAGTGGTGGTTATAGAAATAAACATAGAGGGGGAAGATATTATCAAGGCAATCAGCAAGGAGGAAAAAGCAAATTGTAGTATGATTTGGAAGGGTGACCTATCATACAATGTCGTAATTTCCAAGAGTAGGGGCAATTTATGAAGAACTATCCTTTACCCCAGCAACATGAGACACAACAAACAAACACTACACACATGTGTATATGGTGTGTTCCAAGGAACCACAAGGAAGCCAATTTCCCAAAGCAAGAAAATTCCAGTAACCCATAGAATGTGAACTTTTTGGACATAAAGGTACCTCCAATTAGTGAGGATATTGAAGAAGAGCTATTCATAACAAGGAATTATGTTATGAAAGACAAATACCCGAAACCTACCAAAGAAAAGAAACGATGATAAGTGGCAAAGAAGGTACTTTACAAAGAAGTAAATAAGGCAATATAATTGAGAATAGTAAAAGAAAAAGAGTTAAAGAAACCATTGAAAGACACAGTGGTTGTGCAAAATTTGGCAACACAAGTTTTAAATACGAGTGTTGAAATTAAGATGGAAATATTGCTAGAAGCCATCCCATCGTTGCATAAAGTGATGGTAGAAGATTTGAAACCTCATAAGGTGATGGAGGTAGAAAGCCAACCAATCAAAGAAGAGGAACAAAAGAACTAATTTATGGACCCTTCCATATTGATGATTGATGTTGGTAAGAAACCCGCATTGGTCCATATGGAAATTTTGGAGCATAAATTAATGCAATTCATAGTAGATGGAGGATCTAGCATTAATGTGCTACCTGAGAAGACTTGGAAAGAACTTAGAGCTCCATCCTTATGGGCACATATATTTTGATTATATGGTTCTAACTATTATGGAATAGATACAAAATGAGTTTTAATCACACAATTCAAAATAGTTGACCAATAGTTTATCTTGGATTTCATTGTGATTATAATGCAAAAGTTAGCATATGATGCTTTGCTAAGAAGGGGATGGCTCATAATAGACAAAGTTAATCATAATTGGGGAATATATCAGATCACTTTTTAATAAAGGATAGCATAAATATATGATATTAGTGAGGATATGGCCATGATTGATGAGTCAGACAGTTCTTTTGGTGATGAAGGTTACAAACCTAATGCAGAAGGTATACGTACTTAGAAGACTGTAGTGAAGATGAATCTTGATTTGATAGTGGACTGATCCACTATCAAATGGAGGAGTACAAGGTTTTTCAGCCCTCCTACCTCTGTATTAACACAAAGAATACAATGGAAAAATAAGATGATACAAAGGTCAGCATGAAAACTCAAAAAGAGGAAGAGGAGAAATGGTCATTTCCTAAAATATTTGTAGAATACACGGTAGGAGATGCTAAAATTGATGCGAGACCAGTGCATCCTACAAATATAGAAAATGCAACGATGAAGCCTACAAATATTAAGTATGAAGGACCTCGGATGGTGGATGTAAACCTAGGAACAAAAGGAAATCCTAGGATGATCCACTATGGCGATGATTGGGACCCAGTACTGCAAGCAACATCCTTTAAGATATTCTTGGAATACAAGGATGTCTTTGCATGGATGTATAAGGACCTAAAAGGGGTACCATGTGAGCTATACATCCACAAGATTATGCTAATGACCAGGGCACATCTAGTTAGAAGAAGACCATATAGGATGAATCCTAAGTATGCAGCATTAGTAAACATAGAAATTGAAAAGATGTTGGAGGCAGGAATCATTTTCAGAGTCACTACTAGTGAATGGGTTTCACCTATTGTGGTCACCTTGAAGAATTAAGTGGATAAAATATGAGTATGCATGGATTTTAAGAGTCTAAACATATTCACAATTAAATATACCTTCCATATTCCCTTCATAGACTCCATTCTGGAAGAGGGTGCAGGTATTTATTCTTAAATGGGTTTTCTGGGTATAACCAAATAATCATCACTGAGGAGGACAAACTAAAGACCACATTCATCATTGAGAATGACATCCATGCATATAATCGAATCTAATTTGGGTTGTGTAATGCCCCTTATACATTTCAACATATTATTTTGTACATCTTTGATCAACTAGCCATAGGAAATTTCAAGGTATTCCTAGATGATTGGTCCATTTATGGAAAGATCAAAGATCATATACCTGGTCTCAGCAAGTGCATGAGTAGGTGTAGGAATGCACACATATCTCCAAATCCAGTAAAGTATTTTCTGATGGTACCATACAAGAAACTATTGGGACGTATAGTGTGCAGCAAAGGGTTGAAGATAGATCCTAAAAAAATTCGTGTCATACTATACATGGAGGAGCCATATGATGTGAGCTCTTTGAAAAAATTCTTGGGATCTACAAGATATTATAGAATATTTATTAGGAATTATGTGCACATGTCCTACCCACTAGATTATTTAACCAAGGAGAATATTTCTTTCAAATGGATAGAGGAGCACCAAGGAACCTTTGAGGAGTTAAAGGCTAAGTTGGCCAGTAGTCCCATTTTGGTTTTTCTAAATTGGGATAAATAATTCCATGTCCATATTGATATCTCAAAATTTGTAGTCAGATATGTGTTGGCACAAGAAGGACAGTTTAGGTTGGATCACCCTATATTCTTTACAAGCTGCCTATTGTTAAGGGTAGGGAGAAACTATAGTACAATGGAATGAGAAATGCTAGAGATGGTATATGTAGTGTAGAATTTTAGGCATTACCTATTGGAAAACCCCTTTACCTTCTATGTGGACCACCAGGTCTTTTTTTACTTGATAAATAAGCCAGTTATACAAGGATGAGTCAACAAATGGCTCATCACCTTATAAGAGTTTGTATTCTGAGTAGTAGTACGACCTGGCAAGAAGCATGTAATTGTAGACTAGTTGTCTTAAATACGATAAGGAGAACCTACGGGAGTGGGAATTCCATATGAATTCCTTGATAAAATCTCTTTGCATTGGCTTTCCTACTCTTTGGAAAGTATAACTGGCTTGTCTCACATTTGGTATCAGAGAGGTTAGGATCTCCATCAAGTGTCTTCAATCCTTTGAGGTGAAAAACCCATTAAGGTATATTTTTTTTTGCATGCATTGATATTTGGGTATTTTATGTAAAATTATTTTGCAAATCTGCCATTAGGGTTTCTAGATTTATTGTGTTTTTAGATCTAGTTGTTAGATCTTTTGCAAACAGTATTTTCATTTTAAATCTATATTTTTTTTTTTGCATTAAGCTTTTGCTAGAAAGGTTTTTGGAGCCAAACAGACCCCATGGTTGTGTCCGGAAGACCCAAAAACCCCTATTTCCATATATAGTCATTTTTTTTTATTTAAAAAAAAAACAGTCGACTATATATATATATATACAGTTTTGGTTTATAAAAAAAAAAAACAGTTTTGGTTTATAAAAAAAAAAACAGTTTTGTTTTTTTGAAAAATTTTTGCTTTATAAAAATCTTTAAACTTTTTCATGCCATTTTTTTATTAATAAAATAAATTTTATTAATTTAATTGCATTTTTTAAAGCAAATTTTTGTATTAAAATTTATTATTATTCTCCTTAAAATGCAATGTTTTTTTGTCTCACATTAACAATGGTTGTTTGTGAGTTTGCTTGTTTTGCAAGGTTATCCAAGTATGTTTTGGAGTATACAAGGTAATTTCGGATCAACTTTTTCACTCTCTTCCCCTGTTTTTATTAATTTCTTCTAATATCTCTTCAGTATTTGCTTGAAGCATACTGTAAATTAATGTAACTTATATCTCTCATTATGAAAGTAAAAGAGAATGAAAGTGAGAATGAGAGAGAGAGAGTGTGTGTGTATTTGTGTTTTGCTTTGTGTCTCCACTATCTCTTGTTCATATTTCTTACATTTTGCATCTCAACTAATATAACTACTAACTTGCTACTAAACAATTTACTAACCAACTAACTTGCAATTTACTAATTTTCATATTAATAAAGAAGGTTAAAAATGAATCAACTTCCTAACCACAACTTTAGTATTTGATTAAAATTTACTTAATCTTGCAACATAGTTTATATTTGCTAAACACCTATTGAATCCAATAGAATTCACTCTATCGGTAGCAAGTTTTTTTTGGGTCCTCGTACCTATACCTTTTTGGGTAGCTTGGTTGACCTTGGGTGAGATGAATTGACAATTCATTAGGCTATAGCAAAACCTTAAAATGAACACTAACTTATTGACTATCTAACATTTGACAAATATTTTATGTTTCAATTCAAGTTAGTTTATTTTGTTGCAAGATGATTGTTATGGTTAGTTACCTTCTTATTTCAAGTTAATCTATTGCAAGTTGATCTTGGTTTATTCAATTGCAATATGGTTATAGTTTTTTATTGCAAGATGGTTATAGTAGTTCATGATTATCTTTCATGATGATCAATCAGCTATTGCCTTGGCTAAAAATCCTGTAATGCATCAAAGGATAAAGCATGTTTAAATCAGAGAGAAGGTATTGGATGGGACTATTCAGTTGGATTATTGCCCATCATCTTCTAATTCTGTTGATTTGTTCACCAAACCTCTTCCCAAGGAGCAATTTTGTAAGCTAAGGACTCACTTGGTTTGGTGAATTTGTCCTCAAGGGGAATGAAGTGTAGTTACACTTGTGTGATGACAACTTTATCCTTATGATGTGTTTTGTGCTATATATATGAGTTGATCTTTGGTGGTATAATTGCTTTTTGCATCTCTTTTGAACATGGTACTTTCTTGTTTGCCTTGTGCAGCTTTTGTACATGTTACTTTGTAGATGGCATTGTGCAATTATGATATATGATGCAATTGCTTTATGCGACTCTTTTACATGGTACTTTCTTGTTTCCTTGTGCAACTTTGTACATGCTTTTTTATGTAGTTGGCATTATGCGATTGGTTTATCATGGTACTTTCTTGTTAGCATTTATGCTACTTTTGTACATGATATTTTATGGTTGGCTTTATGCAACCGAATTGCACACTTTATTATTTTCATATACCTTATGCAACTTTTATACTTGGTACTTTTTTGTTAGCCTTGTGCTACTTTTGTACATGGTACTTTAGAGATTGCATTATCATGGTACTCCTTGTTTGCTTTATGCAACTTTGTACATGATATTTTTTGATCAACTATATAGCACATGACTATAAGTATAGCTTGGCATATTTTTGTGATGACTTATAGTTTACTATTTGTTAGATCAGTTTTGTTATCATCTTTGGATATTCATATATGATGTGGTGAATATATTTATGATGATGTTTCTAACTAATCTTATGTTGAGCTGCTTGTAGCTTGCAGGTACTTCCATTTGAGATTTTGTAGGCTTACTGAAGACACCCTTGTGATGTTTTCTTCTTTTCATTTGCAACCACTTGTGGTTGATGGATGGCTTTGTAAGTTGCTTGTATCTGAAGCTACTCCATTGGGGGCTTGTAGTCTCATTTTGGCCCATTTTGTATTGGTGCCTTATTGTAGACCATTCTTGGTCATAGAAGCTCATTGTAACTATATTACTCATTTGATTCTCATCCTTGTTTGTATCTTTTGGGGGGAGAATATTTCTTTGTCTCATAATTCATTTTCCCAATATTGCATTAAGGGGGAGTGTTGGAATATGTAATGCAACATTGTGTAAATTATTCTTAGACTAAAATATAAAGTCTAAAGAATAATATTTGAATTAGAATATAATTTTATCTTATGTAAAATATTCCCACCCAATTAATAAATAAATTAAGGGTGCTAAGAATATTTAATTTCTTGGGAAAAAGTTATTTCCTCTTTTCTAGCAAATATTAGAAAGTAACTAACCACTTTCTAATATTTGATATATGCCACTTATCACATATCTCAAAGATTAGATTGTGATAAATTAGAAATTAACTAAATCACTTTCTAATATTTGATAGATTGTGATAAGATTTAGGATTGTAGTAGAAAATATTCTTTTTAAATAGGGGTGTTTTCTACTACATATTATCATATATTGTCATATTGTCTTATATTGTTGAATCAAATGAGTAATATAGTGAGCTTCATAGTGGATGTTTCCATTCTTCATTTGAAGTAGGGTTTTACCACTTAATATTGGTGTTGTGGGTTTTCCTCTTTTGTGTGTGATTGATCTTATGGAGCATTCTTTGATCTTGGGGATACTTTGCTTGTCTCACAATTACAACCATCACAATCCCATGAACTATTTGATATGTGGAGATTGGACTTCATGGAACCACTAATAACAACTCATAGGAGGAAGTGTTGGTATATCATGGTAGCTACTAAATACCTAATGAAATGGGTTGAAGCATGGGCACTACTAGATAACTCTACAAAAAGTACAACATAATTCTTGTACGAGCAAGTAATTACAAGATTCGGTATTCCACTACAAATAATGTGTGATCATGGAGGTCACTTTGTGAATGAGATCATCAAGATGCTAGTGACATAATTTTAAATTTGGTACTCCTTATCTAGTCCATATTACCCAAGATCTAATGGATAGGTGGAAGCGACTAACAAAGTATTAGTATCAACATTATACAAAAATTGTGGTATAGAGGGAGCATATTGGGAGGAAAGGTTACCATTTGTTCTTTGGGCATACCGAACTACCTTTAAGCCAACGACAGTCCATATGCCATTTTAGCTAATGTATGGTGAGGAGGCAATAGTGTCAGTCAAATTATTAGTACCAAGCCTATGGATAGTAGTAAAGCATCGCTTAGGGAACCAAGAGAGTATGGAGGAATGACTAATGACATTGATTAAGATGGATGAGAGAAGAGTCATGGCACAATGGGTGATCGAAGTGACCCAAAAGAGAAGAAATTTGTGGCATATAGACATCTATAAAAATTAGAACTTAAGCAAGGTGACTTAGTTCTAAAGTTTAATGGAAAATGATAAATTAAGCCGGGTAAGTTAAAACCTTGTGGCTTGGTCCCTTCCAAGTTATGGAAGTAAGGGATAATCATGCAGTAAAATTACAAAACTTGAATGGGATGGAAGTTCCAAATACTATAAATGGTTCAAATTTAAAACCTTACAAAGTACAGTATCTGTTTATCACTGCAAAATAGCTATAATGAATGCAGCAAGTCCAATCCAATGATCAACAAAGTAGAATCCAAGGTCTACCATGGGAGGAATTTGACATGGTACTCACTTGCCTATTCATAGAAGGAGAGGAGATAGGACCAATTATTGAACATGAATAATTGGTACCTTAGCTCGGTGAGAGACGGAGAACATGAGTTCATGTAAGATTTGTCGATGGGACTGGAAGGCTTGAGCAAGACCATGAAAGAGGGATTTATCCAAGAGAAGGAACCAAGAGATGATGTATTCATAGTTGGAGTATAGTGAGCTATCCCAACCATCAAAATACTGAAGAAGAATGAGACTAACAGTCCAATATGTAGATAAAATAGATAACTTTGATATGGAAGCTCTAGAAGAGATAGAAGGTGATACCATGGAAGAAGAACTCTCTCCATTGGATCAGACAAGATGATTGCAACAAAGGATGTGAAACTAGATCCAATAGTTGTAAGAGGAGTATGAAACTTTGTAAGGTCACACTACAAGACTACGAGAATAGACTATCTAAGACTTGGATAATACGATACAAATGATGGAGGAACAAAGAGTAGTAAGGTCATAGGAAGGAGAAAGCAAGGGAAAATAATATGAGATGACACCACAAGTGAGTAGTTCACAACATGATGGTGCAAGTACAAGTAAAGGAGAAAACTCATAGAGAGCACCTCATGGGATACCCAATGACCTATCAATAGCAGAAGAATATGAGGATATAGCTTGGCGAGACATTGAAGAAGATATTCCACCACCTAGACCACAAGGCAGTATCCATGAGGATTCAAGCGAATCTAGTGACAAAGGGTTGCCTTGGCTAGTAAGAGAAGAAAGTTCTGATAGTGGTGATGAGGACTTCTTGGAACTATTGATACCTCATGTGCATCCTGATCCAAAGACCTATGTAATTGCCTATCAGCAATTGAGGCAACAAAGGAGAGAAGTACAAAGACTCAAAATATTAATGTCCTTGCCAGGAAATTGGTCATAACAGAGAGGATGATCGTAATGATTCTAGTTTTGAGTTTGATTTCTCAAAATCATATAAGGAGACTTTGGCAAATGTGTCTCCACAATGACATTAGGAGCAAAGGTGATGGACATGATGACTATTACTTACAGATCAAATAGTGAGAGCACTACAATAGTTGTCACCTATAACACAAGAAAATGAAGATAACTTGGCCAATATAGAAATGGTGTACATAACCCCAGTAAAAAACCAACAAGAAACCCCAAGAAAACATCAAGGATGTGGGGTGGGAGTACGACCATTAAATACTAGAATAGGTAGAGGAATTTTTCCACCTAGAGGAGGTAGAGGATGGGGAAGGATTCGAATCCCTACTCTTAGATGGTTGAGGGATACACCATTAGCCTATTTAAATTGGACCAGGAACCTGCAATGCATCCCCTAGTTGAGAGGGACTGTACCTAACTTGAGAGGAAGACAACCATGGGTATGACCTCCATTAAATTAACCCAAACCAAGAAGGATGGAATCTGGAAGAGGATGGGATCAGGAAAGGGAAGTTCCAGGGAATGTTCATTGAGGTTTCGTAGCAAGAGGATGTGGTCAAGAAAGACTTAGGCAATGAAAAGGCCTTATCAATAGAGGAAGAGTATGCTTTTTTGATGAAAGGAGTCAAGGACTACAAAGAGCTTGTTGCTTAGAAGTAGAATTGACATGAGGAGATAGACAGAGAAGTCACTCTAATGATAGTGAATCAATGAGTGTAAACCTACCTCATGGTCAATCAACAACACGATGAGAAGAAGTATTGCCAAGAGGGAGTCCTGCACATTGTAATTGCATGATTCCAAACTATACACATGGTAATAAAAGAGAAGGAGATCTAACAAAAGGTCATTTGACACCTAGTAATGCGATCACCCGTAATGTAGAAGTGGGGAACCCAACTAATAAGTCAACAGATGGCATCATACAAGTGAATGTCACTGTATGATTTCCATGATGATAAATATCAAAATAGTTATTGAAAAAAATATAAAAAAAAAAAAAAAAATAGAAAAGTATCTTAATTGTGAAAATCCTTCGGGACGCAATTAAGATGGAAGGGGTTGAAAATAAAAAATTATGGCCCCTTCTAGGAAAAAAAAGAGAAGAAAATTTATCTTAATTGTGAAAATCCTTCAGGATACAATTAAGACAAAGGATGGTTGAAAACCGATAATGGTGGCCCCCTTTGGGAAAGAAAAGAAAAGAAATGAAAAATAAATAGAAGAGGCAAGAAAAGGACAAAATAAGAAAAAAGATAAAATCGCATGCACCAAGATGACGAGTTGTCAATCATCAACATGCAGAGGAGCTAAGGTGGCAAAAATTTAGAAATTATGATGTTAGGGTTGAAAAAGTATAAAAAACAAGCACCACGTAGAAATTGTCTTTCTCGCTTGTAGATCATACAAGGAAATAGTGGAATTTCAAATAATTTAAGGCAAAAAGGGTGTAATTGAAGGAATTTTCTATACGGGTGGTGGAAATTCACCAAATTACATAAGGATTGTGTGACCCATTTTTATTGTGCACCACAACAATTTTTTTTCAGATTAGCAACCCTTTAGGAGGAAAAATTTGTCATAATTACGGTTTTACTCCGAAGAAAATAAGTTTTTTCTAGAAAATAAGTTGCAAGTAACAATAAGTAGTGGTATAGGTTCTAGGTGTAGACCAATTGGTTCATCCAAACCCCATAAGGGGGGTGGAGGTCCAAGGTTCAAATATTGGGCCTCACTATACTAAACGCTTATCTTTTTCCTAGTGCTTTCAGCAGTGTAAAAGGTTTAAAATGATTGTGGTATGGTGGTTATAGGGGTGTACTGCATGAATATCTATGTGGTGGCTTCCAAGGAGGACATCGCAGAATATTGTGGTGGCCATAAAAGTTGGATAGTCTGCCTGAATTCGTGGTGACTACCGATTCCACCATGTAAATTAAAAATAATAATAATAAGCAATGGTACAAGTGAGGGTTTGAGGAAATGGAGCATCCAGTAAAACCTTAATGTAGAACAATAAATCTAGGGTTTGATTTTCCAGGAATAGAGAAGGAAAAGTTACATGGTGGGAAAAATAAGCAAACCCTTGAGCAAGAATTTGCCATAAAAAGCATGGAAATAATTTTTTTAATTTTCATGTGGGAAGAATCTCAAATGGATGGTTGTATAGCACTACCATACTATGGGAAAATTATATTATGGAAGAATATTGCGTAAGGGAAGGAGAAATTGTATGTTTTACCCTAAAATTACATTAAACAAGGGGATTGAAGGATTCCGGTAAATGGGTTCCACATATTTTGCACTTGGAAAATATTAACAAGTTTTTTTGACCAAGTGACATTTTTTAAAGTTGTATGTATGATTTAGAGTATTCATGGTACGATTATGAGAGATATTGTACATATTCTAGGCTCCCGACGACCCATTTTGTGTAGTTTGAAGGCTTTTGTACAAATTTTTTTACAATGGTATTGTCCTTGATGAGGTTGTATGGAAGGGATATCCCATTGTGTTATTTGACATCATTTGGTATAAATTTGGATCATGCTTGTATGATTTATAGTGCTAGTTGTGCGATTGGCTGCAAGTGTACAGAATCGGGTGCAATTAAACATATCTGGTTGGAGTTGTACAATCTAGGTATAATTGTACCATTTGAAAGCATACATGTATGACTTTGTTGAGGCCTTCTATGATACTAATAGTTTTTATAAATTTTGGATGTGGTCGTACTAAATTTTGTAATGATTTTATGCAATATTATCCTCAATTGTCGAATTAAGAAAAAAATGTGCAAACAAGGGTTTCACTCAGCAATGGCCGAAGTATGATCTCACAGAGGGAATATCAAGCTCATTTTGATCACATTGTGGAATCTAGGGCTGATATATCACCAAGACCATTGCACTAAAGACAATCATGACAGAGGAAATCTCCCCTAATTTATCCCATTCAAGACCAATGATGATAATTCCAGTCACCCATAAGGCGTGGTAACTATTATTGGAGAGGGAGAGGAAGAAGGTCATGGAGGGATAAGAGGCACTGGCATGGTGGTAGAGGAATATCACTTCTACAATACATGAGGGAATATATGGAACCACTTAGGACACCTAGAAGAGAACTTTATAGTGAAGAATAAAAGACCCCAAAAGAATAGGACCTACCTAGTGGAACAGAGGAGGAGCAAGTGGACATCAAAGATGTCACTTTTGGGCAGCCAACGGAAGAATTTTGTAAAAAATGGTGGGTGAGTGCTAATGATAAAAATCCATTGAAGGAGGTCAAGAGAAGTTTGGAGTGAGTATTTTAGCGTAAATCCCACCATAATATAAGGTATTTTCAATGAATACTTGTTGTAGATTCTCCAATCATACGAACTTGCTAAGAACTGCATGATCATATGAGTAGGTAATCGGTATGTGAAGGTGGATTTCATGATAGAGGTATTCCGATGGACATTAAAATTACCCATGAAAGGAGAGCCAGTTGTGAAGAAAATAGTTGATGCTATTGAGATGCATAGGTTTATCACGACACTCACTTTGGTGAAGTCACCTGTGGCAGCCAAGATTTTGGGTACTGGTAGCCATGGGATTAAACAAATTTAGTTAAAAATAGATGAGTTAGCTTGCGTGATGAATGTAGTTATGGCCCAATTTTTTAGAGAATCATGAACTTCAGAGATTCCAAACTGGATGGCACAATATGTGGAAGGTGTTTACAAGGGCATGAAGTATTATTAGGGAGCATTTTTATAGGAACAGATGTAGCAATCATTGCAAGTGAGAAGAAAGATGTTTAATATGACCTTTCATGCCATTGCACTATTATTGGATGTAGTGTTAGGATTGGAAATTCACTTTCTAGGGATATTCCAACCAAGGTAAATAGCACATGGTCAATTGACCATACTACAATGGGTAAATATTGTGCCTTTACTGAAAGCCACTCCAGATAACAAGAAGGATAAGAAGAGTACAAAGCAACCAACACTGCCTATGAAAGATGAGTTTGAGATTGCATCAGATGAGGACATCCATCTAAAGAGAAATAAAAGGTGATTGTTGGAACCAACCTTTGAACAACAGGTCCAAGTCCACAAGATGTGAGAGCAACCTAGCTCTTTTTTAGAGGATAAAGTAGAGCAGTAATATAGCCCTATACAAATTTATATGCAATGACAAAGGGAGAAGCAGGAAAAGCCATCACCAAAATTACAACCCGAGTTAGCACTAGAGTAAGGGTACTCTGATTCAGAGGGTTTAGATCTACTAAATTTGAGTTTACCAGGTCTGGAAGGAATGGGAAAAACAATGGGATCCATAAAATTACTCCAAACCTCTAATTTTCAACTTCTAGATTCATCTAGATATTTAACCAGAACAACAATAGTACCACCACTTGCAAAAGCAAATTTCATGTTGGAGGTGCCAATAGAAGCACCTAAGGAGACAAAGAAAATAAAAATTATGATGAGAGGTAATCATAGCCAGTGGAATTATATGACTATACAAGTACTATAGGAAGAGTCTGCTCATGACCAAATAGTTGCAACTCAAAGGGGAGTGCACTTGAACTCGCAAGATGAAGGGTTGACAACTAAGAAATAAGAGGACTTGCCTAAGTTACAGGAGGAATTCCAAGTACCAATGGAAGAGCGGAAGTTTCAAAAATAATTCATTACTATAGAGGAGACACAATCACTGATAAAATAACAGACAAGTAAGGTGGTAGTTGATGAGTGTCATTGAGTCACATCATTAAATCTCAAAGATCTTATCAATCCGGGGTGGTGTCCAAGGTTGTCTACGATAGAAGGCTAGGGCAGAGTACAATTTAGGCATTCAGATTTCAAGCATTTATTGGTGAAGCAGATTTTGGTTTAGCCTTTTGGTGTCACACTAAACCTAGTCTAAAGAATGGAAACTGAAATAAATTACAGGAATTGAAAACTAAATCTAAATTGCAGAATTTAACAATTAACTACAATTGCATGAATTGAAATTGCTAAATTGAAATCTAATCTACTTTTGTAGAATTGAAATCTAGTTACTCTTGCATAATTGAAATGATGCTTGTAAATGAAACTTATTCTAAAAACACCTGTCAATGCCCTACCACAAAAGGTCGTCAAGCTTCTGCTACAAGAATTGACAGCAAAATGAAATATGCTGAAAATAAAAAGTTGCTAAAATAGAAAGCAGGGAAAACATGGAAAGCAAAGGAAAAATGCTTAATATAATTTTTTAGCTGACATACACACAAATGCTGTACACAAACATAATAGAAAACATAAATCACATAATACAAAATAAAAACAAGAAAATGAAATCTGGCAAGCAATCTATTAATTCTGCTACAACAAAATTACAGATTAAAACCTGCCATAAAATCCCTCCTTCTAGATCTGAAAGTGGGCCCATACTTCCTGATCTAGAAGGAGGTGAAAAGCACTCCTTAACTAATTAACACTCAGAACAAAAAATGATAAAATAGCTGCACTTTTATTGATGACAAAACATGCTGAAAACTGTTACAGAAAATTGTTGTACAGTCCTAATTGCTGCTATTGAAAACTCTCCTCTATTCTAATTCCTAACTGGCTCAACCAAAGAGGGAGTTGTGTTATTTATATAAATATTTACAACATATCCCATGCTCAAATCAGCCTATGTGCTGCTTTACAGTGATTTGCCAATAATTCTGGATCTGAAATAAATGCAAATCTGGACAGTTTGTGTTGCAATAGTAGTCATTGGCCCTTAGAAAGCATCTTCAATGGTGGGAGTACATGGGAGGAGTCTAGAAATATCTCACACATCTTTCTCCACTTCAGAATATGCCATTTCTATCTTGCAAACAACTTTCTATTATGCTTGCAGTTTTTTGGGTTTATCCTAGAAGAGGATCAAAATTGATCTTTTCCATGAATGGTGGCTTTGGACGGCAAGGACGACAAAGTCAGATGGGAGATATTTTCCTTTAACCTTTTCAACCTTCTTTCCCTTTTTCCATCATCAAAAATTAGTCAACAAGTCAAAAAGCACTTTTTGTTCTCATTTCGAAGATAAGTGGCTCATTTCGAAGAGACTGCATTTCTCATTCCGAAGATGTCTGTTCATTTCGAAGATCTTCAGAATGAACAACTGTGTGCTCTTCAAGTGATTTTAGCTACATTTCTCAGGTGGATTAGTCCTCAGGATCATATTGCAATAGCCTTCATTCCTCTCCATGTGTGAATTCCATGCCTTGCCATTCATTTGTAGCTTGCTGGAATTTACATGGTAAATTACTGCATTTTCCAATTCTACTACACAGTTGTAAAATATTGGCATTTCTTGCAAATTCAAACAAATTAGAACATGGAAAAATTATTCAAATATCAACATGAAGGATTACATCAAGTTGCTACTGAATTTATACACTTCATTCACCAAGTAACAATGTTGAAATAGTGTAATAATGCTTTGCACAATTGTCCCTGCTCTGTTATACCTGTTGCTACCTATTTAGACCATGTGGGAATGCTTCTAAATAGGTCAGATGTCTTCTGTAGTCCTTCTAAACTCATTCCATCCATATCCTCATGCTTTGCTTGACAACTTCAAGGTGTTCCTATAAAGTGACAGCTTGCTGATTTTTATATGGCTGTTTTTTCAGATTTTCAGATTTATGACAGTCCTAAACTTTTGGCTTCAATGTGGATTTGAAACAAGTTGAAGGGCAGGAAAACATTCAAAAACCATTGAGAAGTTAATGGATATCAGCATACCACATTTGGTTAATTGAAATGCATGTTTTTACTTGCTACTTAATCAAGCAAAATCAGTCACAAAATGCTGAAAATAGTCAAAAATAGAGATATAGTATTCCTAACATAAAATCATGCAAACACTTAACAAATAGTATATTTTAGTCAACTATTTGGCAATTAACTTATCATATGGTAGTCAAACATTATGCAATAATGAGGTATTTTTGGGCCTCATCATCCCCCCCAACTTGAACTGATGCATGCCCTCATGCATCTTAGTAGGCCATAGTAATATGCAGGTTTTATTCTTGTGAACAACATCCTTTGCTACCTGCTAACTTAGAAATTCCTCCTTGCTGCACTATATCAAGTATTTTGCAATTAAGCACATGTATGACTCTTTTTCTATCTTTCTACAAGTTTTAGTGTTGCAAGGTACCTCTTATAGGCTTGATATCATGTGATTCATCTTGCAATAGTCTTATTGTGGAACCATATTTGGCAGATGCACTACTACTAATGGAATTTTCTGTTCTTAACAATATTTCAGCCTGAATGCTTATTTCTATTATTTGCACCTTTTGAACAAAATTGATAAATTTTTTGGATTTGAAATGCTTGAGGGATGTACTTACTTGTGGTAGAGCCTTATAAACCTCAATATTTGATGTACCCTACTCTTTTTGCTATTCTGTAGCATTTTCAGCAATTTTGGTATAGTTTCTGCTCATTCCAAAGATATCCTGCTCATTTCGAAGAGACTGTATTTCTCATTCCGAAGATGTCTGCTCATTTCGAAGAGACTGTATTTCTCATTTCGAAGATGTCTACTCATTTCGAAGAGACTGTATTTCTCATTCCGAAGATGTCTGCTCATTCCGAAGAGACTGTATTTCTCATTCCGAAGAGACTGTATTTCTCATTCCGAAGATGTCTTGTTCATTCCGAAGATCTTCAAAAAAAATGCAGAAATGACCTCCTATGCAAAATTTAGCTACATATTCTATTGTGGGCCCATCTCTAGAGTGTATAAGCCTTCCATAACATCAAAAATCCCTTCTTCATCCTTTTTTTTAGATGCTATTCTTTGTTTTGTATGTTGCTATTTTATTCTAGTAGTACTAAAATAGAACCTTCAGGTGCATTTTGTTGATTATCCTCCTTCAATTTATCAGACAATTGTGATATATAAACTTGCAGTTCTCCTTCTGAAACTTGCCCTACAAATTGAAAATAGAATTGTTGCCATGTCTGTCCCAAAATCAGGTTTTTGCACAGTTTTGGAATTTCCATGCAATTAAGGGCATAAGGGGGTGTTTCTTGACATCTTGAACATGTTCCATTTTCAACTTGCCAATATTGTATGAATAGTTTATGCCAAATACCGATTATCATACACTAAATGCTAAAAGTTTACTATGAATTAAATGCAAGAAACACATACCTTACTGTCTTGAAAATTGGTCATGCACTTTACAAGTTGCTTTTGATGATTGTTAGCAGGCTATATGAAAACATAAACATAACACATGTGCAGTGTGAGATTTGTACAATGGTGGAACAATGATGGGTAGATCAACAAGGCAATGCATGCCGAAAAATTGGTTTTCATGCAAGCCAACTCAATAGCGCCTCCAAGAAGGTTTTCACTATTGAATTATTCATTTTTTTTCTTTTCTTTCCTTTTTTTTCATTTTTTTTTCATCTCTTTTTTTTCATTTTTTTCATCAGAAGAGGCTGCCATTTCTGGTTTTCAACCAACTTCTGTCCTCTCTTTTTTTTCAAGTGCTTCAATGAGAGAGAACATCTCTCACTCTTATTTGGATAAGACCAATCCTTATTCTGCAAAAACATGTCAATTGTTGTATGAAAACACCATCTCTTTCTGTTGAAACCTGCAACATTGATGCAACCTTCCTTTCTAGATGAGTAGTAAGAATCTTCATACATCATAATTGCCTCCTTAGTGCTGGAAATGAAGTATTGGCTCCATTGTTCCTCTTCCTTGCTGAAATTGATGCTTGTCCTCATGTATCCCCATTTTGTGGGACATGCCTCTGCTGCAATTTTTTTCTCTCTTTTTTTCTTTTTTTTTCAATTTTTCTTGTCTTGCTTGTACCCAAGAAGGAAGTTCACAAACAAGACTATTCTTCTTTTTGCTTTTCTTGTATTTTTTTTTTTGTCAAACTTTTTATCATCACTCTGAATCTGATATTGAAGAGAAATTCTCTTCCATTATGTGTACATCCAATGGAATATCCTTTAAGAACTCCTCCTTAGTTAATGGTGCATGGTATACCCGAAGGCAATTTCCATTCACCACTAACATCCTCCATGAATTACCAATGGGAGAAAGAAGCACTGCTCCATATCTGAAAACTTCTTCAATCAAGTGTTGTCCATGCCTCCTAGTCTACAAAATCTTGTCAATCTATTCTTGAAATAATTAAATACCAATTCCCAAAAGATGTTAAGTGCTTACATCAAGATAAAATCTTGATATACCCTTGTAATTCCATGTAAAGGGATTGAAATATTGTTTCAAAATAACAACAATTTTGTTTTTTGTTTATAAGTCAACCAGCTAATAATGTTCAAGAATTTTCTTGGTTGCACTTCAATTTGTTTCATTCCTAGGAGGACAGAATTTACCCCTTTGTAAAATGGAAGTAAATTTTCTATGTGTAGTTTTTCTAGTTTTTTCTCCTTTATCCAAGGCTAATTTCTATGTGTTTGGACTAAAGGTTTTCTATGTATCTCCATTGATTTTTGTCTCTTCAAGCTCAGGTAAGTTCTTGTTTGAGCACAGTTGGATGTTGCTGCAGTCAATAACATTTCCTATAGGTTTTTTTTTTATACCAGATTCAGCTACATAGACAGGGGTTGCCTATCCTGTATTATTCAGACTGATCACAGGTTGGGCTAAAAAAAGAAATATTTTTGGTTTGCACAATAAGACAAGAAGTGTACAACTTTAGCAGATCAACTACTTGTCAGGTAGGATCACCTCTAATGAGATCAACTATTGTCTGTGTAGGCTAAGAATTGCTAGGTTGCGGTTTAGCGCGGTAAAATCCTAACAATATTTAAGTAATAATGGAAAACTCTAGGATCATCATTAAGTTGTAAACTCCTATTTTGATTGTGCAAAAGTTTTTGTGATTTTTTTTTCAGCTTACATAGACAGGGGTTGCCTGTCCTATATTATTCATATTGGCCACAGGTTGGGCTGAAGGTGGTGGTTGATTTACTTGCCCTGTTTGTTGTTGTTGGGATCTCTCTTTGAGAAGAATTCAGACTAGGCAACAGATTTTGCATCTCTAAGTTATGGAAGTAAATGACATTCATCAATGATATGTCCCTGTGAACAAATGCTACAGGTAGCTGATATGGCTATTTTGTTCAAGGGATAGTCTTGTATATCTACCATGATATCTTTCCAACACCTAGTACAAATTTGTTTATACTACCCTGATGATATGGATATAAAAATGGTAGTACTAGCAGATGGCTCCTCTAAGAGATCTTATGTTTCTTGATAATGAGGATGATGAATTCTTTCAATTTTTATCAAGAATTTCAAACATAAGCAATTTAACCCCCAAGTGTGAAGATCACCTCCCTGTGGTTGCTTGTTTTCTAAATGGACTGAAATGCAACTATCAATAATTATTATTTATACCATCTATTACATTTAGATTTAACTCCGAACTTCATAACTTAGCACAATAATAATTATTTGACTGCTTTTACCCTCTAACAACACCATGTTCTCCAAGAACGACGCCAAAATGATGAGTGTCGTTGAGTCTCATCATTAAATCTCAAAGATCTTATCAATCCGAGGTGGTGTCCAAGGTTGTCTACGATAGAAGGCTAGGGCAGAGTACAATTCAGGCATTCATATTTCAAGCATTTATTGGTGAAGCAGATTTTGGTTTAGCCTTTTGGTGTCACACTAAACCTAGTCTGAAGAATGGAAACTGAAATAAATTACAGGAATTGAAAACTAAATCTAAATTGTAGAATTTAACAATTAACTACAATTGCATGAATTGAAATTGCTAAATTGAAATCTAATCTACTTTTGCAGAATTGAAATCTAGTTACTCTTGCATAATTGAAATGATGCTTGTAAATGAAACTTATTCTAAAAACACCTGTCAATGCCCTGCCACAAAAGGTCGTCAAGCTTCTACTACAGGAATTGACAACAAAATGAAATATGCTGAAAATGGAAAGTTGCTAAAATAGAAAGCAGGGAAAACATGGAAAGCAAAGGAAAAATGCTTAATATAATTTGTCAGCTGACATACACACAAATGTTGTACACAAACATAATAGAAAACATAAATCACATAATACAAAATAAAAACAAGAAAATGAAATCTGGCAAGCAATCTATTAATTCTACTGTAGCAAAATTATAGATTAAAACCTGCCATAAAATCCCTCCTTCTAGATCTGAAAGTGGGCCCATACTTCCTGATCTAGAAGGAGGTGAAAAGCACTCCTTAACTAATTAACACTCAGAATAGAAAATGATAAAATAGTTGCACTTTTATTGATGACAAAACATGCTGAAAACTGTTACAGAAAATTGTTGTACAGTCCTAATTGCTGCTATTGAAAACTCTCCTCTATTCTAATTCCTAACTGGCTCAACCAAAGAGGGAGCTATGTTATTTATATAAATATTTACAACATATCCCATGCTCAAATCAGCCTATGTGCTGCTTTATAGTGATTTGCCAATAATTTTGGATCTAAAATAAATGCAAATCTGGACAGTTTGTGTTGCAGTAGTAGTCATTGGCCCTTAGAAAGCATCTTCAGTGGTGGGAGTACGTGGGAGGAGTCTAGAAATATCTCACACATCTTTCTCCACTTCAGAATATGCCATTTCTATCTTGCAAACAACTTTCTATTATGTTGCAGTTTTTCTGGGTTTATCCTAGAAGAGGATCAAAATTGATCTTTTCCATGAATGGTGGCTTTGGACGGCAAGGACGACAAAGTCAGATGGGAGATATTTTCCTTTAACCTTTTCAACCTTCTTTCCCTTTTTCCATCGTCAAAAATCAGTCAACAAGTCAAAAAGCACTTTCCCGTTCTCATTTCGAAGATAAGTGGCTCATTCCGAAGAGACTGCATTTCTCATTCCGAAGATGTCTGTTCATTCCGAAGATCTTCAGAATGAACAACTATGTGCTCTTCAAGTTATTTTAGCTACATTTCTCAGGTGGATTAGTCCTCAGGATCAGATTGCAATAGCCTTCATTCCTCTCCATGTGTGAATTCCATGCCTTGCCATTCATTTGTAGCTTGCTGGAATTTACATGGTAAATTACTGCATTTTCCAATTCTGCTGCACAGTTGTAAAATATTGGCATTTCTTGCAAATTCAAACAAATTAGAACATGGAAAAATTATTCAAATATCAACATGAAGGATTACATCAAGTTGCTACTGAATTTATACACTTCATTCACCAAGTAATAATGTTGAAATAGTGCAACAATGCTGCACAATTGTCCCTACTCTATTATACCCTATTGCTGCCTATTTAGACCATGTGGGAATGCTTCTAAATAGGTCAGATGTCTTCTGTAGTCCTTCTAAACTCATTCCATCCATATCCTCATGCTTTTCTTGACAACTTCAAGGTGTTCCTATAAAGTGACAACTTGCTGATTTTTATATGGCTATTTTTTTAGATTTTCAGATTTATGACAGTCCTAAACTTTTGGCTTCAATGTGGATTTGAAACAAGTTGAAGGGCAGGAAAACATTCAAAAACCATTGAGAAGTTAATGGATATCAGCATACCACATTTGGTTAATTGAAATGCATGTTTTTACTTGCTACTTAATCAAGCAAAATCAGTCACAAAATGCTGAAAATAGTCAAAAACAGAGATATAGTATTCCTAACATAAAATCATGCAAACACTTAACAAATAGTATATTTTAGTCAACTATTTGGAAATTAACTTATCATATGGTAGTCAAACATTGTGCAATAATGAGGTATTTTTGGGCCTCATCAGTAGTACACATCCCACCACCTGAGGGAACAATAACTAGCATTATGAAAGAAGTTGAAGGAAATTCTTATCAACAAGGAGAATAATAAGGACAGACCCTACCACATGATAACATTGAGGATCTTTGTACAAGCTTCCTAGTGGACGTACCTCACTTTGATTAGGTGGAGGATGTGGGTGAAAACACTAATGAACAGGTGGAGCACTTCTTCCGATAGGCTAGTGAGATATTTGCCAACACCAGATTGTATTTTTGTATTGGTGGCATTGGGAAATTGAAATGGTGGAGGGAGCAAAACTTCCCTAAATTAGAAAATATTGTGGTATGGGTGTGTAATATGGATCGTACGAGGCAGATAGCACACATCCATTCACAACACCCATGTTTATTACCAAGAGGAGACATAACCACAATGCTTTATAGAAAGGATTTATCAGAAGGGGTGAAGACCAATTATCATAAAAATACATGAGTTTATTTGGATAGGAAAACTTTTCAGACCTATCCATTGAATACAGTAGCTACAAAATTTTGAAGAGTACCTTGGCATTTGGCCTTCACAATGAGGAAATTAAATTTTCTAACATACTAGATTAAGTGGCTTAGTTTGGGTCTTGAATAGGGCTACTAGGCTAAATAAACACAATGAGAGGAGGCAAAAGCTACTCTAAAGGAGATGGTTGTAATGGATGAATTGAATCACAACAAAACCATGGTTGAGGAAAGAATAAAGAAAGGGGAAACAAAGTTAGCAAGCATGAAGCAGACTTATGAATAACAACTCTGTTCATAAGAAGTAGAAAAACAACTTGTGATCCAATAGGTAGAAGAGTGTACGAAGTATTTGGAAGCTCAACTGGTAGCACATAATAAGTAGTTGGCTAACTAGGCTACTCAGTTGAAGATGATAGAATAACAACTACAATAAAATAATCATAAAATTAAAGAAATGAAAAAGTATGCCACACACTATAATAAGATCATTTTGTATCATAATACTATGCTAAAGTCTAAGGATGAGATTTTGGAAGTAATGGAAGTTGACCTGCATCAGCATTTGCAAGTTATTACTAAAAAGAATGAGGAGTTAGCCATAGCAGCCCAAACAAAAGTAACGATGGTGGAGAAGCTACGCAAGGGAGAATTCGAGTGTGAGAAAGAGTTGGGAGCACTGTTGGATATTGCAAAATATAAGGCTAATGAGTACAAGTTGAAATCCCTGGAAGTTAGTAAGTACACAGCTTGCTTGAAGGATGAGTGTACCACCTTGCAAATTTTGCTTGCTGATTATCAAAAATAGGTCTCAAAAAATATAAAGAAGACTAATACGGTGAGGAAACCATCTAATTTAAAGGGGAGGATAGATGTAGGCAGAAAATCCACCTCCCATAGAAAATATAAAGAAGACTAAGACGGTGAGGACACCATCTAATTTAAAGGGGAGGATAGATGTAGGCAGCAAATCCACCTCCCAGAGGAAGAAAAAGTAATCCAAGGATTTGCATAGTTTTGTTGAATTTTCTTAGTTTTGATGGAAGTGTATGAATGTAAAATCATATAATAAAATAGCATAATGTACAAGGGTACACATGTATGATGTGAAATGAAATGAAATGAAGTTGGAATGTGCATTTGAGGTTTATTTGATAAAAATGGAATTAGACCTTAATAAACCTTGTAAAAGAATTATTTTGGAAATTCATTGGGAATGGTTGTTGTAAATGATGTGATGCTTTAGAAACAACTTTTTAATGGTTTGTACATGCATTATATAGCCCCCCTTATTTATTTTTTTGTTGGTTCATTATGGTTCATTGTTGTTCATTAATTGTTAATGTTGCAATATCAATATAGAATTCCTAGGAGTATGGATTATGGAGTAGAATTGTTGTTCAATGAGTTATGTGTTGTTGAATGATGAAATTATATTGATAATATGAATATAACATCCATTTCCTCAGTTCCTTGTCCTTGTGAATTTCTCCATTCATTCTGGTTGTTGTAGGTTGTGTAGTTAATGTTTAGCACATAATTTGGCATGTATATGGATGGAATTGCATTGTGAATGATCTTGTTACTCTACAAACTTGGTGTGAAGCATGGAGTGGATTATAATATGAGTTACAACCATATTTTAACATTTTCTAATAGTTGTATGATTTTTGGAATCGTCCATGGTGAATATAATTCATTGCTAATGAATTAGGGTTTGCATGTGGTGAAGAATTGGAGCAACTAAAGCTTAGAACCTTACCAAAATCTATATTAGAAGAATTTTTTGTATAAAGTGATAGATCTGGAAGATCTTTGCAGCAATATTTTGTATGGACCATACAAGGATTTCTACCAAATCGTACAAACTATTGCTTTACCCGATTTGGTAACTAATGATGCAACCCAATTCTGCCAAATAAGGAAATAATGCTAGTTTGAGGAAATTGATTACAAAACTGATTGATTTGACTTACAAAACTTGTTCCAACTAGTTGGATGTGTACTAAATCATACCAGGAATAGGGTTGTATAATTTTTATCATACAATTATAGGATTTTAGTATCGTACAAGCTATTTGTGCAACTTGAACTAATGTACGATAAAGACCGTACAAGTTGTACGATTTGTACGAGTTGGGGTTTGAGATATTGGGGATAATTTCCAAAGCTTCTAAGACACCTTCCCATTAGTAATAATACACTTCTATTATCTACACATCCTCCCATTTTACAATCCCATTGCTATTCCTCTTCTTTAGTTCTTGTCGATCTTGCTTGGATAAGATTTTCATATTTATAACAGAAGTGCAACTTTGCTTTCTTTTCTAGGTCATATACCTTTTGCAATGACTTAGGTTCCTACATATCTACATCATGCTTTATCCTAGATTGCAATCCATGAGTAAACTTATGAATCTATATTTTCTCATTATAAGCGGGTACATCAATAATTTTACTAGCTTCTTGTAGTATATCTCCACTAAGTTGGTTCCTTACCTTAAACTATCAAACTCCTCAAAATTTAGGGCATAGAAATATTCTGTGAGGAACCTCTTATTGAATATGAATATTAAATATTTCTATGGAATGTCTACTAATTCAATCTTGGTTTCCTTGTAATAAGTCTCCCACTAGTCTAGGGTGGCTTCTTCAAGGTAGATAGTAGCCCAAATAGTTTAGGTTCTTGAATAATATCCATTTACCATGAAAAAAGTTGTTTCCTTAACCAAGCCTCAGCTACATGTCCATCTCCTTTCCATCAAACTTGGATATGCAGACATTCTTTAAGTCTCTTACCATTTTCTTTTCCAGGAGGGTTCTAGCTTGTATATGCTCTACAATAAGCCCCTCATCTTGGTTAATTTATGAACCTCTAACTTATGAATTTTGAGTCGCAATGGTTTCTAACACCTGTCTTAATTGATATTGCATGACAAAAACTATGGTAGTGATATCTTTCATTCCCCTATTAGAAGTTTTTGGATCCTCATTCTAGATCTCTTCTTTGAAATTACTTTGTTGAGTCTATCTAGGTGTAGGCCTCTCTCTTTTGGCCTTATGTGGAATCTTGACTTGGATTCCACCAAGAAAAGAATTAGGTTACAACTTCATATTAAACTAAACTAATTCAAACCATATTATAGAGTTCTTATTGCTAAAATATTAGAAGTATGACTAGGATTACATTCCAATATTGTGATGTATCCTCAATGTCAAAGCCCATACTAAGGTATCGTAACATTCATCTACCCTTGGGATCAACTCCATTAGATTCTAATAAGTAGATATTTTAGTTCATCCTAGATTTTAGCTTAAACTTAAGCAAGCCTTCATTGGAGACATCCAAATCTCTTTTAGCACATAAGAAGCTCTATACCCTCATACCTAGAGCTTTGATACCAAATGTAATGACCCTAAAATCAAGAAATAAGAAAACACACAAAAATAGAAAGAATTTTTTTTACTAAGGAGAGGGATTCATAAACCCCTACCCAACCTTAGACCAACTTAATGTTTATCAATCCCTAAGTTTCCCAAGAACTATACCACACAATATTCCCCTCATGCAAGTCCTTTATGCGTAGGTATATCTCATGTTATGTACATAAGTCCATCCATATCATCATCCTTGATGAGCTAGACTTATCACCTTCAATCATTAAAAGGTGTACATGCATCTCCATATTCTACTCAATTAATTATGCATAGGTATGCTACATGTACTATGAGTTAAGCTATCAATATTTTCCTCTGACAAGCTATCTTAACTCAGATATGATCTTCTATAAACCTAGTCACCATTCTCCCTAAGGGGGTCTCAAGCCCTTAGGTTACCTCTAAGTTCACCCTAGAACTTACTACTGAGTTTTATGAAAAAATATTCAACAAGAAAATAAATATAATTCTAGATACTAAATCTAACAAAACATAACTCATTAAACAAGCAAAGATAACTAGAAACAAGGATAATAATTAAATAATAACATGCATAAAAAATGATTTAAATACATTCACATTAAATCAAATAGAGCACAAAGGTGCATCAATCATATTATTCATTTATTACATAAGCATGTATGGTATAACCTCCATACCTTTAACAATACATTACATCAATCTCATCAGGGATATCTCCCCATAAATCTAATCTATTTGCATAAATAAACAAAATGTAAAGTAAATAGCAAACTTGTGCATTGGTCCATCTATGAATTTTGTCCTCCTGCTCTTCCATAGATCAAGTGAGGATAGTAGGGGATCGGGACACTCATAGTTCAATATAGACATGCTTCTAAATGTATTTACTCATTTCATTTCCAAATTACAACTATACAAACAATTCAAGCAATTCAACTATCTAATGCATAGTTGATATCATAGAAACTACTCTTTCTATTCTTTTCCTCTCATCCTCCTATGATATTCTTTCAACAATGCATCTAGATCATGGGCTATACTTGTAATAAATTATTCAACCCTTATTCAAAAATTAAAGTCCCATACCCTTAATTGCCAAATAATCTAGGTTCATATTTATTTATCAAATTAAAGTCAACAAATTTAATCCATAAATAACCCTTTCTTTTAATTTCATAATTTAAAGTCTCATACCTTTAATTTGCAAAACAAACCATTTCATATTTATTCATTAAATTAAATTCAACTACTTTAATTCACAAATAAACATTTTTCCTTTCATTTCATAAATTAAAGTCCCATACCCTTAATTTACAAAACAAACCATTTTCATATTTATTCATTAAATTAAAGTCAACTACTTTAATTCACAAATAAACCTTTTTCCTTTCATTTTATAAATTAAAGTCTCATACCCTTAATTTACAAAACAAACCATTTTCATATTTATTCATAAAATTAAAGTCAACTACTTTAATTCGTAAATAAACCTTTTTCCTTTCATTTCATAAATTAAAGTCTCATACGCTTAATTCACAAAACAAACCATTTTCAAATTTATTCATTAAATTAAAGTCAACTACTTTAATTCACAAATAAACCTTTTTCCTTTCATTTCATAAATTAAAGTCCCATACCCTTAATTTACAAAACAAACCATTTTCATATTTATTCATTAAATTAAATTCAACTACTTTAATTCACAAATAAACATTTTTCCTTTCATTATAATTAAAGTTCTTTAATTCTACTCATTAATAATTCATGAATCATTTTAATATAAATAAAGTTCTTTAACTCTACTCATTAACAATTCATGAATCATTTTAATATAAATAAATTTCTCTAAATCTACTTATTAAATTAATCACAAATCATTTCAATAAGCATCCAACTTTGGAGTATTAGATATGGCCTTAATTTTTTTAAAGTCTCTGAAGACTTAGACTTAGAAACACTTTGGTAGCTTTACGTCAAGCATGACGCTCTCGCAGATGAGCAGTTCATCACAGGGTTGAACGTCCTCATTGGTCCATGAATAGTCATGTCTTTGCAGACCAAGATATGGTAGGAGGAGTGTGGTTTATCTATGACGGTGAATGTTGCCTCTCTCACCAAGGCAATAATGTCATCTGTTCACATATCCGAGGAAATTGAGATAGTGGGGATATAAAGTATTTTCTCAACTTATGGGTTTCCTCTAAATGGGATACTTAGCCACATAGGTCACCATTAACATGGTGAAGTTATAAACAAGAGGTAGACATGATGGTAAGCCCTCACTAAGACAACCATGATTGTAAGCTACACATGATAGCCACAATGCCAAATATTTATAATTAGTAAGCATGATAGAAAGTATTATACATGGCATCCATGATGGCATATATTTCCAACAACAAGCATGATAGCAAGCTACATATGACATCCACAATGGCATACCTTTCCAATAGTAAGCATGACAACAAGCTACACATGATAGCCATGATGGCATACCTTTCCAACAACAAGCATTACACATGGCAGCCAAGATGGCATACCTTTCTAACAGCAAGCTACACGTGGTAGCCATGATGGCATACCTTTACAATAGCAATCATGACAGTAAGATACAAACTATGATATACGCATGGTAAGGTTTACACAACAAGATTTAAGTATAGTGATCTTACACCACTGAGATTATACACAGCATGCTTCACACAATGCACTTACACATAACACTTCACATAGCATGCTTACTCGTAGTAAGCTTGCACACAACAAGCTTCACCTAGTATACTTACAAACAGTAAGCTTACACATAGCATGCTTACACTGGACAACCACAATGGTATCCAAAGCTAAACCATGGTGGTGGATAACCACACAAAAAAATTAATTAATAACATAAGAAATAGGTTTGAATCCAACCTAGATTCCTATTGCTTCCCTGGAGGTGGTTCACATAGCATTGCTTCAGCATGTTTTCTCAGAGATCTCCTCGACTCAATGTGTTTACCTGGGTTTTTCCTCTTCCAAAATGTCATCTCTCCCAATTGATGTCTCCCCTTTGTGTAGTCTCCCTTACTTTCCTTCATACCATGATATCCATATTATCTTCTCAACTATTGCACTCACCATTTGCCATCATTCACCATATGTTCTCATCGATATCAGGTCACCTACCCCATACCTTTGCTCAATCATCATAAATGGATATCCCCTTTATCAAGGTTGGCAGGCGCTCTCATATCGAATGCATATTTTCCAACATTTTAACTTATGATAGATCTTATCCACCTTATTATTTAAAGATTTAGTGGCCTTAAGGGGAGTTTTGAGATGGAATTTCATTAATACCATCTCTTTTCTTTTTTAATGGTAAGGCTATTTTTAGTAGAATTTCATTAATACATTTTTAAATGCTACCTTGAAATGAAATTCTCCCTTATTTATTTAAAATAAAATATTTACTTACTTTTAAATGAAATATTTTTCATCATTTAAAATGAAACATTTTTGAATTTTAAATAAACATTTATAGATTTTAAATGAAACACACTATCATTTAAAATTAAGTATTTATAAATATTTAAATGAAACTTGCTATCATTTAAAATAAAACATTTATAAATTTTAAATGAAACTTACTATTATTTAACAAAGTATTTTACTTTATCACTTTATTTGCCTAAACACACAAGGAGTTATGAAGATAACCTATCCATTCACACTTCCCAAATTATTGAGGCAATAGTGCTAAAGTAAAAGACAATCAAGCATGTGCAACAAACAAAGAGGGAGTCTTTCCATCAATTTATTCACCTATCTTAGCCTATAGAATTTATGATAGCTACAATATGGGGCTAAAGGTGGCTAGCTATTGATGATTATCCCTTAACCGAATGCATACCTATATGAAGGTATCCATCCTTGTTATCTCTAAGTTGCCTTATCATCATTTTTGCAATATGCAGTACCCTTGCCTTTGATGGATGACTCAACTTCTTTCACTTATGAGTGTACCTGATCCTACACATTTGTAATTTATTAACAGTATCATATTCTTCAATATATACTAATATTGCATAGTTGCTTAATTGCACAAAATTGAGTATTAAAGCACCATCAATTAATACATTTTTTTCCACGTCAAAAGGTCCATCTAGGAGGGTCATGACAATATGCTAGGAATAGTCAAGATCATGTACCATTCTTTGAGCTATCATCTAGAAGATCTAGGTATACAAGAAGTTTATCCCTAGATTTACCTTTTGTATAATTCCAAATACCATTAGGGAACTGGTTTTCCCCAAGACCAACCCCATAAAAACTCCAGTAAACATGGCTCAATAATAGAATATAAACTAGAATCAACCTCAATAGAATTACCCTAGTTAGGATACCTTTGGTCCTTTAGGACTCACCCTTATGCATGATATCCCTTAGGTTGTATCGAAATCTATATCTACATATGATGGTTTGGGTAAGACTACTATCAAATATATTAAATTTAATAACCATCCATAATATTAGAAATAAATATGTCATTGTCAGGCTTCTAGTACTATCCTTTAGAAGAAAAATCCTTTAGTGGTTTAGAACCTTAGAGGATAACAAAATTAGATCATGGGTTGCATTAGTTGATCCATTTGTGGAAAAGTTTAACAAGTCATCTGATCCTTTCTCACTCATAAACCAATCACATCTATGCAAAATATTCGCAAGAGTTAGTCTCTGATTTTAACTTGAGGTTTAGTAGGACATGGAAGAGAATTCCTCCTAAAGCTAGACCAACTATTCCATTTACTTTTATGTATTACATTAGGGCTCTTGGATGAAACTTGGGGTTACAAACTTAGTATTTAGGTATAAATACCTTTCCATAGGTTTACCATGTAGTTGTACATGCAAATAATATTCTAATTGTTGTAAGAAGGCTTCCACCAAAAGTGATCATGCCTTATTGCTATAAAATTCTCTAGTTTACACCTCAGACTAGAACATCAACTTCCTCATATATGGATCCTCCAACCCTATCCTCACCAATTCCTCCTCTCAAAATATCACCTACTTCAATTCCTTTTCCCCTCTCCCATATCAAAATTTCCAAGAATCAACTGTGTTGCTTGATATTCATTATACCTTGAAAAAAATCAATAACAAGGTAAACACAATGGAAGAGAGAAATGGAGAGGTATCAGCAGAGAAGATTCAAATTTGTTAATATAGATCAAACTATTGGCACCATTAGTAATATAGGACCCAAGGTTAATTCAAATCATGAGGATCATGAAGCAGTCCTTGAGACCTATCATGATCCTCCCATATGGACTTTTGAAAAGAAGAAACAATGTATTTAAGAGTGATGTTTTAATACTCAGTGTTTGTGCAATAAATTAGTTATGCAATATTACTAGATAATAAAGAATATGTTACTACTAACAAATTGTCAATGTGTAGGATTAGGTACACTTGTAAGTGGAATAAGTTGAATCCTCCATCAAAGACGAGGGTACTTGAGATATGGGGAAATTGTGATATGATAGCTCAAAGGTAACAAGGATAGATACCTTCATATAGGTATGCATTTAGTTAGAGATAATTATCAATAAATAGCCATATTGAGCCCCAGACTTATGGCCTAGTAGCTATCATAAGTTCTTGAGGTAGAGACATGTGACTAAATTGATGGAAATATCTCCCTCTTTGTTTGTGCTCACATTTATTTGTCTTTTACTTCAACACTTCACCTTAGCAATGGAAATTTGGAAAGAATGAACTATCTTCATAACTTCTTGATAAATTTATTTTAGATGATAAATAGATTTATTCTTAAATAAAATAATGTCTTAGATAGTCATTCATTTGAATAAATGGTAAATTCATTTTAGATGATAAATAGATTTATTCTTAAATAAATAATGTCTTATATAGTCATTCATTTGAATAAATGGTGAATAGAGCTATGCTTGGTTGTTTCTTTTAGATATGTTAATAGCTATGTTGGTCGAGCATTGATCTATGCCTTTGTAGTGGCCGAGTGAAGCTCACCACTTGTTTTAGCTCTGTTAATAGCTTTATTGGTCGAGCATTGTTCACTGCCTTTATAGTGGTCAAGTGAAGCTCACCACTTTTTTTAGCTCTTTTAATAGCTCTGTTGGCCAAGCATTTCTCACTACCTTTGTAGTGGTCGAGAAAAGCTCAATTATTGTTTTAGCTTTGTTAATAGCTCTATGGTGGTCGAGCATATGTAGTGGCTGAGCGAAGATTGTTCATGTGGTATAGTTATGTTATGGTTTTGACCATAGCTAAGTGTAGCTCATCACTGAGCATAGCTGGCTATTGTTGTGCGTCCAAAGTTGAAGGGTTGTACATGTATCGGATTAGAATTTTTGTCTTAGGACCATAAGGTGGTGGGTAAAAATCCCCTACCAACTCTAGTCAAGTAGGAAGCTCATCTTAAGGAGAAGGTTCCCTTGGTGGTAGACTTCTAATTTAATTTATATTATGTTCATTTTGTAAAATGAGGGTATGGGACCTTTCTTTATAAAATGGAATGGAATTTATATTATGTTGTATGTTCATTTTGTAAAATGAGGGTATGGGACCTTGCTTTATAAAATTGACTAAAATTTATATTATGTTTATGTTCATTTTGTAAAATGAAGGTATGGGACCTTGCTTTATAAAATGGAATGGAATTTATATTATGTTTATGTTAATTTTTTAAAATGAGGGTATGGGACCCTACTTTATAAATGGAATGGAAATTATATTTTGTTTATGTTATTTTTTAAAATTAGGGTATGGGACCTTGCTTTATAAAATGGAATGGAATTTATATTATGTTGTATGTTCATTTTGTAAAATGAGGGTATGGGACCTTGCTTTATAAAATGGAATGGAATTTATATTATGTTGTATGTTCATTTTGTAAAATGAGGGTATGGGACCTTGCTTTATAAAATGGAATGGAATTTATATTATGTTTATGGTTCATTTTGTAAAATGAGGGTATGAGACCTTGCTTTATAAAATGGAATGGAATTTATATTATGTTTATGGTTCATTTTGTAAAATGAGGGTATGGGACCTTGCTTTATAAAATGGAATGGAATTTATATTATGTTGTGGTTCATTTTGTAAAATGAGGGTATGTTTTATGAAATGGAATGGATTTATATTATGTTATGGTTCATTTTGTAAAATGAGGGTATGGGACCTTGCTTTATGAAATGGAATGGATTTATATTATGTTATGGTTCATTTTGTAAAATGAGGGTATGGGACCTTGCTTTATGAAATGGAATGGATTTATATTATGTTATGGTTCATTTTGTAAAATGAGGAGACCTTACTTTATGAAGTGATGAGAAACATATGTGGTGCAAACTAAATTGGTTTGCTTTGATTAAATGAGATGAAAGAACCCAATGCATTAAACAGTTAAGGGTATGGGACTTTAATTGTTAAGTGAGGGTTAGATCATTTATTGCAAAGAAAGCATGAGGTGGGATGCATAGTAGGATGACTCTCATAAGTGGGTGAGAGGGGTCATAGAGAGGGAAGCTCTATGATAATAACTATGCATTATAAAGTTGAATTGATTGGATTAATTGTAAAGTTACGATTTGGTAAATAAATGAGTAAATGCATTAGAAGCATGTCTATCTGGATCCATAAGTGTCCTGATCCCCTACTATCCTCACTTGATCGATGGAAGAGTGGGAGGACCAAATTCAGGAGATGGAATACTTTGCAATTTTCTCTCTACCTTATTTCCTGCTTGATTATGCAGTAGAATAGATTTGTGGGGAGATTTCCCCAATGGATTATATGTAAAGTAATTATGGAAAGCATGGGGTTTTGCCATATTTGCCTATGGATTGAATGAGCATTGTTTATTATTGTATTTTGATATCCTTTCTTATTGAAATGCTACTTAATTTTCTATGACATGCTTTCCCTTTAATGTATATTTCATGCTTGTTTAATTTCGCTGTTTTGTTAGATTTAGTATCTAGATTTATCTTTGATATTCTTATGAGTTTTTTATAAAATATAAAAATAAAAAGTTGTAATTTCTAGGTGAACTTAGAGGATGACCTAAGGGCTTAAGACCCCTTAGGGAGATGGGTTATCTAGGTTTAGAAGTTTGTACCAAGGTTTAATATAGCTTTCCAAAGGACGAGATTGATAGCTTAACTTGCAATATATGTAGCATACCCACACATAATGATTTGTGTGTGGTATGGATATGTGTGTATACCTTCCAATGATTAAGGGTGGTAAATCTAGCTCATTAATAATGGTGAGATGGATGGACTTACATGCATGACATGAGATAGACCTACGTAGAATGAACTTGTGTGAGGGGAATCTCATATGGTATGGTTCTTAAGAAACTTAGGGGATGTCAAATATTAAGTTGGTCTAAGGTTGGATAGGGATTTATGAATCCTTCTTCTATTAAAAAAATATATATGAACCTTTTTTTCTTTTAGTTTGTGTGTTTTTATTGTTTTTGTATTTGTGGGTTGTTACATTTGGTATCAGAGCTCTAGGTTTGATGGTATAGAGCTTCTTAAGTATAAAAAGTAATTCAGGTATGTTCAATTAAAATCCTACTTAGGGTTAAGAAAAAAGGGTTGGGATAACCTAGAGTCTCTACTCATTTAGAATATAAGTGGAATCGGTCCTAAGGAGAGATGAACGTTGTGATACCTTAGTATGGGATTTGGTATCAATGTTACATCATAAACTTGAAACATTATCCTAATTATATTTCTAATGATTAGCAAGAAAGAAATCTATAATGTGGTTTTAAATTAGTGAATCAACAAATAAACTAGGATCCAATTCTCTTCTTGGTTGGAACCAGATCAAGATGCCACCTAAGGCCTGGACAGAGAGGCCTCCACCCTGATAGACTCAATAAAGTAATGTTAAAGAAGAGATCCAAAATTAGGATCCAATAAATACCAATATGGGAATAGAAGAACTTACTACTATAGTTGCTGAGATACAAGACAGATTAAGACAAGTGCTAGAAACTATGGTGAATCAAAATTTGTAGGCTAGATATTTAGAAGTCAATCAAGTTGAGGGACTAATAGCAAAAAAAAATCATGCAAGAACACTTTTAGAAAAGGAGATGGTAAGAGATCTAAAAAATATATGTATCTCCAAATTTGATGGAGAAGGAGAGGGGGATGCAGCTGAGGCTTGGTTAAGGGAACTAGAAGTTTTCTTTACAATAAAGGGATATTCTTCAGGAACCTGAATGGTTTGGGCTACTATGTACCTTGAAGAAGCTACCCTGTATTGGTGGGAGACTTAATATGAGGAAACCATAATAGAGTCGGTAGACATTCCATGGAAACCATTTGTGGACATCTTCAAGAAGAGGTTCCTCACGGAGCATTTTTATGCTCTAAAATTTGAGGAGTTTTCTAGTCTAAAGAAAGGAATCAACTCAGTAGAGATATACTACATGAAGCTAGTAAATTTTCTAAAAATTGTACCCATCTATAACGAGAAAATATGGATTCATAAGTTTACCCATGGACTGCAATAAATGTTGAAGCATGATGTGGAGATGCATAAATCTAAGTCGTTGCAAAAGGTATATAACCTGGAAAAGAAAGTAGAGTCACATTTTTGTTACAAATATGAAACCTGTTGGGCACTGAATTGCATCAAGTTTTCACTCAATACTACGGTGTCTATCTTCCTATTTTCTGTCCAGGCTTGCACCCGATAGCTACAGCTCAACACTCAACATTGGATGGACCAAAATAGAGTTTTCGATCCAACCTCCAGAGTAGGTTGGTTCCTTGTCAACTTAAATAGGGTGTTGACACAATTATGCTCACTTAGGGTTTGAAGGTTAGGGTAAGAAAAGGTTAGGGTTAGAGAAATGTGAACAATAGTGGATGGATAGGCTAACAACATTGCACCATAATAAAAAGCTCTAAAAAACTAACCCAAAGACACATAACTCAGATCAACATTATCACAAATTGGATGACTCTTCATTCATTAATGCACAATAGAGAAATATTGTAGACAGATTTCAATATCCAGACAATGATAATCCAAATAACAGAATTCACCAATATCTAGATTCTACAGAAATGCACTTCCTAACAATAAAGATCAATCTCAGAAGCAGATTTCAATTACTTTAACAACTAGTAATCCATTAATTTGGCACAAACTAACCACTTAAGTATTCACAGAAATGCAGCTAAAGAATTCGAACCTCTGATATCAAGCATGAAGATACAAATTTTGAGGCGAAGATCAATGTAATGCTCCTTCCATTAGCTCTTGGGAATATTTATAGTAGCACAGGAAAACACACTAGAGCCGACCCTTAAAAATGAGGGTTCGACCTCTATTTATAGTTTTGCAAAAATTAAAATTATCAAGAACATTACAAAGATCAAAATTTGACAACACAACAAAGAGTTCTTGCTGGCATTTGCTTACTGGTACACCCTCCGGGAAATCCATTGAAAGTGGACCACCATGGCAGCTCGGGGCCTCTACAACTTGTTGGTCACTTGGCACAAACTGGAGTTTAGGCCATTAGAGATCATGCATCATCATTGATCCTTCTTGGAAGCCATCTACCATCATCGATCTATAACCACCTCTGGTTCTACCTTCTTGAAAACCCTCGATGCTTCAGCTTCCTCTCCAACTGACTATTACAATTTGGTGAAGAAATACCTTTAAATACCTCGGATTCTTTGACACAATCTCCACCATTGATCTCCCTCATCGTATGGCTATGATTCATTCTGATATAAGCTTATTATAATGGTAGGGAGAACACAACACCATTCCACTTTAAAAATTGATGACATCATCCTTTATATCTTAGAAACTATGGAACGCCAATCCGGCTTCCAAATGCCTTGAAGGCTAAGTGGATCGAATCCACTCTTTGTTCTTCATATTTCTTCATTATCCGCAAAGTATTCATCAATCCACACAAAAATATCGATGACATCATCTCCTCTTTAAAACTTTTGTGGATTCCATTTAGGCTGGAGCAAGTGCATTGGCATATGATCATCAATCCGGACCCATCATAATGTAAAGTGACTCTTCTTCCATTCTACACTATCTTTAGAATAAAACACTCCTTATCACCATTCTGGAAAGGAGTTAGCCATAATCATTGTCGTGAATCCGCATCTACTATGTTTACAACATTCTGCCTTGTCACCATTTTGGGAAAAATATTCTATGTGTTCTCTAAAATCGGTGTTCCAACACTTAGCCACTCGTGGAGTATTCAAAATATCAAGTGGTCACCAATCCACACTTTTTCTCACTGATGTCATCTCTTCTTAAAAATTTATGGATTCGAGATGCGTCGCTAGTCCGAGCCAAAAACAAAATAAGTCTTCTGAAATTGCTCCAAGCATGAAAATTTACTAAGTGTTGGCGGGCTCATGCCTCCTATCGTGGATCCACTCCAAAATACATTGTAAGATGTGTGGAATGAGGAATTTATGACTTAGGCAAAATTTGCAAAATTTTCCTAAGTATGTGGCCATTTTGGGCCTACATTCTGGCGCCTCTCGGGTGGATTTGCTTGCAAAGCCAATTGAACTCAGAGTCTTATCCATTGGGCCTTAGGAGTCAAACATACTCATCTTCAAAAATATATTTTATAGAATAACTTCCATATAAACACTACTCTCTAAAAATTTTAATAGTCTGCTTAGAGAGTAAAGGTTCATATGGAAGTGATGCCAAAAATATATAGAACTCATTCGCTCATACAGAGACTATGTCAGAAATACAGGTCTTGCCATTGTCTTCAAAAAACTAGACACAACTCTACTCCTTTTATAAGGCCTTATTTCAAGAAATGCCTTCACATATAGTCTGCTGCTCTTCTACCTCTGTAGGCTTCATGCCTTTATTGCTCATTTCTGACAATTGTTAGAGTCAAAATAAAAATACAAAACTCATGCATATGTACAAAATAAAAATGAACTAAGTGTGAGCCCCTTTTGGGCCTGTAATCGATCCATCCTGCTCTCCTTCTTCCCTGGCCTCTTCTTCTTTTTCTTCTTCTTCTTCTTCTGGAGTAGGTGTTTTCTGACTCCTTCCTCTAGAAGTATCCCCAAACAACTGAACCATCAATTCCAAATATTGTAGAGCCTATTTCCAGGCTTCTTCAGAGGGATTTGATGTTTCTTTGAGCTGCTTATAAACATATTGTAGCTCTCCAATGTCCTCATAGTTAGCAGCATTCCCTCTATTCACCAGATCTTCCATGAGATCTCTCAACCGAGTAAAATCAATGATCAATTGGACAACTTGTTCTTGGGGTAGTGGCTCTTCTAGAGAATCTATTCCAGATTCATCCTACAAATTCTCATTAATGCTCTATTGGATCTCTTCCATAGATAACAAGTTGTGATCCTCCTTCCAGAGGCCTTTGAAGCCAACCTGAATCATTTCCTTGTTCAATTCAACAACATCCTTAATCACCTTTTCAATCCTGTCAACCAACAACCAGGCTCTTTGAAGTGCCCTATGCTTTTTAACCACTATCTTGGTAGCAACTCTGGTGAGATTCCATTCTTTATTAGGAATAGGTTTAGCAGAATCATTGAGTCTACTATCAACCAACCTGTACATTTGTTCTATCGAAATCACCATAGGCTACAACTCTCTAGTGATCTGATCTAGCTCTTTCTGAATATTGGAGAGTAGGCGGCTAGCATCATTAAGATAATCAATAACAAGTTGAAGCCCTAAACATTTCTCCTGGACCTCAGAAAGCAACTCTTTTCTAATATTTTTCAACTCATTCTTAGAAAATCCTGAAGATTTAGCTTTCTCGATTTGAAGTTGATGCTTTAAATTCTGAATTTCTTTCGCCTGATCTTCATTCAACTTCTTTTGCTCTTCTAATTGGTCCTTTAGTTTATTGGCTTCTTGAAACTTCTCTTGCCAACCCTTAGCCTCTTTTCTCAGAGCCTTTTCTACTTCCTTTTGATTATTCAGACTCTTCTTAAGATTTTCAACCTGTTTCTCCAATTTTTCCACCTTCTCTCTGACTATATCATTTTTCACATAGAAGGTATCCAAGTGGGCTTTGGCTATAATCAACTCATCTTCCTCAGGAAGCTTTTCAATATCTTCTGTGACCTCCTCCACTCGATAATCTTGAATAGTCATCTCAATTTCAGGTTTTCTCACTAGTGGAGTCATAGATCTTGATACTCTCTATCTAGAAATAGGATCAACATACATGCTTCTTCTTCTAATAACCATCCTACTGGAAGGCTTAGTAAGCTTCTCTACCCAATAATCATTTATACTCTGAGTGGTTGCCTGCTCTTTTGATATAGTGATAGGTCTTGAAAGACTAGCATCTAAGGGAGATGATGATACTAGAAATGAAAGGGTAGACTGAACTACTGATGATGGAGGTGAGGATATAGTTACAGTAGCCTCTGTGACAATAGTGGACTCTATAACTACTACTATTGTTGTTACTGGTAGACTCATGGGAACCGATGCAAGACTAACAATTGGATGGATGGTTGTACTTGGAACGTAGTGTCCCATTGATGGTGGTGATGAAAAATATGGAAGTGAAGCGATGGTAGATGATGGAGTGGGAACCTCAAATGCTGAAAATGGGATTTGAGGTGGTTGTGATGAAACATAAGTGACTTGTACCTCAATGGCTACTGATGACACATGTGGTGGACTGTGAGAGGGAGGAGGTACTCTTGTCATATCTTCTTGATTAGAAAGGGAGGGATATTTCTTTGGGGATTCATGAGGATGAAGAGGAGAAGAGGGATTAGAAACCATACCTTCACCTACATATGTAGGGTGCTCTTGTTCTATCTCTATTTCTTGCTGCTCTTGATTAATCAATTCTTCTATAGTAAAATCAGCTACCTCTTTTGCAATCTCCTCCATATCCATTTTTTGTTTCTTTGAAATTTCTCTTTCCTCTCTTTCTGGAACTCTTTTAGTCTTTCTATGAACCAATTGGAAAGCAGCCATCTCATTCCTATATTCCTCTTCTGATTCATTTTCTTGCACAACTCTAGAAATTAGAACTTGCTCAGAAACATGATGTAATTCAATTGATGCTGTAGGAGTAAAAGACAAGGGTTTGAACTTAAAACTTTCATCTTTCTTTTTCTAGTCAATATCTTTGTCTGGAGGCTGACCCCCTAGAGCTAAGCATTTAGGCCTAGATACTATTTCAATAACTGGAGTATCGACAACTTTTTCCTTAGAATATTGCATTTTTCTCATCAACTTAGCCCCCTTAGGAAACTTCTCCACTTGCTCAGTGGTAGGATGAAAGGTTTTCAATACTTCAGGTGTTGTCAAAGGAGTTTCTGGCTCTTCTAGTTGAGCCTCTTGATCTGTAGGTGGAGGGAGGGATTCAGAGCCATTTTGGGGTTTTTCAACCATCAATACTATGTTTCTGACATCCTTCTATCTCCAGGTCCCAATATTTTTATTATATCTCCTTGAAAATTCTTTATCAATCTTCATTCCAAACTTGGACTTAGGCTTTCCAATTTCAATCCTCATTCTCCACCAATCTATTATTTTTGCTACATTCCATGGTCCTTCCTCCTCTTCTTCTTCAATAGCTTCTTCCTCAGGTGGAGGATCCTTTTTCTTTGCAGACTCACCTTCAATATTACTAATTGTAGCCTCTGTAATCCGATGACTTGGCTTCTTGTTAGGGTCAAAATCAATAATTTGCTCATAAAAATCCAACCATGGAGGCAGCTGACTCATATTTGAGACATTCCACTCTAAAATAGCAGTCTCATCATTGTTTCTGCCCTGTTCAAAATGAGCTCTGGGCCTCTTTTCAAATTTATAGGCCTTATCTCCATTTAGGGCTTTTATTCTTGTAGTAAAAATGCCATCAGGGTCATAACTCCATCTTTGGGGAATATAAAATAGACCTAACCTATCAAGGTATTGGTCAATTTGTTGGCTCTGCCCCTTCTTGGTGATGGTAATGTCATCCATAGTGTGGTGGGTAAGTAAAGACTTTCTCTTTCTCCTAGAACCATAGTTTACATCAATGTACTCTACCTGCCTCAGATATTCTAGGGCAAAAAGCCTCTCCATGACAAAGTGGGGTAGGAGAAAAGGTTTACCCATGAAACCATATAATCTGATTACTGTGCCCTCGGTCAACAAATACTAGTCTCCTTCTTCTGCACCCTTTGTTCTCAAAATCTGCTCAGCCAAGGGTGGTAATCTAGGGCATTTACCATACATTATTCTTAGGGTAGGTCCCAGAAATTCTAAATTGAATCTATAATAAGACTCACTGCTCCTTAAATGACTTGTCCAATAATAAATTGACAAGGGTTCCCCATCATTGGTTTTATCCTTGATTGGAATCCATGACATTCTATCTTTAGTGGTAGCATAGAACATCCACACTAGACTTGAGCAATGCCTAAAACTAGGAGCATCAGCGCCCCTTTTCATACTTACTAGTTGCTCATGTATCCTCTGTGCGAGAAAAGTTGGCCAATCAAAATAAATCACCCTAATCCCCTTTTTCCCGCATATTTCTCATACATTATTTCATTAGAAATATAGTAAGTTACGGCAATTTTCCAGCCATGTACCATTCTATCAGAGTCTAAACCCTCCATGCAAGCCAACATAGAAAATAGTATGGGGTTTACAAACTTGTCAATAGAGATAGGGACCTCAGGCAATTTTTTCTTGGGCTTAGTATCAAGTTGTTTATAAACCCAATTTTTAAATGACTCATCATCATTAGCTCGCTTCTCCATGGAGTAAAACCCAGTCTACTCAGTGACCCTAAATGGTTTTGGTATTATGGTGGTTCAACCCTAGGGCAAAGAGTCTATGACAAAATGAGGTGGTGATATTGAAAAGGGTTTCGCCCTTAGAGGTTTTTACTACTTTAGCCAATGGGTCATAAAACTTGACTATTGTAGCTATCAACTCAGGGTAGGGATGAACATAATCATAAATATAAAAAGAGAGATAAGAAAGGATAGCACATCTACCTTCCATAGCCAAAGCAACTCTCTTCTTGTATCTATCATTCACGTTCCTCCTTAGCTTCGTTCTTTCTATGAGGACCATTTTTGTGTCTGCCATGACTTTGGCCTTGTCAAGATATGGTGCCACCACCTTCTTCTCTAGAGTTTCAAACTCTTGAACATCTTCTAAAGCCATTCTGATAGTGATAAGGTTTGTTCTCTCTATAATTCATAGTAAATTCTTCAGAGTATCACTTCACCTTCTTACCACTCTGGGGATGCAAATAGCTACTAAATGAGCCTCGTGTATGCTTTTGTCACTTTTATTTTTTGGAGCATGTGTATCTTCCACCATTAATGCAGCTATTGCATGACCTCCCCATTGGCACACTTTCCAACTTTTAATAATTCCCTTTGGTGGCTCAACGGTGGCATTCTATCTTTTCATTGGTCAAAATTTCAAATTGCACTGCCACCTCACTGCACCCCTTCGGCTACTCTTTGGTTATGGCATGAGTTCGTTAGCATTGAATGTGGGATCATTCTCTGATTTCCATGTGTCACGGTTGAAATTGCTGCTTGGCTCCACTTTGATTTTGAAATTGGTGAATTAAGAGCCTTTTGATTCCGCTGACACTTAGAAAATTCTTGCATGAGTTTCCATCTTGATTTCACTCTGCCTTGCATTAGCTTTGAAAGGTTCCCAGATTGGGAATGCCTTTGCTCTCTTTTGACCATCGACTCACCATTTCATGGGGATCTTAGTGTATTTTGATGCGGATTCAAGAGCGCACATCATTCCGAAAGACTTTACATAGAATTGAGTGCGGAATGGAACTTTGTTGTGTACTTAGTCCATACTTAGTCATTCTTGCAATTTTTTTCTTTTTTCAATATTTTTCAAAGAAAACTGATTACAAAGTGCAGAAAGAAATTAAAGTACAAAGTGCATAAAGGAGGGAAAATAATTATACAATGTATATACATATGTTACAGTGAACTCATTCCTTACACATAGTAGAGCTTGAGATGAAAACCATTCACTGGAATCGGTTGTATGTTTCCCTCTGGATCTTCTAGCTGAAATACATTGGACTCCTTGGCTTCTACTATTCTGAAAGGACCATCCCAAAAAGAATCAAACTTTTCATGCTTGCCTGGCTTTGCTCTATCAACATTCCATCTAAGAACTGAGTCTCCAACTTGGAATTTTTTGAATCTGGCTTTCTTATCAAACCATGCTTTAATATCTGATGAATGCTTTTGAAAATTATCATATGCCTGAGCTCTACTCTCTTCTAATTGTAGCAAATGTGTCAACCTGGTTTTCATAGGATCTTCTTCTGACTCTTCCTCTGTATTGACAAGCTTAAGTGTTGGGATCTCCAAATGGATTGGTAACACTACCTCCTTGCCATATACTAGTGCATAAGGGGAAGTCTTGATGGAATTTTTAATAGTAATCCTGTCTACCCATAGAGCTTGGTCTAGCAATAGGTGCCAACTTCTTTTATTACCTTCAAGTGATTTCCTCAAAATCCTTAATAGGTTTTTGTTGGTAGATTCTGCAAGTCCATTACCTTGTGGATAATAATTTGAAGTATTTTTAAGAGTAATGCCATACTTTCTGGAAAACTCAATATACTTGGCTCCTATGAAAGTTGGGCCATTGTCACTCACCAAGGCTTCTGGGACTCCAAACCTTGAAATCAAATTTTCCATAAAATTGATCACAACATCTTGGTCTGATTTCTTGGTAGGAATAGCTTCTACCCATATGGTGAGATAATCTGTGGTAGTTAAGATAAAATTATGCTCTGTTAAGGAATTAGGGTTGATAACCCCTATGAAATCTAGCCCCCATTGTTGAAAAGGCTCTTCAACTTGTATGGGCTTGAGGGGGATGAAGCATTCCTTGTCCTTCCAACATATCTCTGACATTTGTCATAAGCTCTGGTGACTTTAAAAGCATCAGTGAATATAGTGGGCCAATAATAGCCTGCTCTTATGATTTTTAAAGTTGTAACCCTACCTGAGCTATGTCCACTAGTTGATCCTCCATGGAACTCTTCCATGACCCTCTTTTGTTGATCATCCTTTAAGCATTTTAGAAGAATTCCATCCAAGTTTCTTTTGTATAAGCCTTCTGGTAGTAATACATATTTCAAAGCATGAAGCTTGTATCTCCTCCTTTGGGAAGCATTTATATTAAGGGGCATATTCTAGTTTGGAAATACCTGATCATCTGGTCAATCCAATCAGAGTCTTCAGTTTGTACTATTTCCACCTGATTTTCTTCTGTTGTCTGGCAAGTTGTTACTTCTGCCAATGTTGTAGCTTCTGTTAACCCTTGGCATAAGGCTCTACCTCTCACTAGCTTGGTGGGGTGTATTTCTACATCATATTCTTAGATTTTGGTAATCCAACCAGCTCTTTTATCTCCTAGATCACCCTGCAGGATAAAACTTCTTACATCCGGATGAACCACATATACTAGGGTCTTGCTCTGTACCAAATACTGCCTGAACTTCTTTAGTGACTTCATCATAACAAATACTTGTCTTTCAATAAAGTTGTATTTGACCTGATAATCATGGAGTGTCTGGCTCCAAAAGAACACAGGATGTTCCTCCCCTTGATCATATTTCTGGGTGAGTACTGAGGCATAACTTTCTTCAGCTCCATATGCATAAAGAATAAAATATTTACTAAAATCTGGGTTTACCAGTACTGGGGCTGTTGCAATGGATTGCTTGATAATATCAAAAGCTTATTTCCTAACTTCAGTCCACTTGAATTTGACATTTTTCTTGAGTAGCTCAGATATAGGCCTTACTTTCTATGCAAAATTAGAAATGAATTTCTTGATAAAATTGATTTGGCCTAGGAAATACTGCAAGGTCTTCTTATTTGTAGGCAAAGGAAGAGCAAGAATTGATCTGATTCTATCTGGGTCTATGGCCATGCCTTATTTTGAGACCACATGACCTAGTAGCTTTCCTTCATGGACTACAAAGAATGACTTCTTAGGATTGAGTGAAATACCAAATTCTCTGCACTTTTGAAAAACTTGCTCCAAGTGTGATAGATGATCTTTTTTATCATGGGAAAACATAGTCATGTCATCTAGATAAATCAGAATAACCTTGTTGATCAGTGCTCCAAAGGCATAGTCCATGGCTCTCTAAAATGTGGCTCCTACATTGGATAACCCAAAAGGTATCCTCTGGTAGGCAAATGTACCCCATTTTGTGGTGAATGTTGTTTTATACTGATCTTCATCTTTCACCCAAATTTGGTTGTATCCAGAGTAACCATCCAGTAGTGAGAATCTCTCTGCTCCTACCACTACCTGTAAGATCTGATCAATCTGAGGGAGGGGGTAGTGATCTTTAAGGGATGCTTGGTTCAGATTTCTAAAGTCCACACACAAGCGTATATCCCCATTCTTTTTTCTTACAGGTACCAAATTGGCTACCCAAGTAGAATGTTTTATTGGGTATATGATCTTAGCCTTTAATAACTTTAAGAGCTCCTCTCTCATAATGGCCTCGATCCTCGGATTGACTGGCCTCTGCTTCTACCTAAATGGTTTTGCATCAGGCTCTAGCTCAATAGTATGTTGGATAACCTTTTTATCATACACCTTGAGGTCTTCATATGACCAAGCCACAATGTCTTGGTATCTTAAGCATAAAGCTTTGATATCTTCTGCTTCCTCTGGTGAACATCGGACTCCAACATTGAGCTTCTTTTCTATACCGACTTCAACTTCTTTATAGATTTTTTCATTGACCTTCATGGCTCTGGTCTTCTTTCTATCCTCATTATCAAACAAACTCTCAAGGGTGACCAACCCTCTTGGGATATGATTGTTTCTTAGTTGGATAATGTCTTGCTGATCAATTTCTTCTGAATTCTCTTCTTGGATAGTGGAGAGACATGCTTCTCTCACCATAAAGTCAATTATTTGTTCATCACTTTCAAAAACCTGCCAGAAAATCTGCTTGTCTGGTACTGTAGGTCTGAAAATCATTTTAATTCCCTTGGCCTTCTTGATTCCAAAGTCTACATAAGGGTTGAAGTTAGCTCCCTTTGTTGCTAATGAATCATCCAGAGTATTCTTTTCTCTAGGAATAAAATTTAAATTTAGGGCATCAAATGATTCCATTAAATCCCATACCCTATTTTTGTAAGCTTTTAAGTAATGGTGCTTATTGCTGCACCTATTTCTTACTTGATGGACTATCAACTCAGAATCACCATATATGTTCAAAATATTAATGCCCATGCTTTCTGCTTGTATCAATCTGAGACATAGGGCCTCATATTCTATAGCATTGTTAGTACATGACCATGTCAGTCTGTAAGAAAAATTCTTTGTCCCTTCTGATTGGGATTGTAGGACCACACCAGCTCCTGCACCATTTCTGCATTTAGCACCATCAAAGTGCATGACCCATGTTTCTTTCTCTCTTAGATATTGGTTGGATATAGCAAGGATTTTCCTTTCTGATTTAGTTGAGATGCTATATGTTCCCATACCAGTTCCGAACTGACTATAATCTTCTCTGAAAGGCAACTCATCCTCAATGTCCAACTCTTCAATGTTTTCCACTAGCTCAAATTCTTCCAAGGGGTTAAGATTGCACATATCCTCTTCAATATTTTCAATGTGATAAGCTACTAGTTTTTTAGGTGTTATCCTTATTCTCTTTCCTTTGAAAGGAATTACCATGCTAGAATAATCCATGTACATACATCCCCCTAGATTTGTAGTAAACTCTCTTGAAAGACATAATCCAAAATAGGGTTCTAAGTCAACCACAACTATTTCTTGCACTATTGTCACCTCAGGGGCTCTGTGCAACCTCATTAGTACATCCTTAATGACTCCAACTATCTTGACAGGTGTCCCATCTAGTTGTAACACTCTAGGACAAGATCGGGTATATTCCATACCCATCTCCTCATAGACTACTTTAGGCATGACTGTAGTTGATGCTCCTGAGTCAATCATACAATTTTGGACTACCCAACCTTCCATTCTTAGGGATATATAGAAAGGAGGAGGCTTATTATTTAGAACAATAGGTGTCATCTCTTTCTTTTCTGATGGCATACTAAGGATTGTAGTGGCCAACCTATTCTGTGGATTTTTGTTGAGGGAAGCTTTAAGCAGGTCAATCTGACCAGGAATGAACAGAGTGTCATACAGGCTAGCTTTTGATGGAATCTTTTTCATCTCTTCAACAATGTTGTATTCAGATTTAGTCAAGGAGAGTTTTTCTAGCCTTCCCTCTTGCTCACCATATCTTCTTTTATATTTTTGGGTAGCCTCTAATATTTGTCTTTTAGTAATAGAGGGGAACCTAAGTCTTTCTTGATCTTCATATTTAGATCTCATTCGGTCTCCTTCTGTTTCCTTTTTGGTCTCTTAGGAAGACTATCTGTCTTCTATTTTCCCTTAGCTTGAGGAATAGGGAAGGTGTCACTACTTTGAGGGAGGGGATCAACTCTCTTTTGGGAAGGGACTTGGAATTGCCCCATTTTTTGGGGATCTACTTGCAAAGCTTTCTTCCTAGACCTTGTCATAACGACAATTGGGCTTTCCTCAGCTGACTCTTTCCCAACCATGATTTGATCAGGGTGCCATAACATATTAACTCTCCCCTTTTGATTCCTTTCAGCTTGATCCATAGCTTTTTGAACATGGTGTTGATACATCACACAAGACTATGAGTCATGGGGATCATTGCATACTAAACACCAAACATTCACAAGAGTAGTATCTGAAGAACATTCTGGCTCCTCATATACTGCATTCACCTTGACCCCAGTATTATTACTCGGACCAGGTCTCTGATATTTGTTTACATATGGGAATATCCTCTGTTGTGACCTTTCTTGGTCTCTCTTTTCCATTGAATTCATTCTATTACTCAGAGTTTTTAGAGTATTTTGTATATCCAGGATAGCAAAAAACTCCTGAGATGATTGAGAAGGAAGGGGAGGAAAAGGAGCTGCAGAGGATATAGGCTTTGGTTGAGGGATCACATTCATTTGTGGATATGGAGATGATAAAGAAAGGGGGTCCATGTAAGAGGGGTTTGTGGATTGAATTTGGCTACTAGTGGTTTCTGAGTTGTAGGGTAGCACAGTTTTGGGGGGAAGTCTTCCGACATTAATTAGGATATTTTCAGCATGAACTACTACATTATAAACTTGGGGGAAGGTTTCTACTCCTGATTGTTGTGTCTGCAGCCCTAAATCTGATCCAAGAGCTCGGATATAATACATATAAGCCAAACATGTAGTTGGTCTGGTAGTGGGGGAATTCTTTTCCATGTTCTGCTAAATCTCAAATTGAAATCTGAGACAGTTTCTTGCTGAGTTTTCTGCATGGATGTAAACTGATTAAGCAGAGAAAAGGGGTCAGTAGATTCATTGAATTCCTCTATGAATGGCTCGGCTAACGCTTGCCATGAAGTGATAGTATTGTCTTCCAAAGTTCTAAACCAATGCAATATCTTTCCTCTGAAGGACAGGGCTAGAATCCTTACAATAATATCCTCTTCTTTTATGTTGTGGATTGCTTCCAGGTTCAAGATATCTTGATAGTGCTCATAAGCTATTTTCCCAGATCCATCATAAGTGGGGATAGCTTTAGATACATCTTGGGGGATGGCATTCATTTGGGCTAATCTAAGAGGACCGATTGTGTTCCAGCTGGGGTACTTCTGTAATGGCTGATTAGGAGCCACATTTTGTGCCATATTTTTGGTTGTAGGTCTTATTGGGGGAACTATTGGATGGATTTAGGATCCTCTTCTAGAAGCTCTTCCTCTTTGAGGAAATATTGATCTAAACTTCTGGCAACAATAACCCCTCTATAAGGTAACTCATAGTAAAAATAGGAGTTAGGGTTATTCCTTTTGAAAGACCTGGTATACATGAAAGGACACTGGTCTATAGGGATAATTATTTTTCTGAGTCTAAGGACCAGGGAGTCACCAGGTGAACTTGCTCTTCTCCACTTACAAGGTCAAGACAATTCACCAAATCTTGATTCCTTCGGGTTGAGATAATAATAACTCATTTGATGGGTTTCATGTTCCTTGTGAACTTGTCCCACTGGGTATGCCAAAAACTATTGGGCACTGAATTGCATCAAGTTTTCACTCAATACTATGGTTGTCTATCTTCCTATTTTCTATCCAGGCTTGCACCCGATAGCTACAGCTCAACACTCAACATTGGATGGACCAAAATAGAGTTTCCGATCCAACCTCTAGAGTAGGTTGGTTCCTTGTCAACTTAAATAGGGTGTTGACACAATTATGCTCACTTAGGGTTTGAAGGTTAGGGTAAGAAAAGGTTAGGGTTAGAGAAATGTGAACAATAGTGGATGGATAGGCTAACAACATTGCACCACAATAAAAAGCTCCAAAAAACTAACCCAAAGACACATAACTCAGATCAACATTATCACAAATTGGATGACTCTTCATTCATTAATGCATAATAGAGAAATATTGCAGACAACGATTTCAATATCTAGACAATGATAATCCAAATAACAGAATTCACCAATATCTAGATTCTATAGAAATGCACTTCCTAACAATAAATATCAATCTCAGAAGCAGATTTCAATTACTTTAATAGCTAGTAATCCATTAATTTGGCACAAACTAACCACTTAAGTATTCACAGAAATGCAGCTAAAGAATTTGAACCTCTGATATCAAGCATGAAGATACAAATTTTGAGGTGAAGATCAATGTAATGCTCCTTCCATTAGCTCTTGGGAATATTTATAGTAGCACAGGAAAACACACTAGAGCCGACCCTTAAAAATGAGGGTTCGACCTCTATTTATAGTTTTGCAAAAATTAAAATTATCAAGAACATTACAAAGATCAAATTTTGATAGCACAGTAGAGAGTTCTTGCTGGCATTTGCTTACTGGTACACCCTCTAGGAAATCCATTGAAAGTGGACCACCATGGCAGCTCGGGGCCTCTACAACTTGTTGGTCGCTTGGCACAAACTAGAGTTCAGGTCATTGAAGATTATACATCATCATTGATCTTTCTTGGAAGCCATCTACCATCATTGATCTGTAACCACCTCTAGTTCTATCTTCTTGAAAACCCTCGATGCTTCAGCTTCCTCTCCAACTGGTTGTTACAATTCTGGTGAAGAAATATCTTTAAATACCTCAGATTCTTTGACACAATCTCCACCATTGATCTCCCCCATTGTATGGCTATGATTCATTATGATATAAGCTTATTATAATGGTGAGGAGAACATAACACCATTCCACTTTGAAAATATTGATGATATCATCCTTTATATCTTAGAAATTATGGAACACCAATCCAACTTTGAAATGCCTTGAAGGCTAAGTGGGATCGAATCCACTCTTTGTTCTTCATGTTTCTTCATTATCCGTAAAGTATTCATCAATCCACACAAAAATATTGATGATGTCATCTCTTCTTAAAAACTTTTGTGGATTCCATTCTAGGCTGAGCAAGTGCATTGGCATATGACCATCATTCCGGACCCATCATAATGTAAAATGACTCTTCCTCCATTTTGCACTATCTTCAGAGTAAAACATTGCTTATCACCATTCTGAAAAAGAATTAGTCAAAATGTCCATTGTCACCAATCCACATCTACTATGTTCATAGCATTCCACCTTGTCACCATTCCGGGAAAAAATATTCTATGTATTCTCTGGAATCGTGCACTCCAACACTTAGCCACTCGTAAGATATTCAAAATATCAAGCGGTCACCAATCCACACTTTTTTTCTGCTGACGTCATCCTTTATCAAAATATTTTGTGGATTCGAGATGCGTCGCTAGTCCGAAGCCAAAAACAAAAGAAGTCTTCCAGAATTGCTCCAAGCATGAAAATTTACTAAGTGTTAGGCGGGCTCATGCCTCCTATCGTGAATCCGCTCCAAAATACACTGTAAGATGTGCGGAATGAGGAATTTATGACTTAGGCAAAATTTGCAAAATTTTCCTAAGTATGTGGCCATTTTGGGCCTACAAAACCTTGACTAATCAATAATGGTAGGAATTAAAGAAGAAGAATAGCAACGGGTTTATAAAATAGGAGATCGAGTAAGAACGAACAGCTAAGAATCCCCAACATCTGGAGAAGAAATTCAATGGAGGTCAAAAGAAGTTTAAAAAGAACTTTTATAAGAAATTCCACAAACCCAATAATGTTAAACCCTCTTCACAGAAGCCACTAGGTCCCATTCCAATAATTAAGGATGAAGAGCAGAAGATAAAAAATAAAAAAGGACCCAAGGATGGATGCTATCATTAATGAGGAGTACATTTTACTAACTAGTGCCCATACCAACCAAGGCCAAGCACACCTAGCACTAAAGGAAAGGAATCGATGCATAAGATCTATGCTACAAGTAGGAATCAAAAACTTGAAGGGCAGACCATTTCGTTGATCATAAAAAGGTAAGGTCTCTAAAAAGCAAGTAAATATCTTAATAGATAGTGGAGCTACTTATAGTTTCATTTCTTGCAAGCTAGCCAAAGATATGCAAGAAATACTATAATATTTAGCTCATGGATGGAAGGTTGAGTATGTATCTGGATAGACCTACTCCGTAAACCAATGTTTCCCAATGATGTAAATTACCTTAGTCGGTGGAACTACAGAAGGATGCTTATATGTAACCCCACTTCATGCCTTTGATGTAATTTTAGGAATGGATTGGCTATAGGCCCATAAAGTTGTAGTCAACTTCCAAGATAGATGGATCGAGTATTCTAAAGAATGTGAGGCAATGTGGTGAATTTATATCAATCAAGAGGTATTTAAACCCTAGATGTTTTCATCTATGCAATTAAATAAATCCCTCAAGAAAGGAGGGATTGTCTATGTGGTAAAGATGAATGAAGTCAAAAGGAACCTGAAGGGAGAAATGTTTAAGACTTATCCAATTTTTCAAGAATTCTAGGATGTGTTTCCTGAGGATCTACCTAGGCTCCCTCTAGTACAAGAATTCAACTTCACCATTGATCTTATACCAGGAGTGAAACCAATTCACCGATCTCCATATAGGATGTCCCTCATTGATATGCATGAAGAACACAAGCTTATACTGAGAGGGGGGGGGGAGTGAATAGTATAAGACCACTTTTTACTTTTCTTTTCAATTCAATATTATGCAGTGTATAAATAGCAGTATCAATAGCAATAATCAAGCAATGCACAAACACCATACACAATAGAGACACCACGGTTTACATGGTTCACCCAATGTGGGCTACTCCACGGAGAAAATATTTTACTAAAACTTTCTCAATCAATCTCTTTGGGAATCCTTCCCAATTACAATGTTTATGGATCTCTGTCCAAAGGAGATGTTGATCCCCTAATCTCAAGTTCGTGGATCTCTTCCACAGGATAAATCTTTCCCCTTTTGCTCTGGCTAGTGATCTTCTAGAAGACTCTGTCTCTCTGCTGCACTGACTAGTGGATATCTCTCCACTTGAATACTCCTCACTCAGATCTATCTTCAACTATCCTGGCTGCTAGATCTCTATCCACTGAGACTCTATCCTCTATACTCTATCACCTCCAAAGCTCTATCAATAGGCTCACTCAAAACCTACTCAATAGGCTCACTCAGAACCTGCTCAACAAGCTCACACAAAACTTGTCCAAATCTGCTCAACAAGCTCACACAGAACTTGTCCAAATCTGCTCAACAAGCTCACACAGAACTTGTCCAAATATGCTCAATAATCTCACATAGAACTTGTCCAAATTTTCTCAAGCAAGCTCACATAGAACTTATCCAAATATGCTCTAGCAAGCTCACCAAGAACTTGCCCAAATCTGCACTAGCAAGCTCACCAAGAACTTGCCCAAATCTGCACTAGCAAGCTCACCAAGAACTTGCCCAAATCTTCTCTAGCAAGCTCACCAAGAACTTTCTCAATAATTCAATCTCATAGAAGCATAAAGAGAATTGTTAGAGACTCAATATGTTCTATACTCAAATCCCAATCTCAAATCAAATCAATATTATAGAAGCATAAAGAGAATTGTTAGAGACTCAATATGTTCTATCCTCAAATCTCAATCTCAACTCAAATAAATCTTATAGAAGCATAAAGAGAATTGTTAGAGACTCAATATGTTCTATCCTCAAATATCAATCTCAACTCAAATCCATAATATAGAATAGTTTGTTTCATGGAACTTGAACAACCACTTCACACAATCACTTGACTAGGCTCAAACAACTCTTCTCAACCAACTACCACAAGGAACAACTCTTTCTTACAAACCCTAGTCCAAGCATGTATCAACCAACTCAAATGTTTCCAACAATGCTCAACCACAAATCTCACATAACAATGATACTCATGCTCTTCTCAAGTTCAATTTCTTTGCATAACCAATGGGCTTCAACAAAAATGCTTATAAAACATTCTTCACATAACAATGATACTCATGTTCTTCTCAAACCCTATCTCAGGTTTTTCACACTACTAATGGCTTCAACAACAATGCTTATAAAACAAGGTTTAATAACAACTCTCAACCCAGAAAACCTTGAGACATTCAACCAACTACTTTAGAAAAGGAAACCACAATTAATCCTTTTCTCTCCAATGATATTTCAGAAATAAACCACCATAAACAATCAATAGGAGAATGTGCCCATACCTTTTATGAAGATGAAGAAGCCTTTTGGTTGTCCACAAAATTTGTCTCACTCAACACACTTTATTTTTCAACTTTCAACAAGGGTTAGAGATCTTGATTAATAACACAACAATAACATCCAAATAACACCTTATTACTCCTACTCAATAACATACACCATGTCACTTCATAAATGAATTAATCTCTTTTGAAAAAGAACAAAGCAACCTTCACTTTTGAACCTCTCTACAAAATCAGAAATATCTCTTTACACACACTTTATTTCTCCCTCTAAGCAAGTTAATAAAATAGCCCTCGGAATAAGCTTTCCAACGATATATAATATGATATACTTCTAAAAAATAAATCACCAAAAATCTCTCCTTTTTAAACATGCATCATAACCCTTATTCCTCCTAGGGCAACTTTAGAAAAATAAAATATATCTAAAAATTATTAACTTGCCTCTGTCCTTGATGGGATTCAATCTCGTGACCTTCCTTGCTTAGTGCCTTAACCATAGCCAACCTGCCGTTGGGCCACATGCCCTCACGTGCTCAAAAGGAGCACACAACAAAACCTTATGCCATGAATATCTGTGCCCTTCGAAAACAAAATGCGCTTCACGCGTTTCAACACAACGAAACACCTCCAACGAGAATTGAACATAGGACCTCCTGCTTCACACACAACACATGAACCACTAGGCCAAGGAGGCCTATACATTTGGCTTTACTCCACAATAGTCTCTTCAATGAACGCGAAAATCGTAAGCCTTTTAAAACCCTTTTCACACACACTTCGACACACGATGCGCAGGCTCTTTTACCATTCGAATCCAAATATCAAATCGAGCACTTAGAGAAATAAATCAAAAATTTGGGCATATATATATGTGTGTGTGTGTCCTCCTCCTTTCCTTTGATGTCGGTGCTATAATTTAAATATTAATTTTATGCCTTTTCCTTTCTTTGACGTCGGCGCTATAAATTAAATTTTAAATTAAAATTTTAAATAATTTAAAATTTAAACTTAAATATTTAAAATTAAATATCTCCATCACCGGGGCACCTTTTTTGACAAAACGAAAAGCCAACCTGGGTTTTAATAAAAATCCATTTCAAATCTACCATCCATGGTTTTAAATAAAACCTTTTATTTTGCTTGCCTTGGTTTTCACAAAAACCCTGTATATATCCATGCTCTCCAAAATATCATAAATGCTTATTTATGAAATGCTTTGGCCACCAAAACTCAATGTGATCCATGTGACATCAATGATCCATGTGACATCAATGACAACATAAAATCACTCAAATTTCCAACAATCTCCCCCTTTGTCATTGATGGCAACACCTCTATTGTAAATCACCACAATCATTGCAAAAACCATCTCTGAGAATCAAAGCTGCTCCCCCTGACTCAATACTCTCTATGGATGCTGCTCCCCCTAACTCAATGCTCTCTTTGGAGGCTGCTCCCCCTAACTCAATGCTCTCTGCTCCCCCCTTACTCAAATCTCTCCCCCTTTGACATCAATGGCAAAAGGGACACCTATGGGGCTAAAAGATATGACTCTTAAGCTTAGCCCCCTCACCACCTTCTCTATTGAGGTGATTAATTTTTGGGTGGGAGTACATTTACTCCCATATTACATTGTTTCTTTCCTCTGTCAACTTCCTTCCATATTTTTTTGATATCCTTCTCTTGATGAATTACTTGATCTTCTTGTCTTGAACCTGTTTGACCTTCTTGCCTTGAAACTACTTGACCTTCTTGTCTTGAACTTGTTTGGAATTGAGTCCTACACCATTTTGTAATATGTCCAAAGTTATTGCAATTAAAACACTTGATATTGTAGCCTTTGGATGGTGCCCATATCCTGAATTCTTTCTTGAAATAATTTCCATATCCATTCCTTTCTTGAACCCTGTATTGTGAAGTTCTGTTTTCATGACCATTATGACCATGACTTCTAATTTGTGTAGCTCTAAAACCAAAACCATGTTGCTCATTTTATTTGCACTGAGAAGCTCTATGACCAATCTTGTTGCATAAGAAGCAATGTCCCTGAAAACCATACCTTCTTCCTTTGAAGTTTCTTCTAGCAAAATCAAACTTCTTTGATCCATGGATCCTACAGTGTATAGCCCTGTGTCCAAATCCATTACAAGAAAAACAATGTCCTTGAAAAGCCCTTTGTTCATGCCTTGGTTCCTCATACCTTTCTTGATCATTATCCTTGTAATCATATTTGACTTGTGCATTATATCCTTGAATGTTCTTTGTAGCATCTAAATCCTCTTCCTTAATTTATTCCTTGCTTTCTTCTTCAAGAATTTCTTTTCCTTTTGAACTTGATTCACCTATCTCAAAACAAGATCCAAACTAGATGTTTGGAGCCATAGGAACTTTGGAACTTTCTTCATAAATCTTAGGTGCTTCCTTGCTTTCATATTTTAGAACTTCCTTTCCTTTTGAGTGTGATTCCAAAGACCTAAAATATGAGACCTTTGGTGCTTTGGAACCTTCCTCTTCTTTCTCTTCATTTGTGTCAAATAGCAAATTGGCATCCATATTTGTTGTCTCTAAAATACATGTTTCCTTCTTAGTGAAAATATCTTGACCTTTTGAGTCATGTGATGGATCAAACTTCTCAAGTAGGGAACATCTCAATTCTTTTAGATTCTCCTTAACCTCTTGTAGTTGCTCATGGATATCATTGAAGTCTTCCTTTAGATCAACTGAGACATCTGTATTTCTCACAATATTCTCTTGTTTAACTTCTTCTTTTTCTATTTCCAAAAGTGGGATTTCTTCTGTTTGGAGTGAATGTTCTTCTTCTATTTCTTTTATCCCATAGAAAAACCCTTCTTCATATTCATTGTCACTAAGATCATTATAATATTCTATAGCAAACAAACTCTCAAGATTTCTTTGACCATACCTATTTCCTTGATGTGTCATCTCATCTTCACTATCACTGAAGCCATTGCAATATCTTGATATGTGATCTCTTTGACCACACACAAAGCACTGTTCTCTTTCACCTTCTATTCCTAGGAATAGATGTTCTTCCTTTTCATCATTTATTCCAAAGAATGTACATTCTTCTTCATCTGACTGGTCTTCATTGCTGTGAACTGAACCATCACTTGCTTCTTCAATGTAGAAAGTTTTCTTTGTCTTACGAAAACTTTTCTTCTTCTCATACTTGTTTTTCTTGTATCTGTCATCTTTGTCATGTTTATGCTTTCCATATTATTTTCTTCTGTGACCCTATTTTTCATCATCACTGTTTTCTTCATGTGGACACTTGTATGCATAGTGACCAAAATCACCACACTTGTAGCATCTGACTTTCTTCATATCCCTATAATTTCTTAAGTCCTTTTTTCTTTTGATGAAGTTAGCTTCCTCATCATTATCTGAATCTCTATCTGTCTCTAGAACTTTCCCTTTCTTTTTCTCTAAAGCCTTGAATGCAATTTCTTTTATTGGAACCTGATGCTTACTTCCCCTCATCTCATAAGCTGTGAGAGTTCCTTGTAGTTCTTCCATTGTTAGCTTGTTGATATCCATTGTTTCTTCTATTTTTGAAACCTTTGCATCATACTTCATGGGAAGTGATCTCAAAACCTTTTGAGTAACATCTGATTCTTTCATCTCAAATCCTAGACCTCTCATGGTGTTAGCAATCTCATCAACTCAAAGTAAAAACTGTGCAATATCTTCAGAATCTTCCATTTTCAATTCCTCAAATATTTTTCTATGAGTTTGTAGTTTTGCCAACTTTACCTTGGAATCTCCTTCATAGGTATTCCGCAAATTGGTCCACATTTCATTTGCTGAATTACATACCATGACCTTTGTAAAATATGTCTCACGTAGCCCACTCAGAATACAATTCATTGCCCTTGCATTAATCTCAACCAATTTCTTGATAGTCTTATCTACCTCGGGATCACCTTCAACCTTATACTCTTTTGCAACCATCTGCCATACCTCATATCCTTGTGATATCAAGTAGTTCTTCATTCTCATGCTCTAGAAAGCATAATTGTTACCGTCAAACAGTGGAGCCTTATTTGTAGATGATCCATTCTGTGAAGCCATCTGTGTTCTTGTAGAATCTGCCCTCAAGATGTTAGCCTTTCCGAAGGAACCCGCTCTGATACCAATTGAAGAGCACAAGCTTATACTGAGAGGGGGGGGTGAATAGTATAAGACCACTTTTTACTTTTCTTTTCAATTCAATATTATGCAGTGTATAGACAATAGTATCAATAGCAGTAATCAAGCAATGCACAAAACACCATACACAATAGAGACACCACAGTTTACGTGGTTCACCCAATGTGGGCTACTCCACGGAGAAAATATTTTACTAAAACTTTCTCAATCAATTTCTTTGGGAATCCTTCCCAATTACAATGTTTATGGATCTCTATCCAAAGGAGATGTTGATCCCCTAATCTCAAGTTCGTGGATCTCTTCCATAGGAGAACTCTTTCCCCTTCTACTCTGGCTAGTGATCTTCTAGAAGACTCTATCTCTCTGTTACACTAACTGGTGGATCTCTCTCCACTTGAAGACTCCTCACTCAGATCTATCTTCAACTATCTTGGTTGTTGGATCTCTATCCACTGAGACTCTATCCTCTATACTCTATCACCTCCAAAGCTCTATCAATAGGCTCACTCAAAACCTTCTCAATAGGCTCACTCATAACCTACTCAACAAGCTCACACATAACTTGTCCAAATCTTCTCAACAATCTCACACAGAACTTGTCCAAATCTGCTCAACAAGCTCACACAGAACTTGTCCAAATCTGCTCAACAAGCTCACACAGAACTTGTCCAAATCTGCTCAACAAGCTCACACAGAACTTGTCCAAATATGCTCTAGCAAGCTCACCAAGAACTTGCCCAAATCTGCACTAGCAAGCTCACCAAGAACTTGCCCAAATCTGCACTAGCAAGCTCACCAAGAACTTGCCCAAATCTGCACTAGCAAGCTCACCAAGAACTTGCCCAAATCTGCTCTAGCAAGCTCACCAAGAACTTGCTCAATAATTCAATCTCATAGAAGCATAAAGAGAATTGTTAGAGACTCAATATGTTCTATACTCAAATCCCAATCTCAACTCAAATCAATCTTATAGAAGCATAAAGAGAATTGTTAGAGACTCAATATGTTCTATCCTCAAATCTCAATCTCAACTCAAATCAATCTTATAGAAGCATAAAGAGAATTGTTAGAGACTCAATATGTTCTATCCTCAAATCTCAATCTCAACTCAAATCTAGAATATAGAATAGTTTATTTCATGGAACTTGAACAACCACTTCACACAATCACTTGACTAGGCTCAAACAACTCTTCTCAACCAACTACCACAAGGAACAACTCTTTCTTACAAACCCTAGTCCAAGCATGTATCAACCAACTCAAATATTTCCAACTGCTCAACCACAAATCTCACATAACAATGATACTCATGTTCTTTTCAATTTCAAGTTCTTTGCATAACCAATGGGCTTCAACAACAATGCTTATAAAACATTCTTCACATAACAATGATACTCATGTTCTTCTCAAACCCTATCTCAGGTTTTTCACACTACTAATGGCTTCAACAACAATGCTTATAAAACAAGGTTTAATAGCAACTCTCAACCCAGAAAACCTTGAGACATTCAACCAACTAATTTTGAAAAGGAAACCACAATTAATCCTTTTCTCTCCAATGATATTTCAGAAATCAACCACCATAAACAATCAATAGGAGAATGTGCCCATACCTTTTATGAAGATGAAGAAGCCTTTTGGTTGTCCATAAAATTTGTCTCACTCAACACACTTTCTTTTTCAACTTTCAACAAGGGTTAGAGATCTTGATTAATAACACAACAATAACATCCAAATAACACCTTATTACTCCTACTCAATAACATACACCATGTCACTTCATAAATAAATTAATCTCTTTTGAAAAAGAACAAAGCAACCTTCACTTTTGAACCTCTTTACAAAATCAGAAATATCTCTTTACACACACCTTATTTCTCCCTCTAATCAAGTTAATCAAATAGCCCTCGAAATAATATTTCCAACGATATATAATATGATATACTTCTAAAAAATAAATCACTAGAAATATCTCCTTTTTAAACATGCATCATAACCCTTATTCCTCCTAGGGCAACTTTAGAAAAATAAAATATATCTAAAAATTATTAACTTGCCTCTGTCCCTGATGGGATTCGATCTCGTGACCTTCCTTGCTCAGCGCCTTAACCACAACCAACCTACCTTTGGGCCACATGCCCTCATGTGCTCAAAAGGAGCACACAACAAAACCTTATGCCGTGAATATCTGCGCCCTTCAAAAACAAAACGCGCTTCACGCGTTTCAACACAGGGAAACACCTTCGACGAGAATCGAACGCAGGACCTCCTGCTTCACACATAGTGCATGAACCACTAGGCCAAGGAGGCCTATACGTTTGGCTTTACTCCATAATAGTCTCTTCAATGAACGTAAAAATCGTAAGCCTTTTAAAACCCTTTTCACACACACTTCGACACACAATGCGCAGGATCTTTTACCATTCGAATCCAAATATCAAATCGAGCGCTTAGAGAAATAAATCAAAACTTTGGGAATATATATATATATATATGTCCTCCTCCTTTCCTTTGACGTTGACGCTATAATTTAAATATTAGTTTTATGCCTTTTCCTTTCTTTGACGTCGGCGCTATAAATTAAATTTTAATTTAAATTTTAAATTTAAATTTTAAATAATTTAAAATTTAAACTTAAATATTTAAAATTAAATATCTCCATCATCGGGGCACCTTTTTCGATGAAATGAAAAGCCAACCTGGGTTTTAAGAAAAACCCATTTCAAATCTGCCATCCATGGTTTTAAATAAAACCTTTTATTTTGCTTGCCTTGGTTTTCACAAAAACCCTGTATATATCCATGCTCTCCAAAATATCATAAATGCTTATTTATGAAATGCTTTGGCCACCAAAACTCAATGTGATCCATGTGATATCAATGATCCATGTGACATCAATGACAACATAAAATCACTCAAATTTCCAATAATGCAGGAATTGAAAGTACAAGGGGTTGATCAAACCAAGTGTGTCACCTTGGGGTGCACCTATTTTATTTGTAAAGAAGAAGGATGGGTCTTTAAGAATATGTATCGACTATCAAATTTTGAATAAAGCTACCATAAATAATTGTTACCCCCTACCCAGGATCAAAGATTTATTTGACCAACTAAGAGATTACACGATATTTACCAAGGTATATTTGAGATCAAGTTATCATCAATTAAGGATACATGAGGAGGACACTCACAAAACAATATTTAAGACAAGGTATAGATATTATGATTTCACCGTCCTACATTTTGGTATGACTAATATCCCTACGACCTTCATTAATTTAATGAATAGTGTCTTCAGAAGGCATCTCGACCAGTTTTTCCTTGTTTTCTTAGATGATATCCTAATATACTCTCAAAAAATGAAAGAGCATGATAAGCATCTCAAGGTCATGTTGGAACTATTGAGGGAAAATTGACTCTATGGGAACCTAGCCAAAAGTGAATTTTATGTTTCAAAGGTGTGCTATTTAGGGCACATCATCTCAGTAGAAGGGATCATAGTGGATCCAAAGAAAATAAAAGTCATGCTAGACTAGCCATCTCCTACCAATGTTATAGAGGTAAGGAGCTTCATGGGCTTAGCAAGCTATTACCAATGTCACATAAAATATTTCTCAAATATTTCTTTGGCAATAATGAACCTTCAGAAGAAAGGAAAGGAATTCAAATGGATAGAAAAGTGTGAGGCTACTTTCATGCTATTAAAGTAAAAACTCACTACTACACCAATACTGAATATTCTATACCCCCAAGGAGATTTTACAGTGTGCATGGATGCATCATTGGAAGGATTAAGGGGAGTAATCATGCAAAGGGAGTCCGTAGTAGCGTATACCTCAAGGAAGCTCAAGAAGCATGAATTCAACTATGCTACTCATGATTTAGAATTAGCCATTGTAGTACACACCTTGAAGGTCTAGCACCACTATCTGGTAGGAAGACCTTTTGAATTAAAAATGGATCATCAAAGCCTAAAGTACATATTCACCCAACCAATACTCAATGCAAGGCAAAGAAGGTGGGTCGAGTTTCTCACTGAGTATGAATTTGATATTGAGTACATAAAAGGGAAAGAAAATAAAGTGGCAGATTCTCTAAGTAGAATAAAATACATAGCAACCCTAACCAGGAGTCATGTAAATCTCATGGACCAAGTAAGGCAAGAGCAAAAAAAGGATGAGTATTTCCAAGAAATTTGAGCAAGAATGAGCAAAGATCCTAAGACCAATAAGGATTTTGGGGTGATAGATGACATTTTTTGCTATAAAGGAAGAGTCATCATACCAAAATTAGGAGATTCAAAGAGGCTAATAATGCAAGAATCCCATAGATCTCCTTATACAATTCACCCTGGAGGGGAAAAATGAGGGAAAATATGAAGATGACCTTCTTTTGGGTAGGAATGAAGAAGAATATTACAAATTTTATATGCCGATGCCTTGAATGTTAGAAGATCAAAGAAGAATGCAAACATCCCTAGGATATTTGTACCCTCATAGTGTACCTACTTATACATGGTAGGTCATATTGATGGACTTCATAGTGGGTCTAATAAAAAATCGGTATCAGCATGATGCAATTTTTGTGGTGGTTGATAAATTGACCAAGATCACACACTTCATACCTAGGAGCACCAATGATGATGCTCAAATAGTGGCTAACATATTTTCAATGAAGTGTTCTGATTGCATGTATTTCTAGAGGTAATCATATCGGATAGGGATTCCAAGTTCACTTATGAATTCTAGAGAGCCCTTAACCAAGCAATAGGTACAAAATTGCACATGTGTTTAGCATACCACCCTGAAATGGATGATCATACAGAGCGGGTAAACCAAATATTAAAGGACATGCTCCACATGTATTGCATGGACCATAAGACTTGATCAAAATATTTTCTACCATTATTATAATTTGCCTACAATAATGGATATCACTCTTCGCTATGGATGGCACCCTTCGATGATTTGTACAGATGAAGGTGTAGAACACCATTGTCTTGGGATAATCCTAAAGATAGAACTATAATTAGACTAGAAATGGTCAAGTAAATGGAAGAACAAATAAGGGTAATTAGGCAAAGGCTAAAGGAAGCTTCTGATAGGTAAAAGAGTTATGTCGATCTAAAGAGGACTCCCCAAGAGTACTTAGTGGGAGATAAAGTGTTCCTAAGATTCAAACCAATGAAAAGTGTGATCAAATCCACAAAATTGGATCCATGGTTTGTAGGACCCTTTGAGATCATTAAGAAAATTAGTTTGGTTGCTTAATAACTCACCTTGCCTCCTAATTTGTTAAAAATACATGACATTTTCCACATATCTTTACTAAGAAAATATGTTGTTGACCCTGATCATGTATGGGAGGTTTCTAATTTATAGATGGTAAACCTAGAAGCAATTGAAATGATGCTAATGAGAGTTCTTGAATTCCATTCTAAGGCTATATGGAATCGAACCCTTGATCAATATAAGGTCCAGTGGGACTGTTTCTCTAAAAGAAATACCACTTGGGAACAAATGACGAATATGCAAAAACATTTTTCTTTTCTATTTGATGAACTCTAAAGTCATTTTTATTTTTGTTATAATTTGTATCTTGGCTACAATTACCTATGCTAAAAAAAAAAACAACACCGAGGATGGTGTTAGTCCTTGTGGGGGAGGATGTCATAACCCTCTTAGATGGACTTTTCAAATGAAGAAAAAAAATATATAAGAGTGATGCTTTAATACTCAATTTTTGTACAATAAAGTAGTGTAGACACTAAAATCACATAAATCGGATAAGATTTATAATGCATCACATGTTCCACTCTTATCGACATCATATGGCCCCATTGGGCAGCCCTCTAGGGTAATATAGAGCTCCATAGCACTTTTGGGAAGGTCCCCAATAGTTTTTGGAGGTTTAGGGTCATATTCTTATGACCGTCCCACCCTAGGACGGTCACATATGGTGACCATCCCACCCAGGGATGGTCACTCCTAACCATCCCTGGGTGGGACGGTCCCTAAAAAGACACCCCAAAATTCAAAGGGGTGGAGAAATGGCAATCAATTACTACCATATTCTCTACCCAATCATCAAAAATTGATTGGGAGCCTATCATGGAGACCAGGAACTCCCAATTAGAGGCCCAAAAGGGCAACCTCTTCTACCCAATCGTGGCAAGGGTTTTGACAAGTGGTGGCACTTGCCTTGCATGCCAATACTTGCCCCTTTGCCCTATATGCCCTATTTGGGCTATAAAAAGAGGTGTATTCACCCAATTTGAAGGAGAATAGTTGAAGCATTTTGACAATGAAGTGCTGCCCAATTCTACCCTCACTTTTGCCATTGCTTTTGCCCTCACATTTCCTTGAAACCCTCTTCATTCGAAGGTGCTTTCAGGGGTATCCCAAATCCACTAAATCCATTCCAAAACTAGTCATATTGGAGAGCAATTTGACCCCATTTTCCGACAACACCTTTAGGACAGTTTTAGACTAGATCCCATTGGAATTGGTGATAAATTCCAAGCAGATTTGTAACCGTCCCACCTGGGGACGGTTAGTAGTAGGTGGTTGCACCTGTTAGGGATGGTTAGAAAATAGTAGGGAATTTTGGTTCAATTCCACTATAGACCTCTTAGGAATGTCTAGATTAGCCTTCCATCCAAATTTGGTGAGATTTGGAGCAGTTTTGATGGTCCAATTGGAGGTTTCATTGTTGCAGGTCTAGTTGTCCCTGTCAGGGATGGTCATAGTTTTTGCTAACATTTTCCCTTCATTTCATGCTTAGATCTTTCCAAAACTATCTATATAACATTATTCTTGAATTATATATCAATTAGAGTAGTTTTGATTTGTTATAGATAAGTTTTGTTATTGCTAGATTAATGCATTTCTATGTTTACAAGGCTTTAAATCTATAACACATATGCTATTAACCCCTTTTCAATCCCTTGTGTGTAGGTGTAGGTATACTATATAGGAGGGAGGAGCTAAAGAGGCACAAAAGGATAAGCCCAAGACTAGCTCTCGAGTGTGGGAATGCGAGATGAACAGTAGAACATCGCCATTAGGGCCCCTTGGAAGGATTAGATCCTTGTATTGTGTAATGTTGAAATGTATCATTTTGAGCAACCCTAAATGGGAGTGCATTTGTAACCCTTTGGAATGATTTATTTATGAATACAAAGAAGGATTAGATCCCTTTCATTATTGTTATTTAGTCTTCATTTCATTAGTTTACTTGTTATGTTGCATTCTTCCCCTTTTGCAAAGTTTGCTTAAACCATAGATTACATCTCACTAACACACCCCTAGTGGTGATGTCATAAATTTCACTTCTTCAGTGGCAATCATGGTATTTGAGAATATTTATCTCTCCCCTTTGAATGTGTCAATTTTTACCTCCATTTTATGTTTTGTAGGTTGCAGGTTTTGACCGTTCTGAGCAGAAACGACCCCTTTTCTGCTAGGTGACACAGGGTGGGATGGCCAGCTAGGTGACACTTCCAGGGACGACCCCCAAATTTCTAACCATCCCCACCTAGGGATGGTTACAAAACCAGAGGTTTTCTACAAAAATTTACAGAAACAACAAGTTCCAGGTTCAAATTTTTAGCCTTTTACACTATCAATTTGCAAGTTTACTGTTCAAAATGACTTTAATTTGAGTTTTTCTTGTCCCTTTCATGCTTGTGAAAGTTAGATCTCGTAGTTCTAAAATTTGCATTAGGCAAATTAAGAAAAATAGGGAAATGAACAGTAACATCGCTGCTTTTTGTCTGGTTTGAATGCTTGCCACTTGCCCAAAAGGGTTAAGTTCATATAGGTGGTTGATTTCAGTGCTTTCCTTTTTATGCTACTAATGAGTCTGAATATAAAACGTACTTTCATGCATATTAGTGAATCATCATTGTATGCTATATTGTTTTATTTCAAAGTTTTTAAAAGGAACACACACACACCATGATATTCTTAAATGTTGGTGAGTTGGAATTTCATTCCCAACCACTGATTCCTATGAACCTTGTTCTATTTTCCAATACCAACTCCAAGATCTATCCTAACCATGCAAAATAGCATGCATCCCTCTTCGTAGGGGTGTATCACTGTGCATGGGGTGCTGGGTGAGGATCGGTAGGACCTATGCTCCCTGATCGGGTATGGAATTCATCACCATACTTTAGATTGGTTTACGTGATCGGAAGACTATGGAATTAATCACTATACCGGTTGTCGATTTGTGAGTGTATAGGTGAAAACCTTTAAACATTTGAGTATTACATCAACAAAATCAAAACATGCCAAGCATTTTATTTACAAAGCAACACATCTTGAAACAACAAAAAATAGTTTAGGGATTCACATCTAAAATATTTAAAAGAGATAATCACTTCTATGCTTGTGTGTTTCTATTTTTTGTTTGTTTCAAATTCATAAAAATTGTAAAGGAGATAATCATATAGCAGTCTAGAGTACATAGCTATGGTACATACCCATAGCCAAGCCCATTTAAGGGTGGAAGTTGCGGGGAGTAGGGAAGAGGACGTACAACATCTTTGCCTAGATCCCAAGGACATGGTCATACCTCCTTGGAGACCACCTACTCTTCCTAGCCCTAGAGGGGCTGATAGGAGACCTAGCCAAAAAGGGACCCCTACATGGGGCACCCCCACAAGTGATGGTCTCAACTTAGGAAGTCATATCCCTAATTACCAAGTGGCAGATGAATGGATGGTTACTCCTAGAGTAGCAAGAAAGGGACCTAGCCAACAAGGGACTCCTACATGGGGTACCCTCATAGGAAACAACTCCATTTTAGGGAATTATTTCCCTAATATAGATGTTTCTAATGCCTTATTTTGAGAAGAGTCACCATGCAATGAGGAACTTCCCAATAGAGCAATCCCATGCATTCATGTGCCTACTCGGTCTACTCCTCGCACTACTACGCAGGAGTATGACTTGTCACCTAAGGTAGGGTTGAATGATCATCTTATGATTTCAAACCACCCTTCCCCATGGTGCCATGATCATGATGAGGATAATACTCATCGCCATAGGTGACCTTATTCTGCCTTACCTTTCCTTGTTTACGAGGGAAGACCTGAGGAACATCCAGATTATCCTCATTCAAATGTGTCAATGCAAGCACGTTGTGCCTCTACACTAGTAGATTATCAAGAACATCTATTTAGGGGTGAGCCTCAAGTCAATGCAACCTCCCTCAATCGAGGGAAAGCTATAATAGATCTCACAAACCCCCTTGAACAAGATAGATATTAGAGTAACAGTGCTAAGGCACTTAGACCTAATACAGCTGATCAGATCAATCAGTTGGTAAAGAAGTATGATGACCGCCAGGCCAATTTTAATCAACTTAGGTTTGATAAACATCACCTAGATCTTTTAGAGTAGAGAAAACAATTAGAAAAAGAAAGACTTGAATGCCAAATTCAAGAAACTTTGCGTAATGGATCTTCTACTCCAAATACGCGTAGACAGGAGGCTCGCCCGAGGCAACCAAACCTCCAACAAGATAGGTCTCCTAGACCTAATCCAATGTTACCTCCTAGACCTCATAGGCCTAAACAGAATATACATGATAGGCCAAACATAGATCACCTTCAAGAGGCTTTCGTTCCTCCTTGTAGGCCCATACCTGAAACACCCTATGGGGCTTACGATGACTTGGAACAAAATGAGGATTATGTAGAAGCACCTTATGGAGGAGTGGATGATGTCAATAAACCACCCCAACCTATGCTTAATATTCCTTGTCCACCTCTACGAGTTCAAAATAAGGAAGAGGAAATCAAATCCTCAGATGCGTATCAAGCTTTGCTTGCACGCTTAGAAATTGTAGAAGGTAGGACAACTAGCAATGGGCTTCAAAAACCCACTTTGCATCAACTAAAGAATCAACCATTACATCCATCCATTCCTTCCCCGATATACCCTGAGCATTTCAAAATGTCAAAATTGGATATATTCAAGGGGAATAATATGCTCAAGAGCACATTACTAGATTTTTAAATATGTGCTTTAACATACAGGACAATGACGCATTGCTCCTCAGAACTTTTCTAAGTACCCTCTCTGGTCCTACCATTGAGTGGTTCAACCAACTTCCAAAACATAGCATCTATACATTTGAACAATTTGCTAATGCATTTTTGGAATGTTTCGCCTTTAACACCAAAAGGAAGGTGACAACCTCACGGGGTTAAAACAAACCGATGATGAGTCGATTACTGATTATGGAAACAAGTGGCAAACACTTTTGGCTAAGCTACCTTATCTATTTCCAGTGATTGAGTTAACTCGGTTGTTTTCAAAGATTTTCTTAAAACCCATCTCTTTAATATTGCAATTACAACAATACCCTACCTTGGAAGAAGCTCTAGAACATAGGCTAGAAATATAGAAGAAATAAAAATCCAAGAGGGATAAATAGCAAAACCTCACAAGAAGGAGTGGACAAAGAACCCTAAAAGTATCTCGACATCTACAAAGCCAGAAATGGTCAATCAAGTGGCCATAAATGTCCCTGGGCCTACACAAGTGACGCCTCCTCAAAAGGTAAACTATCAGGCCCAACCTCCTCCTGCAAGCTATAATAGTAATGGTCAAGTGAATCAGGGACAAAACCAATAGTGTCGCCCTAAGTAACAATTTACTCCCTTTGTTGAATCCATGGATTCTCTATTCGATTGATTGTGGGTTGCAAAAATGATTAATCTACCAGATATCAAACCCATCGATCCAAAAATAGGCAAACCCAAGCCTATGGGACGTCGAGAGGATCAATATTGTAAATTTCATCGGCAAGGTGGCCATGATCTACCAATATGCTATGGTTTTAAACACCTAGTACAAGATATGATTGAGAGGAATGAGCTTCAAGTTGATGCTCCACTAGCCCCTACCAATCAGCAGATGGGTATATACAAAGACCCATTACCAACTCACGAGGTATAGGTAGCACCTGCTAAACCGATGAATGAGGTGAATACAACACCCCCTATCCAAGGGTATGTTGGGATGGTGAGTATTGTGACTAGGAATAGAAGATATCCAAGCCAAGTTGCACTAGTTGTAGCTTTAAGTGATGTTCCAGCTACGTCATAAACTACACCACCTATAGTATAGGGCCTTCCATCTAGGCCAACATTAACAATAAAGAACAAGCTTGCACAAAGCTTGAGGACAACATCAACACGATTGTCCATCTATGAGCTAATCCAACAATCACCTCCACATCGGGATGCTTTGATGGACATTCTAAATTCAATAGAGTTGCAACCACAGGAGTCTAACTCCTTCATTGATTTTGTGGGTCATGTGCAATAGTGCAAGGAACCAGTAATAATATTTCATGAGCATGAGCTTAAGGAAATAGCCAATGACGTGGTAGATCCTCCTTTGCACATCATTGCATGTGTAAACGAGGTACCATACAAGAGAGTGCTCATAGACATTGGTTCCTCGAGTAATATCATCACAACCACAACATTAAAACACCTAAAATTACCAGCATCTCATGTTGTTGCATCAACTTACACTCTTCGTGCATTCAATGACACAATATGCTCTACCGTCGGTACCATAGTCTTACCCATCCAGGTGGGGTGCAAGACTATACCGACATTGTGTCATGTGTTGGAAGGTGATATGGCCTATAAAATTTTTCTAGGTAGACCTTGGATACGGGATATGAAGTGTGTCCCATCCATTGCACATCAATGTCTCAAATACACTCATGAAGGGCAAGTGCACGTAGTTTCTGTAGATCTAGAGCCCTTCAAATACTGCAATATGGTGCAACATATGCCAGAGTTGACATTACCTTTGACTCATGTAGAATTTCGATTGAATACACCTGTTCAAGGTCTACCCATTCCACCATCACCTTCCATTTCACCATCTACATCTTCATCCATCCCATCCTCATCATTGACAACTTCAGAGATACCTTCGACATCGTCAGATCCTCCATCGAGGAACATGTTGAAAAGGCCCATTGATGAGAGCCCACCTCTAGTTTCCACCATATCCACGGAGGATATTCCTTGTGTAGTAGATGAGGAATCACTTCCAGAGGTTCACATTGAGTCACCTCAAACCTCACTTCCATCTCATCCACCTTCACCATCCCAGACCACAATGCATATGTCTAGTATAGGGATAGGAGAATATCTAGTGAGAAATGTCACAATGGTTCCATCTATAGAGACAGTGCAAGATATGGGGTGACATCATCTTCCCATAGGTAGCATCGTGCCTCTTGGTCTACCTCCCAATAAAACTAATTTCGTATATGGGGGTTTAGAGTATGGAGCTCTACCAATTCCTCCGAAAGAAGAAGATGATGAACCTTTTTTGGAGGATGTAAACTATTTTTTGAATCCAGATTATGCATTGCGGTACTTAGATCATTGTAATTGGCATGGTTTTGGTTTAGGCCTATATGAGCAGGGTACTCGTGTTCCATGTCAGCCCCAATATCAGCTACCTTATGATAAATCCAGGTTGGGACACAATAAGCCAGTACCATTGGATGTCCTCACAGATAGTCTAGAACACCTATGTCTAGGTTATCAAGATAAGCTTACACATGATCCATATGCCAATACAAATCACATTCATTCCTTGGGGGATTATTTCCCCATAGATATGATATATCAAGGACTATCTAGTGATGTTGCCCAACCCCATGAAGTGGGGGAAAGCTCACATACCTTGAAATCTGATATTGAGGAAGAGGATCAAGGTCCTCCTCATGAATGGACAAGTGATGATGAAGATGACTATGGCATCATACCCATAAACTATCCTATCTTAGATGATGAACATGAGCGAGTGTTCCCCTTGGATGATGAGGATGAATATTATCTTCGCATGTTATTCCCCATCTATCGCCCCATCTGACATGAAATTTTTCCATGTGAAGAGCAAGCTCATCCTCTTCCGCATAGGCCACCTCCAATTATTCCACTTCCACCAGAGCCACCCCCACAAGTTACGAGACAACATCAGGTCTCTAGACCCACTCACCCTAGAATGGGAGATCATGTATCCATCAACATGATTTCCATATATTTAACCACACCATTTCTAGATCTAAATAACCCACCAAAGCCATTACATCTTGACATTGAGGCAATTAACTTTGATCGGGGAGATTCTACCCCATCACCATCAGAGTATTGGCCTTGCAAGAAAATGTTACAAATGTTTCAATTTTCTCCAAGAACTACTCAGGATGTTTTTCAAGTCGAGGTTGATCTTGAATTTATATGGATGAAGCAAATCTAGCTGATGACATTCATTTGATTCCCACTCCACATCAGTTGGAATATGGGTCTCATATGTCAATTGAGCCAATAATTGACAAGGATATCGGTACAGATCCCAATAATCCCCGCATTATCAAACTAGGGGAAGGTCTATCCCCAGTTGAACAAGATGATTTCATAAGAGCATTGAAAGAAAGGATGAATGCTTTTGCTTGGTCTTATAAAGACATGCTAGGACTGGACCCAAATCTAGTCATGCATAATCTTACATTGGACCCAAAGATAAAACCAGTCAAGAAAAAGTTGCATAAGATGCACCCAACAATAGCCTTAATGGTGAAATATGAATTGCAAAAGTTTTTGGACGTTGATTTCATCATCTTAGTAGACTATCCACCATGGGTTTCAAACATGGTTCCCATCAAAAATCTTGATGGGAGGATTCACATTTGCACTAACTTTAGAGATCTCAACAAAGCGAGTCCTAAGGATGAATTTCCCTTACCAAACATTGATGCGTTGGTAGACGCTACAACAGGACATGAAATGCTATCCCTTATGGATGGTTTCTCTGGATATAATCAAATTCGTATTAATCTAGAAGACCAAATCAAAATGGTATTTACAATACCTTGGGGGACATTCTGTTATAAGGTCATGCCTTTTGGCCTTAAGAATGTTGGTGCCACCTATCAACGAGCCATGACGTATATCTTCCATGACTACATGCATAATATTTTAGAATATTACATGGATGACTTATTGGCGAAATTCCTATTGCACCATGAGCATATCGATGTATTATGTAAGGTTCTAGATTGCCTCATTGAGCACAATGTTAGGCTTAATCCCAAGAAGTGTGTCTTCGGTGTCACATCTGGTAAACTCTTAGGATTCATAGTCTCCAAGTGAGGCATAGAGGTAGATCCAAACAAGGTCAAGGTAATATTAGAAATGCCTCCCCCCACAACCATTAAGCAGCTACGTAGCTTGCAAGGAAAGGTCGCATCCATAAAATGCTTCATAGCACAATTATCGGATAAGTGTCGACCCATGAATAGGTTGCTACACAAGGGGGTCTCATTTTATTGGGATGAATAATATCAAAATGCCTTTGATGAAATTAAGAAATACCTGGCTTTGCCACTCGTATTGGCTCCTCCGCAACCAGGAGTGCCATTCTATTTATACATCTCAGCTACTGAGTTGGCATTGGGCACCATGTTGTCCCAAAAGAATAAATTTCATAAAGAATAGATTACATATTATATCAGCTGCACACTGGTCAGCTATAAAATCAGCTATAAAATCAAGTATGCATACGTTGAGAATCTATGCTTAGTAGTGTTCTTTGCCACTAAAAATCTATGCCATTACATGCTCAATCATACCATGTATGTCGTATCTAAGGAAAATCCATTGCGATATATGATGAGTCGAACATATCACAATAGTCGCAAGGTGAAATGGATAATGTTGTTGATGGAATTTGACCTAGAGTTCATTGGACAATAATCAATCAAAGGATAGGTAATAGTCGATCAACTAGCAGAGGCTCCTCTCTAGTATTACCAGCCTCTGAATGTAGATCTTCTCGATGATGGAGTGTTTCATATCTCAGAATCGCCTGATTCTACAGAGCCTGAGTCACAGGTATATATAAATCTATTCTTCGATGGTTCTAAATGTGAGCAAGGGGGTGGCATAGGTATCATGTTTTTCACACCTCAATGGGCTCCAATACCACTTTTGTTTAAACTCAATTTATCATATACCAAAAACAATGTCGAGTATGAAGCCCTCATCATAGGCCTTCATACAACAATCACCATGAAAATAACTAATTTAAATATTTTTGATGATTCCTTGCTCATAGTAAATCAGGTTAAAGGGATATACTAGTGTAGGTGTCCCATATTGCAAGCCTACAAAGCCCTAGTGGACAAAATTTTGGTAAAATTTGAATGGTATGATATTGAGGCACTCCCTCAATCATCTAATCATTTTGTGAACACAATCGCTTCCTTAGGGTCGCTAATCCTAGAAAACCCTTCAGATGATATTACTAATATTCAAGTAAAAATGCTAGCACAATATGTGACTAAGCATGATGAACATAATACTGTACCAGATGTTCACATGATTCAAATTGAGCCTTCACATGAACGGTTCTCTCAACTACACAATTATTTGGATAACACCCGATGGGGGACTCTATTCCATAAGAATTCTTTTGATACTAGCATAATGCTATATCTTCAAGTTCATTCTCAATTAGCATTCGCATGAGATTAATTTTAAAAGGATTGTGTGATTCATAATATTGAGGCTTCTTCAAAGAAATATTGGGCCATACAGATCAAATATTACTTAAAACTGGGTAATATTCCACCTGGATTGTCGCATGTCGTAAAGCGAGCATTTAAGAAAAAATGGTAAAGTATGTCTTATTAGGAGATATAATGTATCATTAGAGCTATGAGGGCATACTCCATTGCTTAGACTCATAAGATTCAGCTTCGGTCATTGCCCAAGCCCACGATGGTACATGTGATGGTCATTTTAGCGGCATGGCCATCGCTAAGTGCATTCTTCACATGGGCTATTACTGGCCAACTTTAGAGTAAGATTATTGTGCTTATGTAAAGAGGTTTGTGAAGTGTCAACATCATGCAAATTTGATACATGTACCTTCACAGGCCTTACAACCAATTCAATCGGTCTAGCCATTTGCACAATGGGGGTTTGATTTAATTGGGAAAATCTCACCTACCTCTTCGGGCCATCACATTTTTATCATAACAATGACCGAATACTTCACCAAATGGGTGGAAGTGATTCCCCTTACCACTACGATTGGACCTTGCATCATGGAGTTCATGCTACATAACATCATATGTAGTTTTGGTATTCCATCCAAAATAATATTAGATAATGGAACACCCTTTAAAAATAAGGATGTGCATGCGTTAACAACAAAGTATAACATAAAGCACAACTTTTCCATGCCCTATTATCTGTAGTTCAATGGGAAAGTAGAGGCATAAAATAAGACAATAGTAGCCATCTTGAAGAAAACCGTTAAGAAAAATCATAAATATTGGCATAATCAGTTACCTCTTGCTCTTTGGGCCTACCGCACTAGCATTCGGATGCCCACTGGGGCAACTTCATTTTCACTAGTGTATGGTGCTGAAGTCATCATGCCTCTGGAGTTAGATATTCCGTCGTTGGACATTTCCATGTAGGAATTCATCGACGATGATACCGCTAGAAAAGCTCATTTAGATAAATTAATGTTACTTGATGAATGATGTGTCAATGCCCTCGAGCATCTATGTGTTTATCATGAACACCTTAAGAGAGCTTATAACTTGAAAGTACACCAAAGAGAATTTTAGGTTGGTGATTTAGTTCTAAAGGAGAACCAACAAAACTCAAATTTGTCATCCAATTTGTGGGACAAATTTGTAGAAAATTGGTTAGGTCCATTCATCATTACAAATTATATTGGACCTAGAACTTATCTCTTAGCATCCATCGAAGGAAGTGAAGAGCCTGAACTAATGAATGTTAGTCATCTACGACCTTTTCATGCTTAGCACCATTAAACGCTCCTAGGAAGTCCATGACCGTCTAGGTTAACCTAAAATGCTCCTAGCCAGTCCATGACTATTTAGGTCAACCCAAAATACCCCTAGGCGGTCTATGACCATCTAGATCAAAATAAAATATTCCTAGACTATCTACAATCATCTAGGTCAATCCAAAAAGCTCCAAAGGCATCTATAAGCCCTTTGGTCACCCTAAAACACTCCTAGGTGGTCCATGACCATCTAGGTCAACCCAAAATGCTCCTAGATTATCTATGACCATCTAGGTCAAAATAAAATGTTTCTAGACTATCTACGATTGTCTAGGTCAATCCAAAAAGCCCCAAAGGCATCTATAAGCCCTTTGGTCACCCTAATGAGATGTAATATATGGCTTAAGAAAACTTTGCAAAAGGGGAAGAATGAAGCATAAAAAGTAAACTAATGAAATGAAGAGTAAATAAAAATAATGAAATGGGTCTAATCCTTCTTTGTATTCATAAGTAAATGCACTCCCATTTAGGGTTGCTCAAAATGATACATTTTAATATTACACAATACAAGGATCTAATCCTTTAAAGAGGACCTAATGGTGATGCTCTATTGTTCATTTCACATCCCACACTTAAGATATAGTCTTGGGATTATCCTTCTATACCTCTTAGCTCCTCCCTCTTGTCTAGCATACCCACCTACACTCAAGGGATTAAAATTGGTTAATAGCATATGTGTTTATAGATATAAAGCCTTGAAAATATGGAAATGCATGAATATAGAAATAATAAAACTTATCTATAACAAATAAAAACTACTCTAAATGATCTAGAATTCAATAATGGTGTTATCTAGATAATTTTGAAAATATCTAAGCATGAAATTAAGGGAATATGTTAGCAAAAACTGTTATCGTCCCTGATAGGGACAACTAGACCTGCAATAATGAAACCTCAAATAAGACCATCAAAACTACTCCAAATCTCACCAAATTTGGACACAAGGCTAATATAGACATTCCTAATAGGTCTACAATGGAATTAACCCAAAATTCCCTACTATTTTCTAACCATCCTTAACAGGTGTAACTAGCTGCTGCTAACCGTCCCCAGGTGGGACGATTACAAATCTGCTTAGAATTTATCACCAATTCTAGTGGGATCTGGTCCTAAACTCTCCTAGATGTTATGTTGGAAAATGGGGTCAAATTGCTCTCCAATATGACCAATTTTGGAATGGTTTTAGTGGATTTGGGATGCCCCTGAAAGCACCTTCGAATGAAGAGGGTTTCAAGGCAAAGTGAGGGTAAATTGCAATGGCAAATGTGAGGGTAGAATTGGGTAGCACTTCGTTGTCAAATGCTTCAACTCTTCTCCTTAAATTGGGTGAATACACCTCTTTTTATAGCCCAAATAGGGCATCTAGGTCAAAGGAGCAAGTATTGGCATGCGAGGCAAGTTCTGCCACTTGTCAAAACCCTTTCCATGATTGGGTAGAAGAGGTTACCCATTTGGAGCCTCTAATTGGGAGTTCCTGGTCTCCATGACAGGCTCCCAATCAATTGTTAATGATTGGGAAAATAATATGGTACTAATTGATTGCCATTTATCCACCCCTTTGAATTTTGGGGTGTCTATTTAGGGACCATCCCACCAAGGGACGGTTAGGAGTGACCATCCCTGGGTGGGACGGTCACCATCTGTGATCATCCTAGGGTGGGACGGTCATAAGAATATGACCCCAAACCTCTCAAAACTGTTGGGGACCTTCCCAAAAGTGCTATGGAGATCTATATTACCCTATATGGCTGACCAATGGGGATATATGATGTTGATAATAGTGGCACATGTGATACATTAGCAGTTTTATCTGACTGCTAAGACCCTGGGACCATTTCCCTAAAAAAAATACCACTTGGGCAAAAGTGGCGAATATGCAAAAATATTTTTCTTTTCTATTTGATGAACTCTAAAGTCATTTTTATTTTTGTTATAATTTGTATCTTGGCTACAATTACCTATGTTAAAAAAAAAAAACACCGAGGATGGTGTTAGTCCTAGTGGGGGAGGATGTCATAACCCTCTTAGATGGACTTTTAAAATGAAGAAAAAAAGTATATAAGAGTGATGCTTTAATACTCATTTTTTGTGCAATAAAGTAGTTATGCAATATTACTAGATAATTAAGAATATGTTACTACTAAAAAATTTCCAATGTGTAGGATCAAGTGCACTCGTAAGTGGAAGAAGTTGAGTCCTCCACCGAATACGAGGGTACTTGAGGTTGGGGGAAATGATGATATGATAGCTTGAAGGTAACAAAAATAGATACCTTCATATATGTATGCATTCGATCAAGGATAATCATCAATAAATAGCCACCTTGAGTCCCAGACTAATGGCCTAGTAGCTATCGTAAGTTCTTGAGGTAGAGATGGATGACTGAATTCATGGAAAGATCTCCCTCTTTGTTTGTGCCCACATTTATTTGTCTTTTACTTTAGCACTTCACCTTAGCAAAGTAAATTTGGAAAGAATGAAATATCTTCATAACTTCTTGATAAATTTATTTTAGATGATAAATAGATTTATTCTTAAATAAAAGAATATCTTAGATAGTCATTCATTTGAATAAATGGTAAATTCATTTTAGATGATAAATATATTTATTCTTAAATAAAAGAATGTCTTAGATAGTCATTCATTTGAATAAATGGTAAATTTATTTTAGAAAATAAATAGATTTATTCTTATATAAAATAATGTCTTAGATAATCATTCTTTTAAATAAATGGTAAACTTAATTAAAGGATAATTATATTTGTAAATGCCTTATTTTAGGTGGTCTTTCATTTAAATAAAATGGTAATATTTATGTTAATTGATAATTGAGTGTAGCTCGGGGGAGGGGGAGGGTCCTGCTCCCTCTCCCTACTCCCCCTCCCCTGGTTCTTGCCCAGTCCCTGGCTCATCCCGGGTCATCCCACTCTGGGAATGCTTTGTAGCAGATGATCTCCTTGGGGGGAGATCCTTCTCCACTTTATGCTCCTTTCCCAACAATTTTAGGGTTTCCCTGCCTGAGCTCGTGGTTTGGTGCATCCCAGGGGTCTCCTAGGGTTTCCTACATGTTTCCGGGATCCCTTCCCCGATCTCCCTTAGGCTTTCCCTTGGGGTTTTTTGTAGTTTTTTTGTGTGGATCTGGTTCCCAGGGCTTCCCATAGTCGGTGGTGGTGGTAGGTTGGGAGTTCGACTGCTTATTGGTGCATCTTGTGAGGTCCTCTCTACTTTGAGGTTGGTTTGGAGAGCCAGTTTCCTCTTCTACCAATGACTCCTCTCTAGAATGCCTATGGTTGTTGTTGGTATTGTCTTGTTGGGTAGGGCCCTTTATGGTTTCCTATTTGGAGTCTTCTTCTTACTGGATCTACGATTTGGTGGACACCCAGGGCATTGGTTGGCCTTCAGGATGGGCCTCTTCCTCTGCTTGGGTTGTTCCCAGTCCCAATCCTAGTTCCCTAAAGCTATTCATGAGCAATGATGGGGGATCTTGGTCCATTCTTCTAGGGTTCCCAGGGTTTCTGTTGCATATCTGGATCTTGCATGGGGGACCCATGATCAGTGCATGCAGACCCTAGTTCCCCCAGGTTAGGCTTTTGAGGATCCCATCTTTGTGCCTGTTATCGCTTCCCACTTGGGATCCTTAGGTTGTTCATTTCAACTCCTATTCAGGGGCTTCTGGTCCTAGTTCCCTAGATATTTTCATGAACAATTATGGTGGTTCCTGGGCCTTTATGCTAGAGTTGTGGGGACTTCCTTCTATATTCTCTGGTTTGGGGGGATATCGATGTATTTGCAATTGTGGTCCCTCCTTCCTACTTCAATTTTAGCTTCTGGGATCCTATCTTTGAACTTATTTTTATTTTCCCTGGATCCTTTAGGCTTCCTCGTATTTCTTCTTGTTGTGCACAGGGATATCTTGGCCTGTAGATATCCCCAGTAGTGTTATTCCACTTTTTAGGCTCATGCAAAGGCTTCCCATTTTTTTTTCTTTGAGGACCCTGAAGCCATTTCCCAGGCTTTCCCACTGCTGATCCCTAGCCTGTATCCTGGTGTTGCTTGCTACTTTACTCATGTGGTTGCTTGCTACTCCGCTACACCCTGGGTTGCATCCCAAGCCATCCTTTGGTGAGGATCCTCTTTAGTTTTCTTATAATTCCCTACTTTTGGTTTTCGGGTAGGATTTCTGGTTGTAGGCTATTTTTGGCCTTCCCGCTCTCCCTACATAGGTCTAGGTAGGTGCAGTGTATCCACCCCTGGGAGGATCCTAGACTGTTGTATCCACCCCCAAGTGGATCCCAGACTGCCAACAATGGGAGGATGATATTTTCGTGAAGTGGGCCTCACTAGTTGGTACTATAATCCGATCTTTTTGTTGGATCAAGGGTTGTTTCTGGCTCTTTCTCTTACAGTTTTTGTTTATTTTCATGTACTAAGGAATTACTTTAAATCTCGATGCAACGGCCCTTAAAAAATCCAATTTGTATATAAAATTCTAGTTACTTATCAAAAAAAATAATTGAGTGTATTCTAAAATAAAAGAATATAAAAGAGGCAATGAAACCTATTTTTGCTTACCTCAAAATTGTCCAAGCCAACCGAAGTAGAGTCTAGTTGGCAAGATACATGGCTCCATTAATACAAGAATGGCTCCGCTAGAGTGAGTGGATGGTTCCCTCTACATAAAGTAAAATACTTCAATGTGGATCATAGTGGAAATATGAGGAAGGGATATCTCCTCTACCACCTGATGAGGTGGGGATGGGGAAGTAATGACAGTGGTTGACAAAAAAAAATCAATGAAGAAGAGAGAGAAACACTAAGGCAAAAGGGAGAGGGGAGTAAAAGAGAGCAAAAAAAAAAATGGGAGTCAAAGCAAAAAAAGGAGAGGAGAACGAGAAAGTGGGGTGCCAAAATTGGTCAGGTGACCATTAGAATCGAGATGAGAAAGCGATAGGTTGGTATTTGAAGCTCACCGCTTGTTTTATCTCTATTAATAGCTTTGTTGGCCTAGTGTTGCTCACTATATTTGTAGTGGCCGAGAAAAACTCACCACTTGTTTTAGCTCTATTAATAGCTTTGTTGGTCGAGCGTTGCTCGTTGTATTTGTAGTGTCCAAGCGAAGCTCACCACTTGGTTTTGCTTTGTTAATAGCTTTGTTGGTCGAGCCTTGCTCATTGCCTTTGTAGTGGCAGAGCAGAAATCACTGCTTGTTTTACCTCTATTAATAGCTATGTTGGTCGAGTGTTGCTCATTGCCTTTGTAGTGGCTGAGTGAAGCTTACCAATTGTTTTAGCTTTTTTAATAGCTTTGTGGTGGTTGATCATTGCTCATTGCCTCTATAGTGTTTGAGCGAAGCTCGTTTCCATGGTATATTTACGTTATGGTTTTGACCATAGATGAGCATAGCTCATTGCTAAGCGTAGCTCAATATTGTTGTGCACTCGAAGTTGAAGGGTTGTATGCGTAGCGGATTAGAAGTATCATCTTAGGACCATAGGATGGTGGGTAAAAATCCCTTACTAGCTCTAGTCAAGTAGGAAGCTCATCTTAAGGAGAAGGTTCCCTTGGTGGTAGACTTCTAATTTAATTTATAATTTTTTATTTTGTAAAATGAGGGTATGGGACCTTGCTTTATAAAATGGAATGGAATTAATATTATGTTGTATGTTCATTTTGTAAAATGAGGGTATGGGACCTTGCTTTATAAAATGGAATGGAATTTATATTATGTTTATGTTCATTTTGTAAAATGAGGGGATGGGACCTTGCTTTATAAAATAAAATGGAATTTATATTATGTTTATGTTCATTTTGTAAAATAAGGGTTTGGAACCTTGCTTTATAAAATGGAATAGAATTTATATTATGTTTATGTTAATTTTATAAAATGAGGGTATGGGACCTTGCTTTATTAAATGGAATAGAATTTATATTATGTTGTATGTTCATTTTGTAAATTAGGGTATGGGGCATTGCTTTATAAAATGGAATGAAATTTATATTATGTTTATGGTTCATTTTGTAAAATGAGGGTATGGGACCTTGCTTTATAAAATGGAATGGAATTTATATTATGTTTATGGTTCATTTTGTAAAATGAGGGTATGGGACCTTGCTTTATAAAATGGAATGAAATTTATATTATGTTGTGGTTCATTTTGTAAAATGAGGGTACGGTACCTTGCTTTATGAAATGGAATGGATTTATATGATGTTATGGTTAATTTTTTAAAATGAGGGTATGGGACCTTTCTTTATGAAATGGAATGGATTTATATGATGTTATGGTTCATTTTGTAAAATGAGGGTATGGGACCTTGCTTTATGAAATGGAATGGATTTATATTATGTTATGGTTCATTTTGTAAAATGAGGGTATGGGACCTTACTTTATGAAGTGATGAGAAACATATGTGGTGCAAACTAAATTGGTTTGCTTTGATTAAATGAGATGAAAGAACCCAGTGCATTAAATAGTTAAGGGTATGGGACTTTAATTATTAAGTGAGGGTTAGATTATTTATTGCAAATAAAGCATGAGGTGGGATGCATAGTAGGATGAATCTCATAAGTGGGTGAGAGGGGTCATAGAGAGGGAAGCTCTATGATAATAACTATGCATTATAAAGTTGAATTGCTTGGGTTAATTGTATAGTTGCAATTTGGCAAATAAATGAGTAAATGCATTAGAAGCATGTCTATCCGGATCCATGAGTGTCTTGATCCCCTACTATCCTCACTTGATCGATGGAAGAGCGGGAGGACCAAATTCAGGAGATGGACTACTTTGCAAGTTTGCTCTCTACCTTATTTCCTACTTGATTATGTAGTAGAATAGATTTATGGGGAGATTTCCCCAATGGATTATATGTAAAGTAATTATGGAAAGCATGGGGTTTTGCCATATTTTCCTATGGATTGAATGAGCATTGTTTATTATTGTATTTTGATATCCTTTCTAATTGAAATGCTACTTAATTGTCTATCACATGCTTTCTCTTTAATGTATGTTTCATGCTTGTTTAATTTCGCTGTTTTGTTAGATTTAGTATCTAGATTTATCTTTGATATTCTTATGAGTTTTTATAAAATATAAAAATAAAAAGTTGTAAGTTCTAGGTGAACTTAGAGGATGACCTAAGGGCTTAATACCCCCTTAGGGAGATGGGTTATCTAGGTTTATAAGTTCGTACCAAGGGTTAATATAGCATGTCAAAGGATGAGATTGATAGCTTAACTTGCAATATACATAGCATGCCCACGCATAGTGGTTTGTGTGTGGTGTGGATATGCATTTATACCTTCCAATGATTGAGGGTGGTAATTCTAGCTCATCAATAATAGTGAGATGGATGGACTTATGTGCATGGCATGAGATAGACCTATGCAGAATGAACTTATGCGAGGGGAATATCATATGGTATGGTTCTTGAGAAACTTAGGGGATGTCAAACATTAAGTTGGTCTAAGGTTGGATAGGGATTTATGAATCCTTCTCCTTGATAAAAAAAAATATATATGAACTTTTTTTCTTTCTGTTTGTATGTTTTTCTTGCTTTTGTATTCATGGGTTTTTACAAGACCATTTTAGTGAATGTTTGGTGTGTAACCTGTAATGACCCTCATGAATTTGAAACTTGTATAATGTACCAAAATCATGTGCAACAAACCATAGAGAAATTTGAGAGAACCTAAAAGGGAAGAGTCAATATGTAATGGTAGCCTGAACAATTTATGTTTGGACCAGTTAGAGGAAGAATGAAGTTCAATCCTAAATGGATCCAAAAATAAATCATTATAGGTAGATCCACAAAAGATGGGTCAGTTCTAGGTTTCTTCTTAGAAAAATAGAGAACAACCCCTATAAAGCAATGATAGGTTCTTAGTTCCACATGCAACTTAAAGGAGAGATCTAGTTCCCAAAGAACAAGAAAAGGATAAAAACCCTCCAAAATAAAGAGAATATGAGAAGAATAAAGAATAGGTAGGTTCTAAGGAAGAGGTAAAAGAGAAGTTGAAAATCAATTAGCCATATAAGAGAAAATTTGGTAAAACTGATAAGAGATATAAAAAGAGTTCTTTAGGAAAGACTGATTTCAACATAGTTGAGGAACTAAAAAGGACTCCTTCTAGAGCAAGTATTTATGACACCCTCTTCATCCTTGGTTAGATTGATTTACTAAAGGCCTCTTTGAATAAGAATTCCTAAGAAAAGGAGACCAATATAGTCTTTAATCTATCACATGGCCAAGAAAATATGACTCCAACGACCCTAAGAAATAAACCTCCACCCTTTTACATCTCTTTAAGAATGGAAGGGTGGATTATCCATAACTGCATGATAGATTCAGGGGTTTCCACAATAATTATGCCTAAAGCATTATGTGATGAAATGGGAATGAAAAACACTAGATCTTGTCCAAGAGTGTTGCAATTGGATGGGACACTAGTCAAAACCATTGGAATTGTAAAATATGTATTAATAAGAATACACAGGGCCCCATAGGTTACTTGTTGGACAGTTTGAGTAGATGAGTTGTCATTGATGTCAAGAGTGAGTGGTAATTGATGTCAAAAGTCAATTTTAGTGAGTAGTGCAAGAAGAAGCAGTTCCATAATAAGTGCAAAAAGGAGAGTTTGGTCAAATCCGGTTCCAGGTAGTCAGATATGGTCCAAAATGCAAAGAAGAGGCCCAAGAAAATAATATTATACTATTAAAAATGGAAATTTAAATTAATCATAAATTAATTAATATAATTTTATTATAAATTAATTTATTAATTAATTTATTTAACTTCCAAAGTTATTTAAGTTTATTATAATTTAATTTTAATTTAATTATAAATTAATTTTTATTAATTTAATAAACCCTAAAGAGGGTTATAAGGCTAAGTCAAAAATAAAATTTGAAATTTGATTTAATAGCACCGATGTGTTATGGCATGAAGCATCATGTATAAATGGTGGCAAATACCTTTGCCTTACACCCCCAATGTTATCGATCGAATTCCTATGCTCCAAGAATCGTGCGCAAAAAGGACACATAGTTTTTCATGTTGGAAAGGTCTCTGGTGGTAGAAGCATGAATAAATAGGAGTGAGACTCCTATTACCTCACACAGTGCTATATAGCGCAATTGGCAATGATGGACAGTGCTAAGTCATGTGGCAGGCAAGGCGTATAGAGTTGGAATCTTGTCGGGTTCATTTTGCAAGGAAGAGAGGGCAATTTTTATTTTTGAGCAGCATCGAACGAAGGGATAAAGGGAGGCTTGAGGCTTGTGACTTTCCTTACCCGTGGAAGCGCTTAGCCCACATGATGGTCTAACGCCTTGATAATGTGCTCAGCGGAGAGTGGTCTTGCATTATAAACCCATCGAGGCCTTTTGGTAATATTAAGGTATGCACTGATGTCATTTGTGTTGGTCGCTTGATTATTTCGGATGTGCTAAGGTTGAGAAAAATAAAATATTTTTGATGGTTATAAAGTTTAATTTTTGCCTGAATTAATTTGGATATTGAGTATTTTGAGGGAGATAAAAGGGTAGGCAAATATTATTTTGAAAGGTTAATTTTTAGAGATTGATTAATTAAAATTGGAGATTATAAGGAGCAATTGAGTAATTATTTTTATGTGTGATTTGATGATTGCTAATTTCAAGGAGTAATAAGGTGTATTTGAGTTTGATTATTTTTGTAATTGAGGAAATATTTTGAGAGAGTGTTAGTGTGATATTTTGTCATCTAACCATTGAAAGTTGCAAAGAAGAAAATTGTGATTGAGACAGGTTTTGAAGGGCACTTCTACATCAAACAAAAAGGTATGGGCACATCTTCCTAGTGAGTGATTGTTGGATGTTGTGAATGCTAAGTTGGAGTGAAAAGGATTGTTTGATAAGCATTATTGAGTTTTATTGTTGAAGGTTTTTCTGAGTAAGAATTGATGATAAAAACCTTGTTTTATAAGCATTTTTGGAAATATTGAGCTATCTTGAACTAGGGTTTATTGAGCTATCTTGAGCTAAGGTTTGTGCAAAGAACATGAGTATCATTGTTATGTGAAGTATGAGAAGATCATGAGGATCATTATTATGTGAGGATCACTTGATAAGCATTATTGTTGAAGTGATTGGTTGAGTGAAGAACTTGAACTAGGGTTTGCAAAGATCATGAGTATCATTGTTATGTGAGATTGTTTGATAAACATTGTTGGAAATAATTGAGTGAGTGTTCATATGTTTGGACTAGGGTTTGTGAGCAAGGATTATTTCATTGAGTGATTGGTTGAGTAGAGTTGGTTGAGCCTAGTCAAGTGGATGTGTTGAAGTGATAGTTCAAGTTTTGTGAAACAAATTGTTCCATATTCTAAATTGATTTGAGAAAGAGGTTGAGTGTTTGTGAGTGTGAAACATATTGAGTCTCTAACAATTCTCTATATGTTTCTGAGAGATTGGAAAAGTTCTAGTGAGGAATTTTTGAGCAATTTTAAGGTAAGTCTTTGAGAAGACTTTTGGATAGATTTGTGTGAGCTTTTGTGGAAGCTTACAATACAGATTTGAAGACAAGAGATTGTTGAGCAGATTGGACAAGTTATTTGAGAAGACTTGTGGACATATTGGTGTGAGCTTTTGTGGAAGCTTACAATATAGATTTGAGGATAGATATTGTTGAGTAGATTGGACAAGTTCTAGAGAGGACTTGTGGATAGATTAGTGTGAGCTTTTGTGGAAGCTTACAAGGCAGATTTGAGATAAGTCTTTGAGAAGACTTGTGAGCAGAGTTGATTGATTGATTTGTTCAAACCTTGAGTTAAGGTTTGGGGTAGATCCAGCAGAGTTGATTTGTGATTAAGTCAAGCTTTGTGTTAAGGCTTGAGGATAGAGATTGAGGATAGATTTGTGCTAGACTGAAGGACTGTGTTTAGTGCAGATCAGAGGATAAATATTGAGGATAGATTTGTGCTAGACTGAAGGACTATGTTTAGTGCAGATCAGAGGACAAATATTGAGGATAGATTTATGCTAGACCAAAGGACTGTGTTTAGTGCAGATTTGAGGATAGAGTTTGGTGCATATTTGAGGATAGAATTTTGGTGTAGATTTGAGGACAGGTTTATGCCAGACTAGAGATAGAGATTGAGCAGATTTGTGCTAGACCAAAGGACTGTGTTTAGTGCAGATTTGAGATAGATCTAAGAGCAAGCTTTGGAGGTGATAGAGTATAGAGGATGACAGTCTCTAGTGGATAGAGATCCATTAGCCATGGCAGTGAGGATAGGTCTTCTAAGTGAGGATAAGAGTCTTTAGTGGATAGAGATCCATTAGCCAGTGTAGTGGAGGTAGCAGTTCTTCTAGAAGATCACAATCCAAAGCAGAGGAGAAAGGAGTTCTCCTGTGGATAGAGATCCACGAACTATATTAGGGGATTGGTGTCTCCTTTTGATAGAGGTCCATAAACATTGTAATAGGGAAGGATTCCCAAAGATATTTATTGAGAAAATATTAGTGAAATATTTTCTCCGTGGAGTAGCCCACATTGGGTGAACCACGTTAAATTGGTGTCTCTATTGTGTGTGATGATTTGTGCATTACTTTGGTTACTGCTATTGATATTGCCATTGATTATATTGGATAATACTATTTGGGAAAGAAAAGTAAAAAGTGGTCTTATACTGTTCACCCCCCTCTCAGTATAAGCTTGTGTTCTTCAATTGGTATCAAAGTTGGTTCCTTCGAAAAAGGTTTAACAGCTTGAAGGAAGATCTTACAAGAACACAAATGGCAAAGAAAGGCAAAAGTAGAACCATGAGACACAAGAAGAAAAGAACACACATGGTCATGAAAGAAAAGGAATATGAATTCAATGTTGTTGTTTTGGGAGGAAGAATGGAAATAGATTCAAGAGATGAATCAAGCAGTGGAGAAAAGGCTAGATTAATAAATTTTTGTACCAGATGTAGGAAGACAGGTCACCTTGCAGCTTATTGTTCACAAGAAGGTGAAGAATATTTTGTTTGTGGTCAACTCGGTCATGATGCAGGTTATTGCAATGGGTTTAGTAGTGGTGAAGATGAAGATGATACTTTCATAATTGAAGTCCTAGAGGATGGTTCAGAAAAGGATAACAGGGACAGTCAAAACATGTATGAAGAAGAAACTCTACTTTGGACAATAGAAGAAATTGAAGACCAAAGAAAAGAGAAAAATTTAGAAAGAGAAAAGGAGGAAGCTACTCTTAAGGAACTTGTTGAGTTGAAAATGGAGAACTTAGAATTAAAGGCTCAAATACAAGAGGATGAGAAATGTAAGACAAAGCTTCTACAAGATCTCTCTGACTTGAAAGTTAAGGTTGAAAAGGCAAGGAGAGCTGAAAAATATATGGTTGAATAGTCAAAGGTAAAAGAGCTAGAATGTGAAAGACTTATTGTTGATCTCGAAGAATTAAAAAGGGAGAACTCGGGATTAAGGGTTCAAGCTCAAGAAGATGAGAAAGTAAAAGCAAAGTTCCTACAAGAACTCACTAACTTCAAAATTAAGGTTGAAGAGGCAAGGAAAATGGAAGAAGGTATGGCCAAAAAATTAAAGATAAAAGATCTAGAGTGTGAAAGATTAGAACATGAGATAGTTTCACTAAGGATGGAAGTAAAAGACTCTAAGGACAAGCTACACAAGTTTGAGAAAAATTCAAAGACCTTGGACAAGATTATCAATGCACAAAGATCATCAGTCACCAAAATAGGACTTAGTTTTGAAGAAGAACAAGGGAAACATGAAGCAAAAAAAGGAGAGTCAAGCTCAAGCACCAAAGAAGAAGAAGTGTCAAAAGAAGAAAGTGAAAGAGAGAGTGAGACTTCTAAGGATAAGTTGGACAATAAAAAGTTCAACAAGGAAAGGAACAATGCACAAATAAGGAACAGATGGAACAGGAAACAAGATAGGGTAGAAGAGACTAAGAGACCAATGGGGTCAAGGCAAGGTTTCTTCAATGGATGATGCTTCTCATGTCACAGGTTTGGGCACAAGGCTACATAGTGCAGGACACATGAAATATAGGAATATGGGAACTTCAGAAACATGTAGTTTTTTCAAGGGTATTGCTACTCTTGTAATCAATTTGGTCACAAGGCAATAAATTGTAGGGTTCATGACAGGAATGGATATGGCTTCACCAGGAGGAACTACAAGATATTTGCACCTTCAAGGAATCACAATATTAAGTGCTACAAGTGCAATAATGTTGGGCATATAGCAAGGTGGTGTAGAATAGAATTTCCAAATCTTCCAAGGATAGGCAAGAAAGAGGATTCTCAAAAGGTTCAAATGGGTATGACTTCAAAGGTATGGAAAAATAAGATGGACAAAGGTAAAGATCAGTGCATGTTGGGAGTAGAAATACTCCCACCCCAAAATTAACCACCTCAAGAGGAGGTGGGGGAGGGGCTAAGCTAAGAGACTCATTCTTAGCCCCGAGCCCCAAAGGTGACCCTTTGCCATTGATGTCAAAGGGGGAGAGATTTGAGTAAGGGGGAGAGATTTGATTTAAGAAGAGAGCATTGAGTTAGGGGGAGCAGGACATAAAAAGGTTAAGGAAATTTGAAAAGATAATTGGGTTACCATCAATGACAAAGGGGGATATTGTTGGACATTTTGAGTAGATGAGTTGTCATTGATGTCAAGAGTGAGTGGTCATTGATGTCAAAAGTCAGTTTCAGTGAGCAGTGCAAGAAGAAGCAGTTCCACAATCAGTGCAAAAAGGAGAGTCTGGTCAAGATATTGTTCCAAGTAGTCATATATGGTCCAAAGTGCAAAGAAGAGGCCCAAGCAAATAATATTATAATATTTTATTATAATATTAAAAAGGGAAATTTAAATTAATTAATATAATTTTATTATAAATTAATTTATTAATTAATTTAATTAACTTCCAAATTTATTTAAGTTAATTATAATTTAATTATAAATTAATTTTTATTAATTTAATAAACCCTAAAGAGGGTTATAAGGCTAATTCAAAAATCAAATTTGAAATTCAATTTAATAGCACCGATGTTTTATGGCATGAAGCATCGTGTATAAATGGTGGCAAAGACCTTTGCCTTACACCCCCAATGTTATCGATCGAATTCCTATGCTCCAAGAATCATGCGCAAAAAGGACACAGAGTTTTTCGTGTTTGAAAGGTCTTTGGTGGTAGAAGCATGAATAAATAGGAGCGAGGCTCCTCTTACCTCGCACAACATTGTGTAGTGCAGTTGGCAATGATGGATAGTGCTAAGTTGTGTGGCAGGCAAGGTGTGCAGGGTTTGAATCCCGTCGGGTTCATTTTGCAAGGAAGAGAGGGTAGTTTTTATTTTTGAGCAGCATCGAACGAAGGGATAAAGGGAGGCTTGTGCCTTCCCTTCCCCATGGGAGTGCTTAGCCCACGTGGTGGGCTAGCACCTTGATAAGGTGCTCAACGGAGAGTGATATTGCGTTTGAAACCCACCGAGGGCTTTTGGTAATATTAAGGTATGTGCTGATGTCATTTGTATTGGTTGCTTAATTATTTTGGATGTGCTAAGGTTGAGAAAAATAAAATATTTTTGATGGTTATAAAGTTTAATTTTTTCCTGAATTAATTTGGATATTGAGTATTTTGAGGGAGATAAAAGGGTAGGCAAATATTATTTTGAAAGGTTAATTTTTGGAGATTGATTAATTAAAATTGGAGATTATAAGGAGTAATTGAGTAATTATTTTTATGTGTGATTTTATGATTGCTAATTTCAAGGAGTAATAAGGTGTATTTGAGTTTGATTATTTTTGTAATTGAGAAAATATTTTGAGAGAGTGTTAGTGTGATATTTTGTCATCTAACCATTGAAATTGGCAAAGAAGAAAATTGTGATTGAGACAGGTTTTGAAGGGCACTTCTACATCAAGAAAAAAGGTATGGGCACATCTTCCTAGTGAGTGATTGTTGGATGTTGTGAATGCTAAGTTGGAGTGAAAAGGATTGTTTGAAAGCATTGTTGAGTTTTATTTTTGAAGATTTTTTGAGTAAGAATTGATGATAAAAACCTTGTTTTATAAGCATTGTTGGAAATATTGAGCTATCTTGAACTAGGGTCTATTGAGCTATCTTGAGCTAGGGTTTGTGCAAAGAACATGAGTATCATTATTATGTGAATTTGTGAAATATCATGAGTATCATTGTTATGTGAGGATCACTTGATAAGCATTATTGTTGAAGTGATTGGTTGAGTGAAGAACTTGAACTAGGGTTTGCAAAGATCATGAGTATCATTGTTATGTGAGATTGTTTGATAAGCATTGTTGGAAATAATTGAGTGAGTGTTCATATGTTTGGACTAGGTTTTGTGAGCAAGGATTATTTCATTGAGTGATTGGTTGAGTAGAGTTTGTTGAGCCTAGTCAAGTGGATGTGTTGAAGTGATAGTTCAAGTTCTGTGAAACAAATTGTTCCATATTCTGAATTGATTTGAGAAAGAGGTTGAGTGTTTGTGAGTGTGAAACATATTGAGTCTCTAAAAATTCTCTATATGTTTCTGTGGTAAAAAGAGAGATTGAAAGTGATTGAGCATTGTGGTGAGTGTGAAGCATATTGAGTCTCTAACAATTCTCTATATGTTTATGTGAGATTGGACAAGTTCTAGTGAGGACTTGTTGAGCAAATTTGAGGCAAGTCTTTGAGAAGACTTGTGGACAGATTTGTGTGAGCTTTTGTGGAAGCTTACAATACATATTTGAGGACAAGAGATTGTTGAGAATATTGGACAAGTTATTTGATAAGACTTGTGGATAGATTGAGGTGTGAGCTTTTGTGGAAGCTTACAATACAGATTTGAGGATAGATATTGTTGAGCAGATTGGACAAGTTCTAGAGAGGACTTGTGGATATATTAGAGTGAGCTTTTGTGGAAGCTTACAAGGCATATTTGAGGTAAGTCTTTGAGAAGACTTGTGAGCAGAGTTGATTTATTGATTTGTTCAAACCTTGAGTTAAGGTTTGGGGCAGATCTAGCAGAGTTGATTTGTGATTAAGTCAAGCTTTGTGTTAAGGCTTGAGGATAGAGATTGAGGATAGATTTGTGCTAGACCGAAGGACTGTGTTTAGTGTAGATTAGAGGACAGAGATTGAGGATAGATTTGTGCTAGATCGAAGGATTATGTTTAGTGCAGATCAGAGGATAGATATTGAGGATATATTTGTGCTAGACCGAAGGACTATGTTTAGTGTAGATTTGAGGACAAATTTTGGTGCATATTTGAGGACAGGTTTGTGCCAAACCAAAGATAGAGATTGAGAAGATTTGTGCTAGATTGAAGGACTATGTTTAGTACAGATTTGAGATAGAGCTAAGAGCAAGCTTTGGAGGTGATAGAGTATAGAGGATGACAGTCTCTAGTGGATAGAGATCCATTAGCCAGGGCAGTGAGGATAGGTCTTCTGAGTGAGGATAGGAGTCTTTAGTGGATAGAGATCCATTAGCCAGTGTAGTGGAGGTAGCAGTTCTTCTAGAAGATCACCAGCTAGAGCAGAGGAGAAAGGAGTTCTCCTATGGATAGAGATCCATGAACTTGATTAGGGGATTGGTGTCTCCTTTGGATAGAGGTCCATAAACATTGTAATAGGGAAGGATTCCCAAAGAGATTTGTTGAGAAAATATTAGTGAAATATTTTCTCCGTGGAGTAGCCCACATTGGGTGAACCACGTTAAATTGGTGTCTCTATTGTGTGTGATGATTTGTGCATTGCTTTGGTTACTGCTATTGATATTGCCATTGATTATATTGGATAATATTATTTGGGAAAGAAAAGTAAAAAATGGTCTTATACTGTTCACCCTCCCTCTCAGTATAAGCTTGTGTTCTTCATTACTATTATGCAAGAAATTGTAGTAGTTGACCTAGAACCTTATTTTGGTTTATCCCTTTCTATAGAGTTCATAGCAAATCTAGGAGGTTACATGTATTTGGATTACTCTAGCATGATGATTCCATACAAATGTAAGAGAATAAGGATAACACCTAATTTTTTTTTGGCTTATCATATTGAAAAATTTGAGGAAGACATGTGTAACCTCTCAATGTTGGAAGAACTTGAACTAATAGGAAACCTTGAAGATTTAGAAGTGGAAGATGAGTTGCCATTTAGAGAATATTATATTCTATTTGGGATAGGAATGGGCACTTATAGAATTTCTTCTGAGGCTAAGAAAAATACCCTTGCCATATCTAATCAGTTTCTAAGAGGATCAAAAATTTGGATGATGCATTTTAATGGAGCAAGATGCAAAAATGAGGCTGGTACTGGCATAATTTTGAAATCATATTCAAAAGGTATAATTTTTTTTTCTTATGGACTGACTTGGTCTTGTACCAATAATACTATAGAATATGAGGCTCTGTTCTTAGGATTAATGCAAGTAGAGAATATGGAAATCAAAATATTGGATCTATATGGTGATTCAGAGCTTGTAGTTAATCAAGTTATAAATAAATGAAATAGCAAGCACCATTTCTTAAAATCATATAGGAATAGAGTATGTGATTTGATGGAATATTTTGATGCTTTAAACATCCACTCTATTCCTAGAAATAAATATATTTTGGTTTATGCTTTAGCCTTTAAAGGTTCTAATTTCAACCCTTCTTCGGATCTTGGATCAACTAAGGATAAAAGAGTCAAATTAGTTTTTAGACCTATAGTACCAGATAGATAGAATTTCTAACAAGTTTTTGAAAATGATGATCATATAATTAACTTCCTAGTAAGAGAGGTTTGCTTGTCTAATTTGTAGGAGTATTTCTCTCAAGAGATCAACAAGATGTCATACAATTGAAAAAAAAATCACATTCCTAAGGTTTTGATCACACTAGAGATAATTTTTGATAATGAAGATGGAAATAAACCATGAATATTGATGATGAAATTTATAAAGAGATTGAAATATAAAAGGATAAAAAGCTTCATATTAGCATTCGATGTTACCATAAAGAAGTGGAGAGACTTAACACCCTATGCCTTCAATAGCAAGATATTATAGCCTTGTTATATGAAGACCTTAAGGTGTATGATAAAAGGATTATTCAACATACTATTGAGCTAGAATCTGATGCAAAACCTTTTAGACAGAAGCAGAGACCTGTGAATCTCATTATTGAATCTATAATGAGATAGTAATTGCTCAAGTTGTTTAAAGCAAATATTATCTACCCTATAAAATATTTTATATGAGTTTTTAACTTGGTACCTATCAGGAAAAAGAATGGGGATATGAGCCTATGTGTTGATTTCAAAAATCTAAACAAAGAATCACTAAAAGATCACTATCCTCTCCCTTAGTTTGATCAGATTTTACAAATGGTTGTAGGGGCTGAGAGGTTTTCTCTATTATATGGTTCCTTTGGATATAACCAAATTTGGATGAAGGATGAATATCAATTCAAAATAACCTTTACTACTAAGTGGGGTACCTTTTCTTATCAAAGAATACCTTTTGGTTTATCTAATACAGGGGCTACTTTTTAGAGATCCATAGACTATTATTTTGGAGAGTTGATCGATAGAGTCATCCTTATATATCTTGATGATATGATTGTATTTTCTCATAAAATATAGCCCACTTGGAACACTCGAAGGAGTTTTTTCAAAATATAGAGAGTTTGGAATTTCTCTAAATCCAAAGAAGTTATTTTTTACAGTCTATGAGGGCAAATTATTAAGGCACAAAGAGGGAATGTCAATTGATCCTAACAGAGTAAAATTGATACTAGCTCTTCCTCTCCCTATGAATAAGAAAGCCTTGCAATCCTTCTTTGGGTAGATTAATTTTGTAAGGAAGTTCAATTTAGACTTTGCTCAAGTTGTTAAACCTATTTCAAATCTTCTCAAAAAGAATATGGAGTTTAAATGGACTGAGAAAAGAAAGTAAGATTTTGAGGTAATTAAGCAAGCCATTGCTACTACCCTAGTATTAGTAAACCTTGAATTTAGCAAATATTTCATATTATATGCTTATGGATATGAGGAGAGCTATGTCGCAATACTGACACAAAAGAATGATGTTGGAGAAGAACAACCTATATTGTTTTGGAGTCAAACTCTTCATGAGTACCAAACTAAATATAATTTCATTGAGAGACATGAATTTGTAGTTATGATGTTATTAAAGAAATTTTGATAGTACTTGGCTCAAAGTAAGACTCTGATTTATTTTTTACATTCAAATATTAGGAATTTTATTTTACAAGGAGAGATGGGTGACAAAATAGCTAGTTGGATTACCAAAATTTAAGAATATGATGTAGAAATCCATCCTACAAGGTTAGTCAAAGGTAGAGCATTATGTTAGGAAATGTAAGTAAAAATAGGCTCATATCAGATATAAAATTGAAACCCATAAAGATCTGGATATAAGGAAGAAAATTCTTTAGAAGCATCAGATTTGGTTGATTAGTTGACAAGTTATTTTTGAAATAAAAGTATGCCCTCAAGATATTAATGCTTTACAAATAAGAAGGTATAAAATTCAAGCTTTGAAATATGTCCTTTTACCTAAAGGAGTATATATAAAAATAACCTTGATGGACTTCTTCTAAAATGTTTGAATGACAATTAGAAATAGAAGGTCACTAAAGAGTTTCATGAAGGACTATCAGGAGGACATTTTCAAGAAGAGTTACTGCTATGAAAATAATAAAAGCAGGTTACTACTAGCCTACTATATTTGTTGATACTTTCAAAGTAACAATAACATGTGATAAGTGCCAAAGATATGTAGGGAGGAATAGGAATGCTTCACTCTACCTTAAGTTTATCCAAGTAGAAGAACCTTTCCAGTAGTAAGGACTAGATTTTATTGGAGTAAGAAATCCCAAATCCTTAGTAGGTCACAAATACATCTTGATCACCACTGATTATTTCACCAGATGGGTTGAGGCAATCCCAACCAAGAGGTCAAATCAGGATGTATTGATTGAATTTATTGAAATCCTGATCACAAGGTTTGGCCTCCTTAAGGCTCTAGTAAGTGATAATGGTCCATATTTCAAAGGTGTAAAGTACATTGAATTTTTGAGTCAATATGGCATATGTTTAAAAAATTCTTCTAACTATTATCCTTAAGAAAATGGACTAGCAGAGTCCACTAACAAAAATCTACTCAAAATTTTGAAAAGAGCACTAAAATATAACAAAAGAAGTTGGCATCTTCTATTAGAATAGGCCTTGTGGAAAAATATGATTACTATAAAGAAGTCAATCAAAAAATACCTTTATGCATTAGTGTATGGAAAATAAGTTATTCTTCCCACTCATCTTAAAATACCAACTCTAAGGTTGGCTAGCCAAGATTATGAATAAGATCAGAATCTGATAGAGGCCAGATTGATGCATCTATTACAGTTGGAAGAATAGAGGACCAAAGCATATGAGAGTTTTCAGAAGCACTCTACGGACTCTAAAGGATGGTTTGATAAGAAATCTAGATTTAGAAAATTTAAAGTTATTGATTCAGTCCTAGTATGGAATGAAGAAAAATCCAAACCAGGAAACCACCAAAAATTTGATTCCTTCTAGGATGGTCCATTCAATATATTTGAGGTCAAGAAGAACAATGCTTTCCAACTCCAAGATAAAAATGGGAATTTACAACTAATCCTGATTAATGGATATCATCTTAAGCTATACTTTAAGTAAAAAATCCTTTCATGCATAATAAATGTACATATTTGTATTATATTTTAACTTTTTAGTAGAAAAAAATAGAGAAAGTGACCCACAACATGTTCCCAACTAGAAGTCAAGATAGTTAAAATCCTATAAAAGTGTGCTATTCCACTATGTGTTCTGTGTCACACCCCAAAAAAAGGAATAAAATGTTGGTTGTGAGCCATGATAGGTTCTAGACCGTGACCAATCAGCAAATGAGGCTTCACTTACAAGTCACACCGTTTTTCCATAAATTCAAAATTTTGAAGTATGTGGCTAAGTGGTAGCTCATCTACCACATTAATGGAAGAAGGTATGCATGCATATTATTTTTAGAGTATATTACATCATTTAGGTCATGTAAATGTACCACCTTTGGTACATATCTAGAGTAGGATTTTACTTCAAAGTAAAGTTATTTACTTCAAGTGTTATAATAAATGCACAAGTGTCAATGTGCAAGTTGTAAATGTGCATGTAGTCCACATGTACATGAGTCATAGATAGAGTAGAGGCCAAGCAATCTATCTCTCTATATAAAGACCTCATAGGTAGTGTATTGAGTGAAGTAGGAAAGTATGAAGTAGGAGAGAGTGATATAGTAACTACACAATGTGTAGTACATAGTGTATGCGTGTAGTATGATACAATGTAGTTCTATCATATACTTTCATGGAGTGTTCATGTCCTCCATTATATAGCATTGTACTAATTTTATCACTCTCATTAATGGTATATTTTAAAGTTATTTGTAGATGTTCATTTCCATATTTTCTTGCATATTATTGTGCCATTAGTTTTATAGTTATCTTAGATTAGTTAATCCTACATATTGTGGTTGTACTACCTCACATCAAAAGCTAACCGTGGTATAAGAGCATATGGTAGATCAATAGGAATAGGGAGAGCCACAAGGAATTCTACTACATCTTTGTAAACTAGATCTGTCGCTATGCATCGATGCATGCAAATGCCACAACAAGAGAGACTGAGAGAAATCCAAAAATCTTAGTCCCAAAATTTTTGAGATTACATTTGGCTAGAGTATTTCCATAGGGTTATAGGAAAATTTGTGAAGACTAGGCCTCTGCATAAATTCCACTAGTTTGAAAAATAAACTAATAAATTTTGTTATCTCCAAAATTATAAATTCTTCCATTCTAGATTCTAACATCTTATTGCAGGAAAAGGAGATTCAAAGAAAGTTGAGAAGCTTCCTACAATAGATTTAGGAATAAGATATTCATTAGAATCATTCCAACACTTAGCAACAAGTAGAAGATTAAATATTTTAGTGACTTGAAAAAATATCCCATTACAAGAGTTACAAACCTGTAGATTGCATAAGAGAAGAAAAGGCCTTATTGTAGGCTCAAGGAAGAAGAAGACTCCAAATACAAGCCCAGGAGGAGATAGGAGATTTGTGATCTCCATTGAAGATAAAAACTTGTAGAGTGCAGAAGAAGAAAATTCCATAGGAGCCTTGCTATAAATTCAAAGGAGAGAAGAAGATTCTAGTGAAGATTCCTGGTGGAGAGAGGAGATTGGTGATATCTAGTACAAATTAAAGACTTCACCCTAAATAAGTTGAAGAGACCCTTTGAGGGTCCTATTACAAAACTCCTAGTTCTAGAAGATTTGAGGTTGGTGATAATCATTAAAGCCTACAGTTTGTAGAAGTAAAGAAGGACCAAAAAAGGTCATATTCCAGATTCTAGTAGTAGCATATTATAGAGATATGAGAAGAATATATCATTACCAACACTTCCTTAGCAAAAGGTTGAAGGAAAGGTCTAATTTGGAAGACCAGTAAAGTTGTGAGATTGAAGACCTTGGTGAGGTGCCAAGGAGAAATAATGAGATGGCTTGGAGAGCCTTAGTTTAGAATTCAGAGAAGATCATTAAAGGAGTTCCTAGGAGAACTCACTCGAGAAATATACCAACAAGGAGAAGCTACTATCGGAGAAAATTTTGGGACAATTATTGCCATCCAAAAACAAGCCCAAAAGGAGAATAATTTGGCAAGGAGTGCCAAATTCCAGAGGATATTGCTGAAGACCTCAAGATATTTAGACTGTTGATAAGAGGGCTAAAATCAAATTTAGAAGTTGAAAAGGAGAAAGGAGCCTAACTTTACTACCAAAATTGAAATGTTTTAAGATTACCATTGAAGTCTAGAAGGATCATTTAGAGATAGATTTTGCTAAATCTTCAACAAAATTTTGAAGGGTTCTTGAAGGAAAATTCAGTTATGATTTGGGGGAAGTCCCTACCAAATTCATGAGTTTCAAAAATATTTTAGTGTAGAATATGACTATGAGAGAGCAGTAATCATAATAGCATTACTAGCTATGAAACTTTAGATTGATATAGAGTATTCTAAAGGTGAATCAAAATCACCATACTATAGTTTCAAAGTAGTAAGATAGAGGAGTTACTAAGATGTGAATTGGTGAGTTAAGGAAGTTGTTACGGACAACAAATAATAGCTATAAATCCATCCAATTAAAGGGAGCAATAAGGTGAGTTTAATCACCTATCAATCCTTCATCTACAGAGATCATTAAGTTAAGCAAATTGGGTGCAAATTGGTTCATTAGTTGAAATTTTATTTGGGTTATTATATATTTCCATTAAGCACCATTTTAAGTTCTTTAAAAGTTGAAAAAATAAGGTTGCATATTATAGTCTTCAATGGGAGTATAGAAGTAAGTTCTTTTAAGGTTTACACCTGCATATTAAAATAGGAGTTATATATATATATATATATATTATCTAGTTACATCAAAGAAGACTACATTAAATTTTTTTCTTTTATTAAGGTAGAAGAAGGGGTTTTGAAAGGGACCCCAAACTTTTTACAATAAAAATAAAAGCATAATATTTACACTCCAAATATGGTTCCATAAATAAGGTTTCATATCTTAAACCAGAATATCAAAAAACCTAAATACTATCTAAGTTTTTGACTTCAGGATCATTTAAGATTACAAAAGATGTAACAAACAATGAACAATCAACAAACCCATACAAAGCTTAAACTTTTTTCTGGGCCTTGAACATCAATATCCTCCTTTTTAGGTCCTCAAAATGATTTTTTGCTTATTTTATTTTTCCAAGAACAATTGGAGTGGAAACATATTACTCAACAAGATCAATCATGTCATATTTCCTTCTGATGCTTTGGTTTCTAGTATACATAATGTTTGATGTTTTTAAGGTGGACTCAAAAACATGAGTATTGGGACTTAGATAAGCCTCACATACTAGCTCCAATCCCATTGAGACATAATATGCAACCTGTAACTAATAAAATAATGATTAGTAAAATAATCAAGAGTAGAGTAGACCAAACATGAAATTGGAATTTTCCAGAGGTAGAAACTTGTTCGCTCAATAACACATGATCCAGCTACAAAATAAAGGATCCACCACTGTTGGAGACTCACTTTCAAGTGCTCTTTTATTTCCTTCATCCCTAATCTTATACTTGTAGCAATCAAGAATGTTTAAAATCCTTCCTCCAAATGAACAGTAAAGATTTACGCATAAAATATTCAAAATCCCCCAAGAAAATTTAATCTTTGATCTCATTTTTTTCATCATCCTTGGCTTCGATATTAATAATTTATTGAATACTATAAGGGAATATTAACTCCCAACATCGCAATCCATTCAAAGGTACACCCATGTTTTCTAAATAGTCATCTATCCCATTAGCCTCTCTATATACATGGATAATATGCACTTCTTCAAGGAGCTCTAGTTTAGTGTTAATCTCATTTATCATATCTGCTATATTCCATCCTGGAGGGTGTTTTACATTCAAAATATTAATGATATTTTGTGAATATTCTTCTATTATTAATTTCCTTATATTTAGCTTGCCAAGAAGTGACACACCCATAAAGGTTGCTCTAGCTTCAACAACATGGCTTGTTTGATCTCCTAGAGGCTCTACATAGGCCAAGAGTGGTCTACCCCAATGATCTCAAAATATGCCTCCTACTCCAAAACTCCCAGGATTTCCTTTTTTTGCTCCATCAAAGTTCAATTTTATCCATCCACTTGGATGCATTTTCCATTTTTAATTGGTTCGTGGATGAATTGAGGATGAGCAAGAATTCTGATAATTGGAAGCTAACCCCAAAATTCTAGAAATTTCTTTCTCTGGTTCTGGTTCAAAATCATTGTTGAACTTCATGATACCTAAATTTTCCAACACTGCACTTAAAATTCTATTTTCTACTGATGCATATTTTGTCTTCTTATATTTGAAGATCCGATGGTTCATTTATTTCCAAACCCTCCACAGAACATGTGGAAGACTTAACCTCCATAACATTTGTAGCATTTTACTTTTAAATGGGAACTCCAATTGAAGATAGATATCAAAGAGAGACTTAGGGAAGACCCACTCTACCTAGAAGTTCTTCAAAACATTATTTAGTAGCTCAACTATAAAAGGGTAGGTATAGAAGAAATGATCAGTATCTTCCTCATTCATTTCATAGAGAACACACCTATTTGGGAATGTGAAGCCTCTTCTACGAAAATTATCCATGGTCAAGACCTTATTTTGGATTGTTAGCCAATAGAAGTGTGTTATCTTGGGAATGAGGTATTTGATTCAAATCTTAGTTGTTGGTAGCCATCCAAAGCCCTCCCCAATAAATTGATTTGACTGAGTATGTTCCTTCCTTTTGGCTCATCCAAATAAGAGAGTCTAAATATCTAGTACTGTTCAAGAAATAGACATGTAGAAGAATATTTAGCTTCCTTAGATTTTATTGATTTATGTCATCAAGATTATCCACCTATAAATATTTCCATTTCTTACTATTTTCCTCAGTGATTATATAATATTTGACTAGGTCCCCATAAATAGCCTCAATAGAAGGTTTTAAACTTGTAAAATCTAGATCCTCATTGAGGGAATAATCCATTTATCATTCCAAAAGTGAACTTGGGATCCATCCCCAATCTGCTAGCATTTTCCTTGTTGTAAAAGTGGCTTGGTTGTTTGAAGACTATTCCAAAGGTATGACCCTTTTTGTATATTATCTACCTCTAAGAAATTTGAGGTAGATCTCAAATATTTATCCTTGAGGATGTGAGCCCAATTAATATTTACATTAATTGCTATTTTTTATCCTAACTTACCCATTAGGGCCAAATTCATTTTCCTCAGATTTCTAAAACATAGTCCACCTAATTCTTTTCTAGAACACACCTTATCCCAGGACATTAAGGCTATTATTTTCTTCTCCTCCACTCCAGACCATAGGAAGTTTCTTTGAATTTGCTCTATTATCTCATAAATTTTGACCAGCATTTTGAATAGAGACATGAAGTAAATGGGTATGTTTTGAAGTTAATACTTTACCAATTGAGCTTTACCAACCTGGCTAAGCAAGGAATCCCTCCAACATGAAAGCTTTTTTTGTTAAACGCTCCACCACTAGATTCCAAAGAGTTACCTTCATCCTTCCTTTAAATAGTGGGATTCCTAGATAGGTGGATGGAAGGTCTCGAATGCTACAACCAAATATACGAGCTAACTTACCCTATCTAGGGCCAGGAGTGTTCAAAAAATAAATTTTGCTCTTATCATAATTAACTATTTGACCCATAACCTAGTCATACTCATCTAGGATTAATGTTAGCTATTTTGCCTATGGAATAGAGGATTTTAAATAGATAAGTGTATCATCCAAAAACTACTGGTGGGACACAAGTTGTAAATTAGTAGCTAGGATGATCCCATCAATCCTACTTCTTGTTGAAGCCACTAAGATTGTTCTACCCAAAGCCTTAGAAAGGATAATAAATAGATAGGGAGATAAGGTATATCCCTGTCTCAACCCCATATTGCTTGGAAAATACCCTACTAGAGATCCATTCACCAGGATGGAAAACATAGCAGAAGGAAAGCACCCCTTGATAAGACTTATCCATTCTTTATGAAAATCAAATTTTCTCAAAACCTTAATAAATAACTCCTAGGATAATTTGTCATATGCCTTGTTCATGTCCAACTTTAGTAACATTCCTGCATTTCCACTCTTATCAATGGAATGAATTACCTCATGAATGGTAATTATTCCATCTAAAATTTTATGCCCCTTCACAAAACCTCCTTGTTGGGAATCAATTATAAATAGTAATACATTTTTTAATCTATTGGCAAGGACTTCTGAAATAACTTTGTAAAAAATGGAGCAGAGACTTATTAGTCGAAAGTCAAAAAAATACTTGGCTATAGCTACATTTAGTATTAAAACTAGAAACGTTGAGTTGACATCTCTTGGCTTAAACTGAGTTTTTTTGAAATCCATTATTACCTGAGTGACATCCCCTCCAACAATATACCAAAAATGATGGAAAAAAATAGCTGGAAAACCATTAGGTCATGGGGCCTTGTCTCCATGCATCCCAAACATAACTTTTCAAATTTCCTCTTCTTTGAAGGGGCTGAGCAAGTAATTATTTAATTGATATGTAACCGAACAAGGAATATTTTGAAGCATTGAATATGAAGCAACCTCATTTATAGGATCTTCCACACCTATGATGTTGAAGAAGAAATTAATAGCCTCATCTCTTATTTGTATGGGATCACAAGTTAATGAACCATTAGGTTTAACCACTTATTTAATTTTATTATAACTCTTGTGTCTTAAGGTAGAGACATGAAATTTTTTTGTATTTATGTCACCTTCCTTTAGCTAGGTAACTCTAGATTTTTACCTCCAAAAGGATTCCTCACAAGCTAAAACATTATGGAATTCACACAAAAGCTCCTTTTCTTTTGCTCTCAAATCACAAGATATATTTTCAGACTGAGGGGTAGACTCTAAATAATTTAGCTATTTTTCAACTCTACCTTTTTCTTCTGAAGATCACCAAAAACCTCCCTATTCCACACCTTAATATTTTTCTTTATAAACCTTATATTTTTTGCCACTTGGGTTAACTTCCAAAAAATATTGTCGCAACCAATACTCAATCCTTATTTTCCAAATCCTCATGTTGGAGCCACATATTATCAAAATGAAAAGGGCTCTTGAAGGTTATTTTTTGGACCTCTGACTCCCAAACTAGCGGATTATGATCAGATCCTATCTTCAGATGGGTTGTTAGGGTTGAATCCCCAAAAATAAGAAAACTCTCTTGAGACAACAAAAAGTGATCCAAACAAACTTGAATTAATTGGTCTCCTAGTATCCTATTACTCCCAGTATACTTTGCTCTTCGAAGCTCTATAAGTTCATTCTCATTTACAAAATTTGAAAAATCTATCATGCCTTCAGTAATGGATTGACTCCCTCCCTTTTTATCTGAAAGGTAAAGGGGAGAGTTAAGGTCCCCTACCAAAACCCATGGAAGGTCCATAAATGCATTCCTTAATTAGATTAGATCCTTCTACAACTATTTCCTTCCTATAATTAAATTTAGAGCATAAACATTAGTAAATATCCATTGTTGATTTTCCTCCTTATCAAAAAAATGTATAGCTATGAAGCTTTAGTTCAAAACTATCAATATTCCTTCAAATCTATTCTGATTCCACATACTTAAAATACCTCCTAAGGCCCATACAACTGGGCCTACCACAAAATTGGCCCTTCTCCACAATATTTGTTTGATAAGTTCAGCTTGAGGTTCATCAATTTTTTTTTCTTGTAACAACATGATATTCTTGTCATCTTCTCTTCTCAACACTTGGACTACTCTATGATTAGAGAGGGTGTTGAGATCCCTCACATTACAATAAACTATCTTCATTTTTTGGGTTTGGTTTGCTCCTTTTTCCCCTCCAACACAATCCAATATAGATTGGGTACCATTCATAATCTCAACAATTATTTCTCTTTCTTTGATTTCTTGATTAGTAGGTTTGCTAGTTTTTGGATCAATTCCTACATCTACCCCTCCTTTTTTTATTTTCTAGTGATTCTCATTGGGGTAGCTAAAATATTTTATTTTTTTCCTCATTATCAGAGATAATTACTTTTTTATTTTTATTTTTAAACAAAATTATCTTGATTAGCTCCTAAATTAAAAATCCCACTAAGTTTCTAGCGTTACCTCTACTTCTTGGGATTCATAATTTATTTCTATCAATTATTCTATGTTCTCCCTTATGATTATTTTTTATCAATTATTTTCCCAGGATTACTAGATTTTGGAATTGCGGATTTTACCTGGTCCAAATTTTTGGATGAATCTTATTTCTCTTGTTCAATAGTATCATTTTGGTTTTGTTGGGGATTTGTTGGATACTCTTCCATGATTTTCTCTTCTTCCACTATGTCCTGCTAGATTGGAACTTCCTTATATTATTCTTCCCTCTTATCATCCTCAGTTCATTCATTTTTGTGTTTTTTAGAACTTTATCCTCCGCTCTACTTTATTCTGGGTCACTTATTTTATAAATAGACATACACTAGCCCTATGCCTTAGTTTTTTACAAATATAATATTTAGCTAGTACATTATTATATTCAATTCTTTGGTTCCCGACTTCAAAACCAACAAGATTGACTCAGGAAAATATTTATCTAAATCCAATTAACCCTCTCTTGCTAGGAAAATAACCCACTGCAGACCCATTAACTAAGATGGAGATCATCATGAAGGAGATGTCGATGGGCGGGAAGTCGTCTACGGGGGAGCTCGGGAGCGGCTATGGTTCGATCCTTGGGCACAGTGGAGCAGTCGAAGGGCACCAGGAATCCGGAGGTACGAAAGCGTCCGTACCCATTGAAGAAGACCGGGATGACGACGGTGTCAGTCGGGGTAAGGACCCGCCAGACAAAGGGGGTGGTGGGGCTCAAAAGTCTTATGCTCAGGCAACGGCCTCAGAAACCCTAAATAGTTTTTCTACCAAAGAGTTGTTTTCGGTTGGGGATGAGCTGGACATCCCGACAGAAGTCCTTTCAAGCTTCATGGAGTTTGAGAAATTTACCCTCATAGGCAAATTCATTGGCGGCCGTCCCGACATGGAAACCATCCGAAAGTGGGCAGCAAGCAAATGGAGGACTTCTGGTCATATGGAGCTGGCGGCCCTATCCCGGGGTTTTTTTGCCATTAGACTAAACAATAAGGAGGATTACTATAAAATTATGGCTGGTGGGCCATGGTTTCTGGGCCACAGAAGTTTATTCCTTAGGAAGTGGGGCATGGATTTCAATCCTGACACCCAGAACATCAACATCGCCCCAATATGGGTTAGGCTCCCGAGTCTTCCCCTCTTTGGTTGGCATGAAAATGTCATAATGGGTATCGTGCACTCCATTGGGGAGTTGGTCACCATTGACCCTCCCACCCGAGCTCGAACAAGGTTCGTCCAAGCCTGTTTTTGCGTTCTGGCGGATTTGGAGGCGAAACTCCCAACTTCCATCACCATTCTTCATAAACAAGCTATTGTCTATGAAAATAGACCAGCTTTCTGCCCCAATGTCGATCCCAAGGGCACCTCCAGTCCCATTGTCCTCTTCAAAAATCGGGTAAGCAGAAGCATGAAAACTGTAATCCCCTGGAGCATGGTGAAGGCCAGGTGAAGCAGTCAAATCCTCCAAACGCGAAGGGCCTTGAATCTCCAAGCCCCTCTAGAGACTGCGGTGAACTCTCTCAGCCTAAAGAGAATCCCACTCTCCAATCGGACCCTGAGCAATTTGAAGCTGACAATCAACAAGGAGCAGACTCCCACTTGGAAAGTGAATCGCAGGAAGAGAAGGAACGGACCCCATCCCAAAATATGACTCAGGTTGTTTCTCTGCTCCCAGATATGGGTCATCCTGATTTCAGCCAGTCGAAGACACTGCTAGAAGATTACCTCCTAGGAAGGAGGGGTGAACAGTCTGGTCACATTAGCCCCCGAAACACGAGGAGCCAAAAGCAAAGTGTGGATTTTGGTAGTGAGAGGAAGCAGGGTCGTCCTCCTAACAAATACAGGCGAGACAAAGAGACAGCAACAGACGTTGCAAATGGAACCCAGCGTTTGCTGGTTCTGGATGACTGTGACGCTCAGACGGACGAAGCGCATGCATCAAAACCTCCCCCTCATCAAGGAAGGGGAGGCAAGAAAAACCTCAAACTGTCCAGATGAAAGTCCTCTCATGGAATGTGAGAGGACTGAACGGTGCAGCCAAACGAAGGTTAGTGGCTGATCTCCGTAGGAGGACTAACCCTTCCATCCTTATTTTGCAAGAGACCAAGATTGATGCTATCTCCTCTGATAAAGTTGCGAAGGCCATTTGGGCCAAGGCAAATTGTCTGTCCAGCCCTACAGTGGGAACAACGGGAGGACTCATGGTTCTGTGGGACCCTTCGAGGTTTGAGGGCAGCCTGCTGTCAACTTCCAACAGAATCATCAATGTGCTGTTCCAGTCCAAAACCACCAATTTTTCCTGGATTTTGTCCAACGTTTATGCTTCAAATTCTGCCACAGAGAGAGCAGAAATGTGGAAAGCTATCTCTCAGATGAGGGAGAATTTTAGTAATTTTCCTTGGGTCTTAGGGGGTGACTTCAATTGTCCCCTTCATCCTTCAAAAAAAAAGGAGGGTCCGACCACTCCAGCTGCAGCTTGGAGGACTTCAGAGATTTTGTCTCTATTAATGGCCTGCTTGACATCGAACTCAAAGGGGCTTCCTTCACATGGAGTAACAGAAGGATTGGGAGCGGTTTGATTCAAGTCAAGCTCGATAGATTTTTCATTTCCCAAGAAGCCATTCCCATCCTTGGCGAGGCTATCCTTTCGGCGCTTCCAAGGATTGGGTCTGACCATAACCCTATTTTCTTGGAGGTGGACGATGGGCCTATTTTTAAGACCCCCTTCAGATTCGAATCCATGTGGATTTCTCACAAGGACTTCAAAGGATTGGTTTCAGCGTGGTGGCAATTGAAGGTGGAAGGAAGCGCTCCTAAGAGGGTGGCTTTAAAGCTCAAAATGGTCAAAGAAAAGCTGAAGGTTTGGAATAAAGAGGTTTTCGACAACATTTTTGAGTCCAAAAAATCCATCTCTGAGAACTTGAAGGTTTTGGAGGAAAGGATGGAACTCGAAGGTTACACTGAGGGTCTCAGGGAGGAAGAGCGGAGCCTTTTGGTGGACTTTCATTCTATTCTCGCTAGGGAGGAAATTTTTTGGCGCCAAAAATCTCGTGACCTTTGGTTGAAGAATGGAGACTCCAACACGAGGTTTTTCCACGCGTCTACTATGAGGCACAGAGGGGTCAACAAGATCAGAGAAGTGGCTTGTAAGGATGGGCGCATTACCAGGGAGATAGAGGAAATCAGGAGCGAAGCGGTTGACTTTTTTCAGGATTTGCTTGGCACTCCTCCGGACAGCAACCTTTAGGTCCAGAAATCTCTGCTTGCCAATTTTTCGACTAAAGTTCCCCATGAGGTAAGCATTAAGCTTCTAGAACCTTTTTCCTCGTCCGAGATTAAGGAAGCATTGTTCTCCATGCAACCAGATAAGGCCCCTGGCCCCGATGGTTTCCCCCTCGATTCTTCCAAGTCATGTGGGAGGTCGTGGGTCCGGATGTGTGCGATGCTATTCGGGTTATTCAAGCTTCCAGATCCATCCACCCGAAACTCAATTCCACCTTTCTTGCCCTCATTCCTAAGTCTCCCGCCTGCAAAATTTTCTCTGACTATCGACCCATCAGCCTGTGCAATGTTTTTTACAAGATTCTCACCAAGTCGATAGCCAATAGACTCAAAACCGTCCTCCCCCTCCTGATTGATCCTTGTCAGGGAAGCACTGTTAAAGGCAGAAACATTCTTGATGGTGTCATCACTGTCCATGAGACCCTTCACTCCGCTTACCGCTCCAAGAATGCTTGCTCTTTTTCTTAAGCTCGACATGAACAAAGCCTTTGACCGGGTTGATCAAAAAATTTTGTGTGCAGTCCTCCTCAAGTTCGGCTTTCATCCCCACTGGATTGACCTTGTCTACAGTTGTATATCCACTCCCTTTTTTTTTGTCCTGGTCAACGGGTCCCCAGCTGGGTATTTCCAAAGCACCAGAGGCCTCAGATAGGGCGATCCTTTGTCTCCCATCCTTTTCATTCTTCTGGCGGAGGTTCTGAGCTGGTCCATGAAAGAGGCTCTTCGCCAGAACAAGATTTTTGGCATTTTGCCGACTTCTAGAGTTGATCCTGTCACTCATCAACAATTTGTGGATGACACCCTCATCTCCACTGGGGCATCCGTTGCCCAAGCCAAATCGCTCAAGCGGATCCTGTCCCGTTATGAGCAAGCTGCAGGGCAAAAGGTCAATTACATCAAGAGCAAAATCTACTTTATTAACACTCCCCTGCGTAGGCAACTTCGGATTGCTAGAATTCTTGAATGCACTATTGATTCCCTGCCTACGTCCTATCTAGGGTTGCCTCTGTATTAGAGTGTGTGGGCCAGTGTAGATATGTGGAACATGATTCTTGAACACCTTCATAGGAAACTTGGCACTTGGAAGGGCAAACTCCTGTCGTAATCCGAGAAAGCCACCCTTACCAAAGCTTATCTTCAGGGGATCCCGACCTACTTTATGTCGGTGTTCATGCTTCCGATTGCGGTTCACTCCAAAATCGAGAAGATTCAGAGGACCTTTCTATGGTCTGGCAACGAAGAGAAATCTAGACTCCCCCTTGTTGCCTGGGACAAGGTGTGCTCGAGGATAGACCAAGGCGGCTTGGGGTTGAGAAGATCAAGACTTATGAATTTGGCTCTGATCGTGAAGCACGCTTGGAGGATTCTATCTAGCGACCCGGTGGAGTGGGTTAAGCTGGTTAAAAAGAAGTATCTTGGCCCCAATTCCTTCTTGGATGCTGAGACCTCCTCCGTGGCATCGACTTTTTGGAAATCTGTGCTCCAAACCCGGCATTTGATCAGCCTGGGAGCCCGCTGGATTTTGGGTGATGGCAACCTCATTTTCTTTTGGAAGGACAGGTGGGCGACCGAAGAAGCCCTTGGGTCGAGGGTGGACCTTGCTAGGCTGAGAGGGTTAACTGACCCAAACTCCCAACTCAGGGTGGCGGATTTCATAGACCGGAGCACCCATTTTCCTCGATGGAAGCTTCCAGTTGTGGAGGGGTTTAATAATGAGGTTACCTTTCTTGCAAACATCCTCCAGTCGGTTTTAATTCCTTCTACCAGGAGGAATGACAGAATCATCTGGAGTGGTACGGAGGATGGGCTTTTTCTGTTAAATCAGCTTATGAGTTTCTTACCACCAAGACTACTCTGGACTACAGGTGGAATACTGTTTGGAGGAAAGGGGTCATCCCTAAAATCAACTTCTTTGCGTGGATTGTTTTCCACAACAAAGCCTTAACTATTGACAACCTTCACAAGAGAGGTTTTGCCTTCCCCAACAGGTGTTACTTGTGTCTAGCAGATTGCGAGACGAGGGATCATTTATTCCTGCATTGCCCATTTTCCCACTCTGTTCTTAGCATTGTCCTATCCTCCTTCCAAATTCTTTGGTGCTCTCCCCGTTCCCTCAGAGATGCTTTCCACAAATGGCCTAATCCTTTCAAGAATCCTAAACTCCGCTTCTTCCTCGAGGCTTCCTTCCATCATTCAATTTGGCAAATTTGGTTAGAGAGGAATGCCAGAATCTTTGGCAGAGCTCCTAAAGGGCCTCCTTCTGTTGCTCAAAGGGCGTTATCCTACGCCATCGAGAATTCTATTACTGTTCCCAGCCCCTATCCCCACCTTTCGAGCGAAGAAGCGATTCTCAAAATGATGAATCTCTGGTCGTTTCTGGATGTTGTTAAAGGGCCCTATCGAAGGAGTGTTATTTGGACCAAGCCCCCCATGGGGTGGATTAAATTAAACTTTGATGGAGCGGCTAAGGGTAATCCTGGGCCCGCTGGTGCTGGGGGTGTTGTTAGAGATCATGATGGGAATCTTGTGATGGCCTACTGTGAAGATTTGGGCTCCCAGACGAATCACTATGCCGAAGCCCGAGGCGCTCTGAAAGGTATTCGGATCCTCTCTGAGGATCCTCGGCCTCTAATTATTGAAGGTGACTCGCTCAACATCGTGAATTACCTCCTTGGCACCAAAAATCCATCTTGGAAAGTCTACAACATCATCCTCGAGGCAAGAACGCTTCTCTCCCATCGTGGTAGGTGGAAAGCAAATCATATCTTGAGAGAAGGCAATTGCGTGGCTGACCACATGGCCAACAAAGGGCTCGCGACCACGTGTCCGGTCGTGTGGCGGTCTCGCTTCCCATCCGAGGTGGAAAGGTTGGCCAGAGCAGACATCCCTTCATGAGGTTTTCCTCATGCAATTTTTGGAAAGCCCCTTTCGATGAGTATCGGGGTGGCATGGCAATTTTGTCTACTCCCTTGGGCGAGTGTGGGTGCAAGTGTCTTGTGAAGCGCACCCCTATTTCCAAAGCTATTTTTTTTTCAAGTCTCCAGGACGCACCAGATTTGGTGCCTTGTAGGCTCTCAACACATTTTTCTCCACCAAGGCGGTTTATCTATTTTGTCCGATCCTGGCATTGGTTCGTGGTTGGCATTTCAAAGTACCCCTTTCCAACGATGCCCACGCGTGTGTGGATTATTGGCGGTGTGCGGGAATGTTTGGGCTTGGATCTTGCCAAATCCTTGCCTTGGATTTGGCACGCTCCTTCCAATCTGTCCCGTGCATGCAAGGCTGATGATTTTATGACTAAAGGGGTGGCGAGACCATGTGGCGCTTTTAGACATAGGAGAGGCGAGATCGGGATCTGCGTGGCACCCTTCCTTTTTGGCCTTGGCTTGCGGCGTTGGATCCGGGTCGACTGTGGGAGGTGGCTCACGGTCAGATTTATCCTCCCCCATCCCGTTTTATATTTACGTCTGTTTGTTTCAATCTCTGTTGTTGGAGTTTTCTGTAGGTGGTTAACCATGGCTGGCCCCTTCATCGAGCCATCTACCCTGTCCCTTAGCGATGAGGCGCGCATGTTCATGAAAGCTAAGAAACTGTTGCCCTTCCTGGAAAAATTTGCTGGCCCTGACCAGGAGATTTCGCAGAGCTTCGTTGACACTTGGACCCAGGGTGATGTGGTCATGAAAGGTATTAATATCCATGTTTCGACTGTGTTCTTGGCGGAGATCACTGGTTTGTCGGCCCATGGGCGGGTCATCAGGAGAGATAACCACAATTGGGCCGAGGAGCTGGAGCAGCTCCCTGATAAAGGGAAAAATCTCGGATGGGACAGGTCGTGCCTCCTCCGGTCTGCCCTCCCTGAGCCTTATAGATCCGCCATGATTCCTATCATGCAATATATTACATGTGATGATCCCGACAAGACTCTTCGAAGCTTCCACATTAGCTTCTATAACCACCTCCGTGATGCCAAACAAGTGAGTTTTCCAGATTACCTCATGCACTCCCTTGGCCTTGCCATTGAAAAGAGTCGGAAAGCGAATTCCCCTCCCATCCATCAAGGCCTCATGGCAATCATTTACAGGCATGCTCTGGCCAAGCGCCCTCCTCCTCAGGTTGTCAACCCGTTGAATTCCCAAGCCCCCTGTGCGTCCTCTCCTGCCTCCAGCCCCTCCAGAAATAGCCCTCCCAGTGCTGACGGGCCCTCTCCCTACAACCGCTCCGCTCGTTCTCGGCCAAAATGCAGCATTGGTGGCAAATCGTCCATTCCTGGCAGATCTTCCTAGCATCTACGAAAAGCCAAAAAGGTAGAGAAGGATGTCCTTCCGCAGCATATCCCGTCGGACACTGAGAGCGATAGGGAGAGTCGTGGCAATTCTCTTCTGGACTTGGCTGCTTCCATTCTTACTACCGTTAATTCCATGATTAATATCCTGAAGCAGAACCAGAAGCACCAAAATTCGGATGGACAGGAGGATCGTGTTTAGCTGTCCATGGTGTCTTGGCTATTTTCCTTGTTTCAGTTCTTCGGCCTCTACTTGTTGTCCTCTCGGGTTGTCCTGTTTCTTTTTTTCTTTGGGTTTCCAGGCTTAAAAGCCCTTTTTGCAGTCTCCAAGTCTTTAGCATTAGGATGGCTTTACTTGCAATTAGGCTTATTGTTACAGCCAAGAGGTATGATGCATCATTAGAAATGTGGCTAATTTTGTACATAAGGTTTTGGGATCCTCTATAAAAACCCACTGTTAATATTCTAAAATAATTACCAAAAAAAAAAAATCTTTATCTAAATCCACATTAACATAAATTGATATGGAAATTGAAGCTGACTTTATTAATAAAATTAAAGGGCTTAAATAAGCCTAAAACAAACAAATGTAATCCTGGAAATCTGCAACTACTCCAAGGATTACGTACACAAAATACGCAAGGGCTAAAATGAAAGCCCAAAAATGACGAAAAACAAAACACCTAGACTAGACTATTCAACGGAGGTTATCAAAACAACTCACGTTGATTATTCAACTAAAGCCTAATTATTATTTCCTAGGTCTAGAACATTATTCCTCATCATTCGTCCCAACAAAAGAAGCATTGGACTCCAATGCTTTTAACAAAGAGGGAAAATCCCGGGACAGAATGTGAGCAGAAATCCAACGAGCCTGATGTGGAAATTGGCCTCGGCGGGCCACAAGATATGAAGTAGAAACACCTTGGCGTGTTTGTCGGGTCTTCGTATCAAAGACTGTATCGGCGTCAAGCGGAAGCTGAGCATCAGGAACCACATCAACTGGATGAATGATGGCTGGAACTGTCTCCAATGTGGAATCATAGTATGGTTTGAGAAGATCAACATTGACAACATCGTGAATGCCAAGATGAGCTGGAAGGTCCAAGCGAAAGGCATTCTCAGAGATTTGCTGAAGAATAGTATAAGGCCCATAACGAAGAGGCTTGATTTTGCTATGTGCCTTATCTGCAAATCGTCGTTTGTCAAGATGAAACCATACTTTGTCACCAACTTGAAAGGAATGAGGTGTGCGGTGCTTGTCCATCTGTTGTTTCTGCTTTTGCTGAGTCTTCTGAAGAATTTGAACCACTTTGGCTTGAAGACTCTGCAAATGCTGCACAAAAGAGTTGGCCTTGTCTTGTTCCTTCTGAATGTGCATTGTGGCTGAAGAAGGCAAAGACAAAGGTAACTCATAAGGAGCAAGTGGTTGAAAACCAAAACACACTTCAAATGGAGAGTGCCCTATAGAACTGTGGACGGCCCCGTTGTAGGCATGCTCAATGTGAGTGAGGCTTAAGTCCCACTTGGCTGGAGTGGAATGATGGTAAATCCTCAAACTCTGCACTAGAGTACGATTAACTACCTCTATCTGCCCATCGGATTGTGGATGATAAGCAGTAGAGAAGTTAAGAGATACTCCCAAAATCTTCCAAAGTGATCGCCAAAAGTGACCCACAAAGCGTGAGTCACGATCAGAGACAATGCTGGTAGGAAGACCAAAAGAACGCCATACCACCTCAAAGAAGAGTTGGGCAAGATCCTGTGCAGTACTTGTCTTGCGACAAGGAATGAATTTGGCCATTTTGCTGAATCTGTCCACCACAACAAAGACACAATCATGCTTGCGGACTGTCATTGGAAAACCGCTCAAGAGATCCATGGAAATGCTTTCCCACGGACGAGAAGGAATGGGCAAAGGCATGCTCATTCCCAATGTCCTATTGGCTGATTTGGAGCGATTACATATTGCACATTGTCGCAAGAAGCGAAGAACATCTCTTTGCATGTGTGGCCAAAAGAAAAACCTCTGCAGATGATGAAGAGTTTTCTGCCTACCAAAATGTCCCCCATAGAGTGTGGAATGAGCCTCCTTCAAAAGAGACTCCCTGTTCCCATGAGGAACACAAAGTTTGTCCAATTTGTACAACAGTCCATCCTTAATATGAAAGTCTTGAAGAGCTCTCAAATTTGAAGAAGAAGGATTGGAAAGTTGGTGGAAAACTTTGCCAAAATCTGGATCCATAGGATACTGTGTAGGCCAAGTTTGGAAGCCAAGATGAGAAGTAGTGACAATTGTCAAAACAAGAGTAGAAGGAGGACGACTCAAACAATCAGCCACCGCATTGTTTTGTCCTTTCTTGTACTTGATTACCAAATGGAATTGTTGCAAGTACGATGCCCATTTCATGTGCCTAGCTTCCTCAATTTTTGTTTGAGATTGAAGAAACTTAAGGGGCATGTGATCTGTATGAACAATTGTTTCTTTTCCCAAGAGATAATGCCTCCAATACTTGATTGCTTGAACCAAAGCATAGAACTCCTTATCATATGTAGAATAGTTCTTCTTGGCCTCTAAAAATGTTTCTGAATGATAGGCCACTGGATGGCCATTCTGCATGAGCACAGCTCCAAGTGCAACTTGCGAAGCATCAGTTTCTATCTCAAATGGTTGAGACAAATCAGGAAGAACAAGAACTGGTGCAATACTCAATTTCTGTTTCAATGTGTCAAAGGCTTTTTGTTGATCCTTTGTCCACTGAAACTGAACTTTGATCTTTGTCAAATAGTGTAAAGGCGCAACAATAGAAGAATATCCTCCAATGAACTTGCGATAGAAATTAGCAAGTCCAAGAAAACTCCTTAACTCCGTGACTGAAGTAGGAGTTGGCCAAGAGAGGATAACTTCAACTTTGGAAGGATCTACTTGCACACCTTTTTCACTAATTACAAATCCAAGATAGGCAATGAATGTTTGCCCAAAGGAACACTTAGGAAAATTTGCATACAATTGGTTCTTTCGAAGAGTTTGAAGAACCGTTTTCAAGTGTTCCAAATGATTCTCCCAAGTAGAAGAATATATAAGAATGTCATCCAAATAGATGATTACAAATTGATCCAAACAATCTCCGAATACTTCATTCATCAGCCGCATGAATGTAGCTGGAGCATTTGTAAGGCCAAAGGGCATGACAAGCCACTCAAAGAGCCCCATTTTGGTCTTAAATGTTGTTTTCCAAGTGTCTTCCGCTTGAATTCTCACCTGATGATACCCACTTTTGAGATCAATTTTGGAGAAGAATTTTGCACCTTGCAATTGGTCCAAAAGATCATCAATGCGAGGAAGTGGATAACGATTCTTGATTGTAATCTTATTGAGTGCCCTGAAATCAATGCATAGTCTCCATGTGCCATCCTTCTTCAACACAAGCAAGATAGGAGAAGCACAAGGGGAAGTACTGGGTTTGATGAACCCTTTAGTCAACAATGCTTGAATTTGCTTTTTAATTTCTTCCATTTGCACTATTGATTGTCTATACATTGAAGAATTAGGAAGAGATGATGCAGGAACAATCTCAATACTATGATTAATCTGTCTTTCAGGAGGAAGACTTGTGGGTTCTTGAAAAACATCAAAAAATTATTGAAGTATTGAATGAACCGAAGAACTCCTGTTATTAGTGTGCTTAGGTGCTTGCTTTTCTTCTTGAATTGGTCTGATGAAGATGAGTGCTAATTCCTTTGCTTGATTTACAGCTTTGCGTGCTTGTCTACAACTCAACATCAAATTATGTGGTGTTTGTTGTGTACTTCTGATTATGAATGCTTTATTATCTTTGTGCAAAGTGTATGTATTTTTGTACCCATCATGTATAGACCTCCTATCGTATTGATAGGGTCTTCCAAGCAACAAGCCACAACAATCCATTGGAGTTACATCGCACACAACCGAGTCCACAAAAGAAGGACTGAAAGCAAAATTCATAGTGCAAGTGTGTGTGATGTCAGATGTAATCCCATTGTCCTTCCATCCCAAAGGATAAGGATGAGGATGGGGATTCATCGGTAACTTTAGTTTGTCAACAACGGACCTCGCAATTAGATTTTTCTGCGAGCCGCTATCGATTATACAATCAACCATAAAGGTGTCACCGAGATGGACCGTAGTCACAAACAAATTCTCACGATCACCTTGTGAAGTATTCATAAGGGTCAATTTGTTTAACCCTGCCAATTCCTTATAAGGCTTACGTTCCCTTGTAGCCTCAATGGGACTTTCTTGTGAGTCCTCATTGGAAGGCTTTACAACTAGGGATTTTTTCTTCATATTTTGCAACTTAAAACACCTCTTTTGAGTATGTCCTGGCTTTTTACAATAATTACAAATCAAAGGTGATTTAGAAGAAGAAGATTTTTGTGAAGAAGAAGGGGAAGATGAAGAAGAGGGAGAAGGAGAAGAAGAAGATTTAGCTCCCTTGGAAGGTTGTGGAGAAGCCTTCTGATTTCCTCCCGACGTAGAAGAGCGAGTCCCACGCGATTGCTCCCTCATTTCCTCCTCAACAAGAAGGGCTTGATTGAAAGCCATGTCAATGTTTACAATCAACTTGTATTTCATCTTCCTGTAAATGGGCTCCTGCAAACCACTTTTGAATTTGTTAACAAGTTGTGCTGCATTATCTTGTATAGAATTCAAAATTCGCAACTTGCTAAATTGAAAAATATAATCAGAAACAATCATATTTGAGGTTTGTCGAAGACGAAGCCACTTGATCTCAAGGTCGATGGCATAGTTTGAAGGATAAAAATTATTCTTCAATACTCTTTGCAATTCATCCCACGTGTCAATGGGATTTTGGGTCCGTTGTCGATCAGTGACAAGGACCTTGGCAATGCCAGAAAGTTTCAACTTTGCAAAGTTAACTTCTTGATCCTTTGCGAGCTTGATATACTGAAACCAACTGTCCATGTCCAAAATCCAACTGTTGAGGACTTCGGGATCTCGCGAACCAGTGTAAACCGGAACCTCACATTGTTGTTGCACTTCATTAGACGTAACCTTATCAGCCAAAACGCTGACAAGTTGGGTTACTTGAGCCAACTTATCGGCTAATTCGGAAGCCATTTGACCCCGAGTGATCGCCAGCAAAAATTGTCACAAAAGACAAATTACAAAAATGTGCAAAAAAAAAATGTGCCCAAATTAATTTGCAAAATAAATTGCAATATTACAACATAGAATGGGCAAAATTAAAAATTTGCACTATGCTTGAAAAATGAAAATTGACTGGAAGTAAAGACAAAAAGGAATTTTTTTTTTTTTTTAAATGGAAATTCTCCTAGTTCTTCTTGGCCTGGTTAATCAAAGGAAAAAGAAACAAATATGAAAGCCACTGGTCGGTGGCCAATGCAACCGGCGAAATCTCGACCACCGGAACACACTTGGAAATTACCACGGTAGATTCAACGCGGATACAAGTGGCTGGTGTGCCGGACACCGCGACAAGAAGTTTGCAGTCAGAATCCGCAATCACGGAAACCCGGATACTGTCAACTGGCGCAATTAAACTCGGCCCTGTGCTAATCCAAATCGCGGTGCTCGATGCAAATTTCATTTTACAGCACGCAGGACAAAACAAGGCAGAGCACAGCGATCGACGAGTTTGGCCTCCAGAGAATCGGCCCGTCCGGACGCAGAGGCTGGCACCTACGGACAAGTCTAACAGATGTCAGAGTGCCCGATGTCCTCCTACCTGCGAGCAACCCGCAGAACACAGCCTATCACTGGCTACTGACACCGTCGAGCAACCTATCCTCGATATGCAGGCGGTCGATAGAGATCTAATGGCAGGCGGCGAAATCTGATAGCTGCCTGCGTTAGCGAAATTTTTTGGCATAGAAAACACAGTCAGCGATGGAAAATTTAAATGCAGCTCCTCCAACCGAATCGGGCACAGTCGCCAGAACCTGACGGATCTTCCTCTCGAAAACCTTGTAGTGTCGGAGTTCGTCGCAAAAATTGCAGGCCGCGAGAGCCGTTTTTTTTTTTTTTTTTAATTAAAGGGAAAATCAATTTAATGGGTGTGCATCATTGCAAATCTTTCGATCGTCGATGGTTTCACCCTCGAACTTCCCTCGTCCCTCGCTGTACGCAGAAAAATCAAACCTACGCAGTGTTTTGGTGACGTTAATCCGCGACAGGAAGTGGTTTTCGGCAAGCAAGCCGATGGAATCGTTTTTCCCCAAAAACGAGACGACAGGTGTAGAGGTCGAACACAGACAGAGACACATGCATGGGCACCAGAGATCTGGCGCGTGTTCATCCGTACAGCATTGAAAAATAGCAAACAATGTCGGGTGCATTTGGCTCCGGATCAGAAGCCTTCTCCTGGCAAATTGCAACTGAGGGACGGGACTAGTGCCATCTGAAAGGTCTAGCAGAGATCAGAGGATAGAGGGGCAAGATGGCTGGCACGTGGAGGCAGGCGACAGGGATCTGACAGCCGCCTGTCACAATCCACAGTGTAGCAATTTCCCAAACGCAAATCGACTGGGATCGCACTGTGTTGGGCACCAAACCGCAAGCTCTTCGCCCAATCACCATTGGAACACGCTGTAATCCATCACGGCAGTATTGCTGGAGGGTCTGCGGTCAACACAGTCAGGCGACGCAGGTTTTCTCAGAAATCGCACAACATTTTCTCGCGGATAGTGTCGAGAGAGAACTGAACTCAATTTAATGGGTTCCTCCAAATGAAAACAAATTTCTGTACAAGTGACGACAAATATTATTGGTGCATTTGTTGTCAACTTCAATTTAAATCATCAATGGAAATTGCTTGCAATTTTTCTGCAATATTGGCAGCAAAAATTTGCAGCAACTTCTCCTGAGCTTCAACTGGAACAGATTGTGGAGGTCGAAAATAACCCAAAACCTCCAAAATAACCTGCTCTGATACCAATGATATGGAATTATCGAAGCTGACTTTATTAATAAAATTAAAGGGCTTAAATAAGCTTGAAACAAACAAATGTAATCCTGGAAATCTACAACTACTCCAAGGATTACGTACACAAAATACGCAAGGGCTAAAATGAAAGCCCAAAAATGACGAAAAATAAAACACCTAGCCTAGACTATTCAACGGAGGTTATCAAAACAACTCACGTTGATTATTCAACTGACTAAGTCCTAAATGCATTTATCCTAGGTCTAAAACAATAATTAGCCCTAGGTCTAAGTTTCCTCATCATAAATCCTCACAAAAATAAGCCTTTATTAAACCTTAGTGGTACTATCTAGGGCTATTAATTGTCCAAATTCCTTTGCTATTCCCTCAAACACCTCTTCATTACAAAAATAAAATCGAAGGCTCAAAAATCTTACCCAGACTAGATCTTGGGAGAAAATTTGCATATTTGGATGGAAGTTTATCTCCCATATTTGAAAAAGGGCCCCCATCATCCTAAAACCATGGGCCTCCCCATAGGATCTTATCTTAATCCTATTTACAAATTAACTTAACCATAAAAAAAACCTTCGTTAGCACCACAATTTACATGTGTTCGTTTGATCTTAATTTCGAGAAGACCCATTTCCTCACTGTATCTAAATCAGGATGAACGCCCATAAAACATCCAACTATGTGTAGAGCCCCTTAGTCTATTGATATATCAACCAGGTTATCAGGAATGAAGAGCTCCTCCCTTTAGGATGTAAGACAATTTTTGATTTTAGGGTTTTTATTTTTCTACCAACTACATGTGACTAAGACAGTATTCCTGGATCAATTTTATGCTCTCTTGGGTTCCATGATAAATGCACCTTCTAACTTGAATCCTCTAAAGTTGACTCAGGCATGGGGTTGTAAACTACAAAATCTTATCAAGTTTATGTCTTTACTGCTATTCCTCCCTCTCCCGCTATCCCTCTGAATACTACATTAAATTACATAAGTTCTAGTGCGTGATTTAAGGAGTAATAAGGAGAAACTATTACTGCATTATATTAGTTATTCAAATTTCACTAAGAATTCTTAGTTAAGGTGAACATTAGTACAAATTTAAACCTCTATATGTTAACTGCATGGTTAAGTGATTGGATTCATTGGTGTTAAAATTATCTAAGTTAGAGATTAGTGTTGTCTAAAAATAAAGGCAACAATACATTGCTCTTAGGGATTAGAGCAAGCAATCGACATATCTAAGAAGCAAAAGAAAAGCTTCAAAAATATATCTTCATTTGTCCTCAAGCTATACAGTTAGGAGCTACCATATCAAAGGAGAAGAATAGCATAAAAGGGAGACAAAAAACTCTTAAAACTTTGGTGCAAAAACAAGATATCTTATTTATGTTACAAAGATGTACCATATTCCTCCTAAATAGGACATAATATAAAGTATCCCAAGAAACTAAAGGCAACAAGTATTCTATGTCCATAGAAGATAGAGAAGGTGAGTCGACCTAGGGAACAAACATTGGTTTGAGTTATCTAAAATTCTAAAATACACCATCTTCACCAGCTTATCCAATGCTCATTATTGCATCAAACTGCAACACAAGTACCCATGTCAAGAGTAGCAAATAATAGTGGTAGATCAAGAAAAAAATAAAGGTGCAATACCACTCAGACTGCGATGGGGCCACCTCGTCCACCTTAGGGCAAGGGAGGAGATGAGGCTGAGAGCTCGAGGGGTTCTCGAGGCTAGCTACTATTTGCATTGTACAGATAAATATATAGTTTTTATTATTTTTGAGAGAGGATTGCAAGTACCCATGTCAAGAGCAGCAAATAACAGTGGTAGATCAAAAAAAAAATAAAGGTGCAATACCACTCAGACTGCGATGGGGCCACCTCGTCCACCTCAGGGCGGGGGAGGAGATGAGGCTGAGAGCTCGAGGGGTTCTCGAGGCTAGCTACTACAGATTGCATTGTACAGATTGATATATAGTATTTATTATTTTTGATAGAGGATTGAGTATGCCGAGGTATAGATTGTGGCATACCAATCCGGTTTTGATATGATGTATATATATTTGTGATATATATAGATGAGATATTTTTGATCATATGACTTGTCTTATGTATTTTTATGATGCTTTTAATGTTTTGATTGATTGATTTGATGATTCATGTAATTATGTCGTTGGAAATATTATGGTTGAAATGTCATGCTTAAAAGATTTAAATGAAATAATCTGATAAAACAAATTGGTTGTTTGTGATGTGATGATTTAATAAATAAAAAGGGACTTCTAACAATAATTTCAAAGGACATTGTCGCTATTATAGACCATTTCATGGAGTCGCCGCTCACTCGGTCGTCAAGCTAATCCCAGTATAGAAATATTGTTAAAAAGTAAAAGAGTGCTTAAGAGACTGTCTTAAGACTTTGGTGCAATGGTGCAAATGATGATGATGATGGTTTGTTTTCAGATTTTCATAAAAATAGTATGCATGAAATAATGTTAAAATGATTTTTGCTAGGCATAAATTCCTAAGTGTGATAAAATTTTTGGATAATTCCCTAGGAATTATACCATCATTGCAAAATTGAAGGTTGACATAATGACATGAAATAGTGATAATGTGCATGCTTTTTGTTAAAGCATAATTGTATAACATAATGATTTAAGTCATATGGTTTTTCATGATTTTTAAATAAATGGGGAATAAAAATTGGTACAATGGTTTGCGCTAGGCATAGAATATGTAGGTATAGACTTATACCATCATCGCGAAAATCAAAAAAGAGATAGTTTTATTGCATGGTTGATTTTTAATAAACAGAAAATATGAAGATGAGGACTTGCGCTAGGCATAAAATTCCAATTTTGGTTTTGGAACTATACCATCGTCACGAAAGTCGACAATATATATATATATTTTTGTGTGTGTGTGTGTGTGTGTGTGTGTGTGTGTGTGTTTTGATTGTATGGTTTTGAAAGAAATTTTGATTTTTCTATTATGCATGTAGTTGTCTTTATACTAAACAACTGTACTTTAAAGAAGAAAATGAATTTATTCCAAACAATTTGCAAAAAAATATTTCAAAGTATCTTAAAGACAAAAGTTAGATTTATAAGGAATCCCATGTGCATATGTGAGTTCATTTCCAATCTTGATTTATCATAATGATACACAAAATCTCTCAAATACAAAATGTGTGTGCAATTGCTATGTTCATTTACCAGTTTTGAGCAAGATAATATGATACAAGTGATTTGAATGAACCAAATAAGTGTTCATTAACCATGATGTAGATGCATATAACCATACTAGACTACTATGTAAGTCGGATTATCAAGAGCTAGCTAATCCATAAGCAGACATAGGTTAGTACAAAAGAAGGTCGCTAATGTGACAGACATATCGCCACGCTAGGAGTTACCCAAGGCCAAGCGGGTTGGGCACAAACCACCTGTTATGGGGCTTACCTCACAGTTTTCGAATAATTGAGAATTCCAGGGATTCAAGCTCATCAACCCTTCTTTTCTTTTCAAAGGGTAGGGAAAGGGATTTTATTGCTTTTGCTTTTGCTTTTTTTTTCTTTCTTTTGTATTTCTTTTGTATTTTTGCTTGATTTTGAGATAATGCTTGAAAGATATAAAATAACATTTTTCTTTTTCTCTTTTTCTTGAACTTTGCTTTTCTTTTTTCTATGCTAGGGATACTTGCTCGGATTAGTTGTAGAGCAAGGGATTTTTATTCTGGGTAGGGGTGAGCTTGTCCTTTTGCCAATTCTCAAAGATTCTAGACCATGTGCATGATAGGATAGCAGGGGAAACTTTTCGCTCAAGAAACCACTTCTACTATGTAGCAAAGCATGGAAATTACAAATATAATCATTTTATTGTGAAAAGATGTGCTTGGTTTAAGTAAATAACAAGATCAATTCTCTCGTGCTCAAACTTTATTTAATTGAATTTTGTGGACTTTGATATAAGAGAGATTAGTAATCATGCCAGATAAAATCAAGATATTTATTTTTGTGTTTGTGAAAGTGAGGGATTCCAAATAAATGCTAATTTATCCAAAATAATTTGAAACATATAACTGCAACATTTGTAAGAAGATATATATATATATAAATACTTTTTGAGAAGTTTTGAGAATGTTGACTCTCTCTTTCTTCTTTATGTTGTTTTGGTTTCGAAAGAGTCAAGAATATTGTTGTTTTTTTATTTTTATTATTATTTTTTTTTTTGAAAGAATTAACAAGTGCCATAAATAAATGCAACAAATAGTTTTGAAGATTTTGATGATTATGAATGTTTTTGGTGTTTTTGAATTTATAAATTGAAAGAAATACAAAATAGTGATTTTGAAATATTTTAAACAAATATATACAAGGATGAAATGACCAAATTTATACATAGTAACGTTTAAGATGCAAAATGTTCATGGGTTCTTTAAGTTCTTTACCATCTAAGGTAGATAATTTGTATGCTCCCGATTCAAATTTAGCAGTGATAATGTATGGTCCAAGCCAGTTGGGCTCAAATTTACCTTTAAGGTCCTTAGTTGCATTAGTATTTTTTTATTTTCTTTTAAAACAAGGTCGCCGATCTCAAAGGATCGATGACGAACTTTTTAGCATATGATCTTTTAAGCTTGTTTTGGTAGGCACGGAGATGCTCCAAAGCATTGATGCATTTTTCATCTAGGAGTTCCAGCTGATCGAGTCTGCACACTCGATATTCATCTCCTACTTCGGTATCTTGAAGTAGTAGAGCCAAAGAAGGAACTTCTAATTCAAAGGGAAAAACGGCTTCAGCACCATAAACCAAAACAAAAGGTGAAGTTCCAGTGGGGGTTCGAACACTAGTTCGATAGGCCCACAAGGTTGGATATAATTGAATGTGCCAGTCACGGCCGCTTTATTGACCAATATTTTGAGAATTTTGATTAAGGTTTTGTTAGATGCTTCTGCTTGACCATTACCCTGAGGATAATAGGGAGTGGACCAGCGATGTTGAATCTTATATTTTTGGCATAATTTTTTAACATCTTTATTTTTGAAACAAGTTCCATTATCAGAGATGAGATTTGCAGGAATTCCGAACCTACAAATGATTTGATTAAAAATAAATTTAGAGACTTGTGTGCCAGTGCAGGAAGCTAAAGGCATAGCTTCAACCCACTTCGTGAAATACTCAATGGCGGTTATGATGAATTTGTGTCCATCAGATGACACAGGATTGATTTTGCCAATAATATCTAAACCCCATTTTGAAAAGGGCCAAGGAGATGAAATAGCCTGCAGTTCTTGTGCAGGCGCATGGACAAGGTCAGCATGTTTCTGGCACTTGTCGCAATGGCGCACATAATCATGTGCATCATTCTCCATGGTAGGCCAAAAGTATCCTATCCTAAGGAGCTTTTTAGCAATGACACTACCACTGAAGTGTCCTCCACAAGATCCATCGTGGGCTTCACTCAAGGCTGATTTGGATTCTTCTAAATTCAAACATCTTAATAGGATACCTTCAAAAGATCTCCTATATAAAGTATTGCCAATTATTACAAATCGACTTGCTCGTCTACGTAATAACCGACGCTGGTTTCTATTAGAATTGGCAAGGAAAGTCCCATTTTGGAGAAAATCAAATATATCCGTATACCAAGGTTCAGGAGTAGTTTCATTGATTAGAAACACATCCAAAGGTTCTAAGCATGACTTATTTGAAGCGGGTTCCTGGAGTCGACGAATAATGATAGTGGCATATTCGTCATCTAACTCCAAGGGCAGGAGAGATGCAGCTGCGGCCATAGCATCAGTTGCACGGTTGCAAGTTCGAGGAATAGCTTCCAAGGTAACTTGATCAAATAGAGACATTAATTGTAAAACATAGGCTTTATATGGGCATAGTTTATCATCTCTGGTCTGATAAACTTCATTAATTTGGTTTATAACAAGTTGAGAATCACCAAAAACTAATAGATGTTTAATTTTTAGCGCCAAGGCAGCTCGTAATCCAAGGATTAGAGCTTCATATTCAGCAGTATTGTTGGTGCAAGCAAATGTTAATTTGAAGGACAGAGGAATAAGATGTTTTTGTGGGGATATTAAAATAATACCCGCACCAGCCCCACTCATGCATCGGGCTCCATCAAAGTATAAGGACCATTGTTCAATATGGTTAGCCTCTAATTGAAGGCATTCATCAGGAAACTCAATGATGAGGGGATGGGTAGACTCTAAGGGTGCAGCAGCCTAATTGATCTCGCTATGATTTGACCCTTAACAGACTTTTGTCCTATGAATGTGAGATCAAACTCGCTTAGAGCAAGAACCCACTTGGCTGTGCGACCCGATAAATAAGGTCGACTCATGAGATACCTCAAGGGATCATATTTAGCAATGACATAAGTTTTTTGACTAAGCATATAATGGCGTAATTTTTGCATAGCAAACACGACTGCTAGACATAGTTTTTCTAATGTTGTGTAGCGGGTTTCATAACTGATGAAGGTTCGGCTAATATAATAATTAGCACGTTCTCTCTTTTCATCATCAAGTTGAGCTAACATAGCTCCTAAGGCAGAATCTGAAGCTAAAATATATAGGAGAAATGGGCGATCAGGTCTAGGCGGTGAAAGCACAGGTGGATTAAGGAGGTATTGTTTGAGAAGTTCAAAAGCTTCTCTACATTCGTCGTCCCAATTAAAAGGGACATCCTTCTTAAGAAGTTTAAGAAAGGGACCGGTTTTGTCCGCCAACTTATCGATGAAGCGACGGATGGCTTGAAGCTTACCTTGTAAACTTCGTAACTCGGATATATTAGTAGGTGCGGGCATATCAGTGATAGCCGCAATCTTGAGAGGGTCGATTTTGATACCACGTAAAGAAACTAAAACCCCTAATAGTTTATCGGACTTAACTCCGAATATGCATTTGGTTGGATTTAATCGAATAAGATATTCTCGTAATCGATTAAAAACTTTTCTCAAATCATCTAAATGATTATCTTCATTAATAGAGCGAGCTATAATATCATCTACATAATCATGTAGGATATCATGCATCATATCATGAAAAATATAAGTCATAGCTCGTTGATAGGTTGCACCCGCGTTCTTTAAGCCAAATGGCATCACTTTCCAACAAAAGGTACCCCAGGGGGTAATAAAGGCTGTTTTAGCCTGATCTTCAGGAGCTATCCTGATCTGATTATAACTGGAGAATCCATCCATTAAGGACATCATCCCACTCCCGGAAGTAAAGTCAATGATTTGATCCATGTTTGGAAGAGGAAAATCATCTTTAGGGCATGCAACGTTAATATCTCTAAAATCTGTGCAAACCCTAACTTTGGTGGCTTCTTTCTTGGTGACTGGAACTACATTTGAGATCCATTCAAGCATAATCAATAGCTTGTATAAAAACAACATTCAGGAGTTTTTCTAACTCCCCTTTGACTAGCAGAGCCACTTTGGGATGCATTTTTCTAAGTTTTTGTTTAACAGGTTTAGCATCCGGATGGACCACTAGGTGATGCATGACTACAGAAGGGTCTAGACTTGGCATATCTTCATATGTCCAAGCGAAGACATCTTCATATTCTTTAAGGAATGCAATGTATTGCTCTTGTTTTTCTTGACTTAATTCTGATCCAATATTGATTATGTGAGGATTATCCTCAGTTCCAATATTAATTTTAATGACGTTTTCTACCTCCATGTGTAGATCTCTTTCAAAATTAGGTGGGGCGGGTGAAACGCCCAATTCTTGTAATTCTTGTAAGGTTAATTTGGATAATTCATCTTGAGGATTAGTGGTCTCAAGTTGGGCTATAGTTGGTATAGAACCATCAAAATAAAATCCATTGTGTAACATCTCTTCAACGGAGACATCGTGGAAGATATCTCCTTCCAACTCCTCATCGGAGTCGGCAATCATTTCAGGGTAAGCTATGGATAGCATGTTACATGTAAATGGCTGATTTTTTAGAGGCAAATCATCACGCCTATCCAAATAATCTTGATAACATATGAGTTGATCATCATCTTCAAAAGGAAAGGGTTGACCCTTACTAGGAAATAGGCCCACACCACAGCGGGCAGGCCACGGTTCTACCTCGAAAGGTTCTTTCATGCCATTTTGGAAAGGTCCCAAGCCTTTCCCTTTATATCCCATTTTAAGCATTATGGGTTTAGCTTTAATATATTCATTGGTAAAATAACATCGAGCATATCCCTCATGATGAGTTTTGATATTCCGAGGGATTCTTCCCCAATCATATCCTTTATAAATGAAGGCACAACTCCCGACTTGGTAAGTACTTCCCATAGGTTGTGGGAGGCCCAAAGTACGAGGAGATGGCGGCAAGTTATTTAAAAGAATTGAATCTTGCATGAAAGCATTTGTTTTTTTTTATATTAAGATTGTGGATAAATCTGGTAAAAGTTCATCAAAAAGAGCATAAGATGTAGAAGGATCATTCCCTATATCTTTAGATGTGGAAGGTATGATAGATGTTGATAATGTGGAAGTGTTAATAGATGGGTCTATAGGTTTTGAAATTATAGGGATAGAACATGAAGGATTGGTTGTAGATTGAAGATCTTTTTGAGGTTCTAGAGTGGTTTGTTTAGAAGATTGTTGATCTATATATGAGGATGAAATTAATGGAGGGGAAATAGGTGAAGTTATGGGTGTGTGTTTCACGAGTTTAGATGAAAAATAAGAATTAGGATGTGTGGATGACAGAGCGAGGCAAAATTGCACTCCAACAGGTTTCGCCAAAGCACACATATCAAAGGGTCTAGGGTCACCATGGATAGTGACCAACTGATTTTTAAATTCGAATTTAACACATTGGTGTAAAGTTGATGGGACAGCCTGCATTGCATTGATCCAAGGACGACCCAAGAGTATATTGTACGATGCGGGGCAATGTACAATAAACATGGTGGTATCTAGAGTTTGAGGACCAACTTGCAATGGGATGGTAATAACTCCACACGTTTCTTGTGTTTCGTCATTGAAAGCTTTGATAATCATGTCAGTTTTCTTCATTTCATCACTTCTAAAGCCAAATCGTTGGTAGAAGTCAAAAGTGCAAATGTTTAGAGATGAACCATTATCAATCAAGACTCTTTTAACAGCTACATCTCCAATTAGAGCAGTAATATATAAGGGATTATCCTTATGTAAACTGTGTTGTGGGATATCTTTATCCCGGAAGTCAATACAATCAACTTCTCGAGTGATGATAGTATTGGCCATGGCTTCAGGTTGAATGTTTTGAGGTACCATCATTTGGCTTAATGTAAGCATCAACTCATCCCTATGGGTAGGAGAAGATCTTAATAAATCCAAAAGGGAAATTCTGGCTGTAGTATTGGATAATTGCTCATTAATATTGTAAGGGGGTTTAGGTTGAACATTAGAAGCATGATTCCCTTTATTGGGATTTTTCAAAACAAATGGAGCTGATCCATCATTCTGGTTTGGTTCTTGTTGAGAATTTTGAGCTTGTTGTCGGGTAACGACTCCAATGGTACCTACAATGTTATATTGAAGATGTTGAACTGGTCTCGGTCGAGCATTTATGGCTTGTTCATTTGGGAGGAATTGATTAGAAGAGGGTCGAGTAGTAACTCTTCTAGGAAATGGTTCTTCTGGAACCATAGCATCTGTGATGGGTTGAATAGGATCTGATTCATTTTTAGAACTATTCGATTGGTTTGAAGTGATGTCTATTTCACTTTCAGTATCTGATTCTACATCACTAGAATCTGGAGTTTGAATATTATGTAGGGGCCTGGTCGTGACCAGGGATAAGGTTGTGTCAAATATTTGAGGATCATGATTAAGTAAATGTCCACTAATGGTTCCTACATATCGGGTAGGAGGAGGAACATTATGATGTTCGATTTGATTGGCCACCTCTTTACCATGTCTTGGTAAAGGGTGTTGAAATATGTCTAATGATTGATTAGCATTTTGATTTTGATTTTGGGGAATGTTCTTTTGAGGATTATTAGGAGCATTTTGTTTAGGTTGGAAGGCTTGCACCTCCATTTCATTATTATCAATCAGATCCTGTATTTTATGTTTCAACCTTTTACAAGCGTTGGTAGAGTGTCCAGGTCCTCTATGGAAATCACAGTGTAAGTCAGCTCTGTATCCGGGTATAGTTGGATCAGGTTCCTGGATAGCTGGTAATTGGATCAAACCTCTTTCGAGTAATTGAGGTAAAATAGTTGATAATGGTTGATTCAATCTAGTAAATTCTCGAGGAGGCTTATCAGGAGGTTTCAATATAAATTTTTTTGTTGTTTTCGTTGCATTGATATTAGCAACATTTCTGCTGTCGTTGACTCCGTCACCTACAACTTGTTTGTTTTTATATTGATTTCTGGATGTTTTCTCATCATCCTTCTTCCTAAGTTGGCCTCTCCTAATGAGGGCATCTTCTACTCTTCGAGCTAAATCTATAGCTTGATCGAAGGTAGTTAAAGTAGCAGTTGATAGCTCATAAGATATTTGTTCTTGTAAATTATTGATAAAAATGTCCAACATTTCCCTATAAGGTAGCACAAAGTGCAGTTTTCCTATCAACTGCCTCCATCTAGCTAAGAAATCGGCAAAACATTCATCCTTGTCTTGTTTTAAGTTGTATAAATCTTTAATGGTTACATGCCTCTCGATGTAGGCACTAAATTGATGGACAAAAGATTCAATTGCTTTCTTCAAAGTTTCTCAAAGAATGAGTGGGCAATTGATAGTACCACTCTAATGCCATTCCACCTAAACTTTTCGGGAACATTTTTAGTAATAGCAAGTCATCATGTGATATATCATGACATGCTATCCTAAACATGCGAAGATGCTCTATGGGATCTTCGGTTCCTTTATATATAGGCAGGATGGGCATGGGAAAATGCTTAGGGTACGGTTGTGCTACAACTATGGGATCCAAAGGTTGACTACATATCTCTCGATAATTGTACGAGGGATGGTAAGGATCTATCTGGTCCATACGCGAAGCTAACTGTTTCACCATGGCTTCCAGATTACTAGTTTGCCCACCATATTGGTTCGGTAGGGCATTGATATGGGATTTGTGAGCATATGATGGAGGGACATGAAGATTAGATGCTATGTTGCTATTGTGTAAATTGTTGGTAGGAAAGGTGTTATGAAGGAATTTTGAAGTTGTATTATGTTGTATTCCAGATTGTTGAAAATTGGTGTTTGGCTTCATTTTAGGTTTTTGTTTACTTGAAGCATATTGATCAATAGTTTGGCGAAGTAAAGCAGTGAAGGAAGTTTTCTTTTGTGTGGGAATGATTTTAGGCTCAATAACAGGTTCCTTAGGAGGTTGGGTAACCTGTTGTTTTGGCATGTTTTGAATCATAGTGACCATATCTCTATTGGATGGTCCAACCTTATCACTTTCTTGATCAATGAAAGACAAGGGATTAGTGCGCACATCAAACATATGTTCCATGGCTGCTTGAGTGTCACTAATTTGCCCTTTATCAATATGAACTGCCATATTAAGAGCGCCAATGTTATTATTGAAAAATTTCCAGAAATGATCTACGTTGTCAAAAGCAATAGTTCCATCTCGAGCTACTCTAGGGGATGAGGATCCATCCTCTTTAACATTTTCTTCTTGTTCATTGTCTTCACCTAGGTCATCTTCTGGTTGATCTAGAGTTTCTCCTTCCGGAATTGGATCTTCAGGAAGGACATTTGGGTTTCTAGTTTTATCTTCTAACCAATCTTCTTCTTCTCCTTCAGTTTGTTTACCATTCCTAAGTTTAGGCATTGTGCTTAATTTAGATTTCAGCAAATATATATATATATATATATATATATATAATATATATATATATATATATATATATATATATATATGCAACAAGCTTAAGAGGTATATATTAATTATATACCTACTACAATATTTAAAATGAAATGTTTTGGTTTTTGTTATGTTTTTTAGTTTTTCTTTGTTTTTGTAATAATATTGTAAAGATAACAAACAACACAATAAATGCAAGAACTAATACTGAAAGTAATGATCTAGTTTTCTATAAACAATTTATAAATATCATTAATGGGCTCGAGTTCTTCAGGAGTCATGAAGTGTTCTTCTTCAAATTGAAAATTTTCTTTCAAAAATTTAATGAAAAGAGCTATAGTGATATTATCTGTCTCAGATTCTAGTTGATAGAAGTAAAGCTCATGGCAATACTCTCGATATAACATAGCTCGAGGAACTCTATTCCATCTTTCCCTATCCGTAAGAACAACCTCTTGGTCTTCTACACGACCTAGGAACTGGTGTATAATGGCTGCGTTCTCGAGGTATTCCTCGAAGGTGAACAATTCTGAAGACACAAGAGCTCTCCTATAAGCTAACCATCTATGGCAGGCTCTCCGAAGTTCATGATAAAAGACGAGTTGATGAGGATCCAGGATTCTATCTAGGACAAGCCTCTTGATTTGTTTAAGTTTTGTTGACCTAGATGAAATGACACTTAGTCTTCTATCAAGTTCGTCCCACAAAAGTTGATTTCTATCTGTTTCATGCACACTAAGCACATAATTGATTTCTATGGCTGCCAATTGGTTTTCAACATTTATAGTAACTACTAATATTTTCTTAGGAGCTACCATCTAAACATGATATGCAACTTATTAATTTTAAATGATTTGAAATGCATCTATGTTTTTGTTGTTTTATTTTTTTTTTTTTGTTTTGTTTTCAAAAGGTTTTAAATGCATTCACGTCGGGTTCACCAAAATGTATCGCTCCAAATTTTTCACATCCCTACCTTCAAGCTATAGGATCCGTGCCCGAAAGGAGGATGGGAAAAGGATGGCATGGTACCTCGGACTGAGAGGCCTTGCGAAGGTCCCGCCTCTCGAGGGAGGTGTATTATGGTGATTTTTTGACGGATGGTGGGTTCACCAGGAAACGTTTAATGGCAGTTTCCATGCCTAGGTTGGGAATGTGTTTTATGTGTTCAGTTTTATCCTTAAACATTCAAGTCCTAGGTTTGGCCAAATGAATCTAAGCTATTCTATATGAAGATGCAGATTAAATGAATATAGAGAACAAAATTAGATAGAAAATAGAGAGAATAATATGGATTAAAAGACCAATACCTGATCCGGATGTCTGATGAAGATTCTAATTTTTGAAGCAGTCAGGATCGCCTCTGATTTGATAGGATCGTCTGCTATCAGACAAGATCATCTGAGATTCGACGAATTCGTCAGACAAATTCGTCAGAGACCTACAATCAGAGAAGTAGGCACAAAATGCAGAAAATGCAACTATTCTAATAGAGGGCAATGATGTAGAATAATAACAATAACATTAAAATGATGATAATAAGCAAAATATGAATACATTATAATGATTTGATGATAATTGATGACTTAATTATGCATTTAAAGCTATATGGGTGAACTCCAAAATGCAGAATAGCAAAAAATAATGAATAAACTAGCTAATTGCAGAATAAAACAATAGATTGAAAAGAAGAAAATGCAAACTCTGGGCACTGATTGCCCCTAATGTGGACTGCAGTCGAAATCATCTCTGATTCGACAAGATCACCTCCGATCTGAACAGGATCGTCTGCGACGATGTAAGCTTGCTCCGGTTGAAAAATACTAAGGTACCTACAACAAAATTGGATGCAACAAATGTAGATGGTAATTTAGGATGTCTAGTGTGTGTAGAATTCGAGTTACAGGGAATTTCAGCTAGGGGGATGCTAAGGGGAGGGCTTAGGATTAAATAGGCTTAGGAGGGAGGTTAGGAGGTTGGAGATCATCCCTATTTGGGAGATCTCCAATGGGGAGGGTCTCTAATGGCGCAGACACGCTTCTCCGGATTAGAGACGCCGTTGGAACAGAGACTAATTATGAAAAATCAGTTTTGGGACAAGATCGTCTGGACGTCCTAGCCTAGACGAAATCATCCGATCTGAGGCGATATCGTCTGATCGGCGACGATATCATCAAATGGTCAAAACAAACTCTAAAAATGGCATGGAAATGAGGAAACGGATTAAGCGACGGTTTGGGAGCGGTTTTGGAGGTTAAAATTTGAATTTGAATTATTTACTAGAGTAAATGTAATTACTAAGGTTTTATTGCGCCAATTTTAGGGTGCTACATTTTGCCCCCTCTTTAGCGAATTTTTTGAAGAAAATGCGTTAAAGATGAGTTCTTCTCGATCTACGAGAAAGCAAAAATTATTCCCATTTTTAGGCGACGATTCTTGGTCGAATCGTACGACAGCTTACTATGGTGCCCCCTCCGTGTTTTTACCCAAATCGAACGTTTGAGGTAAAAACGTGAAAAAGCAAAATTTTAAAATGTTTTTAATTGTGTTTTGAATAAAATTAAGAAAAATAGGGTAAAACCCTAATTCATTTTTACTGTTCATGTTTCTGGTTTTTAGAGCTCTGCAAGCAAAAATGGTGGAGACAGTGCACAGATCGACAGAGGTCCGACGCGGGCTACGGGTAAGAGTCTAAACTTAGCTTAGAATGCTTTAAGTTGAATTTACATGCTTTTTAGGTGAATTTTAAATAAATTTTGAGCATCGCGGCCGTTTTTGGGCCGTCGACGTCGTCGGGACGAAATCGTCTCAAGTTCGCCGATTTCGTCGAAGGGCGAAATCGATGAAAGGGGGACGATTTCATCAAATAAGGGACGATTTCGCTTGCGAAATCGGAGACGATTTTGCTCAAATTTGGGACGATATCGTCCAATAGTGGACGATATCATCATTTGTAAAATTGAACTTATTTTAACTTGCATTATTAATCACTTGAGTTGTTATTAATGATTTTTGTATTTTGTTGTTGTTTATGTTGCAGAGAGGTTTACTAAAGAGCAGAGAATGGAAATACGATGGGTTGAGAGATGACTTGGCCGCTCTATCACAGGAGAGCGGGATCAACTGGCTCAAGTCGGCTTACAGCATGTGGCGGAGATGCCACAAGTTTCTACAGATATGGGGCTACTGACGACCCTAGCAGAGAGGTGGTATCCGGGTTCTTCTTATTTTTGGTTATCGATAGGGGAGATGACTCCCACATTGGAGGATGTATGGAGGATTTTGAGGATCCCCATACAAGGACGGTTGATCACTCCTATGGCCAATCAGGGCCATGCTATGATGCGGTTGTGTGGCGATCCGAGCTTCACCCTGGAGAAGGGCGGAGTGAACATCGAGGCGCTACGTCAGATGCCTGGGGCATCTAGACTCACACAGGTTTTGGTCGGAGTGGTGGGTGGACTTCTGCTGTGCCACCAGAGCGGGTGCAGGGTACCATGGGTGCTAGCAGATGTGATCTACGACATGCGAGACCATGGTTACAGGTTCTCTTGGGGTAGCTTTGTTCTATGTCGATTGTACAGGATCCTGCATGGGGTCGTGTACAAAGGCGATCGATGTCTGGTTATGACATCGCTTCTATAGGTTTGGTGTTGGGAGCACATTGTAGTGCGGAGGCCGATAGGGCTTCCTTTGATAGGGATTGATGGGGAGAGGCCCCGAGTTTTCTACTGGTGGCTCCGAAGAGGGGCACAATGGCGGATTGATCTGTCGATGTCTCGGAGACTGCTGGATGACCTTGTCCCAGACTAGATCACCTGGAGGCCTTGGAGGGACCATCCAGGGTGGGCCGAGGATGGACAGGAGCTGGCTCGCATCAAGCGAGTTTGTTGGTTGAGGATGGAGAGGGGAGAGGTGGAGCTCCACCGCTACGACCAAGTTTTGCGATAGTTCGGTCTACAGCAGGGGATCCCATCTCTCAGGGATTACGAGTTTTCTCGGACTATCCGGGATAACACTACGGTCAGCGGGGCTCCAGATATGCAGCGCTTCTAGAGTCAGGACGTAGATGATGCCCCCATTCAGCTAGTGGATGGGGACGACGCTGGGGTAGCCGACGGCTATGATGCCTGGTACGTAGGCATCCGCCCTCCTCGGATGACGAGGGCTCAGGGTCCGATTCACGCAGTTGTGCGTCGGATGGGGAGGCGGTGCCAGGCGGCTATTGAGGCGGCCCAAGGTCATGAAGGGAGAGAGCTGAGGAGACCACAGGCGTAGCAGAGGCCATGGTAGCGAGAGAGGAGGGAGGAGAGACCCCCTTCTCCACAGAGAGAGAGGCCACCATCGCCCGATAAGGGCAAGGGTGTTGACACTAGGGAGAGTAGCGAGACAGTGACTCTCCGAGCGGAGACAGTCCGTCTCCAGGCATAGGTGCAGACCCTACAGGAGGAGGCTGCATGACACCGAGCTGAGGTGACACAGCTCAGAGATGAGATTGCACGCCTCAGAGCACGGGGCGGAGGGGCGAGCACTCGAGAGCTGGCATGGGCTATTGCCCAGATCACTTTCTATCAGACACTATACTACCAGATGGTGCCAGAGGAGGAGAGATTACCACTATCGGCTACCATCGCGGATCCGATCAGGATTGGGTCATCAAGGACTTCATCTCGATCGATGACTAGGACTCGTAGTACCACACATATTGCGATGGGGCCACCTCGTCCACCTCAGGGTGGGGGAGGAGATGAGGCTGAGAGCTCGAGGGGTTCTCGAGGCTAGCTACTATTTGCATTGTATAGATTGAGACATAGTTTTTATTATTTTTGAGAGAGGATTGAGTATGCCGAGGTATAGATTGTGGCATACCGATCCGGTTTTGATATGATGTATATATATTTGTGATATATATAGATGAGATATTTTTGATCATATGACTTGTCTTATGTATTTTTATGATGCTTTTAAATGTTTTGATTGATTGATTTGATGATTCATGTAATTATGTCATTGGAAATATTATGGTTGAAATGTCATGCTTAAAATATTTAAATGAAATAATCTGATATAACAAATTGGTTGTTTGTGATGTGATGATAAAAAATAAAAGGGGACTTTTAACAATAATTTCAAAGGACATTGTCGCTATTATAGACCATTTCATGGAGTCGCCGCTCACTCGGTCGTCAAGCTAATCCCAGTATAGAAATATTGTTAAAAAGTAAAAGAGTGCTTAAGAGACTGTCTTAAGACTTTGGTGCAATGGTGCAAATGATGATGATGATGGTTTGTTTTCAGATTTTCATAAAAATAGTATGCATGAAATAATGTTAAAATGATTTTTGCTAGGCATAAATTCCTAAGTGTGATAAATTTTTTGGATAATTCCCTAGGAATTATACCATCATTGCAAAATTGAAGGTTGACATAATGACATGAAATAGTGATAATGTGCGTGCTTTTGAAAGCATAATTGTATAACATAATGATTTAAGTCATATGGTTTTCATGATTTTTTAAATAAATGGGGAATAAAAATTGGTACAATGGTTTGCGCTAGGCATAGAATATGTAGGTATAGACTTATACCATCATCGCGAAAATCAAAAAAGAGATAGTTTTATTGCATGGTTGATTTTTAATAAACAGAAAATATGAAGAGGAGGACTTGCGCTAGGCATAAAATTCCAATTTTGGTTTTGGAACTATACCATCGTCGCGAAAGTCGACAATATGTATATATGTGTGTTTTGATTGTATGGTTTTGAAAGAAATTTTGATTTTTTCTATTATGCATGTAGTTGTCTTTATACTAAACAACTGTACTTTAAAGAAGAAAATGAATTATTCCAAACAATTTGCAAAAAAATATTTCAAAGTATCTTAAAGACAAAAGTTAGATTTATAAGGAATCCCATGTGCATATGTGAGTTCATTTCCAATCTTGATTTATCATAATGATACACAAAATCTCTCAAATACAAATGTGTGTGCAATTGCTTTGTTCATTTACCAGTTTGAGCAAGATAATATGATACAAGTGATTTGAATGAACCAAATAAGTGTTCATTAACCATGATGTAGATGCATATAACCATACTAGACTACTATGTAAGTCGGATTATCAAGAGCTAGCTAATCCATAAGCGGACATAGGTCTGTACAAAAGAAGGTCGCTAATGTGACAGACATATCGCCACGCTAGGAGTTACCCAAGGCCAAGCAGGTTGGGCACAAACCACCTGTTATGGGGCTTACCTCACAGCTTTTCGAATAATTGAGAATTCCAGGGATTCAAGCTCATCAACCCTTCTTTTCTTTTCAAAGGGTAGGGAAAGGGATTTTATTGCTTTTGCTTTTGTTTTCTTTTTCTTTTTCTTTGCTTTTGTATTTCTTTTGTATTTTTGCTTGATTTTTGAGATAATGCTTGAAACATTGTTGTAATGATATAAAATAACATTTTTCTTTTTCTCTTTTTCTTGAACTTTGCTTTTCTTTTTGTTCTATGCTAGGGATACTTGCTCGGATTATCTGTAGAGCAAGGGATTTTTATTCTGGGTAGGGGTGAGCTTGTCCTTTTGCCAATTCTCAAAGATTCTAGACCATGTGCATGATAGGATAGCAGGGGAAACTTTTCGCTCAAGAAACCACTTCTACTATGTAGCAAAGCATGGAAATTACAAATATAATCATTTTATTGTGAAAAGATGTGCTTGGTTTAAGTAAATAACAAGATCAATTCTCTTGTGCTCAAACTTTATTTAATTGAATTTTGTGGACTTTGATATAAGAGAGATTAGTAATCATGCCAGATAAAATCAAGATATTTATTTTGTGTTTGTGAAAGTGAGGGATTCCAAATAAATGCTAATTTATCCAAAATAATTTGAAACATATAACTGCAACATTTGTAAGAAATATATATATAAATACTTTTTGAGAAGTTTTGAGAATGTTGACTCTCTCTTTCTTCTTTATGTTGTTTTGGTTTCGAAAGAGTCAAGAATATTGCTGTTTTTTTATTTTTATTATTATTTTTTTGTTTTTGAAAGAATTAACAAGTGCCATAAATAAATGCAACAAATAGTTTTGAAGATTTTGATGATTATGAATGTTTTTGGTGTTTTTGAATTTATAAATTGAAAGAAATACAAAATAGTGATTTTGAAATATTTTAAACAAATATATACAAGGATGAAATGACCAAATTTATACATAGTAACGTTTAAGATGCAAAATGTTCATGGGTTCTTTAAGTTCTTTACCATCTAAGGTAGATAATTTGTATGCTCCCGATTCAAATTTAGCAGTGATAATGTATGGTCCAAGCCAGTTGGGCTCAAATTTACCTTTAAGGTCCTTAGTTGCATTGGTATTTTTTTGATTTTCTTTTAAAACAAGGTCGCCGATCTCAAAGGATCGATGACGAACTTTTTTAGCATATGATCTTTTAAGCTTGTTTTGGTAGGCACGGAGATGCTCCAAAGCATTGATGCATTTTTCATCTAGGAGTTCCAGCTGACTGAGTCTGCCAACTCGATATTCATCTCCTACTTCGGTATCTTGAAGTAGTAGAGCCAAAGAAGGAACTTCTAATTCAAAGGGAAAAATGGCTTCAGCCCCATAAACCAAAACAAAAGGTGAAGTTCCTGTGGGGGTTCGAACACTAGTTCGATAGGCCCACAAGGCCGGATATAATTGAATGTGCCGATCGCGGCCGCTTTATTGACCAATATTTTGAGAATTTTGATTAAGGTTTTGTTAGATGCTTCTGCTTGACCATTACCCTGAGGATAATAGGGAGTGGACCAGCGATGTTGAATCTTATATTTTTGGCATAATTTTTTAACATCTTTATTTTTGAAACAAGTTCCATTATCAGAGATGAGATTTGCAAGAATTTCGAACCTACAAATGATTTGATTAAAAATAAATTTAGAGACTTGTGTGCCAGTGCAGGAAGCTAAAGGCATAGCTTCAACCCACTTCGTGAAATACTCAGTGGCGGTTATGATGAATTTGTGTCCATCAGATGACACAGGATTGATTTTGCCAATAATATCTAAACCCCATTTTGAAAAGGGCCAAGGAGATGAAATAGCCTACAGTTCTTGTGCAGGCGCATGGACAAGGTCAGCATGTTTCTGGCACTTGTCGCAATGGCGCACATAATCATGTGCGTCATTCTCCATGGTAGGCCAAAAGTATCCTATCCTAAGGAGCTTTTTAGCAATGACACTACCACTGAAGTGTCCTCCACAAGATCCATCGTGGGCTTCACTCAAGGCTGATTTGGATTCTTCTAAATTCAAACATCTTAATAGGATACCTTCAAAAGATCTCCTATATAAAGTATTGCCAATTATTACAAATCGACTTGCTCGTCTACGTAATAACCGATGTTGGTTTCTATTAGAATTGGCAGGGAAAGTCCCATTTTGGAGAAAATCAAATATATCCAGTATACCAAGGTTCAGGAGTAGTTTCATTGATTAGAAACACATCCAAAGGTTCTAAGCATGACTTATTTGAAGCGGGTTCCTGGAGTCGACGAATAATGATAGTGGCATATTCGTCATCTAACTCCAAGGGCAGGAGAGATGCAACTACGGCCATAGCATCAGCTGCACGGTTGCAAGTTCGAGGAATAGCTTCCAAGGTAACTTGATCAAATAGAGACATTAATTGTAAAACATAGGCTTTATATGGGCGCAGTTTATCATCTCCGGTCTGATAAACTTCATTAATTTGGTTTATAACAAGTTGAGAATCACCAAAAACTAACGAGATGTTTAATTTTTAGCGCCAAGGCAGCTCGTAATCCAAGGATTAGAGCTTCATATTCAGCAGTATTGTTAGTGCAAGCAAATGTTAATTTGAAGGACAGAGGAATAAGATGTTTTTGCGGGGATATTAAAATAATACCCGCACCAGCCCCACTCATGCATCGGGCTCCATCAAAGTATAAGGACCATTGTTCAATATGGTTCGCCTCTAATTGAAGGCATTCATCAGGAAACTCAATGATGAGGGGATGGGTAGACTCTAAGGGTGCAGCAACTAATTGATCTCGCTATGATTTGACCCTTAACGGACTTCTGTCCTATGAATGTGAGATCAAACTCGCTTAGAGCAAGAACCCACTTGGTCGTGCGACCCGATAAATAAGGTCGACTCATGAGATACCTCAAGGGATCATATTTAGCAATGACATAAGTTTTCTGACTAAGCATATAATGGCGTAATTTTTGCGTAGCAAACACAACTGCTAGACATAGTTTTTCCAATGCTGTGTAGCGGGTTTCATAACTGATGAAGGTTCGGCTAATATAATAATTAGCACGTTCTCTCTTTTCATCATCAAGCTGAGCTAACATAGCTCCTAAGGCAGAATCTGAAGCTGAAATATACAGGAGAAATGGGCGATCAGGTCTAGGCGGTGAAAGCACAGGTGGATTAAGGAGGTATTGTTTGAGAAGTTCAAAAGCTTCTCTACATTCGTCGTCCCAATTAAAAGGGACATCCTTCTTAAGAAGTTTAAGAAAGGGACCGGTTTTGTCCGCCAGCTTATCGATGAAGCGACGGATGGCTTGAAGCTTACCTTGTAAACTTCGTAACTCAGATATATTAGTAGGTGCGGGCATATCAGTGATAGCCGCAATCTTGAGAGGGTCGATTTTGATACCACGTAAAGAAACTAAAACCCCTAATAGTTTATCGGACTTAACTCCGAATATGCATTTGGCTGGATTTAATCGAATAAGATATTCTCGTAATCGATTAAAAACTTTTCTCAAATCATCTAAATGATTATCTTCATTAATAGAGCGAGCTATAATATCATCTACATAATCATGTAGGATATCATGCATCATATCATGAAAAATATAAGTCATAGCTCGTTGATAGGTTGCACCTGCGTTCTTTAAGCCAAATGGCATCACTTTCCAACAAAAGGTACCCCAGGGGGTAATAAAGGCTATTTTAGCCTGATCTTCAGGAGCTATCCCGATCTGATTATAACCGGAGAATCCATCCATTAAGGACATCATCCCACTCCCGACAGTAAAGTCAATGATTTGATCCATGTTTGGAAGAGGAAAATCATCTTTAGGGCATGCAACGTTAATATCTCTAAAATCTGTGCAAACCCTAACTTTGGTGGCTTCTTTCTTGGTGACTGGAACTACATTTGAGATCCATTCAACATAATCAATAGCTTGTATAAAAACAACATTCAGGAGTTTTTCTAACTCCCCTTTGACTAGCAAAGCCACTTTGGGATGCATTTTTCTAAGTTTTTGTTTAACAGGTTTAGCATCCGGATGGACCACTAGGTGATGCATGACTACGGAAGGGTCTAGACCTGGCATATCTTCATATGTCCAAGCGAAGACATCTTCATATTCTTTAAGGAATGCAATGTATTGCTCTTGTTTTTCTTGACTTAATTCTGATCCAATATTGATTATGTGAGGACTATCCTCAGTTCCAATATTAATTTTAATGACGTTTTCTACCTCCATGTGTAGATCTCTTTCAAAGTTAGGTGGGGCGGGTGAAACGCCCAATTCTTGTAATTCTTGTAAGGTTAATTTGGATAATTCATCTTGAGGATTAGCGGTCTCAAGTTGGGCTATAGTTGGTATAGAACCATCAAAATAAAATCCATTGTGTAACATCTCTTCAACGGAGACATCGTGGAAGATATCTCCTTCCAACTCCTCATCGGAGTCAGCAATCATTTCAGGGTAAGCTATGGATAGCATGTTACATGTAAATGGCTGATTTTTTAGAGGCAAATCATCACACCTATCCAAATAATCTTGATAACATATGAGTTGATCATCATCTTCAAAAGGAAAGGGTTGACCCTTACTAGGAAATAGGCCCACACCACAGTGAGCAGGCCACGGTTCTACCTCGAAAGGTTCTTTCATGCCATTTTGGAAAGGTCCCAAGCCTTTCCCTTTATATCCCATTTTAAGCATTATGGGTTTAGCTTTAATATATTCATTGGTAAAATAACATCGAGCATATCCCTCATGATGAGTTTTGATATTCCGAGGGATTCTTCCCCAGTCATATCCTTTATAAATGAAGGCACAACTCCCGACTTGGTAAATACTTCCCATAGGTTGTGGGAGGCCCAAAGTACGAGGAGATGGCGGCAAGTTATTTAAAAGAATTGAATCTTGCATGAAAGCATTTGTTTTTTCTGATATTAAGATTGTGGATAAATCTGGTAAAAGTTCATCAGAAAGAGCATAAGATGTAGAAGGATCATTCCCTATATCTTTAGATGTGGAAGGTATGATAGATGTTGAAAATGTGGAAGTGTTAAGAGATGGGTCTATAGGTTTTGAAATTATAGGGATAGAACATGAAGGATTGGTTGTAGATTGAAAATATTTTTGAGGTTCTAGAGTGGTTTGTTTAGAAGATTGTTGATCTATATATGAGGATGAAATTAATGGAGGGGAAATAGGTGAAGTTATGGGTGTGTGTTTCACAGTTTTAGATGAAAAATAAGAATTAGGATGTGTGGATGACAGAGCGAGGCAAAATTGCACTCCAACAGGTTCTGCCAAAGCACACATATCAAAGGGTCTAGGGTCACCATGGATAGTGACCAACTGATTTTTAAATTCGAATTTAACACATTGGTGTAAAGTTGATGGGACAACCCGCATTGCATTGATCCAAGGACGACCCAAGAGTATATTGTACGATGCGGGGCAATGTACAATAAACACGGTGGTATCTAGAGTTCGAGGACCAACTTGCAATGGGATGGTAATAACTCCACATGTTTCTTGTGTTTCGTCATTGAAAGCTTTGATAATCATGTCAGTTTTCTTCATTTCATCACTTCTAAAGCCAAATCGTTGGTAGAAGTCAAAAGTGCAAATGTTTAGAGATGAACCATTATCAATCAGGACTCTTTTAACGACTACATCTCCAATTAGAGCAGTAATATATAAGGGATTATCCTTATGTAAACTGTGTTGTGGGATATCTTTATCCCGAAAGTCAATACAATCAACTTCTCGAGTGATGATAGTATTGGCCATGGCTTCAAGTTGAATGTTTTGAGGTACCATCATTTGGCTTAATGTAAGCATCAACTCATCCCTATGGGTAGGAGAAGATCTTAATAAATCCAAAAGGGAAATTCTGGCTGTAGTATTGGATAATTGCTCATTAATATTGTAAGGGGGTTTAGGTTGAACATTGGAAGCATGATTCCCTTTATTGGGATTTTTCAAAATAAATGGAGCTGATCCATCATTCTGGTTTGGTTCTTGTTGAGAATTTTGAGCCTGTTGTCGGGTAACGACTCCAATGGTACCTACAATGTTATATTGAAGACGCTGAACTGGTCTCGGTCGAGCATTTATGGCTTGTTCATTTGGGAGGAATTGATTAGAAGAGGGTCGAGTAGTAACTCTTCTAGGAAATGGTTCTTCTGGAACCATAGCATCTGTGATGGGTTGAATAGGATCTGATTCATTTTCAGAACTATTCGATTGGTTTGAAGTGATGTCTATTTCACTTTCGATGATCTTGATTCTATATCACTAGAATCTGGAGTTTGAATATTATGTAGGGGCCTGGTTGTGACCAGGGATAAGGTTGTGTCAAATATTTGAGGATCATGATTAAGTAAATGTCCACTAATGGTTCCTACATATCGAGTAGGAGGAGGAACATTATGATGTTCGATTTGATTGGCCACCTCTTTACCATGTCTTGGTAAAGGGTGTTGAAATATGTCTAATGATTGATTAGCATTTTGATTTTGATTTTGAGGAATGTTCTTTTGAGGATTATTAGGAGCATTTTGTTTAGGTTGGAAGGCTTGCACCTCCATTTCATTATTATCAATCAGATCCTGTATTTTATGTTTCAACCTTTTACAAGCGTTGGTAGAGTGTCCAGGCCCTCTATGGAAATCACAATGTAAGTCAGCTCTATATCCGGGTATAGTTGGATCAGGTTCCCGGATAGCTGGTAATTGGATCAAACCTCTTTCGAGTAATTGAGGTAAAATAGTTGATAATGGTTGATTCAATCTAGTAAATTCTCGAGGAGGCTTATCAGGCGGTTTCAATATAAATTTTTTTGTTGTTTTCGTTGCATTGATATTAGCAACATTTCTATCGTCAATGACTCCGTCACCTACAACTTGTTTGTTTTTATATTGATTTCTGGATGTTTTCTCATCATCCTTCTTCCTAAGTTGGCCTCTCCTAATGAGGGCATCTTCTACTCTTCGAGCTAAATCTATAGCCTGATCGAAGGTAGTTAAAGTAGCAGTTGATAGCTCATAAGATATTTGTTCTTGTAAATTATTGATAAAAATGTCCAACATTTCCCTATAAGGTAGCACAAAGTGTCAACTGCCTCCATCTAGCTAAGAAATCGGCAAAACATTCATCCTTGTCTTGTTTTAAGTTGTATAAATCTTTAATGGTTACATGCCTCTCGATGTAGGCACTAAATTGATGGACAAAAGATTCAGTTGTTTCTTCAAAGTTTCTCAAAGAATGAGTGGGCAATTGATAGTACCACTCTAATGCCATTCCACCTAAACTTTTTGGGAACATTTTTAGTAATAGCAAGTCATCATGTGATATATCATGACATGCTATCCTAAACATGCGAAGATGCTCTATGGGATCTTCGGTTCCTTTATATATAGGCAGGATGGGCATGGGAAAATGCTTAGGGTACGGTTGTGCTACAACTATGGGATCCAAAGGTTGACTACATATCTCTCGATAATTGTACGAGGGACGATAAGGATCTATCTGGTCCATACGCGAAGCTAACTGTTTCACCATGGCTTCCAGATTACTAGTTTGCCCACCATATTGGTTCGGTAGGGCATTGATATGGGATTTGTGAGCATATGATGGAGGGACATGAAGATTAGATGCTATGTTGCTATTGTGTAAATTGTTGGTAGGAAAGGTGTTATGAAGGAACTTTGAAGTTGTATTATGTTGTATTCCAGATTGTTGAAAATTGGTGTTTGGCTTCATTTTAGGTTTTTGTTTACTTGAAGCATATTGATCAATAGTTTGGCGAAGTAAAGCAGTGAAGGAAGTTTTCTTTTGTGTGGGAATGATTTTAGGCTCAATAACAGGTTCCTTAGGAGGTTGGGTAACCTATTTTTTTGGCATGTTTTGAATCATAGTGACCATATCTCTATTGGATGGTCCAGCCTTGTCACTTTCTTGATCAATGAAAGACAAGGGATTAGTGCGCACATCAAACATATGTTCCATGGCTGCTTGAGTGTCACTAATTTGCCCTTTATCAATACGAACTGCCATATTAAGAGCACCAATGTTATTATTGAAAAATTTCCAGAAATGATCTACGTTGTCAAAAGCAATAGTTCCATCTGGAGCTACTCTAGGGGATGAGGATCCATCCTCTTTAACATTTTCTTCTTGTTCATTGTCTTCACCTAGGTCATCTTCTGGTTGATCTAGAGTTTCTCCTTCCGGAATTGGATCTTCAGGAAGGTCATTTGGGTTTCTAGCTTTATCTTCTAACCAATCTTCTTCTTCTCCTTCAGTTTGTTTACCATTCCTAAGTTTAGGCATTGTGCTTAATTTAGATTTCAGCAAATATATATATATATATATATATATATTTTATATATATATATATATATGCAACAAGTTTAAGAGGTATATATTAATTATATACCTACTACAATATTTAAAATGAAATGTTTTGATTTTTGTTATGTTTTTTAGTTTTTCTTGTTTTTGTAATAATATTGTAAAGATAAACAACACAATAAATGCAAGAACTAATACTGAAAGTAATGATCTAGTTTTCTATAAACAATTTATAAATATCATTAATGGGCTCGAGTTCTTCAGGAGTCATGAAGTGTTCTTCTTCAAATTGAAAATTTTCTTTCAAAAATTTAATGAAAAGAGCTATAGTGATATTATCTGTCTCAGATTCTGGTTGATAGAAGTAAAGCTCATGGCAATACTCTCGATATAACATAGCTCGAGGAACTCTATTCCATATTTCCCTATCTGTAAGAACAACCTCTTGGTCTTCTACATGACCTAGGAACTGGTGTATAATGGCTGCGTTCTCGAGGTATTCCTCGAAGGTGAACAATTCTGAAGACACAAGAGCTCTCCTATAAGCTAACCATCTATGGCAGGCTCTCTGAAGTTCATGATAAAAGATGAGTTGATGAGGATCCAGGATTCTATCTAGGACAAGCCTCTTGATTTGTTTAAGTTTTGTTGACCTAGATGAAATGACACTTAGTCTTCTATCAAGTTCCTCCCACAAAAGTTGATTTCTATCTGTTTCAGGCACACTAAGCACAAAATTGATTTCTATGGCTGCTAATTGGTTTTCAACATTTATAGTAACTGCTAATATTTTCTTAGGAGCTACCATCTAAACATGATATGCAACTTATTAATTTTAAATGATTTGAAATGCATCTATGTTTTTTTTGTTTTATTTTTTTATTTTTTGTTTTGTTTTCAAAAGGTTTTAAATGCATTCACGTCGGGTTCACCAAAATGTATCGCTCCAAATTTTTCGCATCCCTACCTTCAGGCTATAGGATCCGTGCCCGAAAGGAGGATGGGAAAAGGATGGCATGGTACCTCGGACTGAGAGGCCTTGCGAAGGTCCCGCCTCTCGAGGGAGGTGTATTATGGTGATTTTTTGACGGATGGTGGGTTCACCAGGAAACGTTTAATGGCAGTTTCCACGCCTAGGTTGGGAATGTGTTTTATGTGTTCAGTTTTATCCTTAAACATTCAAGTCCTAGGTTTGGCCAAATGAATCTAAGCTATTCTATATGAAGATGCAGATTAAATGAATACAGAGAACAAAATTAGACAGAAAATAGAGAGAATAATATGGATTAAAAGACCAATACCTGATCCGGATGTCTGATGAAGATTCTAATTTTTGAAGCAATCAGGATCGCCTCTGATTTGACAGGATCGTCTGCTATCAGACAAGATCATCTGAGATTCGACGAATTCGTCAGAGACCTGCAATCAGAGAAGTAGGCACAAAATGCAGAAAATGCAACTATTCTAACAGAGGGCAATGATGTAGAATAACAACAATAACATTAAAATGATGATAATAAGCAAAATACGAATACACTACAATGATTTGATGATAATTGATGACTTAATTATGCATTTAAAGCTACATGGGTGAACTCCAAAGTGCAGAATAGCAAAAAATAATGAATAAACTAGCTAATTGCAGAATAACACAGCAGATTGAAAAGAAGAAAATGCAAACTCTGGGCACTGATTGCCCCTAATGTGGACTACAGTCGAAATCGTCTCTGATTCGACAAGATCGCCTCCGATCTGAACAGGATCGTCTGCGACGATGTAAGCTTGCTCCGGCTAAAAAATACTAAGGTACCTGCAACAAAATTGGATGCAACAAATGTAGATGGTAATTTAGGATGTCTAGTGTGTGTAGAATGCGAGTTACAGGGAATTTCAGCCAGGGGGATGCTAAGGGGAGGGCTTAGGATTAAATAGGCTTAGGAGGGAGGTTAGGAGGTTGGAGATCATCCCTATTTGGGAGATCTCCAACGGGGAGGGTCTCTAACGACGTAGACACGCTTCTGCTCGGATTAGAGACGCCGTTGGAACAGAGACTAATTGTGCAAAATCAGTTTTGGGACAAGATCGTCTGGACGTCCTAGCCCAGACGAAATCGTCCGATCTGAGGCGATATCGTCTGATCGACGACGATATCGTCAAACGGTCAAAACAAACTCTAAAAATGGCACGGGAAACGAGGAAACAAATTAAGCGATGGTTTGGGAGATGTTTGAATTTAGAATAATCTAAATCAGCCTTAAGTGAAGCCCACGATGGATCTTGTGGAGGACACTTCAGTGGTAGTGTCATTGCTAAAAAGCTCCTTAGGATAGGCTACTTTTGGCCTAAAATGGAGAATGACGCACATGATTATGTGCACCATTTCCACAAGTGCCAGAAACATGCTGACCTTATCCATGCGCCTTCACACAAACTACAGGCTATTTCATCTCCTTGGCCCTTTTCAAAATGGGGTTTAGATATTATTGGAAAAATCAATCCTATGTCATCTGATGGACACAAATTCATCATAACCGCCACTGAGTATTTCACGAAGTGGGTTGAAGCTATGCCTTTAGCTTCATGCACTGGCACACAAGTCTCTAAATTTATTTTTAATCAAATCATTTGTAGGTTCAAAATTCCTGCAAATCTCATTTCTGATAATGGAACTTGTTTCAAAAATAAAGATGTTAAAAAATTATGCCAAAAATATAAGATTCAACATCGCTGGTCCACTCCCTATTATCCTCAGGGTAATGGTCAAGCAGAAGCATCTAACAAAACCTTAATTAAAATTCTCAAAATATTGGTCAATAAAACTAGCCACGACTGGCACATTCAACTATATCCAGCCTTGTGGGCCTATCGAACTAGTGTTCGAACCCCCACAGGAACTTCACCTTTTGTTTTGGTTTATGGGACTAAAGCCGTTTTTCCCTTTGAATTAGAAGTTCCTTCTTTGGCTCTACTACTTCAAGATATCGAAGTAGGAGATGAATATCGAGCTGGCAGACTCAGTCACTGGAACTCCTAGATGAAAAATGCATTAATGCTTTGGAGCATCTCCGTGCCTACCAAAACAAGCTTAAAATATCATATGCTAAAAAAGTTCGTCATCGATCCTTTGAGATCGGCGACCTTGTTTTAAAAGAAAATCAAAAAAATACCAATGCAACTAAGGACCTTAAAGGTAAATTTGAGCCCAACTGGCTTGGACCATACATTATCACTGCTAAATTTGAATCGGGAGCATACAAATTATCTACCTTAGATGGTAAAGAACTTAAAGAACCCATGAACATTTTGCATCTTAAACGTTATTATGTATAAATTTGGTCATTTCATCCTTGTATATATTTGTTTAAAATATTTCAAAATCACTATTTTGTATTTCTTTCAATTTATAAATTCAAAAACACCAAAAACAATCATAATCATCAAAATATTCAAAACTATTTGTTGCATTTATTTATGGCACTTGTTAATTCTTTTAAAAACAAAAATAATAATAATAAAAATAAAAAAAACAGTAATATTCTTGACTCTTTCGAAACCAAAACAACATAAAGAAGAAAGAGAGAGTCAACATTCTCAAAACTTCTCAAAAAGTATTTATATATATATTCTTACAAATGTTGCAGTTATATGTTTCAAATTATTTTGGATAAATTAGCATTTATTTGGAATCCCTCACTTTCACAAACACAAAATAAATATCTGGATTTTATCTGGCATGATTACTAATCTCTCTTATATCAAAGTTCACAAAATTCAATTAAATAAAGTTTGAGCACAGAGAATTGATCTTGTTATTTACTTAAACCAAACACATATTTTCACAATAAAATGATTATATTTGTAATTTCCATGCTTTGCTACATAGTAGAAGTGGTTTCTTGAGTGAAAAGTTTCCCCTGCTATCCTATCATGCACATGGTCTAGAATCTTTGAGAATTGGCAAAAGGACAAGCTCACCCCTACCCGGAATAAAAATCCCTTGCTCTACAGACTAATCCGAGCAAGTATCCCTAGCATAGGAAGAAAAGCAAAGTTCAAGAAAAAGAGAAAAAGAAAAATGTTATTTTATATCATTACAGCAATGTTTCAAGCATTATCTCAAAAATCAAGCAAAAATACAAAAGAAATACAAAAGCAAAGAAAAAGAAAAAAAGCAAAAGCAAAAGCAATAAAATCCCTTTCCCTACCCTTTGAAAATAAAAGAAGGGTTGATGAGCTTGAATCCCTGGAATTCTCAATTATTCGAAAACTGTGAGGTAAGCCCCATAACAAGTGGTTTGTGCCCAACCTGCTTGGCCTTGGGTAACTCCTAGCGTGGCGATATGTCCGTCACATTAGCGACCTTCTTTTGTACGAGACCTATGTCCGCTTATGGATTAGCTAGCTCTTGATAATCCGACTTACATAGTAGTCTAGTATGGTTATATGCATCTAAATCATGGTTAATGAACACTTATTTGGTTCATTCAAATCACTTGTATCATATTATCTTGCTCAAACTGGTAAATGAACAATGCAATTGCACACACATTTGTATTTGAGAGATTTTGTGTATCATTATGATAAATCAAGATTGGAAATGAATTCACATATGCACATGGGATTCCTTATAAATCTAACTTTTGTCTTTAAGATACTTTGAAATATTTTTTTTGTAAATTGTTTGGAATAATTTTCTTCTTTAAAGTACAGTGTTTAGTATAAAGACAACTACATGCATAATAGAAAAAATCAAAATTTCTTTCAAAACCATACAATCAAAACACACATATATACATATTGTCGACTTTTGCGACGATGGTATAGTTCCAAAACCAAAATTGGAATTTTATGCCTAGCGCAAGTCTTCCTCTTCATCTTTTCTATTTATTAAAAATCAACCATGCAATAAAACTATCTCTTTTTGGATTTTCGCGATGATGGTATAAGTCTATACCTACATATTCTATGCCTAGCGCAAACCATTGTACCAATTTTTATTACCCATTCATTTAAAAATCAATTCATGAAAAACATATGACTTAAATCATTATGTTATACAATTATGCTTTCAAAAGCACGCACATTATCACTATTTCATGTCATTATGTCAACCTTCAATTTTTCAATGATGGCATAATTCTTAGGGAATTATCCAAAAATTTTATCACACTTAGGAATTTATGCCTAGCAAAAATCATTTTAACATTATTTCATGCATACTATTCTTAGGAAACTCTGAAAACAAACCGTCATCATCATCATTTGCACCATTGCACCAAAGTCTTAAGATAGTCTCTTAAGCACTCTTTTACTTTTTTTAACAATATTTCTATACTGGGATTAGCTTGACGACCGAGTGAGCGGTGACTCCATGAAATGGTCTATAATAGCGACAATGTCCTTTGAAATTATTGTTAAAAGTCCCCTTTTATTTTTTATCATCACATCATCAACAACCAATTTGTTTTATCAGATTCTTTCATTTAAATCTTTTAAGCATGACATTTCAACCATAATATTTCCAATGACATAATCACATGAATCATCAAATAAATTAATAAAAAAAATTTAAAGCATCATAAAAATACATAAGACAAGTCATATGATCAAAAATATCTCATCTATATATATCACAAATATATATACATCATATCAAAACCGAATCGGTATGCCACAATCTATACCTCGGCATACTCAATCCTCTCTCAAAAATAATAAAAACTATATATCTATCTATACAATGCAAATAGTAGCTAGCCTCGAGAACCCCTCGAGCTCTCAGCCTCATCTCCTCCCCCGCCCTGAGGTGGACGAGGTGGCCCCATCGCAATCTGAGTGGTACTACGAGTCCTAGTCGTCAATCGGGACAAAGTCCTTGACGACCCCATCCTGATCAGATCTAGGATGGTAGCCGACAGTGGTAATCTCTCCTCCTCTGGCACCATCTGGTGGTATAGTGTCTGATAGAAAGTGATCTGGGCAATAGCCCGTGCCAGCTCTCGAGTGCTCACCCCTCCACCTCGTGCTCTGAGGCGTGCAACATCATCTCTGAGCTATGTAGCCTCAGCTCGATGTCGTGCAGCCTCCTCCTGTAGGGTCTACACCTGTGCTTTAAGATGGACTGTCTCCACTCAGAGATTCGTTGTCTCGCTGCTCTCCCTAGTGTCAACACCCTTGCCCTTATCGGGCAATGGTGGCCTCTCTCTTTATGGAGAAGGGGGTCTCTCCTCCCTCCTCTCCCACTGCCATGACCTCTACTGCGCCTCTGGTCTCCTCTGCTCTCCCTCATCGTGACCCTATGCTACCTCAATGGTCGCCTAGCGTCGCCTCCCCATCCAATGTATAACTATGTGAATCGGACCCTGAGCCCTCGTCATCCGAGGAGGGTGGATGCCTATGTACCAGGCATCATAGCCATCGACTACACCTACGTTGTCCCCATCCACTAGCTGAATGGGGGCATCATCTGTGTCCTGAATCCAGAAGTGCTGCATATCTGGAGCCCCGCTGACCATAGTGTTATCCTGGACAGTCTGGGAAAACTTGTAATCCCTAAGAGATGGGATCCCCTGCTGTAGACCGAACTATTGCAAAACTCAGTCGTAGCGGTGGAGCTCCACCTCTCCCCTCTCCATCCTCAACCAGCAAACTCGCCTGATGTGAGCTAGCTCCCATCCATCCTCGGCCCACCTTGGATGGCCCCTCCAAGGCCTCTAGGTGATCTGGTCTGGGACAAGGTCATCCAGCAGTATTTGAGACATCGGTAGATCAATCTATCGTTGTGCCCCTCTTTGGAGCCACCAGTAGAAAACTCGGGGCCTCTCCCCATCAATCCCTATCAAAGGAAGCCCTATCATCCTCTGCACTACAATGTGCTCCCAGCACCAAACCTGTAGAAGCGATGTCATAACCAGACATCAACCGCCTTTGTACGTGACCCCATGTCGGATCCTGTACAGTCGGCATAGCACAAAACTGCCCCAAGAGAACCTATAACCATGGTCCCGCATGTCGCAGATCACATTTGCTAACACCCATGGTACCCTGCACCCACTTTGGTGGCACAACAGAAGTCCACCCACCACTCTGACCAAAACTCGTGTGAGTCTAGATGCCCCAGGCATCTGACGCAGCGCCTCGATGTTCACTTCGCCCTTCTCCAGGGCAAAGCTCGGATCGCCACACAACCGCATCATAGCATGGCCCTGATTGGCCATAGGTGTGATCAACCATCCTTGTATGGGGATCCTCAAAATCCTCCATACATCCTCCAATGTGGGAGTCATCTCCCCTGTCGGTAATCAAAAATAGGAAGAACCCGGATACCACCTCTCTGCCAGGGCTGTCAATAGCCCCATATCTATAGAAACTTGTGGCATCTCTGCCACATGCTGTAAGCCGGCTTGAGCTAGCTGATCCCGCTCTGCCTGTGATAGAGCGGCCAAGTCATCTCTCAACCCATCGTATTTCCATTCTCTGCTCTTTAGTAAACCTCTCTACAACATAAACAACACAACAAAATACAAAAATCATTAATAACAACTCAAGTGATTAATAATGCAAGTTAAAATAAGTTCAATTTTACAAATGATGATATCATCCACTATTGGACGATATCATCCCAAATTTGAGCAGAATCGTCTCCGATTTTGCAAGTCGAAATCATCCCTTATTTGACGAAATCGTCCCCCTTTCACCGATTTCGCCCTTCGATGAAATCGGCGAACTTGAGACGATTTCATCGAAATCGGGACGATTTCATCCCGATGACGTCGACGGCCCAAAAACGGCCATGATGCTCAAAATTTATTTAAAATCAACCTAAAAAGCATGTAAATTCAACTTAAAGCATTCTCAACTAAGTTTAGACTCTTACCCGTAGCCCGCGTCGGACCTCTGTCGATCTGTGCGTTGTCTCCACCATTTTTGCTTGCAAAGCTCCAGAAACCAGAAACATGAACAGTAAAAATGAATTAGGGTTTTACCCTATTTTTCTTAATTTTATTCAAAACACAATTAAAAACATTTTAAAATTTTGCTTTTTCGTGTTTTTACCTCAAACATTCGATTTGGGTAAAAACACGGAGGGGGCACCATAGTTAGCTGTCGTACGATTCGACCAAGAATCGTCGCCTAAAATGGGAATAATTTTTGCTTTCTCGTAAATCGAGAAAAACTCATATTTAACGCATTTTCTTCAAAAAATTCGCTAAAGAGGGGGCAAAATGTAGCACCCTAAAATTGGCGCAGTAAAACCTTAGTAATTACATTTACTCTAGTAAATATTCAAATTCAAATTTCAACCTCCAAAACCGCTCCCAAACTGCCGCTTAATTCGTTTCCTCGTTTCCCGTGCCATTTTTAGAGTTTGTTTTGATCGTTTGATGATATCGTCAATGATCAGACGATATCGCCTTAGATCGAACGATTTCGCCTAGGCTAGGACATCCAGACGATCTTGTCCCAAAACTGATTTTGCATAATTAGTCTCTGTTCCAACGGCATCTCTAATCCGGGTAGAAGCGTGTCTGCGTCGTTAGAGACCCTGCCCATTGGAGATATCCCAAATAGGTATGATCTCCAACCTCCTAACCTCCCTCCTAAGCCTATTTAATCCTAAGCCCTCCCCTTAGCATCCCCCTGGTTGAAATTCCCTATAACTCGCATTCTACACACACTAGACATCCTAAATTACCATCTACATTTGTTGCATCCAATTTTGTTGCAGGTACCTTAGTATTTTTTAGACGGAGTAAGCTTACATCATCGCAGACGATCCTATTCATATCGAAGGTGATCTTGTCGAATCAGAGACGATTTCGACTGCAGTCCACATTAGGGGCAATCAGTGCCCAGAGTTTGCATTTTCTTCTTTTCAATCTGCTGTGTTATTCTGTAATTAGCTAGTTTATTCATTATTTTTTGCTATTCTACACTTTGTAGTTCACCCATGTAGCTTTAAATGCATAATTAAGTCATCAATTATCATCAAATCATTGTAGTGTATTCATATTTTGCTTATTATCATCATTTTAATGTTATTGCTGTTATTCTACATCATTGCCCTCTGTTAGAATAGTTGCATTTTTTGCATTTTGTGTCTACTTCTCTGATTGCAGGTCTCTAACGAATTCGTCTGACAAATTCATCGAATCTCAGACGATCTTGTCTGATAGCAGACGATCCTGTCAAATCAAAGGCGATCCTGACTGCTTCAAAAATCAAAATCTTCATCAGACATCTGAATCAGGTATTGGTCTTTTAATCCATATTATTCTCTCTGTTTTCTGTCTAATTTTGTTCTCTGTATTCATTTAATATGCATCTTCATATAGAATAGCTTAGATTCATTTGGCCAAACCTAGGACTTGAATGTTTAAGGATAAAATTGAACACATAAAACACATTCCCAACCTAGGCGTGGAAACTGCCATTAAATGTTTCCTGGTGAACCCACCATCCATAAAAAAATCACCATAATACACCTCCCTTGAGAGGCGGGGCCTTCGCAAGGCCTCTCAGTATGAGGTACCACGCCATCCTTTTCCCATCCTCCTTCTGGGCACGGATCCTATAGCCTGAAGGTAGGGATGCAAAAAATTTGGAGCGATACAGTGCAATACCCAGTAATGAGGCCATCATCATGTGATATCTACATGGAAAAATGATAGCAATAAGACCTATTTTAGAAGTTTATTATCTCTTGTAATTCTACGTAAAATATAGCACCAAGCTATCTATCATCTATTGGCATCGATAGAACAACGCTAAGGACAAGCATGAATAAGTGAAGAGCAATACCCAAGGAAAAACTTGTAAAAATTGCTAGCTGAATCAAAACCACCGTTGGATTGCCCTTATTCACCTTAGTTTGAGATACCCACACAAAAACTAAGCTCATCCAAAAAGAAGACATTGAAGACAAGCAAAAAAGGGCATTTGCTAGTAAATAATATACAAGAAGGAGACGTTAGACAAAGGTGTACATGCATAAAATCTAAGTGCCACTTATCACAAAGGGTATCTTTACCCTCTCATTCCTAATACTAAAGATAAAGGCACCATTTGGAGTAACACCTTTCATCATAATTCTAACACCTAAGAATATTTAAATTCTACCAAGAAGAATTCCTACCTACGCCACGAAGTCTAACACCTTCAAGGGACAACATGAGTGAAAGAAGATATGGAAGAGTCTTGGTAACGCCTTGTGCCACTTGGCACACACATCAAGAAGGTAGAAGAATGATTGCAACCACCATAAAGAGGAGTGCTTGTAGAGGAAAAATACATCCAAAATTGGAACTAAGTGGAGAATGTATTGAAGGTATAAATTCAAGAGTCAAAGGCACATTTAAAGACTATCATAAGGGACGTTCGCCAATCCTATCATAAATCAGCAAGGAGGTGCAGTATATTTCAAGGTAATTGAAGTCAAACATAGCACCCATCTACCATACGAAGGTATTATCTTATATGGCTTAATTATTTGCTTTCATAAGGAGTTATAAGGGATAGTATAAGGTTGAAACTATTAACATCATTTGCATTGACAATTATATGCAAAATCAACCATACATTTGAAATAAAATATAAAGGAAGTCTATATACTTAAATAGTTCAATATTTACAATTAAAACCATTAGATTTATAAGGGATTCTACTTGGAGAAATTAAATTTTATTATTGCAAATATTATTGTTTTCTAATATTCCAAACTAGGGAGTCATAAGGTATACTACACCAAAAATATATTAGTGAAAATTAGAAACATTAAACTATTAATATCAAGGAGTATAAAAAGAAATTTTTCATTTACTTAAAAGAGTTGGAATTATATACTTAAACTTGTATCATACTCATACTAAAGAGACAAACAGATCCAACCATAGATAACTTCAAATAAAGTTCATAGTTTATTAGGAGAGATAAGGTGAAATAGAAGTTGATTATTGTTACTTACAAAACTTTACAAAATCAACTCAAAGGTAAACCATTAATTACTAAGCACTTTATTAATATTATAGCTTACTTTAAACACTAGGGGGACATAAGAATTCTACAAAACCGAAATCTTGGATAGGTTTATCAAATTGGATCATATACTCAATTTACTTGAGAAAGATACAGTATTCTATAAATAGTAAGGAAGTGAAAGGAATACTCCACTTCACCTACTAGGGAGTCATAAAGTAGATATAAAATATTAAAAGAACCCTTTCATACACTACAATGGATAAAATAGGAAGAGAGATATTTCATCACAATACATACTACAAAAGAACTCCAGATTAGAATCTATCCAATATACCATTTCAAATATGCAAAATTACATCAAGCTCAAATTGTTTCATAGGTAAAAGTGAAAAGGACATTTTGTATATTGATTTAGGAGCAAGTCATCACATGACAGGAAATATACATTGGTTTTATTTGATGGCTTTAGCAGCATTTCAATACTTCACAAGACAGATATCAAAGCAATAGAACATCTTATTGAATGAATAGAAGTGATACATTCGAGTAAGGGTATGAGGCCCTTTATGTAGGAAGATAGGTTCCTTGGTAAACACTCTATCTAGTTGTGCAAGGGACAACTTGCACATGTACAACTTGCACATTGACACTTGTGCATTTATTACATTGCATGAAGTAACTAGATAACTTGCCCCTAAAGTAATCTAAGTATGTACCTTGGAAGATACACTTACATAACCCAAATGATGTAATATATTCTAACACCCTCTTGTATTACATTATTTGGTATGAAGTTCTCTTGAATCACATAGATGATTTTTGAAGGTTTGAAACTTGATTTTTCCGAGTGCCTTTGTAAAGATGTCTGCTAGCTGATCTTCTGTAGGAACATACTTGAGGATGATGTGCTTGTTCTGGAAGTGTTCTCTGATGAAATGACATTGAGCTTCAATATGCTTTGTTCTTTCATGTATGATTGGATTCTTGATCAGGTTCAGTACTCCTTGATTATCACAAAATATCATAGTCGAATTTCATTTGATTCCCATGTCAGATAGTATGTATTGTAGCCATAGGGCTTCACAGGTTGTATCTCTTGCTGCTCTGTATTCTGCTTTAGTTGATGATTGTGCTACTGTATGTTGTTTCTTGTTGTGCCAAGATATGGGCCCTGATCTGAGATAGAAGACATAACTTGAGGTAGATTTCCTATCATCAATAGATCCAACATAGTCTGAATCTGAGTATCCTTGTAGATAAAAGTCTTTGACATCCTTCATATAAGTTAGTCCATAGTCTGTAGTCTTCTTGATATATTGTAATATTCTTTTCGTAGCTTTCCAATGACTTTCTCTTGGTTCTTGCATGAACCGTGAAAGATAATTTACTACAAATTCTATGTCTGGTCAATTGTTTGTTAAGTATAGAAGGCTTCCAATCAACTGTCGATACATTGTTGCTGAAATCAATGGTGTTTTATCATTTTTGGATAGTTGAATTCCTTGTTCCATTGGTGTATCTTTGGGCTTGCACTCTGTCATCTTGTATTTTTCAAGAAGGGCTTTTGCATATTTTGATTGAGTGATAACTATTTTATCTTCTCCTTGATAAATCTCTAACCCAAGATAGTAGTTCATTATCCCTAGATCTATCATTTCAAAAGCCTTTTCTAGATCCTTTTTTATATCATTTATTAACTTTTCTGAACTTCCAGTAATCACTATGTCATCAACATATACTATGAGAATCAAGATATTATTTCCAATCTTCTTGGTATATAGACTAGGATCTGTTGTACTTCTATTGAAGTTATGATGTAGTAGATGATTATTGATCTTGATGTTCCATGCTCTAGGAGCTTGTTTCAAGCCATAAAGAGATTTATTCAATTTGCATACCTTATTTTCCTGTCCTTGAATGACAAAACCTTCAGGTTGTGTCATATAGACTTCTTCCTCTAAGTCACCATTAAGGAATGCACTTTTTACATCCATCTGATGAAGTTTCCACCCTTGATGAGTTGCTAGAGTGCAAACTATTCGAATAGTAGTCATTCGAGTTGTTGGTGCGAATGTTTCTTCATAGTCGATTCCCTCTATCTGAGTATACCCTTTGGCCACTAGTCGAGCTTTGTATTTATCAAGTGTTCCATCTGCTTTGTATTTGATTTTGTACACCCATTTGCACCCCACTATTTTTTTCTCCGAAGGTAGATTTACTAAGTCCCATGTCTTATTCTTCTTGAGTGAAGCATATTCAGATTCCATGGTTGCTTTCTAGTGTGAGTTTTTCAGTGCTTGAGAAGTTGATATTGGTTCCTCTATGTTACTTAGCATTCCTCTGTTCATTCTGGTCATGCTATGAGTTTGAGGTCCTGTAGTTGTAATATCTGGCATTCTTTCTAGATTTGATTCTCTAAGAGTATCTCTGAGCCATATTGGTTCTTTTCTCTGTAGTATAGTTGATGCTTTTGTATCCTGTTCTTCTGATCCTGGGTCCATGCTCATTTCATCTTCTTCAGGTAGATTTAGGAGAACTTTTGTGTCACCACTGGATTCATTTGTGTTGACTTTGAATTTCTCATCAAAGATCACATCTCTACTGATATAAAATTTCTTTGTAGATGGATCTAATATTTTGTACCCTATAGATTCATTGTCATACCCAAAAAATATCCCTATCATAGTTTTGTTGTCTAACTTGGTCCTCTTTTGCTTTGGAATATGCATATAGGCTTTGCATCCAAAGATTTTTAGTTTTTCAATGTTGGGCTTATGTCCTGACCATGCTTCTTCTGGTGTAATATGCTTGAGTACTCTTGTTGGAAGTCTATTTTGTATGTAGACAATTGTTTGTACTGCCTCAGCCCAATATTTGTGATCAAGTTGTGCTTCTTTCAACATACATCTTACCATTTCCATTATTGATCTATTTCTTCTTTCTGCAATTCCATTTTGTTGAGGTGAGTATGTTGTAGTAAGTTGTCTTTTGATTCCATTGTTTTCAAGGAAGGAGTCAAATTCTTTAGAAATAAATTCTCCTCCTCTATCTGAACGAAGTGCTTTTATGGTATTCCCTGATTCTTTTTCAACTTGAAGTTTGAATTGTTTGAAGTAGCTAAATGCTTCTGATTTGTATTTCATGAAATATACCCACATTTTTCTAGTATGATCATCAACAAATATCTGAAAGTATTTATGTCCTCCAATACTATCAACTTTCATTGGTCCACACAAATTAGTATATATTATTTCTAGAGGATGTTGAGTTCTGTGTTGACGTAATTCGAAAGGAATTCTATGTTGTTTACCTGCTAAACATTCTGCACATACAATAGTTTCTAGAGATAAGTTGGGTAGTCCTTCTACCATTTGATATCTGTATAATTCCTTCATTGATGTCTCACTGGTATGTCCTAGTCATTTGTGCCATAGTTCTGAAGCATTGACTGAAAGAGCTGAGTGAATAGCAATGTCTAGGACAAATAGGCCATTTTTATATGATCTTGATGCTATCATTCTTCCCTATCTAGAGATGTGACATTGCTTTCTTCTAGTGAGAACCTTGAACTCAACAGTTAAGTCTTGATCCATGAGTTGAGAAACAAAGATAAGATTGGTGGTTAATCCTGGAACATACAATACATTTTTTATTATACCTCTTCCATCCTTAAGATTTATCAGAATATTTTTTATTCCTTTTACTTCATATGTTTTGCTATTTTCAATTGGATTTTCATTTATCTTCTTCAAAAATTTGAACCAATGTATGTTCCCTGTCATATGCTTACTTGCACCTGAATCTATATACCAACACTCCATGATGTTGTTTAGTATTAGAGATTTTATGATATAGTGCTTTTGTAAAATATAGTTCAATTTTTGGTTGATTTTGTATAAATTTTGTAAAGATCAAAAATCAACTTCTTAACTCCTTATTACTCCTATTGAACTAAGCACTTTTCAATTTTTGAAGAGGTTTTAATGTTGGATTTATTTTGTCCCTTTTGAGAAATTTTTGAGACAAGAATATAAATTTCCAACTTTGATAAAATATTTTAATAACCCCTTTTTGTAACCCTTAGGATTTTATTCAAGTGTTTCTAATTTCCAAAAAACTAGTTTGATGTTGTAACCCTTATCACTCCCAAATTTGGAAAACTAGAACACATTAATATTTGCAAACATTAAATGGATTAATTCCAAGTAGTATCCCTTATTTCTCCTAAGTTATATTTTGCAAATATTATATTAATTTCCCTAAGTTTTGCTTTCAAATAAATATTGATTTCAATTAATATATCAACCTTATCTTATAACCTTATAACTCCCTTTTTAAAATGAAAGCAAATTAGATGAGGAAATTTGATTAAGGCTTTGTACCTTTATGAAGCTAGATGAATATGGTAGTAATCTCTCCTTCTTGAGCATGAATTCCCCAAGGTAAGCTTTGGCATTAATGCTCTCCTTTAATGTTGGTTGATCGAGAGTGTTTTCTACTGCTCTCGACTTGCTTTGGATCACTATCAAATTGTACCCGAACTACCATCGAGCATCTATCATCGATCTATCAAATTATCATCAATCTACTATCGAGTAGCTTCTAAACTGCTGCATGTATTGCTTTCCAACTATTGCGCTTCCTTTCCAAGGTCCAAGGTACCTTTAATATGTGATAGGATGAGTGACAAGTGTCATGATAGAAGTTTTAAATGCTCATGGAAGCTTTGACTATTTGGTGGAGGTGTTGAACTCACTCCACTACTTGTGACAAATGTCACCTTTTGGTTGAGATATTTTTATTCTCCTTTGAGCATTATCCAAGAAATACTCCTTCTTCAACGTCTATGAGACTTCTTTGTTGTAACGTATATCAAGCTATTAGTTGTATGTAACTCCCCTTCTGCATGGAGTATGGGTGCCAAGAAATGTAACATCTTCTTTGTGAGCATTATATAGAGGATCTCATAGAATGACAAGTGGTAGTTGCATGCCCTTCTCTTTATCAATGCTTACTTGAAGACTCTCCAATACATTTTCCACCTTGTTATTTGTTGTTTTATGTAGATGTTGAAATATCTCTAGCCAAGCAATGCTAATGGTTGAGCTATGGTGGAGATATGGTAAAGCTTTGGTGGAGATATGGAGGAGCTTTGGTGAAGCTTTGGTGGCCCTTGAATGGAGTCCGAATGGTAGCACTTGGATGAAGACTCCTTGATGCTTCACTTCATTGTTAGCTTTCACTTTATGGTAAATTTGCTTCGTAGCTTGCTTTGATAAGAATGCTCCTTTGCTTTGATATCTACTTGATTTGATAGAGATGCTCTTTTTCTTTATACACTGCTTGATCTTCCCTTATGCCTTGTCTTCTGTAGGTTTGGCCATCCAAGATGAGCCCTTTGAGTGGCTCCTATTGCTTGGGAAGAAGAGTGCTTATGTTCAGCCTTTCTTGGCTACTTTTTCCTGTAGATATTGTGCCTTTTTGGGGCACATTCGAATCTGCTCTTGGGCTGTAAAAAACTAGATTAAAGTAGTGCAATAAAATGTACTATAGAATGTACATAAACCTCCTTTGATGCACCTTCTTTTGCACTCTTATTTCAGATCATAATATTCTGGTTTTATGGCAGATTTTTCTCCTGCAATACAAGGGTTTTGAGGTTGTATTTTATGAGTAGACACCTTCCCATTTTTTCTTGGACACTTTGATAACAAATCCAAGCTTAGATAACAGTAGATAGAAGCTTTTTATTTTATGCAATTTTTTGCACTTTCTTTTCTTGCATTCAATCTTGTAATGCTTTGGATTTGAGACTCACCAAGTCTCAATATTTGAAGCTTCTATTTCTATTTTTGGTTAGTTGTGTTCTTCTCCAAGTTTTGGAGGATTCTAACCTTTTTTGGGTGGCTTCTTTTGGCCACTATGAGTTGCAGATTTCTGTGCTTCAATAGTGTCTTTAGACACTTGATACAAATCAGATTTTGTGCCCTTCAAGAACACAAAACTAATTTCTTTTGAGAGTAGTATAATAGTGCAAGTCTTTCACTTTTAATGCACTAATATTACACCTTATCACTCCAATCAACTCTCAAATTAATGCACTAAGAATTTACTACAACTAATCAAGAATAACCTAAAATGAATCTTTAAGAGTTATTCTACAATTTCACTACAACTAATATTGTAGGACTTAGTCTTCTTTTTATTTTTCCAAAATAGATAATAGGTAGTTGATAGAAGCAATTTTGAAATCTAATCAACTCCTAATTAATGTGCAAATGAACCTTAAAAAGAACTTTTTCTTTTTGCACTTTCGAAGACTGTAATCCAATTTTCTATTTGCAACTTTAATCCAAATTTAGGTGCTTCTAACAAATCTGATAGGTAAATGAATTAATGAACCTACTTGCACCAAAAAGTTGCATACCTTTTTTGTAGTAGCTCTTTTATCACTTCTGTAGAGGATGTAGATCTTGGTGTCTAGGATCACCAAGTTGCTGCTATGAGTATGTCCTTGCAACTCTTTGTAGACTATCTTGAATAACTCCTTCTTCACCAAATGATGGTCTCAAACTTTCTTTCACGAGCCTAGGATTTGGTGGCTTGTTCTCCTCCTTCTGCTATAGATTTGGAGAAGTCTTTGTCTCTGAAGTGATGCCTTCTTGTTATGAGAGGTAATCTTCAAATCTTCAAGATTTGGTGAGCTTCTTTATCTTCAAGTTAGATATTCTTCTAATATTTGGCACTCCTTGCCAAATTCTTCTTCTCAGATTTGGCACTCCTTGCCAAATTCTTCTTCTCTTGGGCTTGTTGTCGGATGGCGATAATTGTCCCAAGTCTTCTGCTTATCAGAAACTTCTCTGATCTCCTTATTCTTGTTGAGCTCTCCAAATGATCTTAAGGCAATGGAATTTGCAAGTGGTAGGTCCAAAGGTGCATGTCTATTTTGCAAAACCCATAGCACTGACTTTCCCTATTCCTATCTAGGAATGACCGTAGCTCTGATACCACTGATGGCTTTAGCAGCATTTCAATACTTCAGAAGATAGAGATCAAAGCAATAGAACATCTTATTGAATGAATAGAAGTGATACATTCGAGTAAGGGTATGAGGCCCTTTATGTAGGAAGATAGGTTCCTTGGCAAACACTCTATCTAGTTGTGCAAGGGACAACTTACACATGTACAACTTGCACATTGACACTTGTGCATTTATTACATTGCATGAAGTAACTAGATAACTTGCCCCTAAAGTAATCTAAGTATGTACCTTGGAAGATACACTTACATAACCCAAATGATGTAATATATTCTAACATGATTGTCTTGAGATAACTAACAACTATAAGTTAAAAATTACATATGGCAATAACTATCATATACATGGATATGGGTGTGTGTCACCTAGTAAATTATTTCTAAATTTTCTACTACATGAATTGATGTATGTTCCTGGACTAAAATCTAATATCATATCAGTATCCAATTTAGTAGAAAGTAAAAGGATGATTGACTTAAGATACATAAATGGAGCTAACATGTGTCTTATTATACATAAAAATAAAGTTGAAGCTACTGGATAAATCCATAGAAATATATACTTTATATTATATCAAAAACTCACAAGATATTGTTGTTTTTCAAAACAATACTAATGTGGTTTCTTAAGAGTAGATCAAAGAGAATGAAGAACCTATATATCATAACAATAGAAGAATAAATAGAAGGTTCAAAATTAAAAGGATGAGAGGTCAACTATTCTGTCTTACTTCGCCATCTGCAATCTATAGAAGAAATATTCGATCAAGAAGGAGAAGAACTAGACCAAGTTGAAGATTATTATAAAGACAAAGATCCATATTTAAGACTAAAATAACCAAATAATGTAATAAATAAGGGTGTTAGAGTATATTACATCATTTGGGTCATTAAATATACCACCTTTGTTACATATCTAGAGTAGGAGTTTACTTCAAATTAAAGTTAGTTAGTTACTTCAAGTGTTATAATAAATGCACAAGTGTTAATGTGCAAGTTGTAATTGTGCATGTAGTTCACATGTACATGATTCCTATATAGAGTAAAGGCCAAGCAATAATATTTCTATATAAAGACCTCATAGGTAGTGTATAAATTGAAGTAGTAAATTTTGAAGTAGGAAAGAGTGATATAGTAACTACACAGTGTGTAGTACACAGTGTATGTGTGTAGTATAGTATAATGTAGTTCTATCATATACTTTCATGGAGTGTTCATATTCTCCATTATATAGCATTGTACTATTTTCATTACTCTCATTAATGACATATTTATAAGTTATTTGCAGATTTTCATTTCCTTATTTTCCTACATATTATTGTGCCATTAGTTTTATAGTTATATCGGATTAGTTAATCCTACATCTTGTGGTTGTACTACCTCCTATAAAAAGCTAACAATTATTTAAAGCTAAAATTTAGCTAAATTTACTAGGTGTTGTAGGTGAGTTGGAGAGGAGAGGGCAATCCTCCAAGGGAGGTCCCAGGTTCAAATCTCCACCCTACCAAAAAGTTGAATTGGGTATCTAAAATCCAATTGATAATTTTTGTGCGAGCAGGGTCGGGTGCGACACCCGAGTGACTTTGATGGTGTAGAACCCCCTGTTCGTGGTCTCTCATACCAAGGCAGCTCCGCAAGGGGTTTTTCTCTTAAAAAAAAAATTAGCTAAATTTCATTTCACAAATAGTGCTAAGTTTTTGAGAGCAGTGATAGTGAGGTTAAGTGAATTTGTAGAGCATCAGAAGAGCGATTTAATAAGCTTTTCAAAAATTTCATCAACATTTGTAGAGCAAGATACTCAACCAAAAAGCAGTGAGGTTATATTCTACATTGACAAAGCACTAGTAGTAGTTGATACAAAAATGATATGGAGAATGAGAAATAAGCTCAAGAGAGAAATTGATTATAGATTTTTTGAAGGACTACCAATTTTAGTTCAAGGTACTTGTGTTATCTGCTCTCTTTTATCTTTTTATATTTGTGATTCTATTCACCCATGTCTAGAATTAATTTCTACCATAGTAAAATTTTATGACCCTAAGGCTAGGGTAATTAAAATAACCTAGGGCAAAACCCTTTTCAATATAACCACACAAGCTTGTTGTGACCTTTTTTCCATGGGTAGAATACCACATGTAAATCCTAAGCCCTTCAACCTAGAAGAACAAGCTAGGTATTACTCATTGAAGGGGCATGCACAAAATGGTGACCACTTTATGAAATGGGTGCATAGCTAGTTCAAAACCATAAGGTATAGGAACACTTTGCCTAATACCCTAATTTCCACCAAGTAGTTTGCCAACCCAAAACTCTTTTCTATGCTAGCAGCATTGGCCAAGCTAGATTCTAACCAATATGTGAGATATTGGTAGATAACTATAGTTTATTACACTTCTAATAAAAATGTATAAAAATCCTATGGGTGATGGCAATAATAGACCAATTTAGTTTGATTGGTCCGTCTTTCTTACCAAGAGAATGCATGAGTAATTGGTTGCAATGAAGAGAGTTTCTGAAACTCCCTCTTTTAGACACTACTCTAGTTTGGCTTTGATTTTTCTTAGTGGTAAAAGGTAATATATGCCTTGGATAATAGTAAAAAAATAAATATGATAATGGAAATCCCATACCAGTCTATACATTGACTAGGGTTCTATGCAAGACTAAATCCTATTATATCTTCAATAGAGAATTTTTGGGGTCAACCCTAAAAATTAAGTATGGTCAGTGTCCTATAATTCCTCCTCTAGCTAAAGAACTATTGTAAACAAAGCAATATAAGGAAGGAGACTCATATATTTTGACTAAGGGCACAATCATTAGAATTTACAGTTTTACTAGGAAACCATTATTACTACCACATTTTATCACTAGTAGAAAGTTGGCATTGGAGTACTGTAGATAAGCTAACTACATTAACTGCACTTTTACCACTGGGATAAAGAGAAAAGGGATGATGAATTACCCTTGTAATGTGGAAGATATTACAATAACAAGTAAGGGATAGTATAAGCAGATTAACCCAACCTTGGAGAAACTAGGTCTTATTCATATTCTGCAGATATGGAGGTACGCCTAGCCAATATGTTTTTGGAAAAACTAACTACCCTCAATGGTGATAAGGCTCTCAAGTTTGAAAGGACTTGATTCCGCAAGTTTAAAAATCCAAAAATAATAACGATAGCTCTCCATTAGAATGGAAATTTAGAAAAATAGAACCCCTTCCCTCTTGAAGATACTTTTATGAGAAATTGGTTGATTATGAGTCTTAGCGTAAGAAAACCCACCAAATAAAGGAATCAAAGATTCAATTCATTCAAGAAAAGGTTGGTTGGGATGAGGGCAAGATTTTGGAATGGTGGAAAATGAGAGTTGAGACAAATACTATAGCCCCTAGGTTTGGTCGCCAATCCAATATTGATTTCTCTGAGAGATATGATAAACACCTTAAGACTTGGATGGCCAAGAATGGTAAAATCTTAGTTAAACCATTAAAAATACTACAATTTAAATTAAACTATAGAATCACTGCTTTTGTATTGACATAAAAAGGGGGTTACAAGGTGAATCCTTTTTACAACTTTGCCCTGAAGGCTACAAGTGGGTCTTCCCTAAGGAAGCCCTTATTAGTATGTTCAAAGGTAGCAAGATTTGTCTTTTGGATGTTTCTTAGTGTAGGTGGGATTCTTGCTCATGGGCCATTGCTTGTTGAAAGAACACAAGATGATTCTTCTGTATTCAAATTATTACAATTTACAATATATAATGATCAATCAGCTTTGATCAATCAGAAAAGCTAAAACAACTCAAGTTACTAAAAAAACTAGCTTTCTAAAAAACTAGCTTTTACATGGCCACCTTGCATGCTATTTTTTATTTAATTCTTAAATTAACTAAACTTCCTAATTGGAATGAATAATAAAGCACACAATTTAATACATTTTTCATGTGCTTTATTTTATTTACAACTCAATAATTATGGGTGACTTTTGACATCACCCCTAACAATCCCCCCTTTGATGTCAAAGGGAGAAATGTCCAATATTTCTTTGAGTCTCCATGAGTCACCTTCAACCACTAAAAAAACTTGATGTGGTGTTTCCCAAAGTATCAAAAGTCGTGATGTTGGAAATATTGCTAATGAGCCAAGCTGAAAATCATTGATCCACTGAGAGACAAGCCACTAAAGGCAAAGACAACTCCAATTGTAGGAGTACCCATGTGATATCCATGATCACATAAAAAAGGGTCATGGTATTGTGAAGAGATAATGACAACTCCCAAATTGGAGTACCCGATAGATTCCCATGATTGATAAACAATACCTCCTACTATACGAGTACCCGAAATCATAATGGAATATCAAGAGGGCCATATTCGTGAAGAAATACTACTTCCAAAAATAGTCTCTAATGACAAAAGTGTATTGATGGAGTGTTAGGTTCAACTGATAATGCACTCCCTACAAAAAAAATTTTGAGACCCAAAAAAGTATATGTAACAACCTCAAAACTAAAAATGAACACCTCCATTGTGTCTGGATCAAAAAAATATTTCCAATGATTACAAACGCGAATATCTTTGGGTCTGAATGGAGCCTCAAAAATAAAACAAAAAAAAAAATCTAGCTTTCGAGTAGCAAAAATAAAAAAATCCTATAGCCATTACAACAAAGAAAATTCTTAGGAATATTCTGCTAAGAATATTTTGCAAAATAACTTTAAATTTGGGTGAAACTCAACAGATACTAAATCAATGTGAAACTGCAATTCAACTATTCATAAAAGGTTCACATGAAAAATTTGGAAGTAAACAGACCAACCACCGAATAATCGGCCTCCATGTGGCCATTGCTACAACCCCCACAATTGGTCTTTAATGAGGGCGCACAGGCTTCGTGCATGAGGGGGATTCCTGATGACCCAATGGTAGTCAAAACTTAAGGGGGGTATCCCTCATCATAAAAACTTGTTTGAACCATATCATAGAGAATGTGAGACAAACATTAGGTTTGAATAAAAGAACATTCAAAATGAACAAAATTGCTCGCCAAAAAAATTGTAACCTACTAAAAAAGTTGTTGAAAATCTTAAAACCTGTGTGGTGCTCATGGGCCACCTATTAGAATGCATGGGGGGCACAAAAAATAAATAAAAACCCATGCAACTCCATAAAATTTGAATTTGAAACCATCAGAATCCATGCTTCTTCGTTGTGATTTCTCTCAAATTCAAAATTAAAAAATATAGACAAAAATATGGAAGGGGAGAGGGGGAGGGTGGATTTCCTTGAGGGAAATCCTCCCTCATAAGCAAGTCACATAGGCAGATATTACCACTCTGGTACCAAATGAAATAACACAAGGTGATTCTTCTATATTCAAATGATTACAATTTACAATATATATAATGATTGATCAACTTTGATCAATCAAAAAAGCTAAAAAATCTAAAACAACTCAAGTTACTAAAAAAACTAGCTTTCTAAAAAAACTAGCTTTTACATGGCCACCTTGCATGTTGTTTTTTATTTAATTCTTAAATTAACTAAACTTCCTAATTGGAATGAATAATAAAGCACACAATTTAATACATTTTTTATGTGCTTTATTTTATTTACAACTCAATAATTATGGGTGATATTTGACATCACCCCTAACATTGGTTTGATATATCCTTTGTACCTATTGAACCTAAAAAATCTAATTAGAATGTTTGGTGGCATGCCTCAGTCAAACCTCGTGTTTGTGAAGACAAAATACCTCTAAATTAATATCAAAACATGCATAAAACTATATAAAGCTATTCAATACTATAAACTAATCCATACTTACCTTTCTAGTGAACTCTATTTTATGAAGTTTGCACGGGTGGGTGCAAATTTATCTAGGCTTGGAAGTTTGCACGGGGTGGCGCAAACTTGACTATATTTGATAGAATTGATGGAATACGCTTTTTGAGTTGTCTTGATGCTACTCCTTTGTTCTTTCATAATTTCACCTTCAGAAGTTACCTTTGTTGTTGATAACCTATCTAATTCATGAGTATCATGGATGTATCAAAAAACCCTATTGCTATGATGGATGTGTTTGATGTACAATTGATGGTTAGAGTCTAGAGTGATTTCATAAGAGTTTCTGTAAGCTAAACTTGGAATTTTTAAAATGGTGGAAACGACCTTCTACTTATAGACTTGGCCAAGGTTAGAGGAGGGATTGAGGTGTCCCATGAGGTGTCCCCTATGAGGTGTGTGTGGTGAGGTATCCTCCTAAGAGGTGTCCTACCTCATAAATGAGATTGGGTGAGAGAACCCCTCACCCATCTACAAGTCATGATGACCTGGAGGAAATTCTCCAAATGGCATTAATTGAAACCAAATTGGAAATATCTCCCAATTTGAAATTGCCTTTTTGGTGCAAAAGTCTTCAATTCCCATATATTGCCTAGAAGAGTGTGAAATGAAGGAAATATTTGGGTAAGAGGTGGAAAGGCTATGCTAGGATAGACTAGGTGAGGTGGAAATGATAGGCTAGTCAAATTAGGCTAGGTGAGGTGGAGGGTTATAATTAAGTATGATTAGCCTAATTAACTATAGAATTAGCCATAAAGTAGGTTTTGACTAAGATTGTGGACTTTTTGAGCATAAAGTGCTTTTTGACCATGGTGGAGAATTCAACCTTGGTTGAGTTGTGTATAAGGTCACATGAGGACCTATGGTTAAGTGTAGGAAGGGGCTTAACTAGCCCAATGGGGCTAAGGATGATGAATAGTGATTTTAATAAATGAAGTGTTTTAAATCTAATTTTTGTAAATTGATTAGCCATGAATATGAGGATAGGGACAATGTGTGACTTTTGGGTGTCTAAACTTAGCATTGATCTTTAAAAAGGCCAAAATAGAGAAAGTAGAGAAAGGTAAGGCTAAAGGGAAAATGTTAAAGGGAAAAAACTAGAATAAAGATCAAACATTGCCACTTTATCCCTCCTCACCACCTCAACAACATGATGACAGTGCAACAACTTCACCACCAATGACTAAGGAAGCATAGTATATTTTTGAATATTCATAGGTATAATTTTAGAAATACACTATAAGAGTTGTAATAATGAAAATATGGGATATCCTGGTGGTGATCTTGGGAAAGCTGAACAAGGAAATGTAGAAAATATTTAGGTAGAACAAAGGTCGAAACATTTGGCCTTGGGGGTAGAAGCTACTTCACAAAATATAATGGGAGATAAAGCAAATGATATCTTAGCATTTTCTCCTATTAAATTTACTACTGCAACCCCCTCCAATCCCTCAAGTCCCTATATTTTAGAGTTTGCACTACCAAATTCATAGCAACAAGATGATACTTAAATTATTAAGCCTTCAATTCCTATTGTATTAAAAATAAAGGCAAAATATTTAGTAGGAGAGGTTGAGAAGGAAGTCAGTAAAAAGAAAAAACTAGATCAAACATAAGTAGCTGAACATACACAGTTCACAACTACAGAGCAACCAATTCAACAAGTACAACATCAAAGTGTCGATGACATTTTTCAACAATCTACTTTGGTAGGTGAGGGTATGGTTTCTATCCCTTCTTCTCCTTCTCCTTATCATTCCCAAAATAATTCTCCCTCCCATTCACAAGAGCAAAAGGAACAAAGGATATCATCACTACCTCATAATTCCTCTTCATCTCCACCAATTTCTCCATCATCTCATTCCATACCATCTCCACCTCATTCAGTAAAAATTTCAATATCATCATCTCCCATTCACATCCTTTCACCTCTAAAATAATTATCATCCATATCAGCAGGAGAAAAAACAAGGTTAACTTCTTTCCTACTTTTTTCACATGCCCGTGCATTTAATTTATCAACCTAGGGAGCTTCATAAACTTGCGAAGGGTCTTGAACAATATTGCTTACAATACCACTTGACATGAGTTTGCTAGTTCTACTATTGTGGGGTGTTTCAACGGTTATCAATAATTCATACACTCCTCAATAATTTACGTAAAAACAATTAAATCTCCAGAAAGGAAATATTCATGCATTCCTGGAAATATTCACGCATTCCTGGAAATAAACCTATTGCAATACTAGAAATAACAATGCGATAAACAATATTATAAAAGCGGTAAACTAATCTAGAAAAAACATAGGAAAAATAGGGGAAGAAATACTGGCTTGGAGTGGGCCCAAGCTCCAGTAGCTTCCTCCCAGCTGAACATGCACTTAGAAACTCTTAGAACTATATTATAATTATCAAAGTATTACAATGCTTCTTCTGTATATCTCTCTACATTTACTATCAAAATATTCTATATATCCTCAGAGAGGTTTGCGTGTGTTTATATAGCACACCCGTAGATCTTCTATTACAAAGAAGTTATAATAGTCGATTCATTCCAGACTAAACTAATACAGTCTAGTAAATGTGATCGATGTCTACTAAAATTGGCATTCATTTCTAACGGTGGTGTGTTCACTGATTGGTTTGTGCTTCGCCTGGCATTGGTAGGACGTTCTCATACATCGGTGTGATCCCCAATTTAACTCTACATGACATAGAGTTGGAACTACACCAGTCTCTGTTGTCCATGGTGTGCTTGTCTGGTCAATGAGAGAAGAACAGGGGTGCCTTCCCTATGAGGAAGGTGCCTAAGTATGTTAGGCACCTTCTCTATGTGGAAGGCACCTTACTACCGTTGGCGCCTTCCTAGAAGAGGAAAGCGCTTATCTTCTGTTGGTGCCTTCCTGTGAGAGGAAGGCACTTGCCTTCTAGTGGCACGTTCTTGTCGATGCCTTCCTTATGAGAGGAATGTGCTTGCCTTCTAGTGGTGCCTTCCTGTTGGCGCCTTCCTTATGAGAGGAAGGCGCTTATTTTCCTTTGGCACCTTCCTGGAAGAGGAAGGTGCTGGCCTTCTATTGGTGTCTTCCTGGGAGAGGAAGGCATTTGTCTTTCCTTGGCACATTCCTGGAAGAGGAAGGTGCCTGCTTACGTTTGGCGCCTTCCTGGAAGAGGAAGGGGCCTACTTATGCTTGGCGCATTCCTGGAAGAGGAAGGGGCCTACTTATGCTTGGTGCATTCTTGGAAGAGGAAGGCACCTACCTTCTCTATGTTGATTTCAAAAGAAACAAAGTGCCAGGTCCATGAAAAGACCTCGACTGATCCAAATATGACTAAATCAACTACAATTCCACAAAAACACACTGAAAACACACGAATTAGATAACACGCATAATTTCATCAAATAATTATATAATCATTCATAAACATATGCAATCCTTATTATACAGCCGCATAATAATCAAGAAAATGTATACAAAATATGAGCATTTTTTATGCTCATCATCCCCCCACGCCTAACATATGCCACACCCTCATGGCATCAAAACTGCAGGTAGCCCTGTTGACCCCTCATCGTTGTCATTTCTTGGTGGATCCGATTGTACCTGCGACCCGTGTCTACCTCTTCTACGCACTGGCATCTGGAGATGTGGCTCCTCTTTTTCTACATGGGGCTGCAGGTGTTGTTGTTGGCTTTGCTTTCCTCATCCTGGCCGCTATCGAAGGTGATCTAGCCAGCCTCATATCTGCTTCCTGAAATGCAGCTTCTGCATCTTGCCATAGGTTAGCGTCCGGAGGTCTTCTTGCTGTATTAGGGATATCTGAATTATCCCTCTTGAGATGAATTACATGGGCTTTGTACAATCAGTATGCTTCAGGAGTAATCCCTGTGTTCTCCTTTGCAATGTCAGCGGCTTCCAATTCAAGGCCATATACCCCCCATCATTCAAAATACCTTCTTATATTGGAGGGTCATCCCCGAGATGACCCATAAATCTCCCAAAATTGGCTATCCTCTATCGGATTGACATAGATACCAGAGTCCCCCTGCATCCTCAAGGTTGCCTTCCTGGTCTCCTTAGTTGTTGTCATCTCTTTGAGTAGCCGTTCAAACTATTTTCTCCTCTCTATGAACGGTTGCATATCCCACTCATCTTCTTATGGCTCGACAAAGGTCACCTTTGTCTTCTTCCGAGCCATCCTGGGCCCTTTTCCTTTGGCCTCTATAGAAAATGTGACGGCTCAAACAGGGGTTTTCCCTTTCTCCCTGGCAGACGTCTTCTTGCTCTGAGGGGCCTGCTTTGCGGTCCCTGGAGCATTCTCTTCACTCTGGGGTACCTGTGTTGCCATCCCTAGGGGTGCTTCTTCATCCCCCTGTCTGTCCTGTGTCGACCCCTCAAGTTCTTCTCTTTCTTCCTTAGGTCCAAGGAGTTCTTCCTTATCCCTCGGTCCTGTCTACTACTCTGTATCACTCAAGTCGATGACAAGGGGTGTTGTGGGACTTCTTTCCCTTTCACTCTCAAAAATAGAGGAATTCTCCCCTGCCTCCGGGCTGCTCTATCGGGCGTTCGATCAAAATTCTCCCAAAGAGAATACTCATTCTGCAGATGTGGGAGAATTCATCGAGACCTCTCTTGCCCAGTTAGTTTGGGTCGATGCGTCCCTTCTTTCTGTTCCCTTGTCCTGGAGTTGTTGGTTCTCCTCCTGCAACTGCTGGACCAGCTGCTTGAGCTGGGTGATTCATCTTTCTCATTCTTCCAATTCCCCTCTATGCTCATTCTGGTAGTCCTCCAAAATTTGCTGGGCCATCCAAAAATTGGTATGCCACTCTAGTGCTTCCTCCAAGGCTGCGTCGACCTGATCATTGCTCCCAAAATTCCTTGCATCTTGTGGGCTCCGATTTGTCAATTCTTGGAGGGTTTGGGCAGCCACATCAACTTCTAGGTCATTCTCTTCTTCTTCTGTTGAGAGGAGTCACCGTAGGTGTTTCATCCTGAGGATTGGTTTTGGTGGCTGGAACTCGACCTCGCTGCTAATAAGCGATGCTCATTCCTCTTCATACTCAAGCACTAGGGAATACCCTCTTTCCTCTATGCATTCAGGCACTGGTGAATGCCCTCTTTCTTCCATGAAATCAAGAAATGCCAATTACCCGATACTTTCCATCTCCTCTATAGGGCTTCCCTCTTATTGCCCTATTTCGAAAACATCATGTTGCCTTTCTTGGCTGCCATCTCCCTCTGCGTTGGGGTTCTGCATCTGTGCTTCTGCATGGCAGACCAGTGCTGATATCATCCCATGGTGGGCCAAGGCGGATAGTGCTCCATTTTGGTACCTAGCCACTTCTTCCTTTAGGGAATTTTCTAGGTAGAAGGGCATGTTCAACTTCCTTCCATGCACTAGGTGATTCATAAACTGCACATGGTTAGTGTGCAAATGGGTATACTTCCCAGTGCATGTAAATAATAGAGCAACCTGCTCGAATATCTTCTGTAGATTCATGGGAAGGCTACTTTTGGGTAGCCCTTCCTTATCTATCTACACATTTTCTCCTGGTAGTAGCACTTTGGTGTACGACTTCAGCAGTCTGCCTTTGTATATGCATTCACCTGTGAGGGACAATCCAATCGCCTGCGAGATGTATTCGGGGGTGACCAAAATTTCTACCCCTCGCACCTGAGCTACGTTGCCCCTTAAGAAGGTAGTGACTTCCTTGGCTTCCATATCTTGGCCTTGATTGACCAGGGTACAGTATTCGAACCATCCCTCGGCCTCGAACTGTGTTTTTTACCGCCCCCCTGATTCCTTCCGTATCACTCGGCTCATTCTTTTTCACCGCGTGATTCTTCGACCTTCCTCCCATGGCGCCTTCCCTTACTACTGCACTTTTTTTTTCTATCCTTACTTCTTTAGGAAGGTGCCTTCTTATATGGAATGCGCCTAACCCTAGCATTTAATTCTAGGGTACACCTTTCGAGCCATATCATTGGCACATGGTTTCGACCATGGGGGTATATTATTTTTATGACGACAATATTTTATTGGTATTGCATAATTTATGAATAATTATATAAAGGTTTGATTTAGTATGCGTGTACCTTATTTGGTGTTTCATGCGTCATGAAGAGCGTTGATTCACTAATTTGTGACATGGGGGAGGGGTATTTCATTTGTGCGGATTACGCTAGACTTTGGTGCTGAGTTGTATGTGAAAGGCGCTCTTTGGTACCTTCCCAATGTGGAAGGCACTTATATGGTGCCTTCTCGATGTGGAAGGTGCTTATATGGTGCCTTCCCGATGTTGTCGGTGTTCTTTGAATGGATGCACCTTCCGGTGGTGGAAGGCACCCTTTTGATGATGTGCCTTCCGGTGGTGGAAGGCACCCTTTTGATGATGGCGCCTTCCTGCTACATAAGGTGCTCCTGAATGGGTGTGCCTTCTTGATGTGGAAGGTGCTACTGAATACCTGCGCCTTCCTGGGGTGGAAGGCACCTCGGTCTATATGCACCTTCTTGATGTGGAAGGTGCCTCGGGCTCTTTTTTTTTGTGGCGCCTTCCTGCTACGGAAGGCGCCTATTTTTTTCTCTTTTTTTTTTTTTTTTTGTGTGCGCCTTCTTTATAAGGAAGGTGCCTTCTTCTGGCGGGGTGCCTTCTTCATAAGGAAGGTGCCTTATTCTAGCGGGGCACCTTCTTCATACGGAAGGCACCTTCTTTTGGTTGGGTGCCTTCTTTATAAGGAAGGCACCTTCTTCTGGCGGGGTGCCTTCTTCATATGGAAGGCGCCTTCTTCTGGCTGGGTGCCTTCTTTATAAGGAAGGCGCCTTCTTCTAACAGGGCACATTCTTCTGGCTGGGCGCCTTCTTTATAAGGAAGGTGCCTTCTTCCGAGCCTTCTCGATGTGGAAGGCACTTTATTCTTGGAAATCAAGTTGTGATTGACTGGGAAAGGGTGATCAAGCCTTCTCAGTCTCGCTTCACGCTGCCTCAGCTTCTACCTACGAGTGCCGATGTCGAAATGCTGAGCCGAATCAGGCCTGGTTTCCCAGATACCTATTCCTCATGCTGTCAGGTCCTCCACCTACAAAAAGCAAATGAAAAGAAAGAAAAATAAAGGCAATTAGACGCATTTCGTGCCTATTAGGCCCTGGATTAGGATGCTTGCATCTTGCATGCATGCGTCGTCCCTGCAAAACACACCGTAAGAAAAAAACTAAATTAACTAATTTTGGTGAGCACCTCCATGCCCACCATTTTTCCTGTTAAGATTTTGGTCCAGATCTAACAAGATGGGGTCTCCCCCACGTCTATTCTGGATTCCACCTGTAAGGTTTCGGATGTGTTATAGGGGCACAGTCGGTGGCCATTGACCGTTAACATGGTGTTGCTACCGTCAATTGTTCTAATGTGCACTACCCCATTCTTGATGAGCTCTACCACCTCATATGGTCCCATCCATCTTTGCATTAATTTACCTTTTCTTTCCTGGAACCGAGAATCATACAACAACACCCATTCTCCTTCTTGTAACTGCTTCAGTTTAACATGGCGATCATGCCACCATTTTCTTTGCTTTTGTATGATTTCCATTCTCTGCAAAGCGTCCATTCAGATTTCGTCCAGCTGATCTAGCTTTCAAATCCTTTCTTTTTAAGTTTCATTCAAGCTCAAGTTCAATTTTGAAGTCGTCCTCAATGTCTTGATTTCAAATTCAATGGGCATCATCGCACTCTTCCCATAGACCAGTTGGAAGGGTGTGAAGCCTGTGGTGGATTTCCATGTGGTATTATACGCCCATACTACCTTCAAAAATCGTGTAGCCCAATATTTTCTATGTTGTTGCATGGTATTCGTCAGGATGTTCTCTATTTCTTTGTTCGTCACTTCCACTTGCCCATTTGCTTGTGGATGGTAGGGTGTAGTTTTATTGTGTCAAACTCTGTATTGCTCCATTAGCTCATTGATCAATTTGGAGGTAAATTGAGGCCCTTGGCCTGTTTTTATCTCTCTAGGGACCCCAAATCATGTAAAAATATGGGAAAATAAGAAATCGACGACTGATCTTTCTTTTGAATCTCTCAATGCTTGAACGTCAACCCATTTGGTGACATAATCTGTACAGACAAAAATAAACCTCCTCCCTATTGAAGGTGGATTAATTGGTCCCACGAAGTCCATGCCCCACTTATCAAAGGGTTCCAGGTGTACCTAAGGCTAGAGGGGCATTTCATCTCGATGGGTTGGTCTTCCCATTATTTGGCATTCATCGCACTTGCCAGCGTATGCAGCTGCATCCTTGAATAGAGTGGGCCAAAAGTACCCAACCTGTAGGATTTTGTAGGTAGTTCATTTCCTTGCAAAGTGTCCTCTGCATGGTTCATCATGACATGCTTTGAGTACTTTTGAGAATTCTTGTTCTGCTATGCATCTCCTTATAATCTGGTCATATCCTATTTTTAATAGGAGGCCATCAATCCATAGGAACGATGCACTTTTCTCTATGACCGCCTACTTTTCTCGAAAAGAGAGAGCAGGTGAGGTTCTTCCGATGGCCAAGTAATTGGCTATATCTACGTACCATGGGATTTTCTCACTAATGGTGAACAAACTTTCATTCAAAAATTGGTCTTCCACTATTGTATGGTCTGTCGGTATCAATCTGGATAGAAAATTTGCTACGATGTTGTCTTTGCCTGGTTTGTTGACTATTGTGATGTCGAATTCCTGTAGTAACAAGAGCCACCTAATAATTCTTTCACCAATTGTTGGATTTCTCATTAAGTATCTGATGGTCGTATGGTCCATGTGGAAAAATACCTTATACCCGATGATATAATGACAGAATTTGTTTATGGCGTGCACAACTACAAGGAACTCCTTCTCCATCATCGTGTAGTTGAGCTCGAATCCTGCCAAGTTTTTATTGACATAGTAGATGGCATAAAATTCTTTGCCATCCTTCTGTCCGAGGACTGCTCCAATCGCATTGTTGGATGCATCATAGTAGATATGGAATGGTATGGCCCAATTTGGTCCTCTTAAAATTGGTGCGGATATCAGTTTCTCTTTAAGCAACTGAAACACTTCTTCGCAGTCTTTTGTCCAATTGAACTCCACATCTTTAGATAATAGAGTGTGCAGTGGTTTTGCAATTTTGTTGAATTCGATGATAAATCGCCGATAGTACCCGACTGATCCAAGAAAACTCCTCACCTCTCTCTACATTCTGGCATTGGGTAGGTCTCTGATGACCTCAATTTTTCTTTTATCAACCTTTATTCCTTTTGTAGAGAGGTGGTGTCCCAATACGATGCCTTCTTGCATCATCATAAAGCATTTCTCATTGCTCAGGGATAAATTATTTTTCTTGATTCTTTTGAGCACTCTTTCCAAGTTCATCATTGCTTCATCAAAGGTTTCTCCATAGACGGTGAAGTCATCCATGTATACTTCAACCGTGTCTCCCATCATGTCTAAAAATATGCTAAGCACCGCCCTTTGAAAGGTGGTAGGTGTGTTGCATAATCCGAAAGGTAATACCCGATAGGCAAACATTCCCCATGGGCAGGTGAACATTGTCTTATCTTGATCCTCTTCTCCTATTTGGATCTGGTTGTATCCACTGAATCCATCTAGGAAGGAGAAATACTTCCTCGCAGAGAGTGTATCCAAGACTTTATCAATGAACGGGAGCGAGAAGTGGTCCTTCTTGGTCGCTTTATTTAATTCTCTGTAGTCCACATAGATTCACCATTTCCCATTCTTTTTAGGGACTACCACTAACGATGATACCCACTCACTGTCAGAAATCGGATAGATGAATTCGGCAGTTAAGAGTTTTTGCAATTCTTCCTTGACAATGTCTTTCATTGTCGGATTCATTCTTCTCTATGGTTGCCTGCTTGGAGTTGCTTGATCATCTAGGTATATACGATGGGTACAAATCCCTAGGCTGATACCCTTCATATCTAAGTAATCCCATGCAAATTCCTATTGGTATCTAACCAAGAGCTCTTCTACTTTCATCAATTGTGTGGGAGTCAACCCACTGCTGACATTCAACATTCTTCCTGGCCCGACATGTATCTATTGAACGTGGTGATCTTGGGAACCATCCAATGGTGATCCAGGTGCAGATATGGAGGACTCCCCATGGAGGAACTCCATAATAGCACCATCTTCATCTTCTTCTGCCAACTCATCCAATGTCATCATCGGCTGGATCATGGATAGCTCAAGATTTTCATGCTTGGTCAACATGGGTTCTCCTAATGAGTCGACAGACTACGCTGGGGGTGAAATAGTCAACCTTTTAATGTTTTGTCCATCGAATATGGTCATCAGCCCATCCCGATAGCTGATGTAAGCATCAGCTGTTGCCAACCATGGCCTTCCCAAGATGAGCGGGTAACCGCCCAGCCTAGTTTTAGATTACAAGACTAAAAATTTGGCTGGGTATTCCCATGCACTGACTGTCACTATTACATCTTCCAACATTCCTTTCGATGCCACGGTCGATCGATCGACCAGCTGCAACACTATCATAGTGGGTTTTAGGTTTGTGAGTTGTAGCCTCTGCATGGTCTCCTGAGGCATTACATTGATGGCTACTCCAAGATCGACCAACGTATTGGACAGGGAATGTCCCTTGATTTTTATAGTCAGCACCGGGCTGCCCGAGTCTACATACTTAGGATGGCACATTTTTCCCATCATCAAATCTGCTATTTTACCCATGACATTGATAGTCTGGGTTGCTCTTCATCCTGGCTTCCTTAGACACATCTCTCTTATCACCTTGGTATATATCAAAACATCTCAAATGGCTTGAAATAATGGAATTGTCACGATGAGGTTCTTCAAGCTAGACAAGATATCGAACTCCGGCTACGTTACTTTCCTCTATTCTTATTATCGATTGGGAAATGGAGCCTTTGCTCTCTCAGGCGTTTCTTCTATCACCTCTTCTACAAGAGATGTTTCTCCTACCTCTTCCTCCTCTTCTACCAATGGAGGCATTCCTACTCCTAGCTGTCTACCAGACCTAAGCTAAATATGGTACATCGGATACATCTCACCCTCCATGTTGTATGCTGTCTGGTTCACCCTATTATTAGGATTTGCCATCGGTTGTGCGGGTAGCTACGCAGGTCTCACTACTGGCAATGTCGGTAAATTATGTTGGGGGTGAGCTGGTGCTACATTCTATGGAGCCTGATTCCATGCAGTGTGGCCTCTCCACTACTGTCCAGGATATGGATATGGCATCCATGGCTGTTGGTTCGGGAATGTTGCTTGGGGTGTGTTGGACCAGGGTGATGGCCCCCACCACCCCATGTTAGGTGGTTGAGGCGGGACTTGGGGCATGTATGGTCCTCCCCCATATGACGACATTCTAGTTGGCATATTCCCCGTAAGGGGTTGTGGCAAACTCTTCTGATTGCCTATGAAATAGGCATCTACGCTTTCAGCATCCTCCTGATTACTGGGCAGTTGTAGGCACAATCGAGTTTTATGGTTCATCCTACAAACTGTGCATACTATGACTTTGTTCTCCGAGCATGCATTCTTTGCATGCTTCCCTCTATATTTTGGACATAAATAAGCCAATGTTGCTTTGTTTTCTTGCTTCTTTTTCTCTAATAGTAGCATATCCATCTGCAATGCTAGAGATGAGAGCATTTCGCTCTTTAAATATTCTAGCATGTTACCTATTTTTGTCTTCGTGACTGAAGTAGTTGCTTTCATGGTTCTAGAAGTGGTCTTGCCTCTCCTTCTTGAGTAGTTTCGACATAGTTGTCGGATGTCTTCCATAGCGTGCTGGTAGACATCACCTCTAGAAATCATGTTAAGAGCCTCCAGTGATTCATTGGTAAGTCCTCTCAAAAAGATGCTTTTGAGGGACTTATCAGATAGTTTCGTGTGAGGATATCATTGAAGATTGAAGTTGAATCTCTCCCAGTATTCCTTGAGAGACTCATATTCTTTATGTGTCATGCTCAGGACCTCTTCTCTGGAGTCTCTTGCTCTCCTAAAATCTTGGTATTGTTCTAAAAGGAGCTTCTTCATTTGATCCCAAGTGGCAATGTGTTTTTCTCCCAGACTGATGAACCACCGTAGAGCTGCATCATCCAATGTGGAAGGAAATAGTTTTAGCTTTTGCATATCATATTTGTAGTCCATAGACCTGCATAAGACATCAAACTTAAATAAAAATAGGTTAGGATCCTCAGTTGGGTATCCTTCGAAGGTCAAAAGGTGAGCAGGGGATATGTTTTTCATTTTGGTATCTCCTACTCCTTCATCAATAGGGAAACTAAAGCCAGATGAGACTTCTTCGTTGTTAGCCATTTTTTTAGGAAATGCGGTCTCTAATGCAGTATTTATGGCCTTATGATCATTTAAGACTTTCTGAGTCAAGGCTCTAAGGTTGTCTGGTGTTATCGTTCGATCTTCTACAACTTTCCATAATAGGGCTTCCTCTAAGGGTGTCCTATTAAACAGGGGATTTATGATGATTTGTTCTTCCCCAAGTTGATGGGATGAGGAGGCACTTTGCACAAAGTGTGGATCCTCACTCCAAAGGATTGCTGGAGGTGGGTCGAGCGAGTCTAATTAAAATTTAGAATGTTTGGCTGACTCAGGTTCTGGTGGATTGGTTTTTATAAACCGACCGTCGGGTCCTCTTCTTCTCGAAGAACTCATACAAGGTCAGATGGAAGGTTTCTAGGTATTGTAAATAATCTAGTTGAGACGCTTCCCCAGCAACGGTGCCAAAATGTTGTGGGCCAAACAAGGTTAACTTCTTTCCTACTTTTGTCACATGCCCGTGCATTTAATTTATCAACCTAGGGAGCTTCGTAAACTTGCGAAGGGTCTTGAACAAGATTGCTTACAATACCACTTGAGATGAGTCTGCTAGTTCTACTATTGGGGGGTGTTTCAACGGTCGTCAATCATTCATACACTCCTTAATAATTTACATAAAAATAATTAAATCTATAGAAAGGAAATATTCATGCATTCCTGGAAATAAACCTATTGCAATACTAGAAATAACAATGCGATAAACAATCTTATAAAAGCGGTAAACTAATCTAGAAAAACATAGGAAAAATAGGGGAAGAAATACTGGCTTGGAGTGGGCCCAGGCTCCAGCAGCTTCCTCCGAGCTAGACACGCACTTAGAAACTCTTAGAACTATATTATAATTTTCAAAGTATTACAATGCTTCTTATGTATATCTCTCTACATTTACTATCAAAATATTCTATATATCCTCAGAGAGGTCTGTGTGTGTTTATATAGCACACCCGTAGATCTTCTATTACAAAGAAGTTATAACATCGTTTCATTCCAGACTAAACTAAGACAGTCTGGTAAATGTGATCGACGTCTGCTAAAATTGGCATTCATTTCTAATGTGGCATGTTCACTGATTGGTTTGTGCTTCACCTGGTATTGGTAGGACGTTCTCATACGTCGGTGTGATCCCCAATTTAACTCTACATGATGGATATTTGGAACTGCACCAGTCTTTGTTGTCCACGTTGTGCTTTTCTGGTCAACAAGCAAAGAATAGGGGCACCTTCCCTATGAGGAAGGTGCCTAAGTATATCGGGTGCCTTCTCTATGCGGAAGGCACCTTACTGCCATTGGCACCTTCCTAGAAGAGGAAGGCGCTTATATTCTATTGGTGCCTTCCTGTGAGAGGAAGGCGCTTGCCTTCTAGTGGTGCCTTCTTGTCGGCGCCTTCCTTATGAGAGGAAGGTGCTTGCCTTCTAGTGGCACCTTCCTGTCGGCACCTTCCTTATGAGAGGAAGGCACTTATTTTCCTTTGGTGCCTTCCTATAATAGGAAGGCACTGGCCTTCTATTGGTGCCTTCCTGGGAGAGGAAGGCGCTGGTCTTTCCTTGGCACCTTCCTGAAAGAGGAAGGCACATGCTTACGCTTGGCACCTTCCTGGAATAGGAAGGCTCCTACTTATGCTTGGCACCTTCCTGGAAGAGGAAGGCACTGTTGGCAATTTTGGGTACTTTGGGTACATTGCCTTTGCTCAAGTGTATAAGTTGTCATTGATGTCAAAAGGCATTTTTGTGTTGATATCAAAAAGAGTGTGATGTCAAAAATATCTTGAGAAGCTTCATAATGTTAAAGGGTTTTTATTAAAACCAAGCTTAACTTAATGCAAAGGTTTTTACTTCTTGAAAAACCTTGAAGGTCCATGTTTATTATTAATAATTAAATTAACTCAAACCTTTGACAAAGGTCTAAGTTTAATTTATTATTAATAAAATAATAATTATTATTATTTTAATTATTATTAAAGGGTCTTTCAACCCTTAAGCGATGCACATAAAGAATTCTTTTGCCGACGTGTTGCCATCATTGGAGGAGCACCGACGTCAAACAATTAAGGAGAAATGGCTATATAAGTGGGGATGATTTTCTAAAGTAATTGTACCATCGATCGATGAAATTTCATAGCTTTGTGTCCTCAGAAAAAGTGATTTTTTTTGTTGTATTTCGTTGTCCATCCATATTGAATTGCCCAAGATTTTCTTGCGCTTGACGTTTGGCAGATTGCGTTTCTCTAACATTTGATAAGACTGTGAACTATGTTTTTCTAGGAGTTACATTTTTGGACAGCTCTGATGATGATGGTGGTGGCTTGAGGAAAATGTTTACGTTTTCAAATCCTTGGCGATTGAAGGAAGACAACACATAGGATTACATTATATTTTTCATTGGGCACTTGTGCTCCAATGGTGGTGGTGTTTTGAGTGAAGAAGCGTTGGGCAGAGGTGCCAAGTTTGACCCATGTTGTGGGCAATTTCGTCTTGGTCGTGATGCACGAGGATAGCAGCAATGAAAGCGCTTTAGCATTTGTGGTGGTGTTATTCATTTTCTCCAAAGGTTGGAGAACTAAGGTTGGCCAAGGTTGAAGGTTCAATTATCATCTACTCCAATAAGGTATGGGCACATTCTTCTTATGATTATGATTGGTGTATGTTTTCTGAAATAAGGTTGGAGTGAAAAGGTATTCTACTAGGTATCCTTTGGCTAGGTGTAAATCCTATTTTCTGGTTTGTTGAAGACTACTTATGCATTGTTATCCTTAAAGAGATTTTTTGGTGAATGCATAATTTTTGGTTTGAGATAGTGGAAGCTTTGTGCACTAGGGTTTATATTTGTGAGTCTAGCTACTTGCATTGAGTTGGTGGAACCCTTGGTTGGCTGTTTTGAGTTTGATGGTTGAGTTGCTTCCATAGAGGTTGTTTGATCAAGTTATTTCTTTACTTGATTCATGATATTGGGCTTACTCCATTGAGTTAATTTTAGCAAGTTATTCTTTGAATTTGGTGATATTGTATTGGTGGCTATTTTGTTCAAATATCTTTGGATGGAAAAGGATTTCTACTTGTTTCCTTTTCTTGTGATTATTGGTTGAATGCTTCAAGGTTAATGTTGAGTTGAATGATGTTGGTTAAACCTTGTCTATAAGCATTATTGTTAAAGCCCTAATTGGTTGAGAAAAGATATTGGTTGTGGAAATAACATGAGTATCATTGTTATATGAGATATTGCATGGTTGGCAATTGTTGGGTTGTGTTTCATGTTCTTGAGAAAAGCATACTACATCTATCTTATTATTTTGAGATTGAGATTGAGTTGATATTGAAATTGTGAGTTAAGTATAGAACATATTGAGTCTCTAACAATTCTCTTTATGCTTCTATGAGGTTGATGAATCACATTGGGTCTCTAACAATTCTCTTTGTGGGTTCATGCTAAGCAAGTTTTTCTTGGTGAGCTTGCCGAGGTTTTGGACAGGTTTCGGTGGTGACTTGTGAGCAGGTTTTGGACAGGTTCCGGTGAGGACTTGTGAGAAGATTTGGACAGGTCCTAGCAGAGGAATTATGAGCTAGTTTTAGAGAGTTCTATCAAAGAACTTGAGGATAGAGGAGCATTGGTTCTTTGAGAAGAACCTGAGGACAGATTTGGCAAGTCTTTGAGAAGGCTTGTGTGCAGAGGATTGATTTTTTCAAGAGTTGGACAGATCTGATAGACATAGGAAGACTTGTACTAGACCGACTGACTGTGTTTGGTACAGGTTGCTGAGCTGTTGTGGACGTGATCATAGAAGGCAGAGGTATCTTAGGCTAAGCATTGAGGATAGGAGGTCTTCGATGGAAAGGAGTTCCACATGCTAGCAAGAGGTAGAGACAATTGATCTTCTGAGGGATCATATCCAGAGCAGAGGGGAAGGTATCTCCTTTGAGCAGAGGCTCATAAATTTAGATAGAGGGGAAGGTATCTCCTTTGAGCAGAGGCTCATAAATTTAGATTGGGGGAAGGTATCTCCTTTGGGCCGAGGCTCATAAACATTGTAATTGGGAAGGTTTCCCAAAGAACTTTGAGATAACTTTTAGAGAAAAGTTTTGTGGACATAGCCCAGCCATTCTGGGTGAACCACGTTAAAATTGGTGCCACTTTGTGGATGATATTGTGCATTGCTTTGATATTTCTTTGGGTATATTGCTTTACTAATTTGAAGTATAAAGGAAAAAGTAAAAATAGGTCTTATACTGGTCACCCCCCCTCTCAGTATAAGCTTGTGTTCTTTAGCACCTACCTTCTCTACGTTGATTTTGAAAGAAACAAAGTTCCAGGTCCATGAAAAGACCTAGACTGATCCAAATCTGACTAAATCAACTACAATTCCACAAAAACACACTAAAAACACACAAATTAGATAACACGCATAATTTCATCAAATAATTATATAATCATTCATAAACATATGCAATCCTTATTATATAGCCGCATAATAATCAAGAAAATTAATACAAAATATGAGCATTTCTGATGCTCGTCACTCTTCATCTCCACCAATTTCTCCATCATCTCATTCCATACCATCTCCGCCTCATTCAGTAGAAATTTCAATATCATCATCTCCCATTCACATCCTTTCACCTCTAAAATAATTATCATCCATATCAGCAGGAGAATAAACACTTCCATATCCTACATCATATTCTACAATTGTAACATTTGTTGCCATTTCAATATATTTTACAATCCCTGTTGTAAGCATAGATTCCACCATCATTACCGCTACACCTCTTCCATTTGTACCAATTCTATTTTTCCCCTCACTCATAACAGATTCCACTCCTACAAATCATCCTACAACATCTTCTTTGTAGAAGGTCAATAATATCTCATTAAATAATCAAAAAATTTGGAGCAATAAATTAGCTCAACCTTAAAAAAAATTGCTCGACTAAGGAATACTATGATTGTTGATCCTATTGCTAGGTAAAGAAAAAAATCTCCCATACCCCTCTTGTTAATAAACCAAAGGAGGACATGTCTGTAGAATATTATTAGCTAAAGGAGTACATTGAAGATATTTCTCAATTGCCCCTATAATATGAATTGGTTGTAGCTAAGGCTCATCTTAAGACCATTTATGTGCAAAGTAATATTTAGAGGGAGAAATATGAGAAATTAGAGGAAAAGGTTGAAAAGTTGGAAACAAAAATCAATAATCATAAGAAGGTGGAGAAAGATATAAGAAATTATGGTAAGAAGTGGTAGAATAAGTACCATGAGGTAATAAAATTCAAAGAATGGGCTGAAGAGCTGAATAAGTAGAATGAGACCTATGTCAAATAGATACAAGATCTAAAACAACAACTTCAAGTTGAGAAGACTATAACTACAGGTTTCTCCAAAGACAAAGTGAAGCAATAAAAAAGAAAATATGGTCTGAGATTATGGAGAAATGTTTAGAGATCCAGTTTGTGATTGATTTCATGGATGAGGCTAGCCATTTGTTGTAATAAACGAAGGAATATTTTGAGAAAGCTACTAAAAAGCTATAGCCAATGGTGTCACACGCACAAAGAATATAAGTTACCTAAAAATAGATTCAATGCTACTGCTAAGCCAATTCCAATTAAAGCATGGACTACTACAAGATTAGTAGCCAAATATATCCTTAGGTAATAGAAATTGATCCAAAAAGGGTGGCTATGAATAGACAAAATCAAAGGTAAAATCCAGGAGATTGTTGATTCCAATAAAAAATGATATAATATGGTTTTGAATGATTTTGGAATGATGGGAACAACATTCTAATAGAAGAATACCTTTAGACCACATTGACATCAATTATGCAATATGAGTCTAAAATAGATACCTAGCAGGACCTAGTTAATCAATATCAAGTCACTCAATTGATAAAAGATTCAACCAAGTTCAAAGATTTAATGGAAGATCTGGTAGACAGGGGATATTCCACATCCTATGAAAAACTACCAAGATTCAATTTGTTCACCATCAACTAGTGGAGATATCTAATTCCACTCAAGCAACCTAGGATCAAGCCTTAAAAACATTGGATCATATGATTCAATTGTTTAGAGCAGAAACAGAACATGAGGCTAGTGAAGAAGAAGAAGAGAGTGAAGAAGAAGAAGAGAGTGAAGAAGAAGATGATAAGGAAAACAATATTTAAGATATTGAGAAAGTACAATAACAAGAAGGAGAGGAACAAAATTAGCAGGAAAAAGTGAAAAAAAGAATGAATATCTCCTACCAAGCAAGCTAAAACATTTTTGAGCATCACAGTTGTCAAAGGGGCCTCAAAAACATGCTTTGTAAATATTTTGATCTTGACAAGTGTTAGAGGTAGCAAGAAAAATCATGATTGTGCAAACGCCATGAAAAATCCATGTTGTTGAGTCTTTAAAAAGAGGAGTAGCCTTGTTGATGAGATACACATTTTTGCCTCTTGTATTATTTCTATATGAATTGTTATCCATTGAATATGCTTTGCTAACATCTGAGAAAGTAACAATAATATGGAAGTAATATCCCGAGACATACTCTGCAAATAATTGGAGTCTATTCTATCACCCTATTTCCCTCCATCAATGTTAGCATTTCATTTGCCTCCTTGAATTTTCCATTAATAATTTTTTTTCATTTCCTTATCCCCTTGTTTCATTCATTCATCCATTTTTCATTAATCCCATTTAATCCTTCCATTTTTTTCACTATCTCTATTTGTCCATATTATCATTCCATGATACATATCCATTTGAATTTTGACTCCATATGTCCAAATGATAAGACTCTGAGTTCTTAAAATTTGCTAGAAAAGTTCCTCGGGAGGCATCAGAATGTAGGCCCAAAAGGCCACACTTAGAAAATTTTAAAAAATTCTAAGTTTAAAGATGTGCTTTGGATCGCAACAGTGACTCAGCACAATGTGTTCTAGGCCATGGTCAATTTTGTCAAACATGCCCTTCATGCATTTCAAATTTTGGGCTCAGAGTAAAAAAGGATGTCTCAGCTCAGGACGAAGGTTTTATACCGCACGACCCAGAACATGGTTCTACACCATGATCAACATAGTTAAATATGGCATGGTGACATTTTGAATCATGACTCAGAATATGGTTCCCCACCAAGTGGCTTAGCACTTTGTTCTATGTCATGTATATCAACACTTGGTTCTACATAATTTTCAAGTTTGGTCAAAGCACTTGGAAGGCATCTCAATCCTTGACCCAAAACATGGTTCTATGACACATGATCTAAAGCAAGTTTTTTGTAACATGGATTTAGCTTAACAGACCTTAGCTCTACACCATGGTCAACGTGGTCAAATTGCCAAGTTGTATAATCTAAAAGCAGCCTAGAACATGGTTCTATCCCATGTGACTCAGCACATGGCTCTACGCCACGGTCAACATAGTAAAAGTTGTTATATCAACAATATAAATCTTGGATCAAAACATGGTTTTATGTTATGCAACCCAGAACAAAATTTCACAATCATATCCCTAGATTAGAACACTCTTATCCTAGGCCATGGTCAAAGTGATCAAATAACTCATGTTAAAGATTTAAGTGTTGGATTAGAGCATGTTCTACACTGTGAAGGGTGAAAAAAGTTAAATGTGAAGATGTCATAGGTCACGATATGCTCCAAGCCATGAGATATTTTAGACCATGAATAATAAAAGTATGTCAATATTTTAAAAGCTATAATCTTAGCCATATAAAAGCATTTCAATAATCTACATTAAATCTGGATTGAATCGCATATAAATACAAGATTCAACGCAACATAGGGTTGAAAGTTTCTATTTGAGCTATTTTCAAGCTGAAGTGGAAGAACCAATAAGATGAAGCGATGGAAAATCAAGATCCATGAGTCGATTCAATTTTAGATCTATAATAGGGCAGTCACAACAAGAACAAGAGACGATCTTGATTTCTTCTTGACTAGATCTACAACTAGAAGCCATGAAAACTAAAAAACTTACCAAAGTTAAGTTGTAGAAGATTGATGGAGCACACAATTCCCTTATTTCTTGAATCAAATAAGAGGTTTCCACCTTAGCATCGTGCTAATCTGGAATTCCAACTTCCTTGCAATGTTCCTAATTCTTTCAAATCTTTCAAATTTACTGCAAAACTATAAATAGAGGCCAAACCCTTATTGTAAAGGGTTAACTTTAAATTGTTTTCTTGCACTATTGTTGTACACTTTCTAAAAATTAATATGATTATTACTTGGATGTTTGCCTCAAATTTTTAACTTCTTTTCTTGTGGATTACCAATCCTTGAAGTCATTTCTACTACTATTGCTATGGTTAGTCTATTCTGCTAATTTGAATTGCTAGCTTAGAGAAAATTGGAATGCTTCATTTCTAAATGTATGCTTGGAAAGAATTCTATTTTTTTTAGTTAAAGTATCAATATAATTATGATAATTTGGATTATTGATACCCTATATGTTTGGAATAATCCTTGAAGTGTGCAAATGTTCTTAATGTTGAAGATTACTGAGTTTTGAATGTTGTTAATCGCAAGTGTTGTTTGTTAAAAATTGATTTATCATAAGTTCTCTATATATGCCTATGCTATTGGCTTTATCCATCCACTATTAATACATTACTTTCTAAAACCTTTCCCCTTTATATCCCTATCTTTATACATTTAACCGAGCTTAAATGAGTGAGCATTCACTAAGTTGACAAGGTATACCAACCTACTCTAGAGGTTGGGTTAAAAGTATTTTTGACCCATCCAATGTTAGGGTTTGGGCTATGATTAGTGGGTTCTCACCTCCAAAAACCATTGTAGATGATAGACACAGTTCAAGTTCACTTTGATGTCAATTCATACCCCAACACTAATATGTCTTAAATTTAGGGAATCATGACTAGTTATGAGAATTTTAGTAAGAAACTTGAATTTTGATGTAGATATATATGATTATTAATATATTAGGTATCATTTTTCCATGTAAATTAGGTATTTTCCTCAATACTCATAATTATTTCCTAACCGTCATCACTCTTGAAATATTCAACTTGCATATCTTGAATCCATTTAGGAATGATTACAAAAATTGCATACATGATTGCTTTATAATCCTTCTTAGATAAGGCAATTTTGTCCTAGTTATATTTTTATTTCTTATGTTGGATTTCAAAATCAAATAGATTTTAAAGAAACTAATATGTCCTAAATTCAGGGAATCATGAGTATCTATATGAACATTTAGTAAGAAATTTGAATTTTTATGTAGATATATATGATTCTTAATATATTAGATGTCAATTTTCCATGTAAATCGAGGATGCTTTTCAATATTCATAATGCTTTCCCAACTCTCATCACTCTTGAAATATTCAAATCGTATATCTTTAATCCATTTAGGAATGATTACCAAAATTGCATACATGCTTGCTCCTTCATCCTCCCTAGATAAGGCAGTTGTGTTCTACTTATCTTTTTCTTTCTTATGTAGGATTCCAAAATCAAATAATTGAATTTCATCCACCCAATTTTGTTGCTCAATCATTGATTTTTTCTATTAGAATAGATATTTATGACTATCATGATAAATGTATACTAAAAACTTGTTATTAATTATATAATACATCTATTTTTCTAGGGTATGCATAATTGCAAGCATTTCCTTATCATAAAAAGACTTGATTCACTCATGTGCTTTATGATTTCAAGTTTCATATAAGATTAGGTAACCATATTTATTCATGATTTTAAAATCTATATTAATTATTTTATTAATTTTTACAAGCTAAATAGGAATTTGAGATGCCAATTACAATTTGTATGTTGCAACCTAAAAGTATCCTAACAAATTGTTGAGTTTCTAAAGTGATGACAATTTGATAACATATATGTCCCCATTTACAAAATATTTATTTAAATATAACTTTAGAAAATATATCTAAAATCATATTCCTATCCATATAATCCCTCGCCATCATAAAAGCATTGGACTCCAATGATTTTACAAGAAAGTGTGAGAAACGATATACAAGTATAAGTGCCCAAAAATTAAATCCTCAAACAGAATGAAGAAGAGAGAGAAACCCTTCTAGAAGTGTCACCTGATAGCATATGATCATCTCTAAGCTCTACTCAATCACAAAGATCATATATAAACTAGAGACTATGCTAGAGAGAACACAGTTGCTCAAGTGGAATGGAGAAGGAACCACAAGTAAAGATCTTCAATCACCTTCATAAAATTTTTCCTATTACAACAAAGAGGACAAAGGCACCAATCAGGCATCTTTTAAAGTATTTGTATCTCTATAGTCTTAAAAAGTGGTTCAAAGTGTCAAAATCTCTATAGTCTTCATATTCTTGGAACACAATTAGTGCTTATGGTTGGTTTGCGTGGCTTAGCTCATGATATTTTGTTAAATTCTTTGACAAGAAGGTTTTAAAACCTAAAATATCTAAGAAGTTAAAGCAGAAGCTGATGTAGAAGTAGTGTTTGATGTACTGTTTCTCAAAGATACAAACCAACTAAAAAATCCACTAAGAGATAAGCCACTAGGGGCAAAGACTACTCCAATGTGTGGAGTACCCATGTGATATCAATGATCACATAGAAAGGGCCATTGGTCTTATGAGGGAAGGGTCGCTTCCAAAAAATCTCTAAATATGATGGTGGATTGAAAGAGTGTGGGTTAAACTAAAAATGCACTCCATATACAATAGTTTGTTTATGAAAGTAGGTTTAGACAACCTAGACTTCATAGCACTGTAGGTCTAGGAAGACCTTTACATAACATCAAAATAATAGTCTAAATGAAACTAGCTCAAAAAGAGATTTGCAATGACTATATGCAAGCCTATTGAAAAATAAAATTTCCTCAAAGAGTAAGAAAAGAAAATGGTTGTCTAGGTAGCAATATATAAAGGGAAAACAATGTCCCTTTTCAAAGGGTTTTTCTAAATATTTAAAATGTAAACCTTTAAAAAAATAATTATGTCCTCTCCATCATCTAACGGTCAAAGTGTGCATTTCATGCAAGTGCTAATCAGAATTCACCATCACCAGTGATCAACCATGTGGCCACAAGGACCAAATATAAGTAGCAATACCAAGATCCAACCTTTAATGTGGGCCACTTATAATTTTCTCCATTTTTAATTTAAACACAAACAATAACTATGGTCCCATGCATGAGTGATTTTCATGAATGCAACCAAATGTAAAAGGTGGGATGTCAACAAAGTCACATAGGTGCAAAACAAGAAAATAAAAATTTAGTTATTCCTCCATGAAAACATGGTGAACAAAATCAATAGGTGTCACTTGGTGCATTTTCAACCTTGTCTAGAAGAGTCTCATAACTAATCAATCAGAGCCAACATTAATTGGTTGATTACACCTTCATCCAAAGGCATATTTAAAAGTGAAAAAGCCTACTTATCCCATGCTTGTAGGACTAAGTTGCAAATACAATTTCCATATTCTTCTTCAATGATAACTATGACCACATGATGAGTAACTACCATGCATAGGGGTTTGTGAAAACAATCAACAATCTAATTGGAGATGAAATTGTAAGGCCACATTGTGAAAACCACATGCAGAGATGGTGGACATCAATGGGGATCAATAGAAAAATTGGGCTCTCCTTTTACCTGCAACAATGAGCTCTCCTAATAAATAATTGTAGGAAATAAGTGTGTCTAGATGTAGTAGGATTCATTGGATGGATAGAGGCTACAATAGGCTATCGTAGGGGTTGGAGCCACTCGAAAGGTCATTATGATGGTAGACGTCAGCTAGATTTTTGGAGGAGGAGATGCACTAGTGGCAGAGGCATGCTAGATCCACTCAGGTGCCTCTTCAATGGGCCTAAGAACCCTTTCTGGTGGTGATAGTCATGATCCAGGGTGGAATAGTAGATCACACATTTCAAATACAACTTTGAAGGGGTATATGGAGGAGATCTGGCAAACAAGGATTACATTTAAATACAAAGAGCCTACAATAGGAATATTTGAAGAGAAATCATGTGCAAGCAATCAAATGGGGGCATGCAATGAGGGTTATGGTTGAGGGAATAAGCACTCATGTAGGCAAACATGGGGGGTAGATCAATGATCGACACATAGTTGGGAAACATGGGAGCTGGAATTGAAAAACACTAACTAGAATTGAAATAATGCTATCATTTCTATTCATGTAAAGGGGCTTAAATAATACAATTGCAACCATACTCTTCTCAAAATAGAATATGCTTAACCAAAATCTAAAGTTAAGCTAAGATGCTAACAAGACTCTAACTAAGCTAATAAATCCAGCTTTTCTAACTCATACAAGAAGACAAGTCCAACCCAAAGACTATACCGTCAAAATGTTGCCAATATTTATAAGTTAGAATAAGATTTGCAATTTTCAACTTAGACTTAGGACTTTAGGATTTAGAAAATAATAAAATTAACTAAGCCTAATAAACATAATCCTAGGTCTAATGATGTCCACATCATACCTCCCCATAATAGAAGTGAGGTTGAGATAATGCATGCTAAAGCCTACTAAGATGTTGAACAAGGTCATTGAGGCCACAAGTTGTGGATGCTGGAGCACAATATCCTAGTACTTCTTTATCACCAATCTATGTAGGATCTCAATGAGACAATGAAGAAGCACCAATATTCTACTATGAAGTATGTGAATTCTGATGTACAATAAGAAAAAGTGAAGGCAACAATAAAGAAGGCCATTCTAAAATAGAAGGAACAACAATAGGATGAGTAGGAGGTGTAGATGATGAAGAAGATGAAATCACCTCCTTGGGAGGAGGTAGTGTAGAAAAAACAAGTGTGTCCTGAGGCCAATTGAGGACTAATGCTATCTTTTGTGACTAATGAGAGTAAGGCATAAGTATGGAATGTGGAAAGTTATGAATAATAATTTGCTTATTCTTATGATGCAAAGTGGAGGTTTGGTTGTATATATCATATATAGTCCTTTTATCAAATTTATAGGACTGGAAAAGAGTAAGACCATAATAGTCCATGGGAATCGCATCGCAGGTGACTCTATCCACATAATATGGGCCCAATGCAAAGGAAATAGTGCAAGTGTTTGTTATGTATAAGGTAAAACTCATAAGCTATCAGGTGGTTTAAAAGGCCATTACCAGGAGGAATGACCACCATCAGGTAGAATGGCCACTAAGGAAGAGCTCGACCATCGATAGCCTATGACTGGCATCAAGGGTAGTTGCAAGTGGTCAACTTCTAATGGTCAAGCCAATGGTGGTTATCTAAGACATTGATCGCTAGTAAGCATTGACAAGTTCCAAGCTAGCACCACTTATTCAAGTCATCTAGGTAAGACAAAATACACCCGACTTAGAAATATAAATCAAATTGATATTAATAAAAATATATTATTATTAATATTTGAATTTAACCTTAGTAAACTAATATTAATAATAAAACCAATCATTTGATGGTCAAGGAGACCCTATTTTGCATTTTTTGCATGAAACTCATACTTCAAGCTCACCAAATCTAATGGAAGGCCAAACTTGATCCTAAAATTAAAATTTTTGGGGTAATTTTGCAAGGATGTTAACATGATAATCCTATACAAACTATTGGAGTCCTAGATAAACTAAAATCCAACTACCACAAGCTTGATCTTAGGCTCTGATACCAATGATGAAGAACCAAAATTGAAAAGTGCTAACTAGAATTTTTATTCACGTAAAGGGCTTAATAATAGAATTACAACCATTATCTTCTCAAAATAGAAGATGCTTAATTAAAATCTAAAGTTAAGCTAATATTCTAACAAGACTTTAACTAAGCTAACAAATCCAACTTTGCTAACTCATAAAAGAAGACAAATCCAACCCAAAGACTATGTTGTCCAAATGTTGCCAACATTTACAAGTTGGAATAGGATTTGCAATTTCTAACTTAGACTTAGGACTTTAGGCTTTAGAAAATAATAAAATAAACTAAGCCTAATAAACATAAGCCTAGGTCTGATGATGTCCACATCAATCTTGCATGAGCATAGCTCCAAGACCCACTATAGAAATATCACATTTAATAATAAATGCTTTGGAAAATTTAGGATTTGTTAATACAAGAGCTTAGGATATCACTTTATTTTAAAAAAACCTTGGTCAACTTTTGGAGACCATTCAAATACATCTCTTTTTAAAATATCTAATAATGGATCTTCAATATGTACATAGTTTTCAATAAATCAATAATAGTATCCTATTAAACAAAGGAACCCTCTAATTTTAGACATGGTTTTAGGTTTAGGTCATTCCATTATTGATTTAATTTTGGTAGGATAAATTTTAAAAACACTTTTTGATATAATTGGACCAAATATTCAATTTTTATCTTTCCAAAACTAGATTTATATTTTCTTTGCATAATATTTATTATCTTGCAAGATTGCTAGCACCTTGTCCACATGCTTGAGATGATACTTCCAATTTATTTTAAAGATAATAGTATCATCAAATAATATTAGGATAAAATTTCATGGATAGGGATGGAACATTTTATTCATCGTAACTTGAAGGTGGTAGGTACCAAATAACATCACTTTGAACTCATAGTGTGATATGGGCAACTGATATTACAATTTTGAATCAATTCCAAATTCTTTTCATTGACTATTTTTGGATATAAATAATACAATATGCAAATAGGCACCATTGATATGTTCCTTTGCAATTAAATTTTCATAAATTTATGTAGTGTAATTAATAATTAATAATGAATTTAATTGAATGTTTATCTTAATGGATTGTAGCCTCATCATTCTTACCAACAATAGAAGCATTAGTCTCCAATGCATACAAAAATAAGAGGAAAAAGTGCTAAAATAGTTTAGGATCATAGAAAGTGAAGGATCTAGTGATCTTGAAGTAAAATTTTATGAAAAATGTGTGCGATGTGTTTGATGTGGTATTATCTTGAGAATTTTGGTGAGTCTTGATGGGGAAGACATAATCCAAAATATTAAGCTGAAATTTACTTGAGAGAGATGAGTTGCAAGAGGGCAAAGACAACTCTGATTTTTTAGGAGTACCCATGTGATGGCCATGATCACATAAGAGGGTTGTGGTATTAAGAAGGAAGAGACAATAATAACTCTTTCAATAATAGTACCCATATGATGCCTATTGATCACTTATAGAGGGTCACAATCGTGAACAAAAGTTTTCTTCCAAAATTAGTTCGATGTCAAAGGTGGATTTGTTGGAAATGATATAAATGCTTGAAGAAGAACCTACATGGGATAATTACAAGAGTCATTATGGTAACCTTCTCATCCTATCAAATTGCATAGTTAACTTATCATTGCAACTGCTAGGTGTATTAGAGTAGATCACTGCTTATGAGGTTCACTTGCATTGTTTTGGTGGAGTGTTAGGTACTATTGATAATGCACTCCATGATACAACTCCATAGAAATTTTACACACACAAACCATAAATTAGAAATATGAATCCAAACCTAAGGTCAAAACAAAATGGCAAGAACTTTGATGCACCACTAACTTTATGGATTCCCAAAACTAAATTGTTTTGCTTTCACTAGATCTAGCTCTGAAAATATTTTTTGACAAGTATAAATAATCCTATAATCAAGAAACAATTAGTGCCTCAAATTATGATAAAATGGAGGCTCACAAAGCAAAGAGGAAAAGGATATGCATTTCACTCCAAGTAGAATCTTTTGTGGATATTTTGTAACATTTTACCTACAAGTAGAATATCTAAAGAATATTCCTAAGAATATTTTGTTGTTTTAAAATATTACGCGGACCTCTAGTTTGTTATAATAATTAAATTAAATAAAATAGGCACCAAATAAAGTCTTGGTGTTTCCTTCCTACACTCCATGTGGTATATTGATTAAGGTAAACTCAAACAACCTCAAGTGTCGATAAATAAGAGGAGGTGCATGGTGAGGTATGTTGCTTCCATGATGAGCCAGTAGGTTTCAAACTTGGGGAAATAGTTGTGCATCCATTGTTATCTAAACATGCCCAGATTATTACATCCACCACCCACCTCAACTTTGGTGTAGGAGTTGAAAACTTGTACTCAAACTCGCATAGAATGACAAGTGTGCTCTTCAACTTGCTATTGGTGTGAGTGTGACATCCTCAAAATTTAAACTAGTTTATTGTGAGTGGAAATATGAGGATGAAGTCTATGCATAGAATTTAGAGAGCTTGGTTAGGGCTTCTACATTTGGTTGATTGTAGTCCTAGAAGGTATTTTATGAGCTTTACCAAAAGCTATTTTGCCTTTTTTATATCTAAAAATAAAAATCTTGCTTTAAAAGTAATAAAATAAATTGCAATGGAGCTGAGAAATCTTGATGAAACACCTACTAAAGGCATTAAATTTCTTTCGAATCAGGATAATTTATCCAACATATTTGTAGATATTAGAGGACCAACTGACACTCCATATGAAAATGGTGTTTTCTACATGAGACTGGATCTAACTCCTTGAAGTTACTGAAGAACATTAAATGTGATGTTGCTATGGAAACTCCCTCCAATCAACTAGTACAAATATATTTTCCACTATGTTGGCTTGGCATGACATATGTAGTTGATTCTCAATATTATTGTGTCATAGTTACCCTACATTAACAATAGAAAAATAGCTTTAGGTATTGTTTCCCATTCTATATAAATAGTATCCAAATAATTGATATGTGACCATTTGGAATCCTTGCACTCATGGGAAATTATTTCATTAGACCATTGTAAGCATTTGGATTTTTAAACATCACAAAAATTTTGATAGATATGAAGAAATTAAGGGATGCGTTTTCCACTAGTATTTATGGCACTAAAATAATAATGGTAGTGATATATTTTATCTATGGGAGGGGCCATGGGATGCAAAAGAAACATCAACATCACTGAGGAATGATGAATAGGTAGAAGACAAGGTCTCACTAGCGTAGTAAGTTCACCTATGAACTCAACCATGAAGGTGTCCCCCTTAATGGAGTCAAGGGTTTAAACCCCTTGTAGTCTCATAGTATCAAAAGTCGAAAATGATAGATTCATTTTCTCATGAAATTTTGGTCAATAGAGAAGACTTTGCATGAAGGGTGAAGAAGATGGTGCCATGGATATTGTAGAAGATTCAATCAAGAATATTTTTCAATAAAAAATGTTTATGGATAGACAAATGGAGGGGCATGATGATGGCGGTGGCTCATATGTATCATTGGTTGAGGAGAATCCAACCATTCTAAAATTTCTAAAAATTCAAAAATCACAAAAATTGGATTCTAGAGGCTATGATTTGTACTTCCTATCAATAAAGGTGGTGATGGTGTATTGGCTAGACCTGTGTTTCCCATGATTATTTGAAATCTTATAGCAATAGTATATCCAAGGTTGACTGAACATGTTGTATGAGTTTTGACTATGGAGGAAGCTCAAGGAAGATGAGGGCCACAAATATTTCTAGCAGTTGAATAATTGGGCACCAATGAGATGCATTTAAAATGGGGTTAGCAGTATGCAGACATGGAAAAAAATTCTTATCAGGAGACTGATATCAATTCAATAGGCTTTAAATAAAATATCTTGAATGCCATTTAGAATTCTTTTGAAGTGCTCAAAAGTTGACTCCATTTCTTGCATACCTTGTAGCTACATCCATGTGCAGAAGGGATGTTGTTTTGATGCATCTAGAATAAGAGATAAAAATTGGCCAAGCCTAGACAATACATGTCTTTGAACATATGTTTTATGAGTAGAAGTATGAGAAACAATCCTATCACACTGGTTTGAAATGTTCAATCGCTAAAATATGCTAGCTAAGATAGTAAGAGTAGTGATCATAGTAGGTAGGACCAAATGATATAGATGGAGTTGTATTGATGCATGCATTTAGGTTGAGTGGTGTATTCAGGCTCCAACAAGGATATGTCAACAATTGGTATCCTTGGGGTAATCAAAGAATTAAAACAAATATAAAAGTAAGAATCTTCTAGGGATTATTTTATTCTATGGATAGAGGAGGGTATTGATCTAGTACAATTGTATTCCATAAAAATACCACATATGATAGAAATAGAGAGCACAACAATGACTATAAAATAGAAAAGAGTAGGAAGGGATAGGAGGAATTTCCATGAATGAAATTCCCCCTCATAGGGCATAATAAACCTACTTTGATACTAACTAATATGGTTAACTGATATTACAATTTTGAATCAAAGTCAAATTCTTTTTATTGATTATTTTTTTATATAAATAATACAATATGTGAATAGGCATGATTCAAGATATACCTTTGCAGTAGATTTTCATAAAATTATTTAGTGTAATTATTAATTTATAATTAATAATAAATAAGGAATTTAATTGAATTTTTACATTAATAAATTGTAGCTTTATCATAGTGGCCTTCATGAGTTCTAAATATTATTTTTTAGAATATCTTATGACTTGATTCATATTTCATAATATAATGATCTTAGATCTAATTTATTCAAATACTTAGTATCATGTAATTCACCTAGAATTTTGTTAATAAATAGAGTAGGAAATTTTATTCATGCCTCTAAAATCAATACACAGTGTAAAGTGAAAAATGAAAACAACAAAGCAGTAGATAACATAATAAACAAAAACACTTATTGCATAAATGAAGACAATAATATTGTGGGGGAGCCTTGATCTCCAATGTTACAATATGATTTTGTATTGATACAATTATTACAAATCTAGGGTTTAGAAACCCCTATTCACGAGTGAACATATGGTGTCTTATGTATCATATTTTGCTCCAAACAAGTTTGCAAGTGGGTTTGTGTATCCCTACGGGACCACCTTAGCTGCAACAACTTCCAAAAATGTGGTTCCTACTCTTGCAAATAGAATACAAAATTAAAGGGGTTAATAGTACCTATAATGGCTCCACCATGTGAGGCCCTATGAATGGTAAAAAATCTACAAAAACCTAATGCTACAATGTTAAAATATAAAATAAATGTAGAAACATGAAGTAGTACAAAAAATATCTCACCTTGTCAAGAAAATGGATGCGATGTTGATCCATACTCCTATTTTTGTGTTCAAAAGTCACACGAACGCCCGAAAGAACCCAAGGGATTTTGGACTACAAATAGGCTACAATAAATACCTAGAGATATTCGGTGATGACTGTGAATGCCCAAAATCATTTCAAGAATGCTCAAAAATGTTCTATGAACTTTGGGTAGCATTCGAGGGTGGATGGGAGTGAGGCTGAACCTGATCTGGTTTACAAGGGTTTTACGATTATAGAGATGGAAGGTGCAATGGTGGCAACAAGGTATGACAAATCTACCCTTGATCATGTTAGGGTTTTTATGACACCAAGAGGTGGTCAAGATTAAAACATGATGAAGAGTTGATATTAAACTTGGGCATGTGACCTGGATTAAAAAGGATGGGCAGTTGAGATTAAGTCGTGGCAAATGGCTAGTATTTATTCACATAAATACATATATATTTATTAAATATATAAATATAAATATAAAATATTAATATTTATGTATATATTAAATAAACACATATATATAGTGAATGGATGACAAGTGGCTAGATTTTGGTGTCTACAGATGCCCCTTTTTGTATTGTCTTGCGTGAAACACATTGCGGTGCAAAAATACAATACACCTGGTTTGGTATGGTGAAGCAACTTTCTTTCCTTGGAGTGCAAATAAGATCTTGAAGAAAAAGAATTTTTTTGTGTAGCTTACCCCCTCAATTGGAAAATGAGTGAAAAATGAGTCTCACGAGCCAATTGATAGAATTATGGGTAATAATGCAGGTGAATGGTGTAAGTGCAAGTGTATGATGTAAATGCGGATGATATGAATGATGTAAATTGATGTCATTTTTTCCCCAATGGAGAAAAGAGTTTTTATCAAGTGTATATTTATGCGTAGTCGTTATACACATCATTAATTCTCAATGAATTTGTCAATCCAGGGCAGTGTACAAGGCTATCTACGAAAGAAGGGGTGAACAGGGTTATAACTTAGGTCAATCTAGAGCAACAGGTCTTATTGGTGAAACCGATTGTGTGGGGGATTTAGGACATTCCTATCTCTAAATTGCATGAATTAAACCTTAATCTAAGTTGCAAAAATGGAAACTAATCATTAACTATAGAAATGAAATCCTAATTACAATTGCAGAATGAGACCTAATTATGTTGCAAAAATAATAGTTGCAGAATTAGAAGTCTGATTATAATTGCGGAAAGGAAATCTATTTACTTTTGCAGCAATGGAAACCTACTTATAGCATGGAAATGAAACCCTGTCAAGGCTCTGTAATAGAAGGTTGTCAATCTTCTGTGCAGGGGTTGACAACAAACACATAAAATGCAAGAAATTACAAAAAATAGTAAATTCTAGAAATGACAATCTGCAATAAATTGAAAGCTTTGTTGAAAGTGGGGATTACAACCAAACCATTAATCACAAAACATAAAATAAGCTAAGATTGCAAATATCATTAGTTGTTTACAAAGGAATGAAATGACAAGTTCTACAACTCATTTAGCTACAGCAAAATCAGAATAAAAACCTACTGTTAGTCCTCCTCCTAGGTCCGGAAGTGGCCAGCCTCCTTGTCCGGAAGAAGGTATGAGTCTCTCTCTCTCTAGATCTTACTCACACTCATTTACAAGCAATATGAAATAGAAATAGTACACTTTATTGATTCAAGAACATGATTACAATAATTCTACTGAAAACCTGTTACAGGACTATAACAGTCACTTTTCTAGTTATTGCCTATTTTCTACTTTCTACTTTCTCTATCTTCTATCTCCACTCTCTCTACTACTACTAGCTCAACCTGAACGGGAGCCATATTTATAGATGTCCTAAGATCTACTAACAAGTTGAGAATATCTCAAAAGATCTAATCCTATTATGCTGCAACAATTCCTGGTTTTATCCTAGAAGAAGATCAAACTTGATCTTTCCATAAATGGTGGCTTTGGTCGGCAAGGACGGCAAAGTCAGATCTGAGATATTTTCCCTTACCCTTTTCAATATTTATTTCCCTTTTTCCAGCGTCAAAATTCGGTCAACAAGTCAAAAAGCACATTCTATTTTCATTCCGAAGATAAGTGGCTCATTTCGAAGATACTGCAATTCTCATTCCGAAGATCCGCTCATTCCGAAGACACTGTGTTTTCTCATTTCGAAGATATCTGTTCATTCCGAAGAGACTTCGGAATGAACAAATGTGGGCTCCTTAAATGATTTCCTCTACATTTCTCATGTGGGTTACTTCTCAGGATCAGATTCCAATGGTCTTCATCTCTTTCCATATGTGAATTCCATGCCTTGCCATTCATTGGCAGCTGGCTGGAATTTACATGGGAAAACCCAATTTTTGTTGCACAGTAATAGTTTGCTTGCACTGTTGCCAGATTTAGGTAAAATAAATGCTTGAGACATATCAAAACATGATTAGTGAAATGCTGCTATCAACCTAAGCATATCTCATTTAGCAAGTCATAACAAAACAACATAAAACTTATGCAAAAAGCTGTAAAAATTAGAATATAGTATTTCAGATACATTTATCATGCAAATAGTTAATACACAACATATTGAATTAACTTAACTAGCATATTAGATTAAACATAAGAGTTTATAGGCAATTTTAGTGTTCAAAACATGTTATGATTGAGGCATTTCCAGGCCTCATCATTTTCCCCCCAACTTATATTGATGCATGTCCTCATGCATTCTGTTGGGCTATGGAATCACATATGTCCATGGTCAAATTCCATGACCTGTAGAACAATTTCTTGCCTATATAATATCCCCTGTTCTCCTGAAGGGTTTTGAGCCATTCTTCAAATTGTTCATCAGGTTGGGCATCTTCTTCAAAGTAGAATGGAACTAGAGTGATGATGGTTGGAGGCCTAAATCTGAGACCTATCCAATTATGTTGCATGATTTCAATCAACTCGTATTACTCCTTTTGCCCTTCTTTTGGACCATTCTAAATTGATGGGGGAGATGGGTTCTCTTTTCTGTAAAGACATGGAAATTTCAACCCATCTCGTTTCTATAGATCGATAATGCTGGCATAAAATTGTCATTACAAAAATTTTGGAATCTGTTCACACAGATCCCTCAAGTTTGTCAAGTACATTCTCTTCACATCATCCCTGTTCATCATGGTGAAGTGTTGTCCGGTGATAATTGGGTGATTTGGCTGAATTGCTCGACTAACAATTCAGCTCTTGTTTCAATATCTTTATTCTGCCTTTTCTGTTGGTCCCAATAAAATTGATTTCGCAAGGTGGACATGAATGCCCTCAATTGAACATCTCCAATGTAGATTTGAGGATGAAATTCTACTTCTTCTGGAATAAAGAAGCTATGTAAAAATAGTTCACATAGGAGATTTTTTTGCTCAATAGGGCTATCAAAATATGCTTCCAAGAAATCTCAGGTGGTGTCCAATTTATATGGGAGACCTCGAGCTAATCCTCATGACCTCGCCATCTGAGGTATTTCTCCTTCAGAATAAGACTAGTAAAATCTGGTCGGCCGTCTGAATTGGACTAAAAATTCAGCAATTTGACATAAATCAGACACCTTTTCTTTTAATGCCCGAATCTCTGTTTCCTTGGCCTCTAGCTGTTTTCCTTCTAATTTGAATTTTTTAGTCTTAGTGGCAAGCTTCTCATATCTAATCACCCAACTGGCTATGTCTGCATTGTATTGTTCTAGGGACATAGTATTAGGTGGTCTGACTATAGGTGGAACTCTAGGTAGCAGATCTACTTGAACCCCTTTTTCTGCCACTTCTACTGGTTGATCATCTATCAATAATTCTACCTGTACCCCCTTATCTGCTATTTCTATTGGGTTGTCATCAGATAGTAATTCCACTTGCACCCCTTATCTGCTATTTCTACTGATGGTGTAATAGTTTGAAATATAGGGACATCAATAGAAGTACTTACTTGATCTACCGTTCTGTGCCTGGTGACTCATCTCCAATATTTTTTGCTATGCTTTTTGCCAATCTGGAAGCATCTTCGTAATGAAAGGGTGCTTCGAATGATAAGGCAAATCTTCATAATGAAAGGGTGCTTCTTCGTAATGACACCTATGTCATAACCTCATTAGAAGTCAATCTCCCTAGATAAATCTTCAAGCAATTGAGCTAAATCGTCCTCATCATTGGATACAATTTTTTTTTCAAGATGACAAACTTTCTTTCAATGGTCATTCCAATTGTAAAGCTTCATTTCGAAGACAAATCGTCATTCCGAAGACAAAGCTTCATTTCAAAGACAAAGTGCAACATTCATTCTACTGTCATTTCGAAGACAATTTCAATCCGAAGACAATACAACAATTAGTCTGAAGAAGATAGCAGGCACTATTTTTGGCATTCTTGTTTCGAAGATTAGGTAGAAATCAATATTCTCATTCTCAAAACATGTTTTAAGTATGCCAACTCTTATGGATACCTTTTATGCTAATGGTTAATTGTTATATACTATATACCAATCATTTACAATGAAGAAATGTAAGAAATATATACCTGATTAAAACAAGTTAATGCAAGTTTTTGAAAGATGACTGCTTTTGTTGATGTTCTGCTGAGATTTTCTGCAATATTTCAAAACAAGTGCAGTTGGTGAATTTGTACAATGATGGTTCAAAAATTTTCAAGGTTATGCATGCCAAAAAACTGGTTTTCATGCATACCAACCCAATAGTGCCTTAGAAAAGGTTTTCACTGCTGAGTTATTCATTTTTCTCTCTTTTTTTATTTATTTTACCTCTCCTTTTCTCTTTTTTTTTTTTTTCTTTTTTTCTTGATTCTTTTTTCTTGATTCTGACTATGCCCATGAAGGAATTCATGATTTCCCTGAAATCATGCCCATGAAGGAATTCATAATCAAAATTTATTCATCTTTTTGTTTTCTGCTTTTTTTATTTTTTTGTATTTTTCTATTTTTTTCTTGAAATCCATGATCATGTTGATTGTTTTGAAGTGGAAGAGGAAATTTCTTCCACCTGTTGTGTATCCAAACTGTCAAGCTGCTGCAAGAATTCCTCTTTAGTCAGAGGTGTATGGTACACCCTGAGGCGATGTCCATTCACTACCAACTTTCTCTGTGACCCATCAATAGGAGATAAACGAGTTGCTCCATTGTCAAATACCTCTTCAATCCGGTAAGGTCCAAGCCATCTAGTTCTCAGCTTTCTAGGGAAGTCCTCATAGCGAGAATCAAATAGTAAAGCCCAATCTCCTTGTTGAAGTTTCCTCTATTGAATGTGACTGTCATGCCACATCTTCCTCTGCTCCTGAATTACTTCACTTTGGTGCAGAGCATCCAACCTAAGTTCATCCAATGCATTCAGCTACGGAATCCTATCTCGTCTGTGCCCGTGACAATTCAATTCCAATTTCCAATGTTGTGCACAGTGTTAGTAGCTCAAATTCAATAGGTAAGAGGGGCTTTTTACCAAAGACTAGTTCATAAGGTGTGAATCCAGGTAGTGGATTTCCAAGTAGTATTGTAAGCCCACACTACTTCAGGTAATTTATCTAGCCAGTTTCTCCTATGAAAAGCTACTATTTTTGTTAAGATTCGTTCTAGTTCCCTATTTGTTACCTCAACCTGGCCATTTGCTTGTGGGTGATAAGGTGATGATTTTCTATGTTTGATTTCATATAATTCTGTAAATGCCTCAATGACTTTAGATGCAAATTGGGGTCCTTGGTTTGTGGTGATAGACCGGGAGCTCCAAATCTCTAAAAAATCTGAGTATACAAGAAATCAGCGACCTTCTCTTCACGAGCATGTTTGAAAGCACGCACCTCTACCCACTTTGTCAAGTAATCAGTGCATACTAGAATATGCACCTTTCCTTGAGAAGGTGGATCAATAGGTCCTACAAAATCAAGCCCCCACCTCTCAAATGGCTCTAAAACCAATTGAGGCTGCAGTGGCATTTCATTTGTATGAGTGGGTTTCCCCATTCTTTGGCATGCATCACAATGCTCGATGTACTTTTTCACATCCTTGTGAAGAGATGGCCAATAATATCCTGTCCCTAAGATTTTCCTAATTGTGCTTTTTACAGAGTAGTGTCCACCCGAGGGTTCATCATGACAAGCCCTAAGGATATCATACACCTCATCCTTTCGGATGCACCTACGTAACACATGGTCGGACTGCACTTAAAAAGTATACCCTTAATCCATTCAAAAGAAGAACTCTGTTTGATCAATTGTTTTTTCTGTTTTGAAGTGAAATGTGGAGGAACTTTCCCTGTGACCAAGTAATTGGCTATATCTGCAAACCAAGGTGATTGGACTGATATAGCAAATAATTTTTCATCAGGAAAGGTGTCTTCAACTAATTCCCCTTCATCTGTGTTCTGTAATCTGGACAAGAAATCTGCTACAACATTAGCTTTTCCTGGTTTGTTGATTATAGTGATATCAAATTCTTGTAGCAACAATAACCAACGAATAATTCTTGCACTTACCATAGGCTTATTCATCAAATACTTAATGGTTGTGTGATCTGTGTGAATAAATATTTGATAACTTGTGATGTAATGCCTAAATTTGTTGATGGCATAAATTACTGCCAAGAATTCTTTCTCAGTTGTGGTATAATTTTTCTCAGCTCCTGTCAAATTCTTGCTAATGTAGTAGATGGCATAGTGTTCACCATTGTCAATTTGTCCTAATTCTGCTCCAATTGCAGTATTGGAAGCATCAGCCTGTATGTGAAATGGTAATGTCCAATTAGGTCCTCTTAACATAGGTGGAGTTACTAATTTCTCTTTCAGAGCTTCAAATGATTCTTGACACCTTGCAGTCCAGGAAAATTTAGAATCTTTAGTCAATAGGGCAAACATGGGATTGGCTATTGTGCTAAAGCTGGGAATAAACCTGCGGTAAAAACCAATGTGTCCTAGGAAGCTTCTGACATCAGTCTGAGTTTTAGGAGGAAGAAGATTCTTGATAATTTCCACCTTCTTTGGATCAACTTGGATCCCTTGAGGAGAGATGTGATGACCAAGAACTATTCCTTCCTCCATCATCATAAAACATTTTTCTGGATTCAAGGATAACTGGTATGTTTCATAGCGAGTTAAAACTTTGTCAAGGTTTTCTAATGTAAAGTCAAAAGTCTGTCCACATACTGTGAAATCATCCATGTATATCTCAACACTGTTGGTAGTCAGATCAAAAAAAATTGCTAAGACCGCTCGCTGAAATGTTGTTGGGGCATTACACAAACCAAAAGGTAAAACCCTATAGGCAAATGTTCCCCATGGACAGGTAAAGGTTGTTTTCTCTTGATCTTCGGTGCAATCTGAATTTGATTATATCCACTAAATCCATCAAGAAAACAAAAGTATTTCTTTCCAGCAAGGGTATCTAACACCTGATCTATGAAAGGTAATGGAAAATGGTCTTTGTATGTCACTTTATTCAGCTCTCTATAGTCTACACATACTCTCATTTTTCCATTTTTCTTAGGAACTATAACCAATGGAGAGACCCACTCGGCTATCAAAAATTGGGTAAATGAATCCTACCTCCAAAAGTTTTTCAATTTCTTCCTTTACAATATCCCTTAGGGCAGGATTCAATCTTCTCTGGGGTTGTCTTACCGGCTTGACTTCTTCAAGATAAATTCTGTGGGTGCATATATCAGGGTGAACTCCTGACATATCTTTATAGTCCCAAGCAAAAGCATGAACATGCTTCGCAAGACAGCTATCAATTTTTCTTCCTCTTCCCTAGTAAGCCACTCGTAAATGTTCAAAAATTTGCCTGGTTGGACTTCTATTTGTTTTGTATTTGGAAGGACTGAATTCACTTCTTCATACCTGGTGATTAGGGAGTTAAGAGGACATTGCTGAGATGGGAGGAAATAAGAAGTTTCTGTTTCATTACTTCCCGATGGAAGCATATCCTGTATGGAACAGTGAGAAGGAAAAATCAGGTGATGGTGCCACCCATGTGGTAGTGAAACAGAGTTTTCCTATGATAGTACAGATGGTTCACCTTCAAAATTTTGGTTCTCCTCATTCCTTAACAATTGATGGATATTTATTGCTTCCTCTTCTAACCCTTGTTCATGCAGAACATTCATTAGGATAGTTTCATTTTCTAAATTTTTTGTGTCATGGAGGTCTTCTGTGTGTTCCCTTACTACCAAGGTGGCTAGTGTGGAAATAACCTCCTCTGATTCTTCATCTGAATCAGGAAACCATAACTGACCTAAAAAATTGCTGGAGGGTCTTGCAGGAGGATACAAAGAGATCTATTTTAGATCAATACCATTTGAAATAGTCATTTTTCTAGATCTACAGTCTATGAAGGCTGTTGCAGTTGCAAGCCAAGGTCTTCCCAAAATGATGGGATATCCATGTGCTGAATTTCTTGGTTGTAAAACCAAAAAATCTGTAGGGAATTCCCAAGAAGAAACTTCTATAGGAACATCTTCAATGATACCTTCAGGTTTTGCAACTGACCTATCAGCCATTTCTAAAACTGTAAATGTGGGGCTGAGATGTTTGAGCTATAATTGTTTCATTATATCCTTGGTCATGACATTTATTGCAGCTCCTAGATCTACTAAGACATTTGATATTGGTACTGAACCTATGGTAACTGTGATAACTGGACTTCTGGGTCACTATACTTTGGAGGTACTAGTTTTCCGGACAAGAGATCAACTATCTTTCCTTCAACCTGAATAGTCTTGGGAAATGCTTTCTTTTTTCTTCCTGCTCTTCTAATGCACAAATCTCGGATAGTACTTTTAATCATTGGTATATCCTTAATGGCTTGCAATAAGGGCAATGATATAGTTAACTTTTTAAGTTCCTTGACCAGGTCTGACTCAGAATTTTTTGCTGTGGTATTGAATCTTTCAGGATATGGAATTATCCTTGATGAAGGTAATTGTTCTGCCCGTGGTTCTATTTTTTCTTCTTCTTTCTCTATTGTTGGTTTAACTCTAACTCGGTTCCAAAGGTTCTTGCTCTTCATTTTCCTTGCTTTTATTTGAAACAGGTTCAGGTACAACTTTTCCTGAACGAAGTTGGATGTTACTACAATCAATAACATTTATTTCAACATTTTCTTCAGCTTTAGCCACATAGACAGGGGATGCCTGTCTCATGCTGTTTGGATTAGTGACTGATTGAGCTAGAAGTTGAGGTTGTTTCACCTGTTGTGTTTGTTGTGGTTGGTTCTATTTTTCTTGAAAATTTTGATTAGGTGCAGGCAACAAATGCTGATTTTGACCTTGATTTCTTTGCTGCCTTGGATAGGACTGGTATTGTTGATTCCACTGTGGTTGATTTTGCATCCAATGTGGATTAGTCTGATTCTGATTCTAGGATGGGTTGTTTTGATTCCATGATGGGTTGTTTTGATTCCATGATGGGTTATTCTGATTCTGATTCTAGGCTGAATTACTCCAATTTGTTTGTGGCCATTCTTGGGAATTTGTCCATTGAGGATAATTCCAAGGACGTTGGGGTGGTTCTGATTGTCCCCAAGGCATAGTCCAGGGATTATGCCCCCAATTTGTAGGAAAATGAGGGGGATTTTGGTATTGAGAGAAATTTCCCCCTTGTTTTGGTCCAACATAGTTGAGTTCCTCAGTCTGATTTTCTAACACAGTTTTGAGTTGTGGTAGCGGTGGCATTTATCAGTTGAATGCTTCTTTGAACAGATACTACAAATGGTTGAGATAGATGTCTTATTCAAAGGACATTCCTGCAAAGCATGTTTATTTCTACATCTTGGGCAATAAATTGCCAAAGGTTCTAGTGGTTTTTGCTTTTGCGGACATTTCCCCCAAAGTTGTGTTTAATTGCACTAGAATATCAGTTTTAAAATTTGCAAGTTCCTCTATTAGGTCCTTCACATCAATGCCATTTGTACTCTTTTTTCTTCTTCCCTGCTTATTGCGAGAGTAATTCCTGTAGAGACCCACAATTTCCTCATTACTGAGAGTATTTACATCCCCTTTTCCCATCAAATCCAATACTTCTCTGGATTCATCTTGTAATCCTCTCAAAAATATGGTTTTACATAACTCTGGTTCTACAAGTCCACATCTCCTTTGAACAAAGGAGAACCTATCAAGATAGTCTTCTAATGTTTCATCATCTTCCTGTTTAATCCTGAATAACTCATCTTTCCTGTTCCTTACACGGCAATACTCCTGATATTTGTCTAAAAACACAGTTTCCATTTGATCCCAAGTTCGGATGGAATTTGGCTCTAAGCTCATGAACCAACGTAATGCTGAGTCCTTGAGTGTTGAGGGAAAGACCTTAAGTTTTTGATTGTCATTTACATAATCATAGGTTTGACACACTACCTTGAATTCAAACAAAAACTGATCAGGATCTTCAGATACAACACCTCGGAAGGTTGGAAGTACTGAAGGTGAAATGGTTTTCATGGGAGAGTTTTGTGTTGGATTCAAACGGATAGGATATTCAAATGTTCTGGAAGGTTGGGGCATATCCTGATCATCTCCTTCATTATGGACATAGCCATGTTGGCCATCTCTATCTAGATTGCCTCCCTCTGCCATAGTTTCTTGTTCCTTAGTTAAACCTATCCAAATTTCTCTCTCAAGAGGTCCAAGATCCTCTGTTGATAATGAGTCTGATGATTCTTCTTTCTTAGGATGTTCTAATGATGATGAGACTGGTGATTTTCCTTTCTCAGAATGTTCTAATGATGGTGAGACTAGTGATTTTTCTTTCAATATTTTTGGTAATTCAAACACAGGTGATTCACCCCTTAGGCGTGAAGATCTCCTTAATGGAACAAGCCAGGGATCCTTTTGGGTAATTCTACCTTTTTCATCCCTAGACTTACTCATTCATGTTTACTCTTAAATGACATAAATTATAGGTCAATAGTTGTTACTTTAACCAATTGTTCTATTCAGATTTTATCCTGAATCTTCACAGCTTGGTCTAATTAACAGCTATTGGACTGTTATCACCTTCTAGCAACACAATTCCCCGAAAACGGTGCCAAAATGATGCGTAGTCATTATACACATCATTAATTCTCAATGAATTTGTCAATCCAGGGCAATGTACAAGGCTATCTATGGAAGAAGGGGTGAACAGGGTTATAACTTAGGTCAATCTAGAGCAACAGGTCTTATTGGTGAAACCGATTGTGTGGGGGATTTAGGACATTCCTATCTCTAAATTGCATGAATTAAACCTTAATATAAGTTGCAAAAATGGAAACTAATCATTAACTGTAGAAATGAAATCCTAATTACAATTGCGGAATGAGACCTAATTATGTTGCAGAAATAACAGTTGCAGAATTAGAAGTCTGATTATAATTGCAGAAAGGAAATCTATTTACTTTTGCAGCAATGGAAACCTACTTATAGCATGGAAATGAAACCCTGTCAAGGCTCTGTAATAGAAGGTTGTCAATCTTCTATGCAGGGGTTGACAGCAAAACATAAAATGCAAGAAATTACAGAAAATAGTAAATTCTGGAAATGACAGTCCGCAATAAATTGAAAGCTTTGTCTGAAAGTGGGGATTACAACCAAACCATTAATCACAAAACATAAAATAAGCTAAGATTGCAAATATCATTAGTTGTTTACAAAGGAATGAAATGACAAGTTCTACAACTCATTCTCGCCATAACAAAATCGGAATAAAAACTCGTTGTTAGTCCTCCTCCTAGGTCCGGAAGTGGCCAGCCTCCTTGTCCAGAAGAAGGTATGAGTCTCTCTCTCTCTAGATCTTACTCACACTCATTTACAAGCAATATGAAATAGAAATAGTACACTTTATTGATTCAAGAACATGATTACAATAATTCTGTTGAAAACCCATTACAGGATTGTAACAGTCACTTTTCTAATTATTGCCTATTTTCTACTTTCTGCTTTCTCTATCTTCTATCTCCACTCTCTCTACTACTACTAGCTCAACCTGAATGGGAGCCATATTTATAGATGTCCTAAGATCTACTAACAAGTTGAGAATATCTCAAAAGATCTAATCCTATTATCGTCGCAACAATTCCTGGTTTTATCCTAGAAGAAGATCAAACTTGATCTTTCCATAAATGGTGGCTTTGGTCGGCAAGGACGGCAAAGTCAGATCTGAGATATTTTCCCTTACCCTTTTCAATATTTATTTCCCTTTTTCCAGCGTCAAAATTCGGTCAACAAGTCAAAAAGCACATTCTATTTTCATTTCGAAGATAAGTGGCTCATTCCGAAGATACTGCAATTCTCATTTCGAAGATACTGCATTTCTCATTCCGAAGATCCGCTCATTTCGAAGACACTATGTTTTCTCATTCCAAAGATATCTGTTCATTCCGAAGAGACTTCGAAATGAACAAATGTGGGCTCCTTAAATGATTTCCTCTGCATTTCTCATGTGGGTTACTTCTCAGGATCAGATTCCAATGGTCTTCATCTCTTTCCATATGTGAATTCCATGCCTTGCCATTCATTGGCAACTTGGCTGGAATTTACATGGGAAAAACTAGCTTTTTGTTGCACAAGTAATAGTTTGCTTGCACTGTTGCCAGATTTAGGTAAAATAAATGCTTGAGACATATCAAAACATGATTAGTGAAATGCTGCTATCAACCTAAGCATATCTCATTTAGCAAGTCATAACAAAACAACATAAAACTTATGCAAAAAGTTGTAAAAATCAGAATATAGTATTTCAGATACATTCATCATGCAAATAGTTAATACACAGCATATTGAATTAACTTAACTAGCATATTAGATTAAACATAAGAGTTTATAGGCAATTTCAGTGTTCAAAACATGTTATGATTGAGGCATTTCCAGGCCTCATCATATATATAAATGAATTTTATTTTTGTCCCAACAGAAAAGGGATTTTTGCCAAATGTAGATGTATGATGAATGATGTAAATGAATGCTATTTTTTCCCCAACAAAAAAAGGGATTTGTGCCAAATTTATATGTATGATGTGTGATGTGAATGATGTATCCTAATGTGGGAACTCAGAATCAAATTTAGTTGCCCCAAGTTTGGTGTGATTCCATGCTATTGGAAAACATGTCAATTTGTGTCGTTGAAATGCAAAGTGATGAAAATACAAAAATAAAAGGAGTTAACCCTTTTAGGGCTAGCTAGTGACTATAGGATAACTACATCAATTGAAATCAATAAACCTAGGCAAGGAATATGTTTGTGATGACTATCAAAGTAAAAGAAATGTTGAGATGTGATTTATCCGTGTTTCAAGCCCCACAAACAAGGCCATCAATGATAGCTTTTTGAGCAAGTTAACTTGGGCATAGTCTCACTTGAGAAATTAGTGACTTGAAATGATTTTATATTTGAAAAAAATTATGTTTAATGATGATGGACAAGTTTCCTTATGGTGATTTACTCATATTTCCAAATTGCATGGACAACCAATCACTGCAATCACCAAGTGAATAGAGTAGACCACAAGATACGAGGTTCACTTGATATCATACATGAATTTGGAAAAATTTTAATGAAAATGCAATGGTTTATGAATTTGGAATAAGAATTTGATGATGAATAATGCATTGATTATTGGATTGCATGATTTTGTAAAATTTTGCATTTTTTTGTAGTGTTTTTTAAGCAATTTTGAATGATTATGCAACTTCTTGGTCGCAAACAAAAGTTACCTACCCAAATCAATCCATGTTATCACAAAGAGTGGTGAAATAATGGAGTGGATAATTAGAATTATGAATGTGGTCATTTTATGAAAATTTTGACTATTTTTATGCATTTTCTAGTTTGTAAGGTGATTTTACGACTTTTGGTTACAAGCAAAAATTAAGTTCCCAAATCGGTTTGGATTTTCACAAAATATGATATGATGATGGAATGAATGCATGGATGCAATATGGAAGTATTTTGGGAGGGAAAGCTATATTTTGGGGCCCTTTCTCACCTTTATCAAAGTTTTGAATCTAAACACCAGCTAGCATTCATGTCTAGATAAATGCAGGCAAGTGTTTGTTATGCTACGAACATTGGTGAGCATTTGGGGCACCAAGAAAATGCCCATGGGCATTTTAGTATGCTCAAAAAAATATATAAAAGAACTTCATGGGCTAAATTGGTTTCATTCTTGTATTCATAAGTTTCAAAAGTTGTGTCTGAAGGAGAGTGAGTGAGTGGAGTGAGGTGGAGTGAAGGCCATGGCAATGGAGGGAGTAGATGCAACAGTAGGAACAGAGATGCAAGTGGTTGACATAAGTGCCCTTGGCATGCTTTTTTGGACTTGTGCAAAAAAAAATTGAAATATGCAATGAATGTGACATTAATGTGCTTTCATTGTGTATGTATTATGTTGTAGTTGAGGATCTTGGAGGCTCAACATCGGTTCTCACCCCTCATACCAGGGATGAGAAATGCATTATGGGACGAGAATTGGAAGTGGTTTGAGGTCATGGGGCTGGTTGGAGCTGCTCAAATTTATGTGGTGAGGGTTGATGAGTGGTATCTCTCTACCTTGGAAAAGATATGGGATCTAGATAGAGGTAAATTTTAGCTCCCTACTGGTGAGGTGATAGTGACACTCGAGGATGTATACCACATTATTCGAGTGCCAGTGAAGGGGTTACATGTCGAGGTTAGAAATTATAAGAAGCATGAAATCATCTAGAACTTTGGAGATCAATGGAAAAGTGTGAGTGGGAAAGGTGGAGGGATCATGTACTTAGCCATGTATGCCAAGGAGTTAGAGGCATTTCCCACCTTGGTCATGATCCTGTTTATCAACATAGTGGCACCTAACAACACTGAAAATCAGTTCCCATAGAATATTATTAGGCTAATGTATGATATATAATGAGCCTCAGGTTTATGCATGGGCACCTTCTTTGCTAGCTCAGACGTACCTAGAGATGTATGAGGTGAGGAGGTAGGGGTGAAAGGGACTGGGTTGTAGTGTATTACTATATTTTTAGGGCTAGGAGCACTTCAATGTAGCTCACCCTATGGACCTACCTAGTGATGCATGGGATGGGGAGAAACCCTATGGTTTAAGATGGTGGGTTCATAGTGACCAAGATTATAGAGATCTATAGGTAAGGTTGACACATAATCTAGTGTATTGGAGACCATGGTGAGGTGCTATTTGGACTAGTTATAGGGAGTAGTTTGTTGGTCCGACTTTCATACACACCCTATGAAGAATGAGCACAAAACTCTGATAACACTTATACGGGATAAATCCCACTCACTTTAGGATCTAGCTGGTTATCCAAGGTGTGAGTTACAGAGTCGGGTCGAATGTCAATTCACTCTTTTTTGCTTCTGGAATAGATTTCAATATGGACTGTCCTGTACCTTACAACGGGCTCACTCGAACTTGCTCAGTAATGTTCAGAAGTTGTCACTTGTTGACAATCAGATTTAAAATTAATTCTTTGATCTAGCTCTCATGGGTCAGCAGATTTAAATAAAAGATAAATAAAGAAAATAAAAATGGATCATTTCATGGTAAAACAAAGAGGGCAGGGTAAGGCAGAAAGAGAAGTTTATCCAATTTAACTGTAAAACAAAACTACCAATTTTATTTATACTATCAGCTTCACAACAGAACAAATCAAAGAAGAAAGTGTCCAGTTTTCTAAGATCACTTTCTACTAAGAGCATAAGGCAGAGATGGAACAGATCTAACAAAAAATTATAAACCGAAGGGAAGTCGATTAAAATTGATATCTTTCACCGATAGCCTAGCTCGCATAGTGAGGACAGAGCAATTAGAACAGACTTAAACCTTAAATCTGTAATTTTCCTAGCATACAATAGAACAAATGAAGCCTAACAAAGATATTTAATCTTGATAACTCCGATTTACAGCATATATTTAATAAACTTTAATGAAACGGATAACAAAAGAAGATGAACTTATCACAATCCGCAAAAGATTAGGCTCCCGGCCATGCTATCACGTAAAACAAAAGCACATCAACTCCAAGTCCGAAAATAAAGTATTTAACAATATTTGCAAGAAATTGCTTCAATAGTCTTTTATTTCTAAGTTTTCGCCTCCTGCGATTACATTGAGAAGAAGTATTTATAGACTCAGGACAGACCCTGATCTTTTTAGAAATATCTTCCTCTCAAACCCTAAATCTTATCATCTCAAACCCTAGGACCCGGGTTTTACAATATAAAGCCATTTAAAACAAAGTCCGGATAAAACTTAACCATTCTGCAACTCGATAGTCGACTTGCCATAAATGGAGAAGATAGAATTCGAATGCCACTTGCATTGACCCGCAACTGTAAATAAATGCCCTCATTAATCCCCTCGGGTAAGCTGGATGAGTCACCACTTCTCCGACATTTCATCTCCGCAGAGCCATCCGTGAGTTGAAAATATCTACATGCCATTAATTCTGCCATAAATCTTCATTAAATGCATTCACCGGCAAAATTCGGCAACTGTGTGCATATATTTTCATTTCTCGGCCAATTCTCGACATATTCCACTATGGGCAGCTGCTTAGTCACCGTAAAGTCTCTTTGCATACAGATCTGAAAAAATTGGATGACACAACAACTTTTCTTTCAATATGGTTGTCTTTGATTAATTTGCATTCGACTTTGTCTTTATGGCCCTTTCTCCGTTATCCCGTAAGTGACAGATGGCTTCCTGCATGAAAGAACAAAAGACGGATTAGTATTTTTAAAATATTAAATCAGAACTTTAATTATTAAATCAGATTAAAAACCCTAAAGTTTACTTGCATGTCGTCCTTATTAATCTGATACGTGGCCCGTAGTGCTTTGACACGTGTCGCAAAATCGCGACACGTGTCTATTTCCAGCTGTCTTGCATTCTCGGCCTTCTCTCTAAGGGTGCGAAATGCGACATGTCGTGATTTCCGACATGTCACGAAATCGCGACCTCTCGGGCAACTTTCCTTCCAAGCCATGAAAACGCGACATGTCGCGATTTCGTGACATGTCCGCAATCGCGACTCTTGACATGTCACGATTTCGCGACATGTCGCGAAATCGCATCCTCCTTCTTTCCTTCCAGGTCGGATTTCCGACATGTGGCGTCCTTTTTCTCCTTTCGTCCCGTGCTTTGATTTTTTTCATCGATTTGTGACATGTCGCGAAATCGCGACATCTTTCTTGACTTTTTCTTTTTTCCATTTCATGATCGTTCTCACATTGCGCTTTTTTTTCTCTCAAAACTTGTCTCGATTTCGCGACATGTCGCGAAATCACGACGTTCCGTACGACTCTGCCTTCTCTCTCCAAAACTTGTCATGATTTTACGACATGTCACGAAATCGTGATGTTTCGTATGACTGGGCTTTCTCTCTCCTAACCGGTAGCGATATCGCGACATTTCCATATTTGGAAAGTGTCACGATTTCGCTACGCTTTTCGACTTAGCCGATTTTTCAAAAACCTGTCGCGATATCGCGACACTTCCAAAAATGGAAAGTTTTGATTTTTAATGAATTTATCTATCTATTTTCTGCATTTTTTTCGTACCGGTGTAAGATTTTCTTTATCCATGAATGATTCTAGCATGTAAAAAGTGAAGTCTGAGATAACAAAGCCAAAATGCAAGAAAACTTGGATAAATGAAACAGGCAAAACTTGAAGAAGAAAGAGGCAAGTAAAAATTGGAATTAAAACCTGAAAATCATCAAGAGGGTCCCTACTGCAAAATGAAAGCTCAATGTTTTCAAAGGATGGAAAATTATTTTTCAGTGGGGGTGTGTTGCTTCTCAACAAATGGCGATATCTACGGGTAAAATAGTAGCATTATTTTAGAACCCAGGACTCTAGTTTCAAAACAACATAGACCATGTATCTTGCCTTGCCACAGATATTCTTCAAAATAAATTGACTACTAACTGATAGTTGTTAAAATTTCCCAAGGACATACTAGGCTGAATTACTTAAGGAAGATTTCTGATGTGCAATTACAAGGGTATAAAACTTTCTTCAAGAATGACTGGATCGAATGTTGAACTCTGGATTGATCAGCTTTTCTAGATTGTAAAAAGGGGAAACCGAGTAGAGCTCTGTTTACTAGTTTAGCCTTTTACAGCCTCGACAGAGTTACCCTTTAGATTTACACGACCCAAATTTACAACTGTAAGGTAGAATCTACAACTTGGTAGAAGAAAAATATCTTTTGAAATCTTGGCTGCCTCTTTCATTATATAACTCTCTTTTTTTTTTCTTTTTTTTTATCTCTCTTTTCTTTTTTATATATATTGGAAATAACAGAGTGCCAATTCAACTTACATCTCTTTCTTTTGAAATACATCAACATCTGAAAAGCCTTAGAAAGAATAACAATTTTCTTTTAACATTTCATCAATCTGGAACTGCTTCAGCCTAGGCACTGATAGCCTCTATGGATACTCAAATAATTACATGAATCATAGTCCCCTCTTATAACCAACTTTTCTTGGATTCCCCGGGAGTTCCTCCAACCAAACAAAGATAGCAGCTTTCTTTATAATTAAAACAACTGTGGCAAGCAAGACACAAAATCCAATCATCCTTCCACTGTTGTTCTAACTAAAAAAATAGTTCCACTGTTCAGTTCAAACAGACTATCTCACAATTGTGATAATGAACACTGGATTGATCAGCTCAGAATAAAAACAATTTTTGGAAGGCTGAACTTTTTATGAATGCTCAGGCAAAGGTTAAAGAACAAAATTTTTAAAAGCCAAAGAACTTTGTACAGACTTCCAAGGATAAACACAGGCCTCTAAAAACAAAATAAAATAAAACTGCACAGACTTTAAAATAAAACTGTACAGGCAGCAAAGAAAACAAAACTGCAGGGTTATTTACAAAGGAAACAAAATAAAACTGTACAGGCATTAAAGGAAATGAAATAAAACAAGACTGCAGAGCTATTTACAAAGAAAATAAATACAGACCTTAAATAAAAATAAAATAAAAATAAAAAAAGAAAATAAATAAAAAAAGAAATAAAACTACAAGGTTATTTACAAAGGAAATAAAATAGAACTTAAGAAGAAAATGACAGAAATTAGGATTAAACTAAAGAAATAAAAAAAATAAAAAAAAAATAAAAAAAAATAAATAAAAAAAATAAAATAAAAAAAAACTAAAAACTAAAAATAAACTAAAGAAGAGATGAAGGTAAACTAAACTAAACAATTAGAACATTAAAAGTAAACTAAAGCAGATAAACTGCAAAGTTATTTACAATGTATACACATGTTACAACTTCTTTATGACTCATTCAAATGATACATTGGACGGAACAGCCGAGAAATAATGTTTTAAGTATTGACCATTAACAGGGAGGTCCAAAAAATTACCATCAAGGTCTTGTAATCGAAATGCATTGTTACCTAGAATCTCAAGCAATCTGGTAGGGGCCTATCCACAGTGGCTGCAACTTTGTATGCTTACCCTTCTTCTCATGGGCCTTGTCCCATAGAAGCACCAAGTCCGCCAATCCGAAAGCTTTCACTTTGGCCCTCTTGTCAAACCAGCGCTTGACGGTTTCTTGGTGCCGATTGAAGTGTTCCAGGGCTTGGAGTCTTTCATCCTGCAAGTTAGTTAGATCTAAAACACGAGCCTCTGCATCATCTTGATCCTCAAAATAGTCTAAGACAAATTGGTAAGTAGGTAACTTCAGAGAGATGGGAACAATTGGTCGGGTACCATACAACAAAGCAAAAGGAGAAGTTTTAAGAGCCACTTTATATTTTATCCGGTCAGCCCAAAGTGCATATTTCAATAATGTATGCCACTGCCTGGGTTTATCTGCTACAGATTTCTTGATGGCATTCATTAAATTCTTGTTTGTGGACTCAGCCAGTCCATTGCCTTGGGGATAATAGTTGGATGAGAATCTGATAACTATCCCCATCTGGTATGCCCATTCTGCAAACTCCAATGATTGGAAGGCCGGTCCATTATCACACACCAAATTCAGAGGAACCCCAAACCTAGTTATGACATTTGATTCTAGAAATTCAATGACTTCATGAGCTGTACTTCTTATGGTGGCTGCTGCTTCAACCCATCTTGTGCAAGTAATCAGTAGTCGTCAGAACATACTTATGCCCTGTTGAAGAATTTGGATTAATCACTCCCACAAAATCAAGTCCCCACTGCATGAAAGGTTTATTTATTACAATAGGTTGCAATGGGAGAGCCCGGTTGGCCTCTTTGGCTGCAAAAGTTTGGCACTGATGGCAGGTTCTTACATGCTGATGTGCATCTTTAAATAGTGTAGGCCAGTAATAGCCTGCTCTCAATATTTTATGCGCAGTAGCAGATCCTGATGAATGCCCTGCCCCTAACTTTTCATGAAAATTGGACATGACTTCACTGACTTCACTCGAAGAAATGCATCTTAGGAAAATGCCAGCATAATTCTCTCTGTACAAATTACCTGCTTTGAGGAGATAATGAGCAGCTTTCAGTTTTAATGCTCTCCTTTGGGTTCTGTTCAAGTGAGACGGGCAAATTCCAAATTGCAGCAGATGAGTAATATCCCCATACCAGTCATCAGATTCAGAATTTAACTGATTAACTTCTTCCCGTATAGGTACTTCGGCAATGTGTCGGGACAAACCAAGTCCTCTGATCAATTTAGCAGGCCGAATCTCTAAGTCATACTCTTGCAGCCTTGTAACCCAATTACCCCTCAATTCACCCAATTCATTCTGACTTAGAAGGTATTTAACAGCTGGGTCTGGAACTATAGCATGAATTCTGCTTCTTAATATATAGTGCCTGAACTGCTTAACCGCTCTCACCAAGGCATAAGCTTGTTTGTCTAAACGAGAATATTTCAGCTCAGCCCCCTTCAAATTGGTACTCTTGAAAGCAATTGGATGTTCCCCAGTTTCTCTCCGTTGGGTCAGAACTGCAGCAAGTGTATGTTCAGAAGAGAAAGTGTACAGATAAAAATCTGCACCGAAATCTGGGCTTACTGAACCGGTGCTTGTTTGATGGCCTGTCTTGATTTCTTGGAAAGTCGTCTTAGCTTCCGTGGTCCAGAAAATCCGAGCAGCTTTGCTTTAGCATGTCATTCATTGGCTTGACTATCTCTCGCAAAACCGGAGATGAACTTCCCGACAAAGTTAATTTTTCCAAAGAAGGACCTCAACTCTTTCTTGGAGTTGGGAAATGGTATGCCGGATATGGCTTCAACTCTGCCCGGATCCATGGAAATGCCATCTTTTGTGACCAAGTGCCCAAGGAGCTTTCCTTCTGTTACACCAAAAATGCACTTCTTCGGATTCAAAGAAATGCCAAACTCCCTGCATTTATTAAACACAGACTCCAAGTGTTTTACATGGTCAAACCGAGATTTAGAGAAGACTCGTTAAATCATCCATGTAAACAACAATGCATTTACCCATAAGGCCCTTGAAGGCATGATCCATTGCTCGTTGAAATGTAGCTCCGACATTTATTAATCCAAATGGCATCCTCTTGTAAGCAAAAGTTCCCCACTTAGTTGTGAAAGCAGTTTTCATTCTGTCTTCCTTCTCAACCAATATCTGATTATATCCTGAGAAACCATCCAGGAAAGACATCATCTCCGAACCATTGACAATCTGCAGCACCTCATCCATGGAAGGCAGAGGGTAATTATCTTTTTCAGATGCCTTGTTTAAATTTCTAAAATCCACACACAGGCGGATCTCTCCATTTTTCTTTCTGACCGGCACCAGATTGGCCACCCAAGTAGAATGCCTGATGGGAAAAATAATGGTAGCACTCAAGAGCTTTTTCTACTTCTTTCTGGATGAGGGGCTCTAACAGAGCATTGACATGCCTCTGTTTTTGCCGAAAAGGTTTGCAAAATTCTTTTAAAGGTATAATGTGAGTGTAAACTTTAGGATCAAATACCTTTAAGTCTTTGTATGACCAGGCCATAACATCCTTGGACCTGTGAAGAAAATCAATCATACTTCTTTTTATTTCTGGATCACAGTTCTTAGCCAACTTGATGTGCCTGGGATCTTCTTCAGTCCCTATGTTCAGGTCTTCAGTCCCACTGTCTGTGGCAGCCACATAATCCTCAGAATTCACCTTTTGCTTGATTTTGTCAACATCAAAGAGCCGCTCCAGCTCCACCATTCCTTTTGGAATTCTGTTGTCCTTCAACCTCATTATTCCCCTGTCATCATCTAACTGTTCCAGCAGGGTATCCCTTTGGCCCTCATCAATTATAGCATTTTCAAATGTGTTAGTACTCTGCAAAAAGTTTACAATCTGTTGATCATCAGAGAAAACCTGAAAATTATCTATATTGTTTGGAACTGAAGGACAAGGGACTAACTCAATTGAAAACTTGTTCCATTTAAATTCTTCCAATGGCTTTAAACTTGTAGCTGAAGAAGCCAAGACATCTGCATGTGAATTCTGCTCTCTGGGTATATGTGTCAGATTAAAAGCATCAAAGTCTTCTACAAGATCCCAAGCCCGATGTTTGTATCCTTTTAAATAAGATGCTTTACACTGGAATTTACCCTTGACTTGATTTGCCACCAATTCTGAATCAGTGAAAACTTGAATATTTCTTGCTCCTTTGTCCAAAGCAAATTTCAAACCTAAAACCAAAGCTTCATACTCTGCTAAATTATTTGTACAAGGGAACTGTAGGCGGTAAGACATAAAATATGTCTGACTTTCAGGCCCTTTGAGGACTGCCCCTGTTCCAGAACCCTGTTTAGATCTAGCTCCATCCACATGAAGTGTCCAGACTTCATTAGTATGTACAGGATGGGCTTTATTAAACTTGTCATTTTGCCCAGTTGTTAAATTGTAGACTCCAATATCTACCTCTGCAATATTTACAGTTTCATTCTCTCGCATTGTATTCTATAATTGTATGCTTGTACCGGGTTCTCTTTCAACCCGTAATTGATTTGCCACTCCTTTCCACGGCAACCACATGTGTGAAAAATCTATTGCCAAGTATCCGTTCAGAGATCTCGACCAATCCCTACTCAACAGCATCCCGTACCCCACAGGGATATCCACAACCTGAATTTCAATTTTATGTTGAGCCCTTGGCTCAGATGCTAATTGGATATGAATATTTTGAAGCTCTCCAACAACTTTAACCTTTGATTTGTCCAATTGGACAACTCTCCTTTCAGACTTCATTGGGGTCAGACCCAACTGCTGACAAATGGCCAAAGGCATAACATTTGCAGATGCACTTGAATCTACCAAACAATTATGTAAGTTCTTCCCAAAAATACGGACAATCAAGTAAAAAGGGGGAACTTCAATTTTTTCTTTGTACATGGCTAGATTGGCATGTGCTATTTTCTTTCCTTTGTCCACAGGTTTAGTAGCGAGGCCGAGTATGTTTTTATCGGATTGTCTCTCTCGCTCCGAAATCTGTGCCAACTCATGCAGAGTAATGTTGGCCTTAATATTTTTCATATCCTCCACTATGTTATATCCTTTGTTAAGTGGAGGGACAAAAGCATCTGGTCCTCTCAGATTTCCTCCCTTTGGTGGAGATGGATTATTGCTTGGAGAGGGGTCGGGAGGAACATTGTGAGAGTTGTCCGGAGGGGTTGATGTAGTATTAGGCTCCGGATTCCTGTTTCTCAGGTTGTAATTATCTCTTCTGTACTGCTGGAAAGCCTGCACCTCATCCATAGGCATTTCAACTACATTCTCAGATTCATCCGGGAAAGTGAAAGAATCCAGGACCATAGCTGCACTGTGGCCGGATGAACTTGGGCCATCAGCAGCTTCTTTGATTTTCGGGGAGATCAAATCCCCAGACAAGGCTTCAAATGCATTACAAAATTCCAGACAATCCAACTCCCCATGCTGAGAAGTGGCATGTATTCTGCACCAGTTGGGCAGAGCCAAATCACAAATGTTCACATCATGAGCCTTACCCTTGTAATATTTATTAGGTTCATATGGGGGCCTGTTGAATCTGTTCGGTTGATATGAATATCTGTTGGAGTTGTCCCCAGTAGAAACTTGCCTTTTAAAACTCAAGAAATCATTGGCCGCCTTCTGAACAATCTTTGAGACTTCTTCCACTCTTGCATTGTCAGCCTCTTTGCCTGGGTTCTGTACATTCTCAACAGGTGCTACAGCCAATGGATTTGCTGATGGTAGAGTCTGACAAACTGGCAACATTACCTGATGTGGAATGGGATTGAACACAGGGGCAGCTTGTGTAACCAGAGGAACTTGCTGAGCATTTAAAGGCTGGGGTCCCAACTGTCTTTCCAAAATCAAAGCTTCTTTATAAGCTTCTGTCAAATTAGTAACAGTGGGATCTCTCTTCAAAAAGACAGAGGTCATTGGATCCAGAGAGTTTCTAAAGATCTCTAATGCCAGGTCAGCATTCGGTACATAATACCCAGTAAGTCTGCCATAAGCTTTCCGGAATCTAACATTATAAGACCTGATAGATTCACCTAATTCTCTTTTGATGCCAGAAAACCGCTGGTACAATATACTAGGATCTATCACTTCTCCGAACTGTGACACAAAAACTTTTTCTAAGTCATTCCAACTTAGTGACAGAATCATTAGTGAGGTTTAGAAACCAATCATAAGCTCCCTCCTGGAGAGTGAACGGGAATAGTCTGCAGGAAACATCCTCATGCTGTACATTTAATAATTTCAAAGCATTCTTGAATGCAACCAAATGTTCTTCTGCAGTTCTTGTCCCATCATGTTTATATTTGGGGAGATATCTTTCCGGATTTCTGGGCAGGTCATGGGCAATACCCGAAATATTCAAAGCAGTGGAGCCCAACCAATTTGCCATCACTACTTGGTTGTTAGTGATATTCTGAGTTGTGGTTGGGGTAACTATCAGCGGTGATAAAACTATTTCTGACAGAGACTTAGCCCTTCTGAGGCTACTTCTTCTCGGAGTTTCTAATTCAGGGACAAGGAGCTCTCCAGCTCTGGGGTGGGACCTTGTTACCCTGTATGTAGAATCCAGCTTTTCACAAGCACTTACAAACTTACAATCTTTAACAGAGTACTGAACTTGAGGTCTTCTTTTCTGGCAATCTTAAAAAATTGTACTGACAACTTATAATACTGATCGAATTTCAGTAGGCCCTCCTTCTAGCGCCATTTTTAAATGTTGGTCCGACTTTCATACACACCCCGTGAAGGATGAGCACAAAACTCTGATAACACTTATACGGGATAAATCCCACTCACTTTAGGATCTAGCTGGTTATCCAAGGTGTGAGTTACAGAGTCGGGTCGAATGTCAATTCACTCTTTTTCGCTTCTGGAATAGATTTCAATATGGACTGTCTGTACCTTACAACGGGCTCACTGAACTTGCTCAGTAATGTTCAGAAGTTGTCACTTGTTGACAATCAGATTTAAAATTAATTCTTTGATCTAGCTCTCATGGGTCAGCAGATTTAAATAAAAGACAAATAAAGAAAATAAAAATGGATCATTTCACGGTAAAACAAAGAGGGCAGGGTAAGGCAGAAAGAGAAGTTTATCCAATTTAACTGTAAAACAAAACTACCAATTTTATTTATACTATCAGCTTCACAACAGAACAAATCAAAGAAGAAAGTGTCCAGTTTTCTAAGATCACTTTCTACTAAGAGCATAAGGCAGAGATGGAACAGATCTAACAGAAAATTATAAACCGAAGGGAAGTCGGTTAAAATTGATATCTTTCACCGGCAGCCTAGCTCGCACAGGTGAGGACAGAGCAATTAGAACAAACTTGAACCTTAAATCTATAATTTTCCCTAGTATACAATAGAACAAATGAAGCCTAACAGCATATTTAATCTTGATAACACCGATTTACAACATATATCTAATAAACTTTAATGAAACGGATAACAAAAGAAGATGAACTTATCACAATCTGCAAAAGATTAGGCTCCTGGCCATGCTATCACAGAAAACAAAAGCACATCAACTCCAAGTCCAGAAATAAAATATTTAACAATATTTGCAAGAAATTGCTTCAATAGCCTTTTATTTCTAAGTTTTCGCCTCTTGCGATTACATTGAGAAGAAGTATTTATAGACTCAGGACAGACCCTGATCTTTTCAGAAATATCTTCCTCTCAAACCCTAAATCTTATCATCTCAAACCCTAGGACCCGGGTTTTACAATATAAAGCCATTTAAAACAAAGTCCGGATAAAACTTAACCATTCTGCAAATCAGTGCAGTCAGTTGCCATAAATGGAGAAGATAGAATTCGAATGCCACTTGCATTCACCCGCAACTGTAAATAAATGCCCTCATTAATCCCCTCGGGTAAGCTGGATGAGTCACCACTTCTCCGACATTTCATCTCCGCAGAGCCATCCGTGAGTTGAAAATATCTACACGCCATTAATTCTGCCATAAATCTTCATTAAATGCATTCACCGGCAAAATCCGGCAACTGTGTGCATATATTTTCATTTCTCGGCCAATTCCCGACATATTCCACTATGGGCAGCTGCTTAGTCACCGTAAAGTCTCTTTGCAGCCAGATCTAAAAAAAATTGGATGACACAACAACTTTTCTTTCAATATGGCTGTCTTTGATTAATTTGCATTCGACTTTGTCTTTATGGCCCTTTCTCCGTTATCCCGTAAGTGACAGATGGCTTCCTGCATGAAAGAACAAAAGATGGATTAGTATTTTAAAAATATTAAATCAAAACTTTAATTATTAAATCAGATTAAAAACCCTAAAGTTTACTTGCATGTCGGCCTTATTTATCTGATACGTGGCCCGCAGTGCTTTGACACGTGTCACAAAATCGTGACACGTGTCCATTTCCAGCTGTCTTGCATTTCGGTCTTTTCGGGTCGCGAAAATGCGACATGTCGCGATTTCGCGACATGTCACGAAATCGCGTTTTCGATGTTTTGACATGTCTTGTTCCTTCCAACGTGACATGTCGCGATTTCGCGACATGTCACGAAATCGCGACCTCCTTCCACTCTCTTCTGTTTCTGTCGATGTGACTTCTCCTTCCACATGTCGCGAAATCGTGACCTTTTCTTGTCTCTTTCGATTTCGTGAACCTTCTTCCTTCTCTCAAACGTTTCGAATCGCGACGTCGCGATTTCGTGACATTTTTCTTACTTAGACTTTTCTCAGCTTGCTGTGCTTTGATTTTGTTGCCTTCACCTCAACTTGGATTTGTCACGATTTCGTGACATGTCGTGAAATCGCGATAGTCCGTAAAACTTCTGCTTCCTCCGCCAATTTTGTCGCGATTTCGCGACAGCTTTCTCACTCGGCACTTTCTTTCAAATTGTGTCACGATTTCGCGACATCTTTTTGCCTTAGCCGATTTTTATTTTGATTTCTGATCATTTCTCCTTTCTTGCATTGACTGGACCTGTCGCAATTTCGCGACATGTCATGAAATCACGACAGTCCGTACGCCTTAGGCCTTCTTGCCGAAAACGTCGTGATTTCGTGACATGTTTCTCACTTGCTTCCTTGTGTGTTCGTGTCCGTGTTTTTTTCTTTCACTTATTGACACATGTCGCGATTACGCGACATGTCGCGAAATCGCGACCCTCTCATGCCTTAGCAGCTTTTCTTCCTTTCATGCCACAAAAATGCGACATGTCACGATTTCACGACATGTCACGAAATTGCGACCATTTTCTTCTTTTTTTTTCGCTTTGTCTGGATCGCGTTTTACATTTCTCTTCGTTTCCTGTCACGAAATTGTACTTACGACTTGCCTTCTCTCTCCAAAACTTGTCACGATTTCGTGACATGTCACGAAATCACGACGTTCCGTATGACCGGGCTTTCTCTCTCCTAACCGGTAGCGATATCGTGACATTTCCAAAAATGGAAATGTCACGATATCGCGACATTTCCATTTTTGGAAAGTGTCACGATTTCGCTACGCATTTCTGACTTAGCCGATTTTTCAAAAACCCGTCGCGATATCGCGACACTTCCAAAAAAGGAAAGTTTTGATTTTCAATGAATTTATCTATCTGTTTTCTGCATTTTTTTCGTATCGGTGTAAGATTTTCTTTATCCATGAATGATTCTAGCATGTAAAAAGTGAAGTCTGAGATAACAAAGCCAGAATGCAAGAAAACTTGGATAAAGAAATAGGCAAAACTTGAAGAAGAAAGAGGCAAGTAAAAATTGAAATTAAAACCTGAAAATCATCAAGAGGGTCCCTACTGCAAAATGAAAGCTTAATGTTTTCAAAGGATGGAAAATTAATTTTCAGTGGGGGTGTGTTGCTTCTCAACATAGCTATAGAGAGTTTTGTAGACGAGATGGGTGGTTGGGTGAAATGGGAGTGAGGTGGAGTTGATCCAGTTCTCACAGGTGCTATGATAATTTTAGGCTATGATAGGTGATTCCTAAGGCACTAGTGTTGTATAGGCACCATTAGGATGATATGGGTCTACCTTGTGTAGAGGTATGGATGATGACTTATGAGGATGATGAGGAGATAGATCTCTTCGATGTGGATGATGCAGGGACTACCATTGAGTATGATGCATGGTGCACTGCATATCCACCATGGGTACCTATTCAAGTGATGAATGAGGATAGTGGGGATGATGATGAGGTATAGGTAAAGGTTGATGAGATATATGAGGCTCCTAGAAGTCAAATATGTCATAGATCTAGCACTCAAGGAATATGGATGAGAGATGTAGCAGAGCAGACTCCAGATATTGGAGGTGATGATGGTGGTTGAGATAACATCGAGAGGGTTTTTGAGAGACCTCCAAGTTTAGGTGAGGAGGAGTGGATGAGGCTCAAGGCTGAGTAAGATCAGCTTTGGTATATGGTGTTAGAGTGAGATGTAGAGATATATCGATTATGGGTAGAGATAGAGGTATGGAAGGCTACTGGTAGAGGTGAGGATAGGATCATGAGACTCCAAGCAGAGATAGCACATAGGGACCATCATCAGAGGTAAGATATACTATGCCTTTGATCTTGAGAGAGATACATCCAAGATTTGGAGTATCTACTGATGCAACACAATATTGGACTTCCAGATCGATCCTCTTCCTCCTTGTTTGGGATTATTAGGCATAGTGAGTCTAGGCATAGAGGCTCTAGGTCTAGGGCTCCTTCAATATCATAGGGGTCTTCCTATAGGTGTTAGATAGTGCCTAGATGCACTTTTTGTATATGAGCCTTGGTGCTCCATTGTATGTAGCCTTCGAGAATTCATTGTACATGAAATATATATAGATATATAGACACGACCTTTACATTTTTCTTATGATTTTGTGTGGATGATTTTGTTTGAATGCATGTGTATATGTGTGATGGATGATAATGCAATGATCATGTGTATGAATACAAATGAATTAATGCTCTAATGATAATTCGTAGTTTAGATTTTTCTTGATCATTTATAGCATTGTTGTTTAATAAGGGGTACCAAAATGGTGGTATTTGAAATGGAAGGCTCATGTAATGATATGGATGTTGATATGTAAAATTGATATGGATGTTGATATGGAAAACTGATAGTTTTGCAGAGATTCAGACATATTAGTGATATCTGATAAAATCACTAGATTTTGTCTAATTTCCCTAAGATAAAATGTGTGTGTAGTGAATTCATTTACCAAATCATGAGTATGGTAATGACTTGAGGTAATCAAGAACCAATGTGTGTGTAAATGAGTTCATTAACCTATCTTGAGTAAATTGAGATGAAATATATCATGGAGGAGACCAAGAATCTAGCTTGCACTTATGTGTAGTCAGAGATATCTTCAAGAGAGACATGCCACCATGCATGATTGTACTCCACTACTAGTCAAGCATATATAGCCTTGATGAATATTAGCTCCATAGTCCAAGAATATGATCTCTAAGCTTTGGGGATTTGAACTACCTAACCATCTGATTGGAAATGTAGTTCTATCCTTACAACTTGAGGATCTGTGGTGTGTGATGCATAAACTATTTAGAGCTTTGGGAAATCGGATTCTCAACCAAAGTATGATGATAATTTTACCCTATCCTTACTAATATTTATTTTTTTTTGGAAGTAATTGTGATAGTAGTGAAAACCACTATTTTTTATTTTTGGACTATGTGCATAATGGGACAAGCAAGGAGTACCCTTTTTGCTTCAAGGTTCAACCTAATCATGGTTATCACTCTTTGAAGATGTTTTTAAAATGTGTGATTGTGTTTGGTTCAAGAGTGTTAGAGTCAATTCCAAAAACTCAATATTTTCTTAGTGAAAATGTGTCTTGGTCCTAAAGAAAACTTGACATGTATTGGAGGTTTCTAGAAACACTAGGAGTGGCTAAGTGACCAAAAAAACCTAGGGATTATGGAAATGTGACTTTATGGAATGGTGCAATAAAATGGATTATGAATTGAGGGTGCCCTTTATTAAGGTAATAAAACTTTATTGGACCAATTATTGTCTAAAATTACAAATAACCCCTAATATGGTTAATGAAATGTGTGAATATAGTTGTGAATGCAATGTATGAAATGCAATTTGTGAAATGTAATGTGTGCAATGTAATGTGTACAATGTAATGTGTGAAATGCAATGTTGTTTTTGTGTATTAGCATTCCATGGTGGGCTAATAGTAACCCATGCATAGAATACACTTTGTAATGGCCATTCCACTAAAATGACCACCACAAGTACCATAATGAGCTTGAGATAGGGCTCTTTGTACCTCTGCAGGATCGAGACAATGAAGGACTCCATCATAACCATACCTATAAAACATATCCCTCAAGAGAGTAAAACTAGTTACCTTTTTCTTGAAAGTGCATTTAGCAATCCATGACATGTCTGATGGGAGTATTCCAAACTTGGGGAAGGCTATTATTTGGTTAGACCAAGGCTCATATGACTCTGATGTATAAAGCAAACGTCCTTCTCATCCTTAGATTCAGAACAAACAATTGTAGATTTAGAAATCGTTGTGACAGTGAGTGGATGTACCTCTCTTATGGAGTTTTTTGGAATCAATGATCCTAGAGAGGCCATTGCATCTGCAAATCTATTAGTCGAACATGGTAAACTATAGATTCCATACCAGTCAAATTTAGAGAGCAATGTCATTGCTACTTCATGGTAAAGCTTTATTGTTGGTTCCTTGCATTGGTATTCTCCATTTATTTGATAAACAACAAGTTGGGAGTCACCAAATATCATGATACGCTTTATACCCATAACTATGGTTGCTTGAAGACTTAAGATTAAGGCTTCATACTCTGTACTGTTGTTTGTGTATTGGAAGTCAAATTTGAAATATAGGGGAATAGGTACACCCTGTGGTGTATGAAACATGACTCCAACACCTTGACCTTTTTCATACTTAGAACCATTGAAAAATAATGTGATATCAACATCTTCCTCTAAAATGACATCTTATTCTTGTTTAATGACAGTGAATACCGAATCATCTGGGATATCAATAATCAAATGTTGATCACTAGGAAGTGGAGCTTTCATAATCTGATCAGCTATGACCTGACCTTTAATGGATTTTTGGCTGATGAACTCAAGCTTGAATTTAGTGAGAAGCATTATCCATTTTGTGGTGTGGGTGTTATTGTAAGTGTGAGGCATCATGTAACACAGAGGATTTTTGCAAGCTATGACATATGTGGTGTGACTAAGCATGTAATATCTAAGTTTCTTAGTGGTAAAAACCATTGCTAAGCATAATTTTTCCATGTAAGCGTATCTGGTTTTATAGCTTACCAATGTTTGACTAATGTAGTAGACAACTTGCTCTTGATTTTTTTCATTCTTTTGTGCAAGCATTATCCCTAATGCAAAGTCCATTGCTAAAACATAAATATGGAAGGGGACCCCCGGATGAGGAGGAGTTAAAACTGGTGGAGAAGCCAAGTATTTCTTGATGTCATAAAAAGCTTTTTAGCACTCATATATCCATGAAAATGTCACCCCCTTTTGTAGCAAATGATTGAATATCATGTATATATCAAAAAGTTGTGCAATGAAAAGATGGAATGATTGGATATTTCGTTGTAAACTATGCAATTCATTCAAGTTTTTTAGGGGAGGCATCTCCATGATGGCCTTGAATTTTTTTGGATCCACCTCAATGCCTCTTTTCAAGACAATTAATCCTAGTAGTTTTCCCGATATGACACCAAAGACACACTTTTTGGGATTCAACCTTACATTATGCTCTAGAAGTTGATCAAAGACTTTTTCCAAGATACCAATGTGCTCTTATCGAGTCTTGGTTTTTTCTAAGAGATCATCCACATAATATTTGATGATCTTGTGCATGTAATCATGGAAGATGTATGTCACGACACGTTGATAAGTGGAACCTATATTTTTTATGCCAAAGGGTATCACCTTGTAACAAAAAGTTCCCCAAGGTGTACTAAATGTTGTTTTGTGTTGGTCATCAGGATTGATTAGAATCTGGTTGTATCCTAAAAAATAATCCATTAGAGAAAGCATTTCATGGCTAGTGCAAGTGTCAACAAGAGTATTGATGTTTGGTAGAGGAAAGTCATCCTTAGGACACACTTTGTTAAGGTCTCAAAATTTAGTGCAAATGCATATCACCCCATTAGGTTTACAAATGGGTACCATGTTTGAAAGCCACTTAGGATAATCAATGGGTACAATGAAACCCACATCTAATAGCTTTTGAATCTCTTATTTTACCATGAGGACAATGGTAGGATGCATACTTCTCATTTTTTTTGACCAACTTAGCATTAGAGTGCAAGGTGAGATTGTGGACAACCAAGTTAGGGTCAAGACCATGCATTTCTTTGTAGGACCATGCAAAAATGCCCTTATTTTTCTTGAGGAGAGCAATTAATTTCTCTTTTTAATTTACGGATAAAATTTTTCCAAGTTTGATGATTGAGGATTATCTACGTCTGAACTAAGGTTCACATCGATGGTATCTTCAATGGAAATATGAGAACCTTCCTTAAGTTGATGAGGCATTGGGATCATATGAATGTCATCTATGATGTTATAAAACTCTTTTAACACAATCTCTTCCATGTTTATCTGGATAATGGCGAAGGTGAAGGCAAAGGTGGAGACGATGGAGGAATGTATTTGGTTGAAGACCTTAATTTCTTGGAAAGGATGAATTTTAAAAAGGATGGAGGTGAGGAAATCTAGTCCATATAAATAAGGATCATGTCAATTGGAATTGGATTTGACAAATCATATGGATTACAGGGTGGGGTGAATAAGTCAACAAGTTTCATGTTAACTTAAAGGGGAAACTGGTGGTTGGCAATATAAAGTATGGATAGATACTATCTTCTAGAACTGATGCAAGAACTCCATAAACCTTAACAATAGTGAGAAACACAAATAAATACAATAGGTAAAAATCCATGCACATGCAATGCAATGAATATTTTTTTGTGTGTTTTTTATTGAATTTTTTAAAATATGTACATATATTACAAAAATTGTCATGTGAGGTGGATCAATGAAGTGGAGGTGGTTCACCAGTTGGTTCAACTCACTCCCTAGGGAGAAGCAAATGAAATATGAGCTAATATATGGGGAATATTCTAAGGTAATTCTCATCCTATTCAGTGAATGGAGTGATGGGTACCGATTATTCATTAGATTCATTAGAAGTTATCGACATAACATCGTATTCTTCATATATTTCCTCCTCAAATTCATTGATGTGATGGGTTTCTTCTTCTAAATTCAAATGGATATTTTGAAAATCTTATTCAAAAGAAGTGGAAGAATGAGAGTGATAGCCTAAACCTGAACGGTCATGTGCTTCTTGTAGACACCTAAAACGCATCATGTCGAGGGTGACTACTCATATGGGGCATGCTACTAGACCATATGGAAGATCTTGGACAGACTCCAAGATAAAGCAGTGGTTCTAACCACTCAATTTGGGCTCCTTGGCCTAATCAGTGATACTCTAGTATGAACCACAACTAAGAATTATGGTCTACAATCTGAACCACAACTAAGACCTGCGGTATACATTCTAGGCCATAGCCATCACCTACAATCTAAACTAAAGTTCAGTTGGCCTTCATCTTATCCAAATCGGTTTGAACGACCATTTGATCTAGAAGAAGATGGTTAAAGGATGAAAGCTTCCAATCCAACTATCCTAACCACCCCTTCTAATTCTTGGCTTCTCCATGAAGCCACCCCTATTCCTTGGGTAATCCTATAAATACCCCTTCATATTAGGGCAATGATATAGTGCATTTTTATAGCGAAGCGCTGTCGAAAAGGACATATAACAAATCATTAGAGATTAGAGAAATGAAGCCTCATCGAATTGTGAACTCACTTGAGTTCACTAAGAGAGATATTTGGTGCTATCACTTTTCCAACTTAAGCATCATGACAAATTATGCGATGGATGCTCTAAGGAGCTAGAATGCCAAGAAACACCAATTTGGGCAAATGGAGGCCTTATCGAGCAATTCAACTGCCAAATATATCAGAGGACATTGAGGCAACCCTTGATCATAAATTTGACAAGGAGGATCAAACACACTGCCCTATAATTGGAGGGAAAACCTACTTGGTTGCAGGCCATGGCTGTCAGTCACGATTTACAGTGCAGAACGCTCATCCGAGCTACAGTTTGCAACAAGTATAAGATCTCCTTACTGTTATTTTTGCAGTGTGCTTAGCTAGTTTAGATTAATAATTCTAATGGTTTATTTGGTAGTTTAGAGACTCTGACTGATCGTATTAAATATTTTATTAGTTTTACTTCATTTTAGCAAGTAGGACATAATTAGTTTCTTTTTATGTTATAATTCTTTATTTCATGCAACTGATCCTTCAGATTGATAGAGGTACTTATTGTTCACATTTTTTTATCAATATTTATGAGAATTGCATATGTTTAGCATAGTTTATCTACTTTATTGATTTCATTAGTATTATGACTTTTACATGTATAAATCCTTTAAAGGGCCTCATCACGAGAGGTTGTCTATTTTTTTAATGTTCTTGTGTTGTTTCTTGATCGTAGGAAACATGTTCAAAGGAGCTTCAATCATCTAATTCCTTCCTCAATGCAAAGAAGAGGGTCAACTCCACCCTAGAGTATTTTGTGACTATTTAAAGAGCATTAGTATTGCACCTACCCCATTGGGAGCTTCGAAATTGTATCAATTGTATCAACATTTGGGTGACCCTAAGAGGGGCATGATTGTAATCGAGATTCACTTTTGATATTAATAAAAGAAACATCTATTTTATTTTCATATGCAATCTTGATTCTTATTTCATGCTTTTATGTTGATTTCTATTGATATACTAGATAGCTGCACGCTTTTTGGATAGGTCAGAAGGCAATCACGGTGGAACTCTATATTTTTAGCATATGATTTCTAATCCTTGAGTGTTTTCTGATATCAGGTGCAAATCAAAGGTTATAGCTACTGTCTCATTGTTGGCCCGTAGATTCAAAACACGGTCTGTCATCTAAACCGCGCATCAAACCTACGGTTCACAGCAGACACAACAAACAGCAGGGAGATAAAGTTGATCGAATGAGGACCTGAGATAGGCCCTATTTTTCACTCTCTATAATTTTTAATTATGTCTGTGTTTTCCAAAAAGCAGAAAAGGGGAAATCCAATTAAGACACTAAAAAAGAGAAATGAATTAGGTTTGGGGTTTTCTTTTCTGAGTTTGGCTAGGTGCTGCTAGGAACAGTGAACTTTTGAGTGCAGTTTGCCCTATAATCCAGAGTGCTAGGTTTAAATTGTGTGCTGGTTTGCATGTTGAGGCCCAATCAGAGGCTATATCATCGTAATTTGCATTGTCAAGAAATCATACATGATATAGCATGCATTATCTGAAACAAAACGTTTCTTTTTCCATATCATGTAGGAAATAATCATTCATGTTGTATTATGCATTTTCATTTCTATGCAAAGATTAAAATGAACCACACACACCACGTTTCACTTAAACACTAGTGAGTTGGAAGTCACATACAACCAATAGTAGGGTTCAACGACGGTGGGCGTAATTTCCATCCGTTGGCCCAAATCCTATGTACCCTTGGATACTAGACCAATATCAAATCCGAGAACCTTGTGCCCTAGAAATTTTACATGTATTCTCTTTGGAGGGTATAATTCTAACTGGGGGAAAACATGTGAGGATTTTGGAGGACCTATGCTCCCTGACCATGTGTGGGCTTCATTACCACACATTATAGGTTGGATACGTAGCCTAGAGTTCATCGCCAGGTTGTCGAGCTACGAGTATATAGGTGAAAGCCTTAAACTATTGATCACTACATCAACAATTTCAAACATGACGAGAGTGGTTTAGTTTTCAACAAATCTCAAATACACTAAACTAGTTTTAAGACACACATCTAATCCTTAAAAGAGATAATCATATTGTCTACTTTGTGTGTTTCATTATTGTTAGGGCAATCAACATAAGATCCTTGATTTGGGGCCAAACCCTAACCCTAATAATAATATTTTTTTCTACTTTTTGATTCTAAATACAACGGATCGATAATCGTGCAAATCAGAGCTATAACGAAAAATTTATTTTGGTTTTATGATTACTCTATTTTCGAAGTCGAAAATAAGGAAAAACTGCACTAAAACAGTCATAAAATGGTCTAGACAACTCCAAAAATTGCCAAATTTGTTTTGTTGTCTTAGTTATACCATTGTTCACCTCTCACAAAATTTTTGGATCATAACTCTTCATGGTTCAAAATTTCCCCAAAAATCCTAAAAGTGGCCATTTCCCCACGGGCCCCGGTTGGCCAATTATTTCAAAAATACAAAATTTTGACCCAAAAATAATATTTTTGAGTTATATCTCATTGTGATCAGCTCTTCACACTGATATTTTTGATATATAACACTTTTAACATTTTTTTGAAAGCCAAAAAAAAATTATATGGTTGGGGGATCTCCCAATGTGAGCAAGACCTCCAATCTAGAGAGAGAATCAGGTTCTAGAACCACTTAACATATTCAGATCATTCCAAAAGACATGGACATCCCTGAATGGCATCCCAGGTCTTATCATAGCATCAATACCATCCATAGGGGGTCCAACCTTCAAGATAGCCCTATTAGGGAGGCACCCATAGGTCCTCCAGGAAACCTTCCTGATTGGAACACCTTGATAGAATTATATAAGGAAAAATCCACCAAATAAGGAGCCTAATAGGTCAATGTCACAGGTTCACATCCCAGCTTGCTCTATACATCAATCAAAAATTTATCATGAACATATACCATGGACTAGCTTGGGTGAGCAAACCACCCCATCAGGTCGAGCAAGCCATCCCCCTACTCCTCATAAGAAGCATTCTATGAAACCTGAATGTACAAATCTTACATCTATGCCTGAATATGCATCATTTATCATAGATGAGAAATAGGACCCAATCCATCCTCCTACTCCTCGTGAAGAGTACGTGAGGCAACCACATTATGGCTCTACATCGTCAAACTATACAGAGCCCACTCATAGCTCAAAATATTAGGTCAATGGAACCTTTAAGGACCATGGAAAAAGGTGATAGATCCTACTAGGGGAAAAGACATGATGAACCCATTCATATTTTAAATATGAGGGTACATAGCTCCCATACAACTGAACAACGGGATCATACACATCAGGCACTGAGGCCAAAACTTGACCAAAAATATACGGATCAACTCCAGTTGGATCAACAACAATTAAATCAACGAGTGGACTCACCATGAGAACATATAAAATTTTTGTATCAACTAAATATATAAGAACAAAAAAGGATACAACAAGAGCAAGTGCAAAATGCATTACGTAAAGTGGTGCTTATGCCTAGCACCTAGAGGATGCAACAACGCATAAGACACCCAGTGCAATCTTGAAATATTTCCCCTCGACCATGCAAGAATCATGTTCAACATCATAGGCCATTGTTTGGGTATTGTATCGCTCCAAATTTTTCGCATCCTTACCTTCAGGCTATAGGATCCGTGCCCGGAAGGAGGAAGGGAAAAGGATGGCGCGGTACCTCGGACTGAGAGGACTTTGCGAAGGTCCCGCCTCTCAAGGGAGGTGTATTTTGATGATTTTTCGATGGATGGTGGGTTCACCAGGAAACATTTAAGGGCAGCTTCCACGCCTAGGTTTTGGAATGTGTTTAAATGTGTTCGTTTTTAACCTTAAGCATTCATATCCTAGGTTTGGCCGAATGAATCTAGATTAATCTACATGAAAATGCAAATTCCATGAATACAAAAAACAAATTTAAAGACAAAAAATAGAGAGATTACAGAATGCAAATGAGGAATACCTGATCCGGATGTCTGAAGAAGATTCTGATGTTGAAGCAGTCTGGATCGTCTGGAATTCGACAGAATCATCTGAGATCTAGAATCATGAGATCAAAGATCGTCCGAGATCCGACGAATTCATCGACGAATCGTCGAGACCCGCAACAAAAAAATAGATGCAAAATACAAAAAATACTACAGTGCTAATAGAGGGAAATGATATAAAATGGGAATGGTATGAATACTCAAACTAATACTTAGAACAAAAATTCAATCAAGTTAGATAATTAGATGATAATTAGGATTTAATTATGCACTTAATCTAAATGGGTGAACTCCAAATGCAAAATAACATAAAAACTGAATAAACTATCTAATTTGCAGAATAAAACAACAGAGAAAAGGTTGAGAAGTGCAAACTTCAGGCACTGATTGCCTCAATATGGATTGTAGTCGAGATCATCTCGCATCAGTACGAAATCGTCTCGAATTCGCCAGGTTCGCCTCCGATCTGAACAGGTTCGTCGACGACGATGTGTGCTGGCTCCGACTGAAAAACAGTGATGTACCTACAACAAAATTGATATGGAACTAGTGCAAATGAAGAATAGGGATGATTTAACGTAAATGGAGTTAACTTGCAGAGAATTTCAACCAGGGGGGTGCTAAAGGGATAGCTTAGGATTAAATAGGCTTAGGGGAGTAGTTAGGAGGTTGGAGATCATCCCAATTTGGGAGATCTCCAACGGGGGAGGGTCCCTAACGGCACAGACACGCTTCTGCCCGGATTGGAGACCCGTTGGAACAGAAGCTAACTTTGCAAAATCAGTTTTGCGACAAGATCGTCTGGACGTCCTAGTCCAGATGAAATCATCAAATCTGGGGCGATATCGTCTGATCGGCGACGATATCGTCAAACGGTCAAAACAACCTCTAAAAATGGCACGAAAAAGGGGGAAACGGATTTCCCGACGGTTAACGGGCGGTTTGGGAGGTTAAATTTGAATTTTAAATTATTTACTAAGGTGAATGTAATTATTGTAATTTTATTGCGCCAATTTTAGGGTGCTACATTTTGCCCCCTCTTTAGCGAATTTTTCGAAGAAAATGCGTTAAAGATGAGTTCTTCTCGATCTACGAGAAAGCAAAAAATTATTCCCATTTTTAGGCGACGATTCTTGGTCGAATCGTACGACGGCTTACTATGGTGCCCCCTCCGTGTTTTTACCCAAATCGAACGTTTGAGGTAAAAACGCGGAAAAGCAAAAAATTATTTTTGAATTATTTTGAATAAAATTAAGAAAAATAGGGTAAAACCCTAATTCATTTTTACTGTTCATTTTCTGGTTTTTGGAGCTCTGAAGCAAAAATGGTGGAGACGACGCACAGATCGACAGAGGTCCAGCGCGGTCTACGGGTAAGAGTCTAGACTTATCTAGGATGCTTTAATTTAACTTTACATGCTTTGTAGGTAATTTTTAGATGATTTTTGAGCATCGCGGCCGTTTTTGGGCCGTCGACGTCGTCGGGACGAAATCGTCCCGATTTCGACGAAATCGTCTCAATTTCGGCAATTTCACCCGAGGGTGAAATCGTCGAAAGGGGGACGATTTCGTCAAATTAGGGACGATTTCGACTTGCAAAATCGGAGACGATTATGCTCAAATTTGGGACGATATCGTCCAATAGTGGGCGATATCATCAATTGCATAAAATTGAATTTTTAACTTGCATTATTATTTACTTGAATTGTTATTAATGATTGTTTGTTGTTTTGTTGTTTATGTTTGCAGAGAGGATTACTAAAGAGCAGGGAATGGAAGTACGGAGGGTTGAGAGATGACTTGGCCGCTCTCACACAGGTAGAGCGGGATCAGCTGGCACAGGCTGGCTTGCTGCATGTGGCAGAAATGCCACAGGTGTCTACAGATATGGGGCTACTGACGGCCCTAGCAGAGAGGTGGTATCCGGGCTCTTCATGTTTTCGGCTACCTACAGGGGAGATGACTCCCACTTTGGAGGATGTATGGAGGATTCTGAGAATCCCCATACAAGGACGGCTCATTACTCCTACGGCCAATCAGGGCCGTGCTATGGGACGACTGTGCGGTGACCCGAGCTTCACCCTGGAGAAGGGCGGAGTTAATATCGAGGCACTGCGCCAGATGCCTGGGGCATCTACACTCACACGGGTTCTAGCTGGAGTAGTTGGTGGACTTCTGCTGTGCCACCAGAGCGGGTGCAGGGTGCCATGGATGCTCGCAGATGTGGTCTGCGACATGAGAGACCACGGCTACAGGTTTGCTTGGGGCAGCTTTGTTTTATGCCGATTGTACAGGATCCCGTATGGGGTCGTGTACAAGGGCGGCCGATGTCTGGTTATGACATCGCTCCTACGAGTTTGGTGCTCGGGAGCACATTGCGGTGCGGAGGCCGGTAGGGCTTCCTCCGATAGGGGTTGACGGGGAGAGGCCCCGAGTCTTCTACCGGTGGCTCCGGAGAGGGTCACAACGACGGATAGACCTCCCTATGTCCCGAAGGCTACTAGATGACTTAGTCCCGGACCAGATCACCTGGAGGCCATGGAGGGAGCATCCAGGGTGGGCCGAGGATGGACAGGAGTTGGCTCGCGTTAGGCGAGTTTGCTGGCTAAGGATGGAGAGGGGAGAGGTGGAGCTCCATAGGTACGACCGAGTTTTGAGATAGTTCGGTCTGCAGTAGGGGATCCCATCTCTAAGGGACTACGAGTTTTCTCGGACTGTCTGGGATAACACTACGGTTAGCGGGGCTCCCGACATGCAGCGGTTCTGGAGCCAGGACACGGATGATGCCCCCATCCAGCCAGTGGATGGGGACGACGCAGGGGTAGCCGATGGCTACGATGCCTGGTACGCAGGCATCCGCCCTCCTCGGATGACGAGGGCATAGGGTCCGATCCACGCGGTTGTGCGTCGGATAGGGAGGCGGTGCCAGGCGGCGATGGAGGCAGCCCAGGGTCACGGCGGGAGAGAGGTGAGGAGGCCACAGGCACAGGAGCGGCCATGGCAGAGAGAGAGGGAGAGGAGGGAGGCGAGACCCCCATCTCCATAGAGGCCACCATCGCCCGATAAGGGCAAGGGTGTCGACACAGGAGAGAGTAGCGAGATGGCTACTCTTCGGGCGAGAGAGATCGTCTCCAGGCTCAGGTGCAGACGCTACAGGATGAGGCTGCACGCCACCGGGCTGAGGTGTCACAGCTGCGGGATGAGATTGCACGCCTCAGGGCACGGGGCGGAGGGGCGAGCTCTGGGGAGTTGACATGGGCTATTGCCCAGCTGACATTTTATCAGACACTATACTTCCAGCTGGTGCCAGAGGCGGATAGACTACCCCTGCCAGCTAACATCGCAGATCCGATCAGGATCGGGTCATCGAGGACCACGTCCCGGTCGAGGACGAGGACTACATAGACTGCGATGGGGCCACCTCGTCCACCTCAGGGCGGGGGAGGAGATGAGGTAGAGAGCTCGAGGGGCTCTCGAGGCTAGAGGGCTGCACAGCTTTGTACAGTACTGACATTGTTGTATTATTATTTTTATAGAGGATTGAGTATGCCGAGGTACAGATTGTGGCATACCAATCCAGTTTTGATGATGTATATATGTTGTTGATATATATATGATATATAGTTTTGATCATATGACTTGTATTATGTGATGCTTATGATGCTTTTATGTTTGATTGATTGATTTAATAATTGGATGTAATTATGTCATTGGAAATATTATAATTTTGATGTCATGCTGTGATATTTTGAATGAAATAATCTGATGTGACAAATTGGTTGTTTGTGATGAAATGTGGTAAAAGATAAAAAGAGACTTCTAACAATAATTTCAAAGGACATTGTCGCTATTATAGACCATTTCATGGAGTCGCTGCTCACTCGGTCGTCAAGCTAATCCCAGGATAGAAATATTGTTAAAAGTAAAAGAGTGCTTAAGAGGTTGTCTTAAGACTTTGGTGCAATAGTGCAAATGATGATGATGATGATGGTTTGTTTTCAGATTTTCATGAAAATAGTATGCATGAAATAATGTTCAAATGATTTTTGCTAGGCATAAATTCCTAAGTGTGATAAAATTTTTGGATAATTCGTTAGGAATTATACCATCATTACAAAATTAAAGGTTGACATAATGACATGAAATAATGAAAATGTGTTTGCTTTTGAAAAGCATAATTTGTGTAACGTAATGAATTAAGTCATATGGTTTTCATGATTTTTAATAAATGGGGAATAAAAATTGTTAGAATGGTTTGCGCTAGGCATAGAATATGTAGGTATAGACTTATACCATCATCGCGAAAATCCAAAAAAAAAAAATAGTTTTATTGCATGGTTGATTTTTGATGAACAGAAAATATGAAAATGAGGACTTGCGCTAGGCATAAAATTCCAATTTTGGTTTTGAAACTATACCATCGTCGCGAAAGTCAACCAGATATATATGTTTTGATTGTATATTTTGAAAGAAATATTTGATTTTTCTATTATATAGTTGTCTTTATGGTAAACAATCGTACTTGATTTATTCCAAACAAGTTGCAAAAATAATATTTCAAATTATTTTGAAGACAAAAGTTAGATTTATAAGGAATCCCATGTGCATATGTGAATTCATTTCCGATCTTGATTTATCATAATGATACACAAAATCTCTCAAATACAAATGTGTGTGCAATTGCATTGTTCATGTACCAGTTTTGAGCAAGATAATATGATACAAGTGATTTGAAGAAACCAAATAAGTGTTCATTAACCATGATGTAGATGCATATAACCATACTAGACTACTATGTAGGTCGGATTATCAAGAGCTAGCTAATCCATAAGCAGACATAGGTCTATACAAAAGAAGGTCGCTAATGTGACGGACATATCACCATGTTAGAGTTACCCAAGGCCAAGCAGGTTGGGCACAAACCACCTGTTATGGGGCTTACCTCACGGTTTTCGAATAATTGAGAATTCCGAGGATTCAAGCTCATCAACCCTTCTTTTCTTTTCAAAGGGTAGGGAAAGGGATTTTATTGCTTTCTTGCTTTCTTTTGAACTTTGCTTATTTTTTTTTGTATTTCTTTTGCTTGATAATGCTTGGAACATTGCTGTAATATAAAAAAACATTTTTCTTTTCTCTTTTTCTTTTTCTTGAACTTTTTTTTTCTTTTTTTTTGCTAGGGATACTTGCTCGGATTAGCTGTAGAGCAAGGGATTTTTATTCTGGGTAGGGGTGAGCTTGTCCTTTTGCCAATTCTCAAAGATTCTAGACCATGTGCATGATAGGATAGCAGGGGAAACTTTTCGCTCAAGAAATCAGTTCTACTATGTAGCAAAACATGGAAATTACAAATATAATCATTTTATTGTGAAAAGATGTGCTTGGTTTAAGTAAATAACAAGATCAATTCTCTATGCTCAAACTTTATTTAATTGAATTTTGTGAACTTTGATATAAGAGAGATTAGTAATCATGCTAGATAACATCAAGATATTTATTGTTATGAGTGTGCAAGTGAGGGATTCCAAATAAATGCTAATTTATCCCAAAATAATTTGAAACATATAACTGCAATGATTGTAAGAAAATATATATAAATACTTTTTTTTGAGAAAGTTTTGAGAATATTGACTCTCTCTTTCTTCTTTATTTTGTTTTGGTTTCGAAAGAGTCAAGCATATAGCTATTATTATATTTTTATCATCATTTGACATAAGTTTTTTGACTAAGCATATAATGTCTTAATTTTTGCGTAGCAAATACGACTGCTAGACATAGTTTTTCCAACGCTGTGTAGCGGGTTTCATAACTGATGAAGGTTCGGCTAATATAATAATTAGCACGTTCTCTCTTTTCATCATCAAGTTGAGCTAACATAGCCCCTAAGGCAGAATCTGAAGCGGAAATATATAGGAGAAATGGGCGATCAGATTTAGGTGGTGAAAGCACAGGTGGATTAAGGAGGTATTGTTTGAGAAGTTCAAAAGCTTCTCTACATTCTGTATCCCAATTAAAGGGGACGTCCTTCTTAAGGAGTTTAAGAAAGGGACCGGTTTTATCCGCTAGCTTATCGATGAAGCGACGGATGGCTTGAAGTTTACCTTGTAAACTTCGTAACTCAGATATATTAGTAGGTGCGGGCATATCAGTGATGGCCGCAATCTTGAGAGGGTCGATTTCAATACCACGTAAAGAAACTAAAACCCCTAATAGTTTGCCGGATTTAACTTCGAATATGCATTTTGTTGGATTTAATCGAATGAGATATTCTCGTAATCGATTAAAGACTTTTCTTAAATCATCTAAATGATTATTTTCAATAATAGAGCGAGCTATAATATCATCCACATAATCATGTAGGATATCATGCATCATATCATGAAAAATGTAGGTCATAGCTCGTTGATAAGTTGCACCTTTAAGCCAAATGGCATCACTTTCCAGAGAAAAGGTACCCCCAGGGGGTAATAAAGGCTATTTTAGCCTGGTCTTCAGGAGCTATCCGAATTTGATTATAACCGAGAGAATCCATCCATTAAGGACATCATCCCACTTCTGGCAGTGAAGTCAATGATTTGATCCATGTTTGGAAGAGGAAAGTCATCTTTAGGGCATGCAACGTTAATATCTCTAAAATCTGTGCAAACCCTAACTTTGGTAGCTTCTTTCTTGGTGACTGGAACTACATTTGAGATCCATTCGAGCATAATCAATAGCTTGTATAAAGATAACATTCAGGAGTTTTTCTAACTCCCCTTTTACTAGCAAAGCCACTTTGGGATGCATTTTTCTAAGTTTTTGTTTAACGGGTTTGGCATCTGGATGGACCACTAGATGATGCATGACTACGAAGGGTCTAGACCTGGCATATCTTCATATGTCCAAGCGAAGACATCTTCATACTCTTTAAGGAATGCAATGTATTGTTCTTGTTTTTCTTGACTTAATTCTGATCCAATATTGATTATGTGAGGATTGTCCTCAGTTCCAATATTAATTTTAATGACATTTTCTACCTCCATGTGTAGATCTCTTTCAAAATTAGGTGGGGCGGGTGAAACGCCCAATTCTTGTAATTCTTGTAAGGTTAATTTAGATAATTCATCTCGAGGATTAGTGGCCTCAAGTTGGGCTATAGTTGGTATAGAACCATCAAAATAAAATCCATTGTGTAACATCTCTTCAACAGAGACATCATGGAAGATATCTCCTTCCAACTCTTCATCGGGGTCGACAATCATTTCAGGGTATGCTATGGATAGCATGTTGCATGAAAACGACTGATTTTTAAGAGGCAAATCAACATGCCTATCCAAATAATCTTGATAGCATATGAGATGATCATCATCCTCAAAAGGAAAGGGTTGACCCTTACTAGGAAATAGGCCCACACCACAGCGGGCAGGCCACGGTTCTACCTCGAAAGGTTCTTTCATGCCATTTTGGAAAGGTCCCAAGCCTTTCCCTTCATATCCCATTTTAAGCATCATGGGTTTAGCTTTAATATAATCATTGGTAAAATAACACCGAGCGTATCCCTGATGATGAGTTTTGATATTCCGAGGGATTCTTCCCCAGTCATATCCTTTATAAATGAAGGCACAACTTCCGACTTGGTAAGTACTTCCCATAGGTTGTGGGAGGCCCAAAGTACGAGGAGATGGCGGCAAGTTATTTAAAAGGTTTGAATCTTGCATGAAAGCATTCGTTTTTTCTGATATTAAGGTTGTAGATAAATCTGGTAAGAGTTCATCAGAAAGGGCATAAGATGTAGAAGGCTTATTACCTATATCTTTAGATGTGGAAGGTATGATAGGTGTGTCTATAGGTTTTGAATTTATAGGGATAGAACTTGAAGGATTGGTGGTAGACTTAAGATCTTTTTGAGGTTCTAAAATGATTTGTTTAGAGGGTTGTTGATCTATATAGGAGGATGAAATTAATGGAGGGGAAATAGGTGAAGTTATGGGTGTATGTTTCACGAGTTTTAGATGAGAAATAAGAACTAGGATGTGTGGATGACAGAGCGAGGGCAAAATTGTACTCCAACGGGTTCTGCCAAAGCACACATATCAAAGGGTCTAGGGTCACCATGGATAGTGACCAACTGATTTTTAAACTCAAATTTAACACATTGGTGTAAAGTTGATGGGACCGCTCGCATGGCGTTGATCCAAGGGCGACCCAAAAGTATATTGTACGATGTTGGGCAATGTACAATAAACACGGTTGTTTCTAGGGTTCTAGGACCAACTTGCAATGGGAGGGTAATAACTCCACACGTTTCTTGTGTTTCGTCATTAAAAGCTTTGATAATCATATCAGTTTTCTTCATTTCATCACTTCTAAAGCCAAATCGTTGGTAGAAGTCAAAAGTGCAAATGTTTAGAGATGAGCCATTATCAATCAAAACTCTTTTGACTGGCTACATCTCCAATTAGAGCAAGTAATGTATAAGGGATTGTCCTTATGTAAAGCTGTGTTGTGGGATATCTTTATCCCGAAAGTCAATACAATCAATCTCTCGAGTGATGATAGTATTGGCCATAGCTTCAGGTTGAATGTTTTGAGGTACCATCATTTGGCTCAATGTAAGCATCAACTCATCCCTATGGGTGGGAGAGGATCTTAATAAATCCAAAAGGGAAATTCTGGCCGTAGTATTGGACAATTGCTCATTAATATTGTAAGGGGGTTTAGATTGAACAGTAGGAACATGATTCCCTTTATTGGGATTTTTCAAAATGAATGGAGCTGATCCATCGTTCTGGTTTGGTTCTTGTTGAGAGTTTTGAGCTTGTTGTCGAGTAACGACTCCAATGGTACCTACAATGTTATAGTGAAGACGCTGAACTGGTCTCGGTTGAGCATTAATGGCTTGTTCATTAGAAAGGAATATATTAGAAGAAGGTCGAGTAGTGACTCTTCTAGGAAATGGTTCTTCTGGAACCATAGCATCTGTGACGGGTTGAATAGGATCTGATTCGTTTTCAGAACTATTCGATTGATTTGAAGTAATGTCTAGTTCACTTTCACTATCTGATTCTATATCACTAGAATCAAAAGTTTGAAAATTATGTAAGGGCCTGGTCGTAACCAGGGATAAGGTCGTGTCAAATATTTGAGGATCCTGAACAGGTAATTGTCCGCTAATGGTTCCTACATATCGGGTAGGAGGGGGAACATTATGATGTTCGATTTGATTGGCTACCTCTTTACCATGTCTTGGTAAAGGGTGTTGAAATATGTCTAGAGTTTGATTGGCATTTTGATTTTGATTTTGGGGAACGGTCTTTTGAGTATTATTAGGAGGGTTTTGTTTAGGTTGGAAGGCTTGCACTTCCATTTCATTATTGTCAATCAAATCTTGTATTTTATGTTTCAACCTTTTACAAGCGTTGGTAGAATGTCCAGGTCCTCTATGGAAATCACAGTGCAAGTCAGCTCTATATCCGGGTATAGTTGGATCAGGTTCCCGGATGGCTGGTAATTGGATCAAACCTCTTTCGAGCAATTGAGGTAAAATAGTTGATAAGGGTTGGTTTAATCTAGTGAATTCTCGAGGAGGCTTATCAGGAGGTTTCAATATGAATTTTTCTGTTGTCTTCGTTGCATTGATATTAGCAACATTCTTGCTATCAGTGACTCCATCACCGACAACTTGTTTGTTTTTATATTGATTTTTGGATGTTTTCTCATCATCCTTCTTCCTAAGTTGGCCTCTCCTAATGAGGGCATCTTCTACTCTTCGAGCTAAATCTATAGCTTGATCGAAGGTAGTTAAAGTAGCAGTCGATAGCTCATAAGATATTTGTTCTTGTAAATTGTTGATGAAAATGTCCAACATTTCCCTATAAGGCAGCACAAAGTGCAGTTTTCCTATCAATTGCCTCCATCTAGCTAAGAAATCGGCAAAGCATTCATCCTTGTCTTGTTTTAAATTGTATAGGTCTTTAATAGTTACATGCCTCTCGATGTAGGCACTAAATTGATGGACAAATGATTCCGCTGTTTCTTCGAAGTTTCTCAAAGAATGAGTGGGCAATTGATAGTACCACTCTAATGCCATTCCACCTAAAATTTTTGGGAACATTTTTAGTAATAGCAAGTCATCATGCGATATGTCGTGACATGCTATCCTAAACATGCGAAGATGCTCTATGGGATCTTCGGTTCCTTTATATATAGGCAGGACGGGCATGGGAAAATGCTTAGGGTATGGTTGAGCTACAACTATGGGATCCAAAGGTTGACTACGGATCTCTCGATAATTATACGAGGGACGGTAGGGATCTATCTGGTCCATACGTGAAGCTAATTGTTTCACCATGGCTTCCAGATTACTAGTTTGCCCCCCATATTGGTTTGGTAGGGCATTGACATGGGTTTTATGGGCATAGGATGGAGGAACATGCAGATTAGATGCCATGTTACTGTTGTGTAAAGTATTGGTAGGAAAAGTATTATGGAGGAATTTTGAAGTTGTATTATGTTGTATCCCAGATTGTTGAAAGTTTGTATTTGGCTTTGTTTTAGGTTTTTGTTTACTTGAAGCATATTGCTCAATAGTTTGGCGGAATAAAGTAGTGAAGGAAGGTTTCTTTTGTGTGGGAGTGATTTTAGGTTGAATAACAGGTTCCTTAGGAGGTTGGGTAACCTGTTGTTTTGACATGTTTTGAGCCATAGTGACCATATCCGTATTGGATGGCCCAGCCTTGTCACTTTCTTGATCAATGAAAGACAAGGGATTAGTGCGCATATTGCACATATATTCCATGGCTGCTTGAGTGTTACTGATTTGCCCTTTATCAAGACGAATTGCCACATTAAGGTCATCAATGTTATCCATGAGAAATTTCTTGAAATGCTCTGCATTGTCAAAGGCAATAGTTCCATTTGGAGCTACTCTAGGGGATGAGGATCCATCCTCTTTAACACTTCCTTCTTGTTCCTTATCTTCACCTAAGTCTTCATCTGATTGACCTAGAGTTTCTCCTTCCGGATTTGTATCTCCAAGAAGGACATTTGGGTCTTTAGTTGTATCTTGAAACCAATCTTCTCCTTCTCCTAAAGTTTCTTTACCATTCCTAAGTTTAGGCATGGTGCTAAGTTTTGATTTCAGCAAATATATATATATATATATATATATATGCAACAAATTAAGAGGTATATGTTTACTATATACCTACTACAATATTTGAAAATGAAATGTTTAAGTTTTTGCTAAGTTTTTTGATTTTTAGTTTTTTTTTTTTTTCTTTTTTTTTTTTGAAATAATATAATAAAGACAATCAACACAATAAATGCCAGAAATAATACTGAAGTAATAATTTAGTTTTCTATAAACAATTTATGAATATCATTAATAGGTTCGAGTTGTTCAGGAGTCATGAAGTGTTCTTCTTCAAATTGAAAGTTTTCTTTTAAAAATTTGATGAAAAGAGCTATAGTGATGTTGTCTGTTTCAGATGCTGGTTGATAAAAGTAAAGCTCATGGCAATACTCTCGATATAGCACAGCTCGCGAAACTCTATTCCATATTTCCCTATCTGTAAGAACAACCTCTTGGTCTTCTACACAACCTAGGAAATGGTGCACAATGGCTGCGTTCTCGAGGTATTCCTCGAAGGTGAACAATTCTGAAGATACTAAAGCTCTCCTATAAGCTAACCATCTATGGCAGGCTCTCTGAAGTTCATGATAAAAAACTAGTTGGTGAGGATCCAGGATTCTATCTAGGACTAGCCTCTTGATTTGCTTAAGTTGTGTGGACCTAGATGAGATGAGACTAAGTCTTCTATCAAGTTCGTTCCACAGGAATTGATTTCTACTTGTTTCAGGCACACTAAGGACAGAATTGACTTCTATGGCTGCCAATTGGTTTTCTACGTTTATAGTAACTGCTAACATTTTCTTAGGAGCTACCATCTAAACATGATTTTAAACTTTAAGTGTTTTAAAATGCATCTATGTTTTAGTTGTTCTATATATTATATATATATATATATATTTTTTTTTTTTTTGTTTTCAAAAGGTTATGATGCATTCACGTCGGGTTCACCAAAATGTATCGCTCCAAATTTTTCGCATCCTTACCTTCAGGCTATAGGATCCGTGCCCGAAAGGAGGATGGGAAAAGGATGTCGTGGTACCTCGGACTGAGAGGACTTTGCGAAGGTCCCGCCTCTCAAGGGAGGTGTATTTTGATGATTTTTCGATGGATGGTGGGTTCACCAGGAAACATTTAAGGGCAGTTTCCACGCCTAGGTTTTGGAATGTGTTTAAATGTGTTCATTTTTAACCTTAAGCATTCATATCCTAGGTTTGGCCAAATGAATCTAGATTAATCTACATGAAAATGCAAATTCCATGAATACAAAAAACAAATTTAAAGATAGAAAATAGAGAGATTACAGAATGCAAATGAGGAATACTTGATCCGGATGTCTAAAGAAGATTTTGATGTTGAAGCAGTCTAGATCATCTGAAATTTGACAGAATCATCTGATCGAAGATCGAGATCGATAGTCATCCGAGATCCGACGAATTCGTCGGACGAATTCGTCGAGAGACCTACAAACAGAAAAATAGATGCAAAATACAAAAAATACTACAGTGCTAACGAGAGGGAAATGATATAAAATGGGCATCAATGTATGAATACTTGAATAAAGTTAGAACAAAAATTCAAGCAAGTTACGATATTCTAGATGATAATTATGATTTAAATTATGCACTTAATCTAAATGGGTGAACTCCAAATGCAAAATAACATAAAACACTGAATAAACTATCTAATTTGCAGAATAAAATAGCAGAAACAAGGTTGAGAAGTGCAAACTTCAGGCACTGATTGCCTCAATATGGATTGCAGTCGAGATCGTCTCGCATCAGTACGAAATCATCTCGAATTCGACAGGTTCGCCTCCGATCTGAACAGGTTCATCGACGACGATGTGTGCTGGCTTCGGCTGAAAAACAATGATGTACCTGCAACAAAATTGATATGGAACTAGTGCAAATGAAGAATAGGGATGATTTAACGTAAATGGAGTTAACTTGCAGAGAATTTCAACCAGGGGGTGCTAAAGGGATAGCTTAGGATTAAATAGGCTTAGGGGAGTAGTTAGGAGGTTGGAGATCATCCCAATTTGGGAGATCTCCAACGGGGGAGGGTCCCTAACGGCGCAGACACGCTTCTGCCCGGATTGGAGACCCGTTGGAATAGAAGCTAACTTTGCAAAATCAGTTTTGCGACAAGATCGTCTGGACGTCCTAGTCCAGACGAAATCATCAAATCTGGGGCGATATCGTCTGATCGGCGACGATATCGTCAAACGGTCAAAACAACCTCTAAAAATGGCACGAAAAAGGGGGAAACGGATTTCCCGACGGTTAACGGGCGGTTTGGGAGGTTAAATTTGAATTTTAAATTATTTACTAAGGTGAATGTAATTATTGTAATTTTACTGCGCCAATTTTAGGGTGCTATAGGTATCATTATAAACCTCATACTCCTGAATAGTACCAAGATCAATACAATGAGGAATCATATGTAGAGTCCCAATGGGAACATCAAAAATAAGTAGATGCTTACCCTAAATCCATTTATGATGAGGTACCTAAGGATTATACTTATCGTCCACCTCAGCATCAGAAGCAACCTCCTCTACCTAATCAAGGGCGATGAGATGAAGAACATATCATTTCATCAGGGGTATACAAAGCGCTAGCTTATTGGATAAATGCATTCAAAAAACAAAATCAAATATTTATTTATCAAAAACCCATGTTGAAGCAGCTTAGAAATCATCCTTTGCATCCATCAATGTCATCACTGATGTACCCATCGAATTTCAAGATTCCTACACTTGAAAAGTTCAAATATGATGAAGATGCACAAGAGCACATAACAGGCTTCATCCATATGTGCTTTAGTTTTCATGACAATGACCCCTTGATGTTGATAACCTTTGTGATAACATTAGCTGGGTATGCTTTAGAATGGTATAATCATCTACCACACCATAGCATATACACCTTTGAGCAATTAGCCGATGTATTCTTGCAGCGTTTTGCTTCTAGTGCTAAGGCAACAATAAACTTGACTGACTTGGTTAGCCTTTATCAACTTGATGATGAGCCAGTCATTGAATATAGTAATAAGTGGAGGAAGGTGATGTCAAAATTACCTTCCACTTTACCCACAACAGAGCTCATTCAAATTTTTACGAGAAGATTTTTGAAACATATCTCCCTCCTATTGCATTTACAATAGTATCAAACATTCGAGGAGGCCTTAGCACAGGCCTCGGTGATTGAAGACATCAAGATACAGGAGGGTGATATTCAACTCCACAAAAAGGAATGGCTAAACAAGAATACTATGGGTGACAATATGCAACAAAAGGTGACCCCAACCAATCAAGTTGTTTTGAGTATTCCCAAATCCTCAAAGCAAGTCACACCACCTCTACTAGTGCAGCATAATTACCAAGCTCAGTTTCCTTTAGCCCAAAATTATATGCAACATAATCAGATACAAGGCCAACATTGGCCATAATGACAATATACTGATTTGCCAAAGACATTAGCATCTCTTTGATCTATTGTATGAGGCACGAAGAATCAATCTTACGAAGATCCATCCTTTGAAACCTAATAAGCGTAGATCAAAGACGTACAGGAAAAATCTATATTGTGTTTACCATCGACAAAGGGATCATGACATCCAAACATGTTATCCCTTTAGATATGTAGTTTAGGATATGATTTAGAGGCAAAAGCTTTAGATAGGAGTCTTCCATGACCCCTTGCCTGCACACGAAGTAAACATAGCACCTGCCAATCAAGTTGAGAAACCTAATCAGGTGCATATCAATCAACCTCCCCAAGAGTTTATGGGAATTATCAGTGTTGTAATAGAGAAACATGAATGTTTAAATCAATCCACACAACCTGTGGCATCATCCAATGTTTCATCGTTGCTTGTCTAATCTCAGTGAGACATTGACACTGCACAAAATTGCACATCATAGTAGGGGGAATCAGTTTCTACTACTCTTCCTATCCAAGCCAATCATGGTGCATCACACACAATGCACATTGGGGGTCTTCAAGGTGTCACACCTTCCCCATCATCCACATCACGATCAATGAAGCAAAGTGAGACTTCTAAAGGTATCACACCTTCCTCACTTTCATCAAGTGGCACACACACTGGGGGTACTTAAGGTAGCGTACCTTCCCCTTTAAAAACATAAAAACAAGAAAAATCATAAAATATCAAAATACAAAAATATTCAAAACATTTAAATTTAAAAAAAAAAATTGAAAAATATCAAAACTTCAAAAATATATGGAAAACATCAAAATCCATAAACATGCACAAAAGGCCCCAAAGGCATCTGTAAGCCCTTTGGTCATCTCATAAAAGGCCCCAAAGGCATCTGTAAGCCCTTTGGTCATCTCATAAAAGGCCCCAAAGGCATCTGTAAGCCCTTTGGTCATCTCATAAAAGGCTCCAAAGGAACCTAAGACCCTTTGGTCAAATAAAAATTTCAAAAATCCATAAAAATCAAAAAGCAATAAAATTCTAAAAACATTGCAAATTTTTTCAAAATTTCAAAAAAAATTGCATCATTGCATTTCATTCAAAAACTTTGCATTTCATGTTCCACATACATTTCATCATTGCATTGCATGTAGGCATTCTTCATTCGTTGCATTCCATAGTAGAATGGATTGTGTTTGTCAGTCTTACAAACGACACCATGTTTGTGTTTCAATCATGCAGCTCTACATTTATCATATTCCATCATTCATGTGAGTAATTATGTTTTTCAACACAACCCATAATGTTGCTATGAAGAATATACTAGGTTTTTCTGGTCACTCAACCATACCTAGAGGTCTTCTCAAGAGTTGATGGAAAGCTTACTTTGCTTTTGCAGACGAGGTCTAGTTAGTATAGCCCTTAGCATATCAGAATTCTATCATTAATCAATAAATTAAACAATCCTAATAAGGAAGAGGGGAAGATGAAAGCCACGAAGCAGGACCAGGTATCCTGAGGTGAAAAGAGTTATTCTTGCTTATCCCCTTTTGTGGACAGTACAGGAAATGTTGGTAATTGGAAAAAGGACAAGTGTATTCCCTACTCATAATCCCTTGCTTACGATAAAATGAGCAATATCCCATAATGATATCCCACATAAATCCTTGATATTGATATCCTAGATCGATATCATAGATAGACATCCCATATTGATATCCTATATTGATATCATAGATCGATATCCTCAATCGACATCCCAAAAATAGTTCTCCAAAGAAAAATCCCCCAAAGGGAAGTTTTTGAAGAAAATTATCAAATGTAAATTCCAGAAAGTGAAGATCAAATGAAGATTAGAAATCAAAGTTCAAATCAAGATCAAATGAAGATCAGAAATCAAAGTTCAAATGAAGATCAGAAAGCAAGTTCAAATGAAGATCCAAAGAAATTTTAAAGTCAAAGTGGAATCAAATCCCTTGCACAACCATATATGAGCAAGTATCCCAAAAAATTGAAGAGAAGGAGGGAGCAAACTTGAATCCCTAGAATTTCCAACACTACTATACCTTACGCATGATGATATGTCTGACGCATTAGCACCTCACTTATATACAAACCAATGTTTGAATGTGGAAGAGCTACCTTCAGGTGTCCTATATCGCCTAGTGGTCTAGTCCAACTAAAATCTAAACCTAAGATTGGATAAACACTTGCAGACCCCCAATATTAGAAATGGGCTGAAAGAATCCCACCTGACATCAAGGCATGCTTGTGCCTTATCTTAATATATTCATGTGCACACACAAGAATAATGAACAGTTAGGGCCTATCCTAGCAAAAGCCTTACATTTCAGAAGTCTAGTATGGTTAGTATACAACTTTTGATAAGTCAACTAAGGTGTTTGAGTCTCATTGAAAACCTCAAAAATTCCTCTAATAGCAAAAAATATCAAATATGACAAACCATCAAAGGTAAAAGTCATTTCAAATCATCAAATTGCAAAGTATCCAATAAATGATACATCATTACATTGAGCACAATCAAGATATAGGATAGATACCATATGGATAGTAGAAACGATATTTAGACGACCACTGACTATATTGTGCATATTTTTCAAAAATTGCAAAAGGAATATAGAGTGACATATTATATCATTCGCGTCATAAAACTGCATATCATTGCATTCCATATACGGGTGATTAATTGATTAAATTATTGTAATGAGGATTTGTAATTACATTCATGATTTTTACACATTATGTGGTGTCATCCATTAGATTGTTAAAGCATCATATCATATTGCATACATTGTGTTTTAAGTGATTAAAACATACATGTCCATTTACAATAAATCAATATCATCAAAAATACATGCAGTACATACATGGCATAAAAATATGTCATAGTAGTGTAAAGTAAATGCATACAAGTGAAGCAAATTATACATGCAGTTAACAATAAGCATTGCATCCATATGCATACATAATAGCCCATCTATACATATAGATCATAGCCTATAGCATAATCACATTATCATTTAGGCATTGCATTCATCATTGCATCCATAACATAAAATCAAAATAAAAACATTTGCAAGCATCAACTGGGGCATTATCAGTATCGATCCCCAAAAGCTCCAAAGAAGTCTAAATCTTTGGTATTTTCATTCAAGTCATAAATGCACACATTTTCTCATTATAAGGAGTTTCAAATTAGACATTAAAGCATATCTAAAGGTCCAAAATTTTAAAAATTTCATAATTAACAAAAAAAATCAAATAATTCAAAAGCCAAATGCACCTCGTATTGAGTTATTTACCCTATATACTTAGCGGTTGTAGCGAATTGTGATCCATGCAATCCGGAAATATGAGTAAATTACCATAAGGACATTTGGGGTAAATTCATCATCATAGAATTGCTATGCTTCATTTCAATCCCTAAGAAGGCCTACACAGTCGGACTACTCCACGAGAATGAGATATTCATCACAATTCTCCTATGACATTTTTAGCACATCATCGATATTATGATTCACTATAAGCCTAATTGGAATTGCTATCATTTAGATTCTCTAAGAAGGCCTTCATGGCCGGACCACTCCATAGGATTTAGAATATGCAATTACTCTAAACGATGTAATTATGGTTGATTAGCCCTTGCCAAGTATTCAAATGATAAATATTAAATTGACCAAGATCATTCATAGTGGTCAAGCGACCTCGTCGCTTCATTCAACTATCATTACCCTCATCGACTCGTCGCTTGAGGGGGTAGTCAATATCAAATCATAATTAAAATAAACATTAAATGCTTAATCATGGCTAAGTGCATTCGTTCAAGAATCATTGTTGAAGACAATCATGCACCCTCCTTGCTTGGGGTAAATAAGTAAAATATCAAGATCAAATTCAAGCAAAATGGGCAGCTAGTCTCCTAATTTAGGATTAGACTTAAGCTTGTCTCCTAATTGCCGCTAAGGCTAGTATTAGACTTAATATTGTCTCCTAATTGCTGCTAAGGCTAGGATTTGACTTAAGCTTGTCTCCTAATTGCCATCAAGGCTAGGATTTTGACTTAATATTTCTAGAATAAAGTTCTTCAACTCATCGAAGGCAATGATTTAGCGATGTATGCCCTTTTCATCATTGGAGCATCTAATTTTGATCAGACTAATGATCATCATACAACCTTTGACATCATTTTAGATGGTGTATTTTTTCTCATGCGTTGTTCGATCTCACAACGCATCGTAAAAGGGGCATCTATAGACACCTAAAACATATCATGTCGAGGGAGACTACTCATATGAGACATGCTACTAGACCATATGGAAGATCTTGGATAGAATCCAAGATAGAGCAGTGGTTCTAACCACTCAATTTGGGCTCCTTAGCTTAATTAGTCTAAACCGCGGTTGAGACATGCGATCTACAGTCTGAACCGTAGCTAAGACCTGTGGCCTATAGTCTCAACCGTAGCTAAGACTTGTGGTCTACAATCTAGGTTGCAACTATCACCTATGGTCTAAGCTAAATTTCAGTTGGTCTTCATCCGAGCCAAATCGGTTTGAATGGCCATTTGATCTAGAAGAAGATGGTTAAAGGACGAAAGCTTCCAATCCAACTATCCTAACCACCCCTTCTTGTTCTTGGATTCTCTATGAAGCCACCCCTATCCCTTTGGTAATCCTATAAATACCCCTTCATATTAGGGCAATGATATAGTGCATTTTTGATAGTGAAGCGCTGTCGAAAAGGACATATAATGGAGCATTGGAGATTAGAGCAGTGAAGCCCTGTCAAATTGTGAACTCACTTGAGTGCACTAAGAGAGAGATTTGTTGCTATCACTTTGCCAACTTAAGCATCATGATGAATTATGCCATGGATGCCCTAAGGAGCTAGAATGCCAAGAAATGCCAATTTGGGAAAACTGAGGCCCTTTGGAATTCCTCTATGTGAGGAAGATCGTATGTAGGATGAGGGAGAAGGTAAGTGCTTATGAGTATTGTTTTTAATTTTTTATTTTTAATTATATATACATGTGTGGGAAGAGAAAAAAATAGGAAATTTGGAAGAAGAGAGGGAAAGGAGATCATTATGAAATATTGTATGCACTCTTTTTATAAATAATTTAATTAATTTTTATCACACTAAGGCCTTGTAGAGGAAATGTTGTAGAATTTGAGTTTAAGAAGTGCAAATTTATTTTTAGTTATGTTATCTTGTATTTTTGGGTATTTGATAGTATGATATTTGTAGCAGGTTGTTTATTTGGTAATTTGAGTGTATAGATACCATTTTTTGGGATATGCTTAGAGATATATATAATAAATTAGATTATATTGAATAATTATTTATTATTGATGATTATTTATTATGGATGAGTACCCAATTTATATATCTCATATGTGCCCTTACATATAGACAATAATTTGCAATAAATATGCAAATATATATAGTTCTTTTAGATGAGAAATGAAATCATTTCTCATATAAAAGAACTATATAGATTTGTCGAGCCAAACACCTTGGAGTTGGAAACCATTGCAGAGACCATTCTTGCTGAGAGAATTTTTATCCCCTTTTTTAAGAATTTTTTAGGAGATGAGCTCGATATTGCTACAGTGATTTTGGAAATTTGGGATGGGGGCAAGGTCAATATTCGTGGTAAGGATTATATAATTGACATTAAACTGTTGGTTGAGCTCAATGGGAAACCTGCTAAAGGACAATCAATCCATTGTGAAAAGTACAATTGGGAAGTCAAGTTAAAGGAATTCAAGGACCAAAGCAATCTCTACAAGCAGGAAAATGCATAAATACACCGTGCTAATCTTCCCACCCCGTGGAACAAGGTAATGAAGCCCGTCATGGAGTACATAACCGTAGATGACCCTAAGAAAATTTTATGTAGCTTCCATTTTGCCTTTGTAAACCATTTCAAGGATGTCAACCCCATTAGAATCCCCTAATTCTTGTTGAATTCTATCATTTATTCCATAGAGGCTTGCAAGAAGAAGAAGGGATATGACCTCCCTTCCCACCAAGGCCTATTTAAAGTTTTCTACAATCACTGTCTGGTCCATTGCCCTAATGGCATAACCCTTCTCGCTACCCAGAATTTTGCTCTTAAGGGAAAACCTAGCCCTGCCCAGGTTAAATCAAGCCTACCATTATCCTCTACCTCTTCCCTAGCCATGTCTACAAAGAAGAGAGAGACTATGGAGGCAGTTAGAGAGCTACTTGTGAAGAAGAAAATAAAGTGTGAGAGCACCGTAAGGGTTTCACCTCACCTGAGAAACAAGTTTATTCAGGACAAGCAGAAAATTCTAGCAATTGAATCTGATGAGGATGATCGTGATGTTATAGCTCAACTTTTACAGTATTTTATCATTAAAACTACCTCCAATGGTATTTCTCAACTAAAAATGCCATTTCACAATTGAAATATCTAGCAGACACTCACAGATCTTCGTAATGCCTTACATATCCTATTTTTCATGAAAATTTCACTGAGGGAACTTTGGAGCACATAGAGGAATCTGATTTCAACATCGAGGATGAGGTAAAGTATGATGCAAAGGATGGAGGTGTCAAAGCAGGCAAGGAGGACTAAAGTCTTCCTTTCTTTGTTAGCTATTGGTTTTGGGGCTTCCCTGTGTGGGGTCTTTTTCTATGTTGCTACGTTACTGTTGCTCTTTCCTTTTTGGGGCTCCATCCCCTTCTTTTCTTTTGTTTCTATTTTTTCAGCATCCTTAAGTTGTGGTTGTAAGCAGGTTTTTAGGTTTCCTGTCAAAATCCGTTTTGAATGAAAAACTAACTTATCAAAAAAATAAATGAAATCATTTCACTAATACTCTGCTTCCTCTATAATTATGAATGAAATTATGCATGAGGTATGGTTGGATCATATGTAATAGATGGAGGATGTGAATACCATGATTGTTTGCTATAAGATTTAATGTTGATTGTAATATAATATTTCATACCTTAATGACAAAATACTAGTTGCACTTTCATTTCATGAAAATAAGCTAGAAATACATTACTTGTTTCTATTAATGGTCTTATGAGAACTCATAGTGATTTTAGAAATAAATACTTTGTTGTTCTATGATTTATTCAAATGTCATAAATTGCATATAATCCAAATAGAAGAATGAATTAAATCAGTTAGTTGGCAATATAAAGCCTGTGATATGACATGAGATTTTGGAAGTATTATTAATCTTTAATATTGGTACTTGTATGTAAAGACTTCTTTTGAAATGCCCACCCCTTGGTGGTCTTGAATACTCATTATTCTATAATTTATTGACATCATAAACCAAGTCTAATCCAAATAGAGGAATGAATAAAATTAGTTAATTGGAAAATGTTAGAAAGGATGTAATATGACATGAGATTTTGAAAGAATTGCTAATTATTGATTGTGATAGTTGTATATAAAGTCTTACGAAATGCCCATCCCTTGGTGGCCTTGAATAATCATATTTTCTTAATATTATAATTAGAAATTAAGTTTTATTAATTAAAGAACATTTTTTTTAATGGGTTATATGGGATTGAAATGGGCCCCACCCGTATTACATCATCACCACATAGTGGTATTACAACAAATATTGGATATTATCCATGTATCATTTGGTAAGATTTGAACCTAGATCTTCTCCTTGAACGTTGAGAAATTTAACCAGTTGAGCTAATGCCACTTGATTAAAGAACACTTATTTTTAGTTAATTGAGGTTGTGTAATTAATATAAGAAAAAAAATGAATATTATATATTCATGGATATATGTTAATAGAGTAGTAGATTATGATTACATATTTATAATTATATAAAATATTGTTTTGATATAGTCGAAAAGTGATTTCATTCAATAACTATAAAGTAATTTAAAAATAATTTAAAAGATCCCTAATGTTCTGCCCATTAAAGAATCAACATGAATAATAACGAAATAAGAATAAAAGGGAGGGGGAGAAAGGGAAGTAGCAATATGAACAAGAATTTATTCTCAAGTTACAAGCATGAATTTTTTTTTTACCGTACATCATATTTTACATTTAAAAAATATATTGTGTCAAAATATTTGCATCTTGTATTGTTTTACTATGATTATTGAATGAGTGATTTATATTTGCTTGTATGTAAATTATGGGAGGGGAATTTGGTTGGATGTTGGAGCATCCCTATTGATCACATAAGTTAGAGCTTGTAAAAGATGTAGTAAAAAAATGAGATTATAAATTTTATGAATTCTAGCTTCAATTGTGGCTACTTGTATATTTTATATCCTTAGATTTAGTAGTGCTTGTATAAGAAATGGGTTAGGTTCAATTGGTGCTTCTTGGGAGCCATGGTCTATGAGGGTCCATAATGCTTTCTATATGATATTTTTTTTTGTTGAAATTTATGTGTAATATTTAGGATCTTGAACTACAAACTCTCATATGTACATGTGTCTTTTAAGTAAGAATAATTTTTTTTATACATATTAATATTGAAATCACAATAGAAAAACATGCTAGTATATAAATAGAGATAGTTAAAAGTACATAAATAAAAAGGAAAATGTTTATTTCAATTTGAAACTACAATGCCATGTAAATCTTATGAAACAAATCTTTCAAATTTTGAACTAGTTTAGAGTAATGAAGTAAAAATCAAAATTCTACATGAAACATGTTGCATATTGTAGATACTTTTGCATGTATAGTACACTATAAACTAGCTTAGATATAAAGTATATATATCTAAAAACACCGAGATTGTCAAGGTGCCTATCTCATTTTTTGGGGGTGTGATCTCCAAGATAGATGCCTCGATAAATCTCACCATTTTTAGATATATATCCTTTATATCTAAGCTAGTTATCATACATTCCGATAAATCAATGAAACCTAGAAATTAATACTTTATATTAATACTATAATATATATAATACTATAATATATAATATATACATTTCGATAAATCAATGAAACCCTAGAAATTAATAATATAGTATTATAATATATATAATAATATAATATACTAAGTCAATTCTAGTATAAAATGTTTTAAATGTTTTAGTTAATGTCGGCTTTTTTAATAAAAAAAAATTATTTACTGTGTGACATGTATGAACTTTTGCCTCCCACCTCCTGTCTGCCATTGTAGGAACGCCTCTCGACGTAATAAAGATCATCTATTTAATTCAAAAAATACTTTTAACAAATGACTATTCAACAATAAAAATAATGTTGATGGTCACAATTATATCTTTGTCCTACCCCTATATAATGGTATTTTAGGCACGTTTTCAAGATTTAACATGAATAAGGAATATGCAAGTTTGCATATATATATATATATATATATATATATATATATATATATTTTTTTTTTTTTTAAATTTATTTATTTATCTATAGTTACTATTTTACTTTATTATTTTAATTTTATATTTGTATATCTTAATATTATAAAGTCCAATATTTGACTTGGGGTACACTGATTTATTGTGAATGGTTTCCAATTTCACTAAATATATGCATTGACTTACTTTCTGAATATTATATTTTTTTTTATATAGTTAATTTATAATTTTTAGTACAACAAATAAGAATAAGTATATGTTTTAAGAACTTCCATTGGGTTTGTTTATTTAAAGAGAATATACATGCCATATAGTTTGGCATTGTTTAGTTATCCACTTTCAAACGCATTTCAACCAACTAATTCACTATGTTCTTACTATAGTTTCTAAAGAAACAAAACTTTGCATTGAAATGTTACATTTTACTATGTGTCCATCTCCCTTTATCATATTTTTTTGATAAATTTTACTCTAGTTTATATAAAATATTTAATTTTATTTATTCATTGGATTATCCAAGGGATGCCTATTTTATATGAAAACCAAGTATCTCTTTTTTATTTAAATGCTTGTGTAGATATTTTAAATGTACCTTTCCATCCATAAGATATTTGTAGCTTCCCTTTAAGTTAGAAAATTTAACTATCTATTCTTGATAATTGATTCCATGGTATGCATTCTATTGTTTACATTACACACAATTTTCTTTATCCTTTTTATGAGACATGCACAAAATGAATAAAATAATTGCATATAATTTTTATTGGATATGTTTCCTATAAATGTAACTTATATTTTTAACATAAATTGTATAAAGTGATCAATGTTGAGTTTTATTCTATCCTCGATATATTATTTATGACATAGTTATTGGGTTTTAGACCAATACATTTACTAGTTATTAATCAAACTAGAATATAATTTTGTATAACTATAGACACTAAATTTTGACATACTTCACCAACCTTCATTTATACTAATATTCATCAATTAACTCTTATTCTCAAGTCTTTTTATCAATCAATTTGAATCAACATTCTTCATACCCAAATTCAAGATGTTTGTTGCCCTAAAGGTAACTTCATATTTGGGACATTATTTTCCATAATAACCCTTCATAAAACTTCACAAAATGATTTCATTACAATAGGATAGAAAATAATTTTTCAATGAGTATAAATATACTTATACTTGTATAACAATCAATACCCCAAATTGCAAGAAAATGACACCTAGACATGACAAAAGCAATAGCACCAAATATGAGAAAATGTACCATGCAACACTTTTTCTAAAAGGTGGAAATTTTGCACCCATGACTAATCTGGACCATAAAATAGTCAAATTTAAAAAGTGCTAAGATCAAAATTTCCACTTAGCTCTTCTATGAAATATCAATGCTTTTGTTGGAATGAATGGAATGTCTACATCATAAGCCAAAAGCATACAAATTACTTCCTTCACTCCTTGGTTTGATTGTGCATGCTCCATATTATCCCAAAGCCTTTAAATTTTGAATTCTTATTTTTTATAATGGCATATTTTACTCCTCCTTCACTCCAAAGAATCCCCCTCTCCAAAATATATAAATTGAGCCTATGAGAGAGGTATTCAACAAATTCTCAAGGTGTCTAAATTCTACTAAATTCTATCAAAGTTCTCTCTATCTCTATCTCTTTATAATTCTCTTACATTGTGAGCATTTTCAATAGAATTTGAAGTAAATTTGAGTAGGGCATAAGGCATTATGGTAAGGCCACATCCTCTTGTTGCTTCCATCAAGAAGATATTTCTTGGATAGGAGGAGGAGACTAGGTTGGGATTTGGTTGTGATCTTCTATTTCTAGCTTATTCATCTCTTCATTTTGCTTCTTATTTCATGCATGATTTCCTTATTATATTTATAATAAATTATTTGGTGTAATCTACAACTAATAGAATTTGTTTGGTGTATTTTTATTATTGATAGAATTATGTCTCTAACACCTTCTATGGCCATTTATCTCGATCCTTACTCACTTTATGCTCTTTTATAGTTGTTTATAGTCATTTCATAGTTATTTTCATCACATTATAATCATATTAGCATCTCTAACCACTATAATATCCTTGTGTAGTAATTTTGCAACTCTTGTTGTTGATTTGTGACATTAAATCTTATTTTTTAACTCTTAGTGCTAGGTTACAACTAATTTGTAGCTTCTAATATTTGTTTCAAGATCCTGTAAATCCTCATTTGCATGATTTCTTAGATATTTCATCATATTTAATTGGAACCACTATTGTATTAGCTACATCATGCCATATTGACTTTGATTTATTTATTTGTAGATATTTCTATCAGTTAATCTTATTTTGGAGTCTTCTTAGACATCATTTGTAGAATTTTGTAGCCATTGTCACTTATTCTTTGTATTTTTGTAACTTTATTAACTCTCTAGGTAGATTTTGTAAATCTTAGATATCACTTTGTAAAATTTTAACTCATCTTGAATTTGACATCTGTAATTAGGGTCTAGACATTATTTGTGACTTAATCTAACATTTGAATCCAATTTGCATCAATTTAGGTCCTTAAAATATATATTTTCAAGTTTTAGGTGTAGAATCACTCACATTTCTAAAAACCCAATGCTTCTATTTCTCTATTTTATACAGTGTAAAAGCACTATAGTCAAACCAAAGTGCCACCCAATATTTTTGACTAATTCTAGTGATTTTACATGCATACATTGGCCTTTAAATTTTTAGGTATTTTCCAAATTTGTGTTACCAAAGGGGGGTCTGATAAGTCTACTCAGATAGTTGACCCCTTTCATATGATTAGATAGGCCCCCTAAATTTAACTACAAGTTGTTATTTTTCAATTTTTATAGGTCTTAGAAAAAGTTCTAGGTAGTGATTCTATAAGAGTTCAACACTTCTACACAACCATCCGAAATTAGGTTTTTTAGTTTTGAAATATTTCTTTTTGCTTTACATAGTTGAAATATTATCATTTTTCTCTCCATGAATTTTTTTAATGATAAAATCCACTTAAATTTTGTCATTAAGGAACCTTAAAGCTAAGTTTAAATTAGTTCTTTTAAATTTTCTTAGGTAGGGAATTAGAATAACATTTAGATACATCTAGGATAGCTTGTATGTTTGAAATATTTCTTGTTTTCCCTTGAAAAAAAAGAACTTTTTACTTTATCACAACCATTAAAATTTAAAATAGCATGTAGGATAGGATTTTGTTTGCTTGCATACTTGTATTCTTGCATATTTTATCTTTTATTTTAGTTTATAGTGGTCTTAATTAGAAAATATTAAGGCTAGGTGACACAACCTTAGGTGATTTGATAAATGAACACATATAACATTCACTTGAATATATATCCTTGTACATATACATATGATGTGGATCAACCCATGTGATTCTAGATCCCCTTTGGAAAGGGATTTGGGGTCTCAAACCATACATGGCCCATTATCTATATTTTGGTGAACAAGATTTGAACACCTCCTTGAATTTAAACTTAACCTTAATAAAAGATAAAATTAATTTTAGCTTAAGAAAGACCACTTAAAAAAAATTGTTTAGATTAGATTACATTAATCAAGACTAAGAATCTATTCCCTCTACTAGTGTGAAAGTATCAATATTGAGCCACATATCTAGGTGTGGTTGATCTTGGTATCAAACCTCATTCATATACCTTAAGGTTTTCCCTCATGTATGAAAATATATATTGGGGGAACTAAGCCTCTTCCACATACCGATGGGTATATTAGGAGGATGAGTATATAAAATAGGTTTAGGTATATCGGGAGACCCTCCTAAGGTATATTGGCCAATTTTTTATATTCATAGCATTCGCTACCATTATTAACCAAAATCTAATTAATTAATAAACTTTTTTCTAACCATATTCAATGGCCATATTTCTAAATCTTAGAAACTTATTAAAAGGATTTTTTTTTTTTTTTTTAATTTTCTTAGTGCCCAAAAGACATTATACAACTCATAAGGTAGCTACTTGTCAAAAAATTTAAGTAGAATATTATGAAGAACCTTCCACCCACAAAAACCCTAGTTCCAATAAATAAAATAAATATTTTACCCCTTTGGAAACGCTAAATTCATCATAGGAGCATGAAGATATGATCAATGAATTCCTCAATAAAATTCTTAATAATTATGAAGAGAGAAATATCCCCAATGTTCTTGGCCATGCAATATCCTCTTCACCAAGTATATCGGGATATCATTTATTATTTTTTCAATAAACAATTATCTAATAATGATCAAAATAGGATAAGCTTTGAATACCATAGTCATATAATGTCTTCCTCACAAGAGCATGAAGTTATCATCCAAGAATTCCTTAATAAAGAAATCCTTATATAGACACCCAATTTTGACATGCCTAATCAACCACATCTTCCAACAAGATACTAAACAACTTATCAATAGTCAAGAGCCTTAACTAGACAAATTAGGCATCAAATTGGACACTTTTGCAAAAGTGCCACCTTTTGTAGAAGTGTTGCAATTTTTATTGCCTATAATGCTTTTGTAAAAATAGGTTTGTTTTAGCATATTTGCATAGACTCATCCTTCCTCAAACATCTAAGGAAAATTCCTTCGTGATTCCTTCTGTATAACACACAAGATTTAATCATAAAATTAGATCTTTTTAATCGAAGTGCTATTCTTTGCATGGAATTAAGGTGATCAAGGCACTTACCATTCAAAATAATATACACAATGTCATTATACCATTCATCTGTGGTGATGTTTTTTGTAGTGTATTGCTAACACATGATTTGAGGATTGATTTCAGCTAGAGAATTTATCAAACCTTGTCATCTAACAAGATTCATCGTACAGATCTCTAAATCAAACCCCTAAAAAGTAGTCTCCTTTATCCCAGTTTATTCTACATCAACATTGTTTTGACAGTTGGGTCAGGTACTATTACAAAAATCCTACTATGAAAAATATAATGTCTAATCTTCTTCACATTTTTGAACAGACCATATACCTATTTATCTAGGATAGTGTATTTCAACTATGCATATTTTATTGGTGAACTCAAGAAAGCAATAGGAGTTTTTGAATTATCTTCATTCTTTTGAGTTAATACACTAGCAAAAGAATGCTCAGAAGCAAACGAATAAATATAGAAAGGTTTCTTGTAATTAGGACTCACAGGCATAGGTGCAAAATATATTACATTTTTAACATCCTGAAAAGCTACTTTAGCTTCACCAATCTAATAAATGTTAGCATCCTTTTTCAAGGTATCATTTAATGGTTTAACTATTTTAGCAAATCCTGAAATATATTTCCTGACAAAGCTGATTTTCCAAAAAAATGATTGTAATTCTTTTTTGCTACCAGGAAGAGGGATTTTCTGGATGTCTTCGATTCTTTTAGGATCTATGGAAATTTTGTCTTTTGAGATGAAGTGGCCTAAAATTTTACCTTTTATTACTCCAAAAATGTACTTTTTAGGATTTAGTGAAATGCCATGCTCTCTACACTTTTGAAGAACTTTTCTCAAATTGTTAACGTGGTCTGATCTATTCTTTGAGAAAATAGGAATGTCATCAACATAAATAACTATGCATTTACCTATAAAATATCTAAATGCATATTCCATGGCTCTCTGAAATGTAGAACCTATGATAAGTAATCCAAAAGGTATTCTTCTGTATTCAAATATACCCCACTTCATGGTAAAAGTAATTTTCATTGTGTATTTTGGGTTAATAAGAATTTGGTTATATCCAGAATAACCATCAAGAAAAGGCATCATCTTAGAACCATTCACCATTTGCAAAATATGATCAATGGAAGACAAGGGGTAGTTATCCTTTTGTGAGGCCTTATTGAGATTCCTAAAATCAATACACAAATGGATTTCACCTATTTTCTTCCTAACTAGTATAATATGTAGAGTGTCTGATTGGAAAGATGATCTTAGCATCCAATAATTTATTAACCTCCTTTTGTATAAGAGGCTCTAGCAATGGGTTAACTGGTCTTTTTTTTGTCTAAATGGTTTTGAATCTGGTAAGAAAGGAATCGTATGTGTTATGATGTTTTCATTATGTCTTTAAATTCTCATAACTCCATGCTATTACATCAATGTAATATTTAAGAGCCTGTAAAATCCCTTCTTGTTCATGATGATTGCAAGCCTTTCCTTTGAGTATGTTATGTGGGTCTTTACTAATCCCAATATCAATAAAATTATAAGCATCCTGCGAGAGTGAGGTTTTATTACAATTTTTGATTTTGTAACAATATCAAAATTATTTTTGAGAGAAATTATACCTTTAGGAATTGCATTGATTTTCTTTGTTACCTCATGATCTTCGTTTTCATATTCTTGCAATCTTTCATCCTCATCGATCACCTGATTTTCAAAAATGCCTAAATTAGTTACAAAATTAAAAATGTGCCTATCACTTTCAAATACCTATAAATTTTTCACATTGTTAGGTATAGAAGGACAAGGTATCAACTCAATTGAAAACTTCTTTAGCCTCCTATTATCAATAGGCTTAAGAGTACCTACTGTGATAGCTAAAGAATCAGCAATTCGATTGTTCTTCCTAGATATCAATAAAATATTGAAAGCATGGAATTCATCAATCAAATCCCTAACTCTATTTCTGTAATGAATTAGCCTTTTATCATGACATGTGTATTGGCCTTTCACCTATTTAACAACCAATTCTAAATCTCCTAGCACTTTCAAACATTTAATGTTTTTCTTTAAGGCTAACTGCAAACCAAATATTAAGGCCTCATATTCTGCAGTATTACAAGTGCAAGGAAACTATAATCTATAAGCTACCAGAGATGACTTACCTTTAGGACTAATCAATTCCACACTAGCTCCACTACCTTTTTTGGATTTAGATCCATCAAATTTAAGCATCCAAACAATATTTTCATCCTTAATTGGATTAATAGATGGTATTTCATTTTCAGATTCACCTACATCCAATTTTATTTCCAAAGTGTAAACACCTAACTCAAAATCATTGTAAAAAATTTATTGGTTTTGTTATATTTAATAATCAAATCCTTGAGTCTAGGTTCTCTTTCAACTCTGATTTGGTTAGCAACACCCTTCCATGGTAGCCACATATGTGAACAATTTGTGGCCATGTATCCGTTTAAGTTCCTAGACCAATCTCTACTCAACAACATTCCATACTTATCAGGTATATCTACAACATGTATATCAATATACTATTGTATCCTAGGTTCTAAGGCTAGTTGTATGTAAACATTCTTAAGAATTCCAACCACATGAAATTCAGATTTATCTAGTTGAACAACTATTTTTTTAGAAGGGATGGGTTTCAAACCCAATTTTTGACAAACAATGTGAGGCATGACATTACCGGATGCTCCTGAATCAACAAGACAATTGTGCAGATTTCTTCCTATGATTATTATGGTCAAAAGAAAGGGAGGAGCTTCTCCTTTGTCCCTTCGTGAGGCAAATTGTGCATCCATGGATTTTGGGGATTCATTTTTTCTTTTATCACCAAAAGTCTACATAAAAAATTATTGTTGATTAGTCAACTTAGCAACATCAAATAAAGATATATTCGCTTTTATTTTCTTTAAATCCTCCACAATATTATATGCAATTTTGTCATGTGGTGGTTGAGGTAGATCAACCTTAGATGGAGGCATGGGATTGTTACTAGCTTGTGTGTCAGGAGGAATGATGGTGTCATTTGGGGGAGTAGAAGAAGTAAATGGAGCTTTAGTCTTACTCCTAAGCTTGTAATTATGATTTCCTTTTTTAAATTGTCTGAAAGCTTGAACTTCCTCTTCTATAGACCCATCATACCCTTCTTCATCTTCTTCAATTGATTCAAATGTTTCAACTACTAGCGTTGATTCTTTCCCTTTGCTAGTACTAGCCTATTGGGAAGGATCTTCATCTAAAACAATTTCCATGTTATCCATCTCTTTTTGTAGAATATCTAGATCTATTTTGAATTCAAGGCACTCATTCTCACTATGTTGTGTCGTAGAATGTACCCTACACCAATTGTTTAAAGCCAACTCTAAAATATTAACAATGGTGCTGGTTTGATTGGAACTAGTGGTAGCATTGTTCTGATTAACAATGGGATTAGGTACTCCTCCATTGTTCGAACGAGTATTCCATTGTTTTCTCTGAAAACTAAAATTTCTATTTTGATGAGAATTTTGAGGCAATTGTTTCTACATTTGAACCATGTCACTACTGAGTTTTTGGACAACCCTTTGTAGGTCGTTTACCTAAGAATTAGGTTCATTATTTTATCCTACAGTAGTTTGATTGGTTGTGTTACTCGTAGTGGCAATGGGATTTTGAAAATTTGGCAAACTTTGATTTTGGACAACCTGTGGAAATGTCATGTTATTTTGATGAAATGTTGATGCATTTGGAGTGGGTGTTGTATTAAAGAATGTAGGTATGGTTTGAGCATTTGTTTCAACCATTTTATGAGTGGTGAATTGATTTTCTAAATATAGTGGAGTGGTAGGATAAGTGGGCGTGATAGGTGGATTGTATGGCAAATTGAAATTATTGAATGACATGGCATTCAACATAGGCATTTGTTGTGACAAAGCTTGATTGATCATAGGCACTTGATTATAAGCACCTAGTTGTCCTATGGAAGGCAACTATCCTATCCCAAAATCTTGTGGCATCAATTGTTGTTCTACAGTCAAAGCCTCACTGTATGCCATGGGAAGTGTAGTGATTTGAGGAGCTCTCCTTACAAACATAGATGTTAAAGGGTCCAATGCCCTAAAGTACATCTATATGGTAGCAACTACCTAAAGAGTATAAGGAGCAACTAACCTGTTATACAACTTATGGAAATGAGTATTGAACAATCTCAAAGGTTCATTAGGCTCTCTCTTGGCTGATGCAAACTGATGATAGATTACAACAGGATCTATGGGTAGCCTAAATTGATTCATGAAAGTTATTTCCAACTCGGCCCAAGATGTAATGGAATTGAAAGGTAAACTAATGTACCAATCATATGCCATTTCATCTAAGGTGAGAGGAAACATTCTACAAGCAACATCCTCATGTTCAACTTGCAGTCTAATCAAGGTATCCTTGTAAGCTTGAATATGCTCTTCAACAATTCTAATTCCATCATGTTTATATTTAGGTAAATACCTTTCTAAGTTTTTGGGAATGTCATGGGCTTCTCCAGCAATGTTTAAAGGACTACTATGAGCACCTAACCAAGCTACAACTCCTACCATTGGAATTACTGGTGGAGGAATAAATGGGATGATGGGTAGCGATGAACTACTACTAGGTGGAATAACAATCAACTGACTCTTGGACCTTCTGATCCTCCTTGTAGGAGAAATGCTATGGAAAATAGTATCTTCAAAAGCCTTAGATCTTGTGATTATGATTTTTGGTTCTAGCCTTAACAATGAAAACAACAAGTGCTTAGTGCTCTTGAAATGAAACGACTTCCAACTTTCAAATGTTTAACTAATAAGTCATCATGTTCATTAAAAATGCATCAATTAAACCATAACAATAAGGAATATTCTCAATTTATAAAAGATTAGAATCAATACATCATAAATTAGAGAATTTCCAACAATAAATGTGAACAACTTAAAACCAAAAACTTCATAAATCAAATCAATTACCTTCAAGTAGGCCCTCCTTCTAGCGCCAATTCTGTTGAGTGATATTTTTGTCCAATCACAAGAATATACTCATAGTCAGGATTCTGCTCGAATATCCTCTCTTGCAAGGAAACATTTGTGATTTCCCCAAGGTTCTATTTAATGTGTTAATCTGCTTGCAATGCTTAGTGAAAAATGTGAAATACCAAAAGTTAATTGGATACCTCAATGTTGCATATGCCTGTTAACAAGGGGTCTGTTTTGGTTGATTTGATTTGCAATGATTTTGTTGTTCATGGAATTTATGAAAATGTGAAATTATTGATCAACTAATAACCTTTGAAATTTTGATTTTAATTGATTTTATCTCAAATTGTTAATCAAATTTTATCTTCGATTGTTAATCAAATTTTATCTTCGATTGTTAATCAAATTTTATCTTCGATTGTTAATCAAATTTTATCTTCGATTGTTAATCAATTTTATCTTCGATTGTTAATCCAATTTTATCTTCGATTGTTAATATTTGCTTGAGAATAAAAATGAAGTGATTGAATCTAACTTTGCAATGTAAAAACTTTGGAATATCATATTAATTATTCACTTTAATGAAAATTTGAAATTTATTGAAATTTCAATTTTACGTAAAATGAAATTAAATGATTATTTAAAAACTATGCAAAGTTTAAAACTTCAAATTTTCATTAAAAAAATGTGAATTTACGTAAACATGAAAATTTGAATCTTAATTCTTGAAACCGACGTATTTCTTTTTGGGGTTTTAATTTTTTTTATTTGATGAAACTTTAAAAAAAATGTAAAAGGCTAGGGTTAGAGAAAATAAAATGAAAAGAACAAGTCATTGTAACTTCTAAAATTTCAACCCGAATCTGCATAAACAAATATTTTGAACTAAAATCAACATTAAACCGATCAGTCTTCACACAACCCAGAATTAATGTGATGCAAGCTTCTAAGGGAATAATGCAATATATTAAAAAAATAAATAAGTATACCATCCACATGCATATAACTTATTAAAAATTCCAATACATTGCCAAAATGGAAGATATTGAATTCATGTTCCTTTAGAATACCTTGCTTAAATCGATTACAATGGGTGAAATTTGGTGCAGTCCAACAACCAGGGAGGAGATGCTTCTTCCACGAAATCAAGTTTCCAACATGCACTTGCTCCACAAAGTCTTCGACCTTTTTTCGTGCATTTGAATGGATATTTAAAATTTCCAAAAACCCTTCATTTACTTTTTCGCTCGTTTGGTTTCCTAATGCTTTCTCCAAAAAAAATCTCTTCGTCTTCTTTCTTTTCTTCCATTTGTAATCGCAATGCCCTCCATTGATTTAAAAGTATTTTGATAATGCTTTTATCATCATGCATTTTTACAAGTGTCATGAAAGTTATTATATCCAATTCCATTCTTTTAATTTCCCTCTCCCATTTGAAAACGCGTTTGCTCTTTGGGTTGTTGTAAAATGTTGTATTCGGTAAAAACAATACCACCGCTATCACCATCCTTCCGATAAAATGTGGGACATAAATTGGTAATATGATATAGAGCTTGAAGGGCCATATATACATTTTGGGCATATTGTTGAGGCCATCATATTATGTCAAGATTCTTGTTCGGGCTTCATGTAATGACCCCGCTATTTCATCGATGCTCATATATGCAGGTCTATATTAGTTGCCCACTATGCTTTCGTTTGTTGCCTCCATGGGGAAAAATTGATTGGCAGAAGCACCATAGCCACCACAGATTTGAACTGCACGCACTTCATAATTTCATTACGTAATTTTCTTTCTGGTCCTGATGCTAGCACTTTCACATTTGAAATTATTTTATGTTTCTTCAATAGTGCCCAAAGATAAAGTCTATCAGTTAATTTCTACACATTTTTGCTAGCTAGGTTTCAAGCTGCTTCATATACAATCAAGGCTTCCCTTTCCACATTCATCACAACCACGCAGTCTAGCTTCTCATACCATAGGTAGACTATGGTTTTATCTGATTCAAGAATGATGACTGCATATTTTTGAATCCATAGGGGAAGACTTTCGAGTGGGGCAACGATCATAACCCGGGCAGTAGCCAAAATACGTCTCCATGAGAACTTTTGCTTAAAAGAAACTGGATTCCAAGCTTTCAGTGTTATTCTTCATCATTTTTTTCGTATTTGCTTTTTGTATAGGAAGCATAGTATAAAATATTTATCGTGACGGTATAGAAAATATCTTAGACTTTGAAATACAAAAACAAAGTGATAGGTTGAACTGCAAGAGTCATAAACTACTCCAAGTCTTAATAATTTTATTACTCCATTATGCTTACTATTGGTATTGTATGTCATTTGTGTCCCAGGGTACCTCCACTATCCGATGCGGCCTCAACATAGTCAAACACCTAACAAAACTGCATCACCAACATCCATTGATATTTTAGATTTAATTCTCCTCGTCGTGTTTGGGTCATTCTCTGTATTCAAATTCCAACTCTATATCCTTGATAAAAAGCTTAGTAATCCCATACATTTTACAAATTGTACATCGGGGATGCCTTCTGCCATTTTCCTGCACTCAATTTTTTTTTGGAAATACATTGCTCGTTACGAAGTGTGTAGTGTCATTATTTCCATGTTGCCATTACCTGGTTCACCGCTGTCACACTACCATTGGAACCTCATTCAAGCTCCTAGATCTTACCACCTCCTTTTTGTGATAGCCTTGGTAATTTTTTTGGAGATACTATTTAATGGCTTTATACTCAAACATACAAAGAAATCCATGCCCAACTATTGACTCATATACTTGTTTTCTATCATAGGGTATGGTCTATATTCAGTTCTTTGATACGTACCATCATGCTTCAACATGAAAATGAGAATGATACATGATGACCTCCCTTTTCAGTTTCTCCTACCAAATTCAAATGTCCATCGTCAGCCCTATACTGAGAGCACCTACAATTTAAAATCTTATAACATTAATAATTAAACCTAAATTGTCTCATAAAGGTCCGATCGAGCATAGTATTGGTGTAACGTATATCCATTTTAGTCCCACATGCATCTAGGAACAACATGGTGGGTGATTTATTAACATGAGCATACCCAATCCATTTGACGAGTTGTTCACAATATAAATCCCACGTGCAAGCACCTTGGAATCCATGCCATAGACTGCGTTGACCGCACTCATGCGCTGCATCCATTGGTCGACAGGGATGGCCTCAAAAATCTTCCCTCAAAAATTATGTCATCTAACGCTCCTTGTCTCTACGGTTCAAACTCCTTTTGATTAAAAAAATCAATATTATCATTTGATCAATAATAAATAACATTCAATATTATCATTTGATCAATAATAAAAAGTCAATATTATCATTTGATCAATAATAACATGATTCATTAAAACAACATTGTCATAATACACCAATGATATAACATACATAATGATGAAATTGAATCTTTTCCTAAAAAATAATAATTAACAATTAATAAAATTTAAAATTGTTAATTATTTACAGTAAAAACATGAATAAGTTGATATGCTTAATTTTAAGACCTTGATGTGTCCACATAATGATAAACCTTCGGACTGCACTTACCTCTTTATGACATCATAAAATAAAATTCCACCAAAAACCAAAACTAAACCCTCACATTGCAAAAAAAAAAAATGTCTTGACATAAACGAATCAACAAAACATTCAATGCAAACAATAGTCACATTAACATCAAAAATTTCAAGTGGGTCCTCAAATTGGGGTACGTTGTGCGGTGGCAATTGAACAAGAGGAATCTCAATTGGAGAATCAAATAAAGTAGTTACAAGAAGCCCAATAGGGGAGGGATAAAAAAATATTTAAGGTCTAGGAGAAAATAGTCAACTTGAAAAAAGCAATAGTAGACCAAGGGAAAGCCTTTAAGAGTGAGAGAGTGAAACTCATCTAGAACAACATAAAAGTTGAGCGACAAGTTCGAAGAGTTACTTTGAATTTATAGTAAATACATAGGGAATCCTCATCTAGGTGGCTAGAATCATCAAATAAAGTCAAGAGGAATTGGTTGTAAAGGAAAGGTACCATGAAGTACTCAAACTATTAACCATGATGATAGAAACTCAAGCACAGTAGTTGGAGATAGAGAATATATCTCATCAAAAGGTTGAAAAAACCCTTGATGCCTAGAGAGACCTCTAGACATGCAAAGATGTGATGACTTCTTTAGAAGCCCCTATACATGAAATGGAAAAATAAATTTAGGGAATAGTCACTACTAAATTGCCTAACATATTTGATCTCTAGGAGAAATTGATTGATGAGGATATCATTAACTCGATGATTAAAGAGGAGAAAACTAAAGTTGGAGCTAGAACAACAATAGAGCAAGCCAAATAGTTGAATATGTTGATATCCAAACTATAATAAATGATGAGAAAATAGGATGAATTATACAAAAACATGTATGAGGATTTTGTAAGAGATGTAGAAGATCCCGTGAATATCTACTTTCCATGAAATGAGAAATGGTAGAAGTTGTTGGGGATACTACCCTAAAAAAATAAAAGACCAAGAATTATATAGTTTTTTTAGGGATTCCAATTTTGAAGACTTCAAGTTCAAGGATAAAGGTAGGATCTAGGACATATTGCCAATCAATCTTAGCACTCTATGAAGTCTCTATAAATATAGTGACAAGTAACTACCTTGGGAATTTTTCAATTTTGGATGGTTACAAAATAATTGGAATTAGTCAACCAAAACCTACAAAATCCCCCAAAATTATTCTAAGGAAAGGACAAGGACCGATTGGTTCTAAGAGGATTGATTGATTCTACGAGGACTGATTTTCTCACAAGAATGATTTACTAGCAAGAAGTGGTGATTAGATTACAAGAATAAAGTGCTAGTAGAGTAGAGTGATTCACTTGCCTCATGTATTGATTTACTCATTGGGAGGTTGAGGGGTAAGAAGAGAAACATGGATCTCAATGAAGATCTTTTGAAAGCAATATATTGGCATATTGTGGTGCCACCAAAAATTTTAGAGGGCTATTGACCTTTTATGTGCATAATTAGAAGCATGTAACAACTGGAGGTGCATACTTTTATCATAGGTATCCCTAAATCTATACTTTTACTAGGAAGCAAGAATTCCTCACCGAAGGTCACTCAAGGCTGAATTTTCCTTATAAATAAGAGCAAAGGGATCCATTGTTAACATATTTTAGCCTTGAGGAATTTAAAACTACACTTTGTGAGACCCACATTGTGGTCTGCTTTTATGAGATTGATGAGAAATTGATAAGTATTTTACTTTTTATTAATGGCATTTCCCTCTTGGATTGTGAAATGTGTGATGCTTGTGCCATTGTCCTTTTACCCATCTTGTCATTCCTCTCACATTTTCAACTTATATGAATAGAGTGCATTGTTTTATTTGATTTGCTTGTGTTGATTGATCACACTCTCTCCTTGCTAGGGTTTTAGTCTTATTTAATTTTAATCCCTTGCACCTAAACTCCATAATCTACTTTCATGCACTTTAATTTTTATATTTACTTTTCATATTTTTGTAACTAGAGTAGATTAGTTGGATTTTAGCAAGGATAGTGCGGAGTCAACCTAAATCTAGAGGTTGGGTGAGGCTTGTCCCTTTAATCTAACTTTTTTGAATCTAGAACTAAGGGCACACAAGAAGTCGTATAATTCCCCAATATAATAGTTCTTAAAGGCATCCTTCCTCTCATGTATTATCACTCTTATTTCTCTCTAGTATTTAGCTACATGATTTGAGTTAATGTGTTGCTTCTATTAATTCTAACAAAGTATTGTGAAACTCGACAAGCCTTTGGATCATTATGATGGTAAATAAGATATATTCTTATTTATACATATAAAATTATTAGTCTAAAATTTATGAATGGATTGTATTTTCGAATGAAATTTGGAACCCTTTTAATTCAATTTGTTACAAGTTGGAGGACACTTGTTATTAAGGAAATGGTTTCATGTATCTTTGATGTCTAAAGGTGATGTCATGTAGATTACCTCCTTGGTTAAGTAAGGAGGATGCTTCACTTGTTATTATATATCCTTTAAGAATCTAGGCATGACCATCCTATCATATAATTCTCTTATATCATATAGAAAAAGTATATAATATGTCTCTAGTATATACACTTTTGTTAAAATTGTTCCACCTACATTTTTTGTATCTATCATGTAATAAGATCTAATATTTCTTTATAAATTGATTAAATAAACTTTAAATTTCAAGTGGTTTATTCTTTTTCAAAGTCATACCTATAAAATGTTTTAGGAAGATAGATGATGGAATTGAGCTTCTCAATATAATTATGTTCAATTTCTTGAAAAGTAAATCCTAATGATTCTTAATATTCTACCAAATAAAACAAGTCTATGAAAAAAAAAATCAATCAATTTGCTATGAAAAATTGGATACTTGCAATGATCACCACATTCATAGGACATTTACATCATAGAAACAACAAGTCACTAGCCTTCATCCTAGACTTATTTTTTTTATAAGAGTGGTATCATGTGTCCTTGGTGTCTATGGATGGTCTATCATATATTACTTCCTTGGTTTACTAAGGTGGTGAAATTGATGTAAAACATGATACTATGATCTAAGATATATTTTATATTAGACATTTAACCATATAAAGATAAAATTATTTTCAATGCAAATATGATGTTTGAAGGATAAATATTATTAGTTTTATTACCTGTAATATTAACATTGATATAAAAGATAAGGCATTGTACATTCATATAATATTATGTTATTATTATAATTATGTAGGTTTCAAAGACCATTAGATAAACTTTACCTTGTAATAACTTAATACAACTTAAAGATATTATTATTTTCAAACAAGTCATACATACATATTTTTTATTCAAGTCTTTAATTCTAATAGAAATGAAAAATGGACTACCCATGTGAATTATTATTGCTTAAAAGGTGAATTTCAAATATGTGATCTAAAGTTTATTTTTTTTTAGTAATTAGTACTCTTTTATTGAAGAAAGTGATGCACTTTTATCAACTAACAAAACCTACATGGATTGTAGATTCTAAATATAATAAACCTTAAGAAGAATCATATTGTCTAGTTAATTCAACCTCTTTATCCATCCACCTTTTCCCTTCATTGTGTTAAGAAAAGTATAAATAAACTAACAAAACCTACATGGATTATAGATTCTAAATATAATAAACCTCAAGAAGAATCATATTGTCTAATTAATTCAACCTCTTTATCCATCCACCTTTTCCTTCATTGTATCAAAAATAAATAAATGATAAACATATATTTAATATAAGTTTAATAAATATATGTATATCACCACTAAAGTGATGAGTTGAAAATTCCTATCAACACATTTGTGTTTTAACAAGATTAATGTTAGGCTCAATAATTCAAACCAAAATACACATCTCTTCTTCTTTTTTAAATGGTTTTCCACTTTTTATTTCCCTGTATTCTTACATATACTCATCAATGGGTTAACAATTCATCATTATATATGACATTTAAATATTTAGATAGGCGCATAATTATTGGATATAATTAGTTTTTTTTTTTTTGATAACTCATATATGAGGTATAATTTGCATCCCTATTGTTTCTCTTAGTAGATTTGGATTATACCTTCCTCGTTGGGATATTTTACCTCACATGCACCCATACCTATGGATCCTTTTACATCATAATGAAATTACGATTATACTTTGTTTCCTTTATTAGAGGCATTCATAGTTTGAGACCCACTTTATAAGTCAAGTATTTTGTGGGAGATATGGGAACAAATTCAAAGAGGGATGTCAAGTGATGAAGAGAGATTGATGTAATGCCTCCTTCTTTAGTTCTCCCAAGTTAAGAAAGATATCGGAACATGCAAATCCACTTATTGGACCTTTTGTCATATTTTGTAATAGTTTTGTAGGAAACTTGTATTTTCAATATTTTATATATATCTTAAATATTTCAGAGTTTGTCTCTTCTCTCAAAACTTTTTATTTTATTATTTCTTTAATTTTTTAATAAAAAATTATTATGATAAATATTATAAATATTTTGTTTAAAACATAAATAAAATTTGAAAAGATTCCTTATTTTATAATATTGTAAATAATAATTAAAAAATTTCTATATAATTCTATTAAATTTTTTAAAGTTATTAAAAAATAAATTTATTATATTATTTTTTAAAGAAATATTATTCGGTTTCTTAAACCTTAATGATACTTTGCAATTAAGTCTAAAGTCCAGTCATCATTCGGTTTGGTAGTAAATTTGTTTGGTAACACAGTGGAATCGGTTACATCTATAGTCATATTTTACTATCAAGCAGGATTTAAGAATCTCGGGCTGCCCCTTATAACCCCTACGACGTCTCCTTTACGTTAACCCTACGTGGTGGCAACCATCGGGGGGTTCGGGGTTCGTAGCGTCGTCATTGTTCTGACGCATCACTTAGAAAATTCAAATACTACTTTTACCAACTCGCACCACCAAGGTTTGAACCTAGGTCTCTTCTTGGTAAATGTCCAACCAAATTAACACTTATCAATCGGAAACTTTATATGTGTAAAATCTTATTAACCGGAAAAAATTATTGAGCATTCAAAATCACAAATAATATAACATTTTACTTATATTTTACCAGTTAAAATAATCAAATAAAATTTCAACAAATACCAAATAGACCCATTTAACCGTCAAATTTCAACAATAAAAATTACCAAATTATTTTGTCAAAGTCTTTAACTTGGAACACAGCCATTGAATTTGGGAACCCCATGATTTGAGCAGCCCTGTCTTATATCATTTATAATAAAAGAAGAAGAAGAGGTATTAAAGAGAAAAATTAGTGGTCGTCGCTTTCACCTTTGCACTTGCATCCACAATGTCGTATAACCGGAGGTTCAATTACTACAGCGATCTCGTGAGCTTCGCACGATCTTGAGTTCTGCATTTCACTATGAATTTCCTTCTGAGAAGCACAGCATGAGCTCGAAGTTTTCCTACCATGGCATTCTCCGTTACCATGTTCACACTTACTCTTATTGTTATGATGATGATGATGATGGGAATGTCTTTCACGTTTTTGGCCATGTAAAAGTAACATGCTGTTAAACGTCACAAGCAAACAAGTTCCGACGTCTGCGAGCACAGCTATCCAGAGGGATGCATGACCCGTGAAAGCCAAGGCGAATATGGCAACCTTTGTCAGTAACGAGATCGCCACATTTACGTATATTTTGTTCAATACCTTTCGGCCCAGCTTAACCGCTTCTGCAATTTTCCTGATGTCGTTTGACATGAGAGCTATGTCGGAGGTTTCCATGGCCACGGCGGAACCTGCTACACCCATGGCTATTCCGATGTCTGCAACAGCCAAAGCCGGCGCATCGTTAATTCCATCTCCCACCATTGCTGTCAAACCCTTCTCTTTCAAATCTCTGATTATCCTCACCTTGTCCTCTGGCAGCAACTGCGAATGCACCTTAATCCCCCCTACCTGCAAGATAATATCACCTACTTATCCTTTCTGAATCAAAACAATTAGGATGCAGGAAATTTGCGTCTCTTAACATTATTAAATTGAGATCCTGGAATCATAATCTTACCTTTTTTTCAACGATTTCAGCCGCAGCGGCGCTGTCGCCGGTAAGCATGGACAGCTGAATTCCTAGTTTCTGTAAAACAAAGGGAGATGCAAAACGGAGCAAGAAAAAAAAAAAAAAAAAATTATTTGTATCTCATATAATCATAAACCTGTAATAAATTAATTTTCTGAGTTCAATATAGGGCAAAATACCTTCAGATCTTTCAGAGCTTCTTCTGCTTTAGGCCGGATTTGATCGGCAGCGCTGAAGACTATAGCAAGTCTCTGGTCTACGCCTACGTATCCCACGGTAGCCCCTTTGCTATTCCTTGTATTTGATGAGTCTGCATTTCCAGAAACAGCAAAATTTACTCCAGCTTTATGTTAAAGTAGTGGAGCGAATGATGTTCAGGTTAAATTTGTAAACGATACCTTGGAGCCAACCAAGCCGTCTCGCGAGACGAGCATTTCCGATGTGAACTTCATGGCCGTCAATTATGCCGAAGATGCCCTCCCCTTGGAGCGTCTGAAATTCGCTAACCGCAGCCGACGGCTCCGCTTCCTGTTGACGACAATACGCTACAACAGCAGCCGCCATTGGATGGCTTGACTTAGACTCAAGGCTTGAAATCCTGAATCACACACCATACACATTCTGTTTCTTCAAATAACAACTTTCATCACTGGTAAAATTTGCTGAGCATTTTTTTTTTAATGAAGTATTAAAGTTATGTCTGGTATTCTATGATTGAAATTTCGTTCCACGGACATGACTGTCCGTTCAGAAATTCTGATAAAATTTGCTGAGCATGTTCTTTAAAAAAAAAAAAATATATTAATTTTTTTGGTAAAGCTATTGGCATGACTGTCTGTTCAGAAATCTGAATGAATTGATGGCACGCTGTAACGTACCAGAGCAGGATCTTGTCCATGTCTACGCTTCGATCGACAACTTCAATGTCTACGATTCGAAATTCTCCCTGGGTTAGGGTTCCAGTCTTATCAAAAGCTATTGCTTTGAGCCTCCCCAGGGCTTCTAAGTAATTTCCGCCTTTGATAAGTAGACCTTTCTTAGCAGCCTGTGCCAAACCACAAGCTGTAGCCACTGGAGTGGATATAACGAATGCGCAGGGACAAGCAATTACCAGAAGGACTATGGCTAAGTAAAGCCAATGATGCTCATTTTTGCGATGAATGAAAGCTGCCACTGATATTCCTGTGGCTACCAACACCACAGCTGCAGCCCAGTTGCACAATTCTTATTATATATTTCAAATACATTATTATAAATTCTACTGCAAAGAGAAGACATTATTGATTTAAGGCACCAAACTACAATACCTGGCGTGTAGTACTTTGCGAACTGTTGTATGAACTGCTCAGTGCGGGACCTCTGGTTCTGTGCTTCTTCAACCAGCTTTATCATTCTTGATACTGCAGATTCTGATGCCAATGCCACTGTCTTCACACTCAAATAGCCTGTCAATTCAAGCATAAAATATATAGTTTAAGGTCTAAATCCTCTGCAACAAAATTATTCGTTGTGCCCTAACCTACTTTTGAAATTATTTTATTGAAGAATTCCGTCACTTTGCAGCCACTTTTGCGACAGCATATACAGCGAATAATCTTTAACCGTGTCACGATTTCGTTCTGGGTCCCTTGTAACGTTTTCTACTTTTGGCTTGTGCTAAAACTGGAAAATCAATGGGTGAATTACCTGTTAGGTTCATGGTACCGGCCCAGACATTTGCCCCAACGTCCTTCTCCACAGGCAGGGATTCCCCTGTCAAACTGCTTTCATCCACCGAACTCCTTCCCGACACGACGACGCCATCTATGGGTATAATCTCGCCTTCCTTGACAAAGATCAAAGTGTTTATCTCCACATTCTGAACAGGAATTCTGAGACCACTTTCTTCAATGACTGCAGTTTGGGGAGCCAGGGTCATCACAGAAGCTATGGCTGCTCGGGCCTGTCATCACCAAAATATTCAATATACCGCTAAGAAGTACAATACAATACCTTCTATAATAAGTAGAACTAATCTCACCTTATCACTGGATCTGGATTCCAGCCATTCTGCCAAGGTGAAGAGAAAAACAATGGAGCCTGCTTCCAAATAGTCTCCCAATCCGATGGCGCCCGCCACTGTTTCAGAAATAATATACGAAACCTTAAACGAATCCAAAATGTGAAATCTTTGTCCTACAATGAACATTATGGACATATTATTCAGAATTTCAGACCTGCAATAAGCATAAGCACATTGATATCCAATACAAAGCCACGGAGAGCCACCACGGCCTTGAGTATTATCGGTGGAAGGCCAACAGCGACGGCCCCTAAAGCCACCCAATGTAGAGGACCGTACAAATACTTGAAAAAGGCTATGCAAAGCAAAAAACCAGAAGCCACGGTGTAAGGACTCGGCCATTTTCTGCCGCTTTTTATCAGTCCAGGCACCTGAATGCTCGCGTCTAGCCTAGCCTGATTCAAAGCTTTAGCTGCTTATTACAAAAAAAACAAAAACGGTTCATCATATTCCAACACAAAACTCTATCTATCAATTGATGGAACCAAAGCAGTTTCTTCATTACCTATTTGTGCCGAAGATATCAACCGCGGGTTATGTAGAACCGTAACTGTTTTGGAAGCAACATTGACGTAAACCCTCTCAACTCCTTCCAGAGGCTCCAGCAGCCTCTCGATCAGGGGCACCTCAGAAGGGCAACAAATTCCCAGAACGTCAAACGTTGTTTTTTGTAGCTCAGGGAAATCTCCTTCAACCCCATTTCCTTTATCGTCCTTCATCTTTTTATTGTTCCGTTCCTATAAAGAATACGCAAGGTATATTATACCCAATATATACATACACATAAGTCGCCTGAAATTCCAGATTCCAAATGCCCATTAAGTGAGAGATCTGAGCTTTCACATCTTGATTTGTCCGCTGCCATAGGGACATTGTTCAGCTCAACATGCATACGATTGTTAGAATAGGTTTGATGGGAACAGTCTTTGAACTGTGATTATACTAAAAAGAAAATAATATAATAATATTAATTATTAAAAATAATGTGATTGTAACTTAAAAAAAATACATATAAATACAATTACTACTCTTTAATTACTATAAATCTAATTAATATAATCTTTATCTAACCAACTAAGTTCAAAAAGGTGATACAAATATCTTATGTAAGAAGGAAAGGTTTAGTGGGCCCAGTTACATCAGCGGTTACACGGCTCTGTTCATGGCAGGTATTTCACGCATTATCATCGTGGAGGTTGGAAACAGAGCACCCGATTGGTGCTTTTGCTAAGTAAATTTAAAATGACGTCAAATGGTTGAGCACCAGACGTTACAATCGAAAAATGCATTGGCGGCTCACAAGCATCGCATGAAGCGAACCGCGACAGCTCGTACGTCCCAAAAAAGCCAGAAATTGGTGATCAATTTGATGCAACTCTTAAAAAAAATATATTAAAAGTGGAATCTTTGATCTTGTTTAGGTAGGATTTTTCATTTCAAATGTGAAGAGGTGGTATGTGTATAGGTCTTCTTACTTTTAAGGGATTCACATTATTTCCAATACCATTAAAATTCGTTCCATTTTAATTTCTAAATAATAACAAAACGGACAAGTTACATTTAGCGTGTGGAAGCCCAATATGTAGACCAAATTTCTACTATGAATAAAAGCGTTATTTACAGTGGTTTTTCCTTTCTAAATATGGATTCACACATGTCTGTCAACTTGAATTTTTAATTAAAAAACTCAAGGTTATAATATACCATTTCGATGTCTTTCACACAAAGTTTATGGAGATTTTCAAAGGAATCGTTCTGTCCTTGTCCAAATCTTCCAGATTCCCGCCATGTCTGTAACAGACAAACATATTCATTTGATTTAAATGTATGGACTATACCTTAGGTGTATTCGTGGGATTGTTGGTGCATGCGACAAAGGTTGACAATCTTCCAGATCATCGCCATGTCTGTATCAGACCAAGCATGTTCATTTGATTTAAATATATGGACTATCCCTTAGAGTTTATTAGTGCGATTGTTGGTGCATCCGACAAAGCTTGGCCAAAAAAATATATTTAGGTACAAACTTTGTGCGTTAGTGACCTGTCGTAACGCAAATGCTTTTGACTTGGAATGCAATTGTTTTGGTACAGATCCTGATAATTCTTCAATTAGCAAGACCAAACCTGTAACTTGTAAGTTCTTTTGTCCTGTTATATTTGTGTACTTCCACTCAACTTGGCCTGTGAATTGGGAGAAATCATTGTAAATATTTTACGTACGTTGCAATGTAAAATATATTATGTACATTTAACACTATGATTGATTTATAGGTCGTTTCAATTCATTATGGTTGGTGCTTTGCTTTATGGAGTGACTTTTACGTACGTTGCAATATAAAATATATTATGTACATTTAACACTAAGATTGATTTATAGGTCGTTTCAATTCATTATGGTTGGTGCTTTGCTTTATGGAGTGACTTTTACGTACGTTGCAATATAAAATATAACACTAAGATTGATTTATAGGTCGTTTCAATTCATTATGGTTGGTGCTTTTCTTTATGGAGTGACTTTCTTCTTTTTGAAAGCCCGCAGAGGCTGGGATATGCCATGCACTATGATGTTGACCTTATTGGTATCCGGTGAGATTTGGATGATATTTACTTTAGAAGTGGCATTGTTGTTGTCGTACAAACTGAAAAAAGAAATATTCCAATTTTTTTTTTTTGTAGCACAAACTTAAAAAAGACATATATTCCAGAGAGACTGGTGGAGAGCACGACAGGACTGGATTAAATTTTGAAAATGACAAACAAAGCTGTCGTTTTATTTGTGAGGTGATGGCAGAATAGCAATAGTTATGAGCACACATCGCACTCACTTTGAGGTAATGGGTGAAATAGGGGAGGACCATATTTTCTTGGTTTTTTTCCGATGATTTTAATTAAAGTAATTGAGTGAAACAAAAATTTTAAAACTTAATTAAAATATTTGATTATAGTTAATAAAGTTTATAGTTTTCCTTCAATTAAATTTTTACTCACATAAGAAGATGTATGGTCTTAAGATAACTCGTGGAAAAAAAAATTCAAATTTTTTAAAGTTTATTATTGCATTAATCTTTGTGAAAGTTTTTTATTAATTTTATTGATAAATTTGATTTTTTTAAAATTTAATTTAATTTTTTTAAATTATAATAAAGAGACAATGTCAATAAAACTTCCATCCAATGGCACCATGCATATATATAAGAAACTAAAAAGTTTATTTATTATTTTTTATGCTTATTGTTGAATCAACAAATATCAAGAAAGGGACCAAAAATATTAAGTGGATTAATAAGAATAAGAATTTTAAAAGAGGTGAAAATAAAATTTAATGGGATTTTTATTTTCAAATAAATATATTTTTTTAAATTTAATATTGTGTTTAATAATAAGTTTTAATCTATAAGAAATAAATTATCAATTAACTAAATAAGTTATTTTCAAGGTGAATGTTTCAAAATAATTTTTTTTTTTTTTTATTTGATTATTGTGAGAAACCCCTATCTCCTCCCAACCATGATCCCTCATAAAGATGAATGCTATACTTATCGATAGGGAATTTAACACAAAGCCATTGGTCATAGGGGTTTCTCACAATAACCAAATCCAAAATAAATAAATATATATATATATATATATATAAATTTGGGAGTATAAATTAAAGTTATAGTTTAATATCAAATTTTAAGGATTAAACAAGGTATCATGTAAAATTATGATTTAATATACCTAAGTATGGCATAAGATTAAGTGCAATTAAAACCCATGACATATAAATTTAACAAAAAAAAATATCATTTATTTGTGCATGTATATTATCAAGTGGTATTTTCTAATCCATTACCATATTATATTCAAGTGGAATAAAATAAAAAGGAAATTTTATATTTTGATGGATTAGATTTATTTGAGGAGACATGACATTAACCCTTATTTTAGGGTTATATGTCTTGTTAAATTTTGACAAATAAATAATTAATATGAAAATAATATTATTACTAGATTTACTATTATTAAATTTTTAATTAATTTTGGTGGTGCCAGTTTGCGGAAGTGGTCTGCTCTGAATCCTTTGAGTGCACACCAAACTAAGGATGACGGTATGAACCCCGAGCTGACGGTCCCCATCTCACGTTGGGTTAACAATTAACGAGACAGATAGGTTTGGTGGTTGCAGTCCATGTGATTTGAACCTTACGTTGCAAGTTACTAAAAATAGTGGCTTTAGCCAACTCTCCTATGTAACCAAAAAAATAAAAGTCTTTAATTAATTTAAAAAATGTTAATGGATAAATCATGAACCCTTGTTTCTTATCTACTATGTTTTATGTTTATATTTAGTGCATAACATTAAGTGCAATTAAAAAGCATAACAAATACAAATTAAAAAAAAAACATTACTTATTCATACATGTATATCTTCAAGTGGTATTTTCTAATCCAATATCATATTATATTCAAGTGGGATAAAATTTATAAAAAAAAAAAATTGTGTATCTTAATGGATTAGATTTATTTAAGAAGACATGAAATTAATGCAATATTTTTGTTATATGTCTTGTTAAATTTTTATAAATAATTAATTAATATGATAAGAAAATATTATTAAAGAATTTACTATTATTAAATCTTTAATCCATTTAAAAAATGATAATCAATAAATCATGAACCACTTGTTTCTTATCTAGTGTTTTTTATGCTTATATTTAGTGCATAAGATTAAGTGCAATTTAAAAAGCATAACATAATATATATATCATTTATTTGTACATGTATATCATCAAGACTTATTTTCTAATCCAATGTCATATTATATTCAAAGTGAATTAAAATAAAAAGGAAATTTTGTTGAATGGCATTTGGTGTAATGGCAGTTGCCTAGTTATTATCATCCATGTGGTTGTGAGGTCGATTCCTCTTGTGTTTGCTCGAACGAGCGCTAATATTTTATAAATATTTGTAAACTATGTTCAATATAAAAAAAAAAAAAATTGTATCTTAATGAATTAGATTTATCTAGGAAGACATGAAATTAATGTAAAATTATTAAGTTATATATCTTGTTAATTTTTAACAAATAAATTATTATGTTATGATTCAGATAACCAGGAGAAATGGAGGAAGTGGGGAGGCCGCCAGGAGGAGTAAGCGTCGGAGATTCTATCACGGGTGAGTCTGCTATGAATTTTGAGTCTGATGTCACGGGTGAAGCTGCTAAGAATATTGAATCTGCTGTTAAAGATGCGAATGTGAGTGGGGTCACGAGGGCGGTAGCTGGTCAGAAGCTATCATTCAGTGAAGTGGTGTCGGGAGAAACAAACAAAACTATTCCTGTGGGCTCAACATTTGACATTACAGGTAAGGAGGTTGTAAATGGTGTTGTTAGGGTTAAAATTACTCCAAATCATGGCATGTTTGAAGCATTATGTGGGGAGCAAGTTAGATTAAAAGCATGTGCAATTTTTTTTGTCGTTGTTGACTGTGCGGTTTTACCTTCTAGAAAGTTCTTTGATGGGTGGTTGAATAATGTTTGGGGGAAAAAGTTAAATGTGCAATTCTCTCTCTGCCGTATGCTCCAAAAAGGATTATTTCTAATTGTTTTTAATACTGCTGAAATGCAAACAAAGGTTGTAAATAAACAGTTCTGGTCTGTAGGGAATTCGGTGTTTAGGGCAGTGTCGTGGTCTCCTGAGCTTTTGCATGAAGAACTTTTTTTTGTATCTTACCCTAAATGGGTCATCATTAAAAATGTCCCACCTATTTTATGGGGTTTTCTGCCTCAGTTTCTAGCACCATTTGGTAAAACCCTGCGTGTTGAAGAAACAAAAACTCCGCTTATGCATATGGATGCTAGGGTTCTTTTGTCTTTTACTCCTGGAGTTGATTTTCCTCATGAACTGGAATTGGATTTTGGTGTGTTTAAATATGTATGTCAAACAGAAATCTTGGGGGGGTGAATGCCTGTTTTATTTGCAAAAAGGAGGGTCATCTGCGGAGAAGTTGTCCAGTCTTGATTGCCCGCAAAAGGGCTTCTGGTGTTGTTCCTACTGTAGGGAAAAATACTGAAAATGTGAACAAAAAGTATACTAATTTTAAAAAAAATTCTGAGATGAATAGTTCTTTGTGTGGTTCTGGGGCTAAGGTTGATTTGAATCCCTTTTCTTCTGCTGTAAATAAGAATATTTTTGGGTCTGTATTTTCTTCTCCTAGCGGCACTTACCCCACTCAGAACAATATTGTTTTTGTTTTTGAAAGCCAAAATAACATTTCAAAGATGTCTGAACCAAATGTGTTGCATGATATTACCGTCATGGATAAGGAGGCTATTATGGGGGATACTTTAAACTCTAATAATAAGGTCAGGGATTCTGACATGACTGTTGAGAATGTAAATTCTAATGGGTTAAATAAAGATGTTAGTTTTGCTCCATCGGATAGTGAGATGTTTGGGGCCCAATTGGTCTCCCAGTCTACTGTTAAGGGTCTTGCGGTTAATAGTAGGGTGGATGGTGGATTGAGCAATGTTAGTCTTGAGGGGGGGCATATTCAATTTGAAGGCAAGTTAAGTGCTCAGAAGCTTGCTTTGGCCACACTTAATGCTAAAGCTATGGAGTTTCATAATAACAAGGCATTAACTGAAGTGGATTCCATAAATGAAGTTGAGAAAGATAACAATGATGTATTCTCTGATGCAGACACTCAAATTAGTAGTGATTTTTCAGGTTCTATATGTGAGGGATTTGTAGAAGAAATGGTTGAGACTGATAACTTAGGATGGAAGAAAATTGAAAAGAAGAAGAGACGTCGTTCCTCTGATATTAATAGTTGTGGTAAATCTCTTAGAAATTTTAAATGCCTTGCCAGAGGCAATAATTCTTCTTCTGCTGGTAATAATGACATTTAAGTGTTTAAGTTGGAATGTTAGGGGTATTGAGTCCCCTGACAGAAAATATTCAGTTAGGAATTTTTTAAATTTCGTTGGACCTCTTGATTGTGTTATGCTCCAAGAGTTGAAAGCTACTGGGTTTAAGCTTAGTACAACTCTAAGAGTTATTTGGAAGGATTCTTCTTCTTTCTTTACTGATCATTTTCCAGGAAGAGGTGGAACTGCTATCTTGTTATCATTAAAATGGTCTTTGAAGGTTGTTAGCCATGGTTGTTCTCCTTGCAATTCTGTTGTTTGGGTCATTCTAAATAATGACAATTTTGTGTTTGGCTTATGTTCTATATATGCACCTAATGAATATAAAAATAGATGTATTTTGTGGCAGTGGTTATTGGGTTTACCTGCTATTCCGTGGATAATTATGGGAGATTTTAATATGGTGGAACATAGGGATGATAAGCAGGGTGGGGTTAATTTTGAATGGAAAGGAGAAGAACAGTTTTTTTGGCATAAAGTTAAGGCTCAGTTCTTTCTTTGTGATCCTCTATTGGGTCAACGTTTAACTCATCCTGGGTTATGGTATACTTGGTGTAACATGCAGAAAGGAAGTAATAGGATCTATTGTAGGTTGGACAGAGCTTATGTTAATGATACTTTTTTTAGTTTTGACTTCTTTGCTAATGGCAGCAAAGTCAATGTCCTTCCTACTGTCTTCTCTGACCATTTCCCTATCATGGTTAATCTGAGAATGATTGGTGATATGAAGAGGACAATAAATAAATATGATAAGTTTATTTTAAATACTTCATTATTAGATGTTCTTGATTGTTCGGATGCTATCTTTACAGTCAGGGAAATCAATAGGGTGTGTTTGCACCATAACTCTGCTATTGATAGGTGGAATTCTAATGTTCAGAGTTGGATTAAAATATTTTAGACTATTGGTAGATTAAAAGCTAAGGCTAGTAAAAGATCTGAATTACTGTTGAATGAGCAACTTTTACATGTTGAATATGCTCTCCAGCTTCAGCCTAATAATTTGGATTGGCAATTAGAGTTAGTCAAGATCAAGGAGGAGCTTAGAAAAGTGCAGGTTAAGCGAATTCAAGGCCAAAGAATTCGAGCTAGGATGAATTGGTTGAAGATGGGCGATAAGGGCACTAAGTTCTATTTTAATTATCTGAAAGAAAGGTCCCCTAAAGAGTATATCAATAGTATCTCTGATGGGAATCAGCTGGTTTGTGATGTTGAGAGAATAAAAGAATTGTTTCATCAATTTTACTCTCACTTGTTCTCTTCGAAAGACAATCCTTCTCGGAGGAAAGATAGAGAAAATTGTTGTTCTCTTATTCCTAAAAATATTAATGAACAGGAGGCTGAGTTTTTGGACAAAGAGATCACCTGTGAAGAAATTAATCAAGCTATAAAAGTTATTAGCAACGATAAAGCGCCTGGACCTGATGGCTTGCCTATTGAATTTTATAAGAAATATAGTTCGTGGATTTGTGAGGACTTAAAAAAGGTTTATGAGGAGGCCTTTGAGTCAGGTTCTCTTGGTAATGTTATCAATTCGGGTGTTATCAGACTTATTCCTAAGGATGGGGATAAGACTCTTATCAAAAATTGGAGGCCTATAACTCTTTTAAACGTTTCATATAAGATTTTGGCTAAGGTGTTGGCTCTCAGACTGGCTGATATTCTGCCTAAATTCATTAATTTCACTCAAACGGGATTTATTAAAGGTAGGTATATTTTGGAAAATTTGATAACAGGGTGGGAGGCCATGGATTGGGCTCATAGGTCAGGACAGAGGATTGGAATGATCCTTCTTGACTTTGAGAAAGCTTATGATAGAATAGAATGGGGATATATTTTGGTTGTGTTGTCTGCTTTTGGCTTTCCAAGCAATTTTTGTCGGATGGTTAAAACTCTTATGTCTGATGCAGTGACAAGGATTGAAGTAAATGGGAGTTTATCTGATACCATAGCTCTGCAAAGGTCTATCAAGCAGGGTTGTCCCCTTGCTCCGGCATTGTTTGTAATTGCTAATGATCTTCTTTATTATCTGTTGAGAGATAACTCTCTTGGCCCTGCTGTCCGTGGTGTTAATTTACCTTCAGCTCAGGATCTCATTAATATGCAATTTGTAGATGATACTACTATTTTTGTGGAACTGGTTGAGGGTAATTTTATAAACTTGTTTCATAAACTTGACTTATTCTATAGTGCTTCTAGAGCAAAAATTTCCAAAGCCAAATCTAAAATCTTGAGTTGGGATGATAATCCTCCTACTTGGATTAATAAATTTGAATTGCAATGGTGCGGGCCCAATACTCAAGTTAGATATCTTGGGATTCCTTTTGTTGTTCAGCCTAATCTAAGAAACATGTGGAGTTGGATCAAGGAAAAAGTTGTTTTAAAACTTGAAAAATGGAGAAAGAGACAACTTTCTTTGGCTGGTAGATTTCAGATTTGTCAAAAAATTCTATCTTCTTATACTTGTTTACTATGCTTCTGTTTGGTCTTTTAATGCTAATCAAATTTTTGAGATTCAAAAGTATGTCAAACAATTTTTATGGGCAGGTGATTTTGGTATAAAGAAAAAACATATGGTTAAATGGGATTGGGTTGCTTTGAATAAGTCTAAAGGTGGGTTGGGGTTGATTGATTTGCGTAAACAAGGAATGACACTAGTTGTCAAATGGATTTTGAAAAGTATTAATGGACAGGAGCCATGGAAAGCTTTAGTTAGGCATAATATTTGCAATGTTGTTCCTAACAGATCTAAGTTTTGGCGTGGGCTGCATTTGTTTGATATTCTTTTTGGCACTTTTGACAGCAGGCCTTCAGGTTCAGATGTTTTTAGAAGCCTTTGGAAGGCTTGGTTACAGGTCAGATCTAAAGTTGAAGGTTGGTTTCAGCCTATTGGTTCTCAAATGAGAATTTTTAATAATTGTTCTATATGGTGGAATCTTAAGCATAACAATAAGGTCCTAGCTCGTGTACAGGGTTGTTCAGCTCGTAAATGGGCTCAAAAGGGAATTCTTTCTTTTAACCATATTTTGTGTGCTGCTGGGTTAAAGTCTTGGGATTATTTGAAGCAAGAATTTAGTATTTTGGACTCTCAATACAGGACTTATTCCATCATCCAGAATAGTTTTAGAAGGCTGGTTAATCCTATTTTTGTTGATAATGAACAACAGGTTATTGATTATATTTGCTGGAAATATGGCTCCAAATTTTTGCAGTCCAAGCCTAAACAGATTTATATTATGCTTACTACTACGGATATTATTTTTGACCATATTAATCATAAATGGAGTATGGATTTATCTCCTAATTATTATGCTCATACCCTACAACGCATTTGGTCCAGACATCTTGAGCCTAAAAAGTGTTTTTTCAGATGGCTATTGTTACTTCACAGGCTGCCCATTGTGGCTGATCCTAGTATGGTTGTTATATGTTCTTTATGCCGTGTTTCGGATACCATTTCTCATATTTTCTTTGAATGTGTTTATGCTAAGGAGATTTGGCTTATGTTTTGTTCCAATATTCATGGTTGGGACTGCAGTTCTGCTTTGGGTAAAATGCAAATATTATGTGGTCATATTCAGCAGTTGCATAAGTCTTATAATATGTTCTGGTTATTTCTTTCCACTAAGATTTTATGGACGATTTGGAAAGCTCGTAATGATGAACTCTTTCAGCAACATTACAGGTTCCTTACTGAGTCTCATTTGAGACTCATACGATTTAAAATAATTTTGTAGGTTAACAGGTTGATATGTGGACTTGAAGATCGGTTACAGCCTAAGAAGATGCATGAAAATCTGATTCAGATAAAGGACAATATTTGGACTGCTAGTTCTTTATTTCAGGACATTAAGGAGTCTGATTTCTTCCTTTGGTTTTGTAATTTTGTCACTATATGTAATGACTTGCATATTAAAAACAATTTTAGTCATGATGGTCAGTCTTTGTAGTAGTTGCTGAAATTTTTGTTGGTATTCCAGCCTTATAATGCTCTTCTATATGTGACTTATTGTATTATGTTTCTGGTTTTTTATTTATAATATAAGTATCAGATGTTCAATTAAAAAAATAAATAATTTATATGATAAGAAAATATTATTAATGGATTTACTATTATTAAATATTTAATCCATTTAAAAATGATAATCAATAAACCTCTCATTTCTTATCTAGTGTTTTCTATGTTTATACTTAGTGCATAAGATCAAATGCAATTAAAAGGTATAAAATATAAATTTAATAAAAAAAACATATTTTATTTGTATATTTATATCATCAAGTGACATTTTCTAATCCAATATCATATTATATTCAAGTGGAATAAAATAAAAATGAAAATGTATATCTTAATGGATTAGAGTTATTTGGGAAGACATGAAATTAATGCATTTTGTTGTCTTTTTAATTTTTAACAAATAAATAAATAATATATTAGAAAAAAAAATTAATGGCTTTACTATTATTAAATATTTAATCCTTTCTAAAAATGATAATCAATTGATCAAGAACCCCTTGTTTCTTATCTCATGTTTTTTATGCTTATACTTAGTGCATAAGATAAGTGCAATAAAAATGTAAAACATATACAAATTTAACAAAAAAAAATGTGTCTTAATGGATCAGATTTATTTGGGGATTCAAATAATTAATGTAAATTTTTCTGGTTATATGTCTTATTAATTTTTAACAAATAAATAATTAATATGATAAGAAAATATTATTGATGGATTTACTATTATTAAATCTTTAATCCTGTTTAAAATGATAATCAATATATCATGAACCCATTGTTTTGATTTAGTGTTTTTTAAGTTTATACTTAGTGCATAAGATCAAGTGCAATTAAAAAGAATTTTATATATATATATATAACAAAAGGTATTATTTTTATATGTGTATCATCAAGTAGAATTTTCTAATCCAATATCATATTATATTATATTCAAGTGGAATAAAATAAAAATAAATTGTGTATCTTAATGAATTATATTTATTTGGGGAAAAATAAAATTAACTTAATTTTTTGGAAAACCACATAGATGAATGCATAAAGAGAGTTTTGGTCTCTTGGAAAACTAGGGTTTGAAGAGCAAAAGCCATAGAAGGGTTTGAAGAACAAAAGCTATAGAAGGGTTTGAAGAGCAAGAGCCACAAAAAGAGAGGATGCAAGGAAGGGACCAGGTGGAACTATGGATAGAATGAATTTCAAAGATGTTGTAAGGGGTGCTCAACCTCCAACAATTCCAATTGGTCGACGGGATTTTTTGCATCAACCTCTTCATATGCCAAGGATTGATCCCAAGAAAACAAACTCTAATTGCATGTGAGCGGTGGATGGATCTCCAGTTGTTAATCTATAGTGATCTAACATTCAATATGGAATTTCTACAATGGAGCAATGAGGGTTGATCTATCAATTCTTGGGCTTTCAACCATCCTTACCTACTTTTAAAAGTTGGGCTTTGAAGCAATGGTGAACTCCAGGTGAGTTTAGTATCTCAGATTATCCTAATGGGTATTTTTTGGTGTTATTGCTAATTAGGAGGATTGACAATAAATATTCCTATGTTGTCCTTAATTTTTTGGTCGATTTAGTTTTTTTATGAAACCCTAGCATGATTTATATAAGGCTGAAGAGGAAATGCCTTCAGTAGGACCTATCTGGGTCAAACTCTTTGGTTTATCAGTTGATTTCTAGAATCCTATAGTCTTCTCAATAATTGGTTACACTTAAGCATCTACATGATGACAGTAGACAACATAATTAAGTTTAAGAATTTCATTTATGCTCAGATCTATGTGTTCATAGACTTTAATAACCCCCTACCAAAATAAATCACTTTGTAGTTTGAGGAAGAAACTTGGGAGTAAGAAGTTGATTATGAAAGAATTTATGTAGTCTTAGAGAAAACAAAGTAGGATCAAAGTCGGGAGGAATTTTAGGTTCCTAAAAAAAACATGTTACTAAGAAAATGAAGCCTACAAATAAGTCAACCTCCTCAAATAATAGGTTTTCAAAACTTGCAGTGGAAGATGATTTAGAGGATGTGGATGATTCTATGGAGACAAAGATTTTGAAAACCTAGTTTTCAAATAGCTCACATATTCCCCACCCAAAAATAGTCAAAGACTCCTTAGAGAAAGCCATTGGTCTGGTTAACAATAATTTTAAGATATGTCCTCAATAAGGGAAAACTCACCAACAAAAACACAAAATGGAGGAGAAGGTCAAACAAGGCTTTAGTTCTCAAGGAGGATCCCAAGGATCTATGAATCAAGCTTTAGTCTTGTATTCTCAATCAACAAAAATAGATTTAAATCTAGAGCCATCAGGAGTTAGTCAAACCTCTAGTAAAAAAATGAAGTTGGATACAAACCAAAAGGTAAGAAGGAAAATAAATGTGGTTCAAATTCAAAAAGAAGGGGAAAAGTTGGATTCAATAGGCTTTTGGATGAAAATATAGGGGAAAATGCAAATCAAATATGAAAAGACTAGTGGGATTTGTAAATAAAATATGCTCTCCTTTATATCCTTTCTTTGGATGGCTCTAATTATAAAACTACCATGTTTCTTTTTTCTTTGTATTAGCTTCTCTCTGTGGGAAAAACTACCCTACCACATAGAATTCTTGGATGGATCCACTAGGAGCTGAGGTGACCATGGGGGTGTGTTATATTCTCTACACTCAAGGGATTAGGCATCGAGGGATTCACCAAGAATAATTTTAATACTTGCTCCAAGTCTCGAATGGAGATGTTTGATGTGTGTATTAAAGCAATCACTTAGATTTGGTCTTTCTAAAATCTAAGCTATGAAGAAATAATGCAAGACAAACCAAAAAGTAACCAAACATCCTAAAATATTATTACAACACTTATATGATCTGGCAATTGATCCTAGCTTTTACTTGTATCCAAAATATTCAAATAGCTTCAAATCTTGTAAAACAGCTTCACAAAACCCTAGAAAAATTGATCATTATTTGGGGGTCTGCTTAGGATATTGTAAGACTAAGCTTAGAGGCATAGTAATCAATCCCCCTTGGTCCTTTTAGCTAACTATTTTAAAATGGAATGATATTTGACCTTTGGAACAAACACAACAAGATAATACATGGAACAGTGAATGAAATGCAAACAGAATGAGCACAAAGCTTAAATAAGAATACCACTTAGAAATCTAGGGTTTGGGGACAAAATGGTTGCCCCCAAGCTAACATGAATTAAATGCAAATGAAATAGAATGATAGAATTCAAACTAAAGTGACAATAGAAAAGGAATAGTGCTAAACAAAATATGCAAGCAAAACCCTAGGGTTTTAGTGCAAATAATAGCCCCAAAATCTATCTAGGCCAAATCCATGCCCTATATATTACCAAGTTTATATTAGGTTAACAAAGTGAAACTGATAAAAGAATGCATGACAAGCAAAAATAAGGTTTTCATTGAATATGTTCCATATAGCAAATGGGGTGTGGATTCACACAAGGAGACTTAAAACAAAAAATAAGATACAAAAATATAGCTATAACAAAGAACAAGATGATTAAAGACTAAAATGAATGTAAAAGGTCAACCTGATAAGCTTGTGGAAGAAGCAAGAGCAAAGGCAGAAGACCTCTCCTCTAAGAAGATAAGTTCGTCATCAAGGCTCCTCAACTTGTGAATCACAAAGAGCACACCAAAAAGTAAAACACCAAAGCACCAAGAGCACCAGATGAAGATTGCATAAGAGATCACTTAGCATCAATATGTGTTCAAAGAAGCTCTCTCTAAAAAGGGATCCAACCCCTCTTATTTATAGAGGGTTTGGAGGGCTAAAAGATGGGAAAAACAAAAGTTAACCTTGGCCAAGTTGACAGCATAAGAGGTCGGTCGAAAATTTTGACCTTTTAAGAAAAAAAACTTAAATTTATCAAATTCACGCCCCGTAATTTACCTGATGTGGATTCGGTCAAGGTTAAGAAATAAATAAAGCAAAAACACAAGAAAAATGGGCCAAAGTTGCATTTAGCAATTTTGAGAGCCTCCCAAGGAAATCTAAGGGAAAATGACTCATTTGGGTGGGTCAATTTTTCATTTTTACATTTTTTCCCCTCTTTGATGCATTTATGGCCTAATAAATGCATTAAAGAACGATGTAGACACTTATGAGTGAAAAGCAGTAAATGCAAAAGGAAACAAAAAAGGGATGGTCGATTTAGAAGAAAGGTATGGTACCAAAATGGTGTCATTCTAGATATTTTAACTTTTTGCATGCAAATCAAGGCATTAGTGACATTAATGCCTCTCAAGCTAGGGTGCTCCCTCAAGTTTTGAAAGGAATGTAAGATTCCTAAGGAAACTCAAAACAACAAACTTAGAAGAAAAGAGAGTGGTAAAACGCACGAAAATAAGAAATAGGAGAGAGAAAAAGAAAAAGGGAGGAATAAAAGGTAAAATGGGTGAAAACCTAATTCATTTTCACCACATGAAGAAACAAAAAGAGCATTATAGAAAATGGAAGAATGGTGCTTCCGACACACCAAGCATAAGTTGTAAGGGGTGAGGCTGATATAGTAGCACAATGGGTACGAGTAAGCAAGAAAAATGACTCAACCTAGGCGTGGAAACTGCCACTCAAAGTTTTCTGGTGAACCCCACCATCTGTCAAAAATTCACCCTTATATCCCTCCCCTGAGAGGCGCGACCTTCAAAGGGCCTCTCAGTCCGAGTTATTGTGTTCCATCCTTCTCGCATCCCCCTTCCGGGCACGGATCCTATAGCCTGAAGGTAAGGGTGCAAAAAATTTGGGTCAGTACAGTCTTATGCAAATTAAGCAAACAGGTTCAGTGGAAGACCATGCCTCTTAGTTCACAAGTCTACTCACCTATACACAAGAATTAACTCCGACAATGGTGGTTTTTGCTTTTTGTTATGGTTTTAAGGATAAGATTCAAAATGAAGTTAACATGCATGATCCTTATACCCTTGAAGATGCACAATATATAGCTCAAGTGACTGAACAAAAACTCCAAGATGTTGGTCCTCCATATAGACATGGTTTTAACTGTCGTCATCCTTATTGCAATTTTAAACGTTCCACAAGATTTTTCTACTTTAAATTTCAATCATATCATCCAAGAGATCAAGATTATGTAGAACATCAAAATTTCCTCTTAGAATATGACGATGCATATGTTGTTGATGGGTAATATTTATATCAACCAGATCCATCCACAAAAATAGGGCAACAACCAATAGATGTAAATGAAGTAGCACAAGAGGGTGATACTCTGGCTCTTTCTGTTCATGCACTCATGGGTCTTTAATCTCATCACACTATCAAGGTATAAGGATTCATCAAAAACCAACATATTAATGTGTTGAGGAAGTACACATAACTTTATACATTTTAAGATGGCAAAATCCTTGGGCTTATATATCAATACTTCACATCATGATAAATTTCAAGTCCTAATTGCAAATGGAGGTAATTCTCAATGTGTGGATCGAACATCTAAAGTTACAATCCAATTGGAAAATTATACTTGGATGAGTAATCTCTTTTTATGAGCCTGGGAAGCTCTGATATAATTTTGGGTGCACAATGGCTATCTTAGCTCGGTGATGTTACTACTAATCTATAAAATATATACATCAAATGGATAGATAATGGAAGGGTCATTTGCCTTTAAGGTATTCAACCTCCTCCTTCCAAGGTTGTGAGTTCACATAGCATGGAGAATATATTGAAGAAAGGTGGTTATGGTTTTATTTCCCAAGTGAATTTTGTCAAGGCTCAATCCTTGGATTTGTCCCTTATAGCTCTTCCAAGGAATCATCAAAATATTGTGGATAGTTATGATACAGTCTTTGGTGAGCCATAGGGGCTACATCCTAAGCGCACATATGATCATTCCATCCACATGATTCCTGGAAGTCTACCTCCTCATGTGTGTCCTTATCGCTATCCACAACCCCAAAAGTTAGAGATAGAGAAGTTGGTCCAAGAAATGTTATAGCATGGAATCATTAGTCAAAGCATTAGTCCTTATTCCTCACCAGTGGTTATGGTACATCGTAAGGATAGATCATGATGCATGTGTCCTAATTTTTATCCTCTCAACAAGATCACTATCAGAGATAAGTTTCCTATCCCTATATAGATGACTTATTGGATGAATTACATGGTGCTGATTATTTTACTAAACTAGATTTACACTCTGGTTTTCACCAAATTCAGATTAGAGAAGAGGATATCCCTAAAACGACCTTTCGTATACATGAGGATCATTATGAGTTCCTAGTCATGCCCTTTGGCCTCACTAATTCCCCTTCTACTTTTCAAAGTTTCATGAACCATATCTTTAGGCCTTTTATTCGTAAGTTTATCCTAGTTTTCTTTGATGATATTTTAATATACAACAAATCTTGGAAGGATCGCCTAATTCATGTTGACAAAGTCCATCTATTACAAAATGAAAAACTCTTTGTTAAAATATCAAAATATGATTTTGGAGTCCAAGAGGTAGAATATTTGGGATATATAGTATCTCATGAAGGAGTTGTAGACACTAAAATCTGGTCAATCCGATTAGGCATCCATGAACAATGGCTAAATTGACATCACATGGCCCCTAGGGCAGCCCTCAGAAGGTATACAGTGGTTCTAGCCACTTCTTGCAAGGTTTTGGAGGCTTTTGGCCCATTTTTGGGAATTTTTGGCTCCATATTCCTATCCATCCCACCCTAGGATGAATACAGATCCTATCCATCCCACCCTAGGACGGTGGTAAGCAATCATCCCAGGGTGGGACGGATAGCAAGTTTGACCTAGAAAAAGTCAAATTTGGACAAATGGCACCCAAAAACTACCATTTGCCCCTCCTATTAAAGCATGCGAGTTAGAGGACATAGCATCCTTATGACATGCTTCATAATGGAGGCCAAAAAGGGAGATTCTCTTCCCCCTCCAATGCATGCCACCCTTTTGGCCAAATGGCACCTCTTGCCATGCATGCCCTTGCATGCCTTTTTGCACATGAGCCTCCTTTGGCTATAAAGTGGATCAATTTTCCACACAAAATATAGAGAGGAGTTTTAAGACATAGCAATGGAGTGCTACCAAGATTTCCCTTCACCTTTTGTGCCCCTTTTCCCTCGAAATCTCTACCTAGCGAAGGAGGTTTGCGAGTGATCCAAGAGGTACAATTTGTTCACATAACCAGACCATATGAGTGAATTTATTCACCAAATTTGATGAAAATACCCCTTAGAGTGTTTTGGACCATTCCACAGTGGAATTGGTGGTAAAAAGTGAGCAGAATTGGTGGGCGTCCCACCCCCGGGCGCCCCCAATCTATGACAGTCATATTCATCCCCCTAGGATGAATACAAATCTATGCATAATTTTTTTACTATTTTTTAATAGACTTATTCTAGGATATAATATGATGCTACTATCCAAATTTCATGCATTTTGGAGCTGTATTGGATGAGATATCGCATTTTCAAGTTTTTGTAGGCTTGTAGGGTCCATCGGAGCATGCATAGGGATATGTGCCTTATTTTGCAAATATGACCACATGGGTTGTCTTAAAATATCATTTTATGCATTATTTCCAAGTTTCATGTGTTTTGGATATGTTTAGGGGCATAAATTGCTTGCTTTGGGTTTTGTAGGTTGGAAAAGCGCACTGCAATTACGCCATGCCATCGAGTGCAATTTTGGTTCTATTTTTGGTGATATCTTCCCAAAACCATCTATTTTACATCCCTATACAATTTCAAGTCATTTGGAGTTGATTTGGTATAATATCCATGCATATTCTCATTACTAGTCTTTTGGTGCCTGTGGGGATTGCATGTTTTTCATCATACGCACTTGCTATTTGACATTTATGGTTTCCTTGTGTGTAGGTGCAGGTTTCTACAATGCATTAGGAAGGAGCACAAGACCTCAAGATCAAATATACAAGTGGCGGCATCATTGGCCCGCCCACCTCGATTGTGGGTACGAGGAAAGACATTGGAAGTGCACCCGAGTTACTTGGAGGATTTGATCCTTGGGCACCCAATTTGTAAAAATTGTATCATATTTGAGCCCTCAAGGGGACATCTATGTAACCTTGGATTTGATCCACCAAATTAATAAGAAAGAGACTTGCTTTACTTCATTTCTTGCTATTTGGTATCTCTTCCATTTATACTTGCATGCTTCCGATTTGATGCTCATAAGACATAGGAGATAGATGCATATTTTTCCTCTTCATTAGGTGCACCATTTTTCCCCTACTTCAGTGGTGATCATGGTGGGACCTTGTCCCTTTTTCTTTGGGTGAATATTTAACTCCATTTTTACCCTTTTTATGTTGCAGGTACTGCCTGTTCTGGCCCGAAACGACCCTTGGACTGCTATTCATGCCACCCTGGGATGGCCACACATCCATCCCACCCTAGGATGGTTACAAAACTACTATTCATCCCACCCTAGAGTGAATAGAAAATAGAGGTATTTTTTCTCAATTATCCAGAAATAGCAGGTCCCAAGATAGATGAGGTAGGTACCTAAACCCTCTATTTTCATTTTGCACTTTAAAAGTTGTTTAATTTGGTTTTTCTTGCATTCTTTGCTTTCTAGAAAGGTAGAAGAATAGATTTACTTTTCTTATAAATGCAAAAAAACAAAAAAATAAGAAAAATAAAAAAGAAGTTAAGTCATGATGCATCTTGTATGGTTTGCTTGCTTGTAGCCTACCTAATGGGTAGGTTATCATTTAGGGTTTGCATTTTGTAGGTTTCTTTTTATCTAGCTTTTATGAAAGTAAAATGTACCTTTTGCATGCATTTAGTGAAAGATCATTGAGTGCTTCATTGTTTACTTTCTTTAAGCTTAAAAGGAACCACACACACTTGCACGTATCACAATAACATTGGTAAGGTTGGATTTCATCACCAACCTCCAATTCAGATCGGTGATATTGGATTTCACCTCCTTCCATCAGCTTGCCCACTCTCTCAATATAGAATAGGGCACTCTCTCAATATGGAATAGGTCACTAGTGTTCAAACTCCCTCCCACTATTGGAATCACTTGTCGATTTAGAGTGGAAGAGCTAGGCGAACCCTCCACTCATTGTGGGTTTTAAGCGGTGTACCCTAGACTCTTTTGAGGACCTCATGTTTGGCACTAGTGTTCCTAGTCACCACTTTGGTTGAGTTCCCTCATTCTAAGTCCAAAACATGAACAAGAAATCAAGAGCAACAACAAATTCAAACACACCAAACAACTTAGGGATTCACATCTAATCCTTAAAGGAGATAATCACATTGTTTGCTTGTGTGCTTCTTTGATCATTTTATTGTGTGTTTCTAATATTTAAAAGATATAATCATATACATCTAATCCTTAAAAGAGATAATCATATTGTCTACTTTGTGTGTTTCCTTATTGATTGGGTAATCAATATAAGATCCTACCATATAGGAAAAAATCTATAAATTTTTATTCTACATCCAATGGATTGAGAATCATGCAAATCAGAGCTATAACAAAAAAGTTATTTTGGTTTTATGATTACTCTATTTTTGAAGCCGAAAATAGGGAAAAACTACACTAAAATAGTCATAAAATGGTCTAGACAACTCCAAAAATTGCCAAATTTATTTTGTTGTCTTAGTTAGCTCCTTCTGCACCTCTCACAGAAATTTTGAGTCCTAACTCTTCATGCTTCAAAATTTCCCAAAAATTCCTAAAAGTGGGCATTTCCCCACGGGCCCCGGTTAGCCAAATATTCCAAAAATACAAATTTTTGACCCATAATTCAGATTTTGGAGCCCTAGCCCATTGTGATCAGCTCATCACACTGATCATTTTGATATATAACACTTATAACCTTTTTTTGAAAAGTCAAATTTTTCTAAAAATGGCCGATGGACCCCCTTTTACGGATTTGGTCCAAATGTGGTTAAAAACAAGACCTCCAATTCAGAGAGAGATTCAAGCTCCATAGCTAGTGAATATCTCCAAATAAGTCTAGAGGACATGCCCATCTCTGAATGGCATCCTAGGTCCTATCATAACAACAATATCATCCCCAAGGGGGCAAACCTTCAAGATACCCCTACTAGGGAAGCACCCATAGGTCCTCTAGGAAAACTTCTTGATTTGGATACCTTGATAGAATTCTATATAGCAAATAATCTACCCATTGAGGGGTCTAGTAGATCAATATCATGGGTTCACACCCCAACTTGCTCTATACATCAATCAGAATGTGAACATGAGAGTACACCATGGCCTAGCCTGGATGAGCAAACCACCCCGTTTGATCGAGTAAGTCACCCCCATACTCCTCACAGAGAGCACTCAACATCCACACGTCATGCTTCTGTGCAGCTTGAATATATAGAGCCTACATCTAAAACTGAATATGAGTCTTTCCTCATAGATGAGGGAGAAGACCCAAGTCATCCTCCTACTCCTCGTGAAGAGTACTTGGTGCAACCACATGATGGCTCTACATCATCGAACTATATAGATTCAATTCATAAATTAGAGTATCAGGGCAATGCAACCCTTAGGGAGCATGGAAAACAAACAATAGCTCCTACTAGGGGGAAAGACATGATAAACCCATCCGTATTTCAAATACGAGGGCACACAAACCCCATGCAACTGAGCAACGAGATCATACTCATCAGGCAATTAGGCCAAATATTAATAGACAACAACATACGGATCAACTCCAGTTGGCTCAACAATAATTAAATCAACAATGGGTGGACTCACAATGAGCACACCTACAAAGGTTGTATCAACGAAATATACAAGAACAACAAAAGATACAACAAGAGCAATTACAAAATGCATTACATAAAGTTGTGCTTACACCTAGCACCTATAGGATGCAACAACGAGCAAGGCACCCAATACAGTCTCAAAATATTCCCCCTCGGCCATGCCAAAATCACGTTCAACATCAAAGGCCATTATCTGGTTATCATCAAAAGCTTCATACTCCTCAACAATACCAAGATCAATACGAGGAGGAATCATATGAAGAGTCCCAATGGGAACATCAAGGTCAAATAGATGCCTACCCTGAATCCAGTTATGATGAGGTACCTAATGATCATACTTATCGTCCACCTCAACATCAAAAGTGACCTCCTTCATCTAATCAAGGGCGACAACAGGATGATCATATCATGTCGTCAGGGCCATACAAAGTGCTAAATGATCGGTTAAAGGCATTAGAAAAGCCAGATCAAATTTTGGGTTATCAAAAACCCACACTGAAGCAGCTTAGTAATCAGCCTTTGCATCCATCAGTGTCATCACTGACATACCCATCGAATTTCCAGATGCCCAAACTTGAAGATTTCAAAGATGATGAAGATGCAGAAGAGCATGTGACAAGCTTCATCCTTAAGTGCTCTCATCTTCAAGACTATGACCCTTTGATGTTGAGAATATTCCTTACAACATTATCTGGGGATGCTTTAGAATGGTATAATCATCTACCACGTCATAGCATAAACACCTTTGAGCAATTGGTCGATGCATTTTTGGGATGTTTTGCCTCTAGTGCTAAGAAAATGATAAACTTGACTGACTTGTCTAGCCTTCATCAACTTGATGATGAGCCAGTCATGGAGTATGGTAATAGATGGAGAAATGTGATGTCGAAACTACCTTTCACCCTACCCACAATGAAACTCATCCGAATGTTTACTAGAAGTTGTTCGAAGCAGATTTCACTTCTCTTACAATTACAATGGTATCAAACATTCGAGGAGGCCTTAGCACAGGCCCAAATCATTGAGGACATCAAGGTCCAGGAGGGTGATGTTCAACTCCACAAAGGAGAATGGCCAAACAAGAATATTAAAGGTGGTAACACGCAACAAAATGTGGCCCCAATCAATCAAGTGGTTTTGAGTACCCCTGAACCCTCAAACTAGGCTCCACCACCACAATTATCAGTGCAACCTAATTACCAGGCTCAACCTCCATTGGCCAAAAATCATATGCAACAAAAGCAAAGATAATATACTCATTTTTCAGAGCCCTTAGCTTCGATCTTCAATCGATTGTATGAGGCACAAGCGATCACGCTTCCCGAGATCCATCCATTGAAACCTAATAAGCGTAGATCAAAGGTGCACAGGGAAAATCTATACTGTGTTTACCATCGACAAAGAGGCCATGACATCCAGACATGTTATCCCTTTAGATATTTAGTTCAGGATATGATCGAGAGGCAAGAGCTTCCAATGGGCAATCCTCTTGCTCCAAACAACCAACCAATAGGAGTCTTCCAAGACCTCTGGCCCATACACAAAGCAAACACAATACCTACCAACCACGTTGAGCAACCCAATCAGGTGCATAACAACCCACCTCCCCAAGAGTCTATGGGAATGATCAGTATTGTAGCAAAGGCCTAGGAATATCAAAATCGATCTACCCAACCTATGGCATCATCCAATGTTTCACCTTCACAAAATTACACATCATAGCAGGGGGTCAATTTCTACTACTCCCCCTAGCCAAGCCAATCATAGTGCATCAACCACAATGCACGTTGGGGTCCCAAAGGTAGCATACCTTCCCCACCATCCACATCACAACCAATGAAGCATAGTGAGAGCTCTAAAGGTAGCACACCTTTCTCACTTTCGTTGAGTAGCACACACACTAGGGGTGCCTAAGGTATCATGCCTTCCCCTCACAAAATAAACAAAAATCATAAAATAATCAAAATTCCAAAAACATTCAAATAATATCAAAATTCCAAAAACATTCAAATAATATCAAAATTCCAAAAACATTCAAATAATATCAAAATTCCAAAAACATTCAAATAATATCAAAATTTCAAAAACATTCAAAATAATCAAATTCCAAAAATGTTCAAAATAATCAAAATTTCAAAAACATTACAAGACATTCAAAATTCAAAAACAATGGAAAACATCAAAAATCCAAACAAATAAAAAAACATCAAAATTTCAAAAACAATGGAAAACATCAAAATTTCAAACAAATCAAAAAGCAATAAAATCCAAAAACATTGCAAAACATTAAAAACAAACAAAAATATTTACATTTACATTTTGCATATGCATTTATTTAATTGCATTGCATTAGGCATGTTCATCCATTGCATTTGCATTAGGATAGGTTGTGTTTACAATCTTACAAATGACACCACGTTTGTATCTTAATCATGCATCTATTCATCATCATCATCCATTCACCCTTGTGAGTAATTGTGTTTCTCAACACAACCCCTTCCTATTGCTATAAGGAATATACTAGGGTTTTCCAGTCATTCAACCATACCTAGTGATCTTCTCAGATTTTGTAGAAAGCTATCTTCACTTTTAGAAGATGAGGTCTAGTTATGATAGCACCTAGCATATCTCAAAATCCCATCACTAATCAAACACTAATAATCCTAGTTTGAACAAGGGAAAGATGAAACCTACGAAGTGGTCTAGGTTACCTTAAGTGAAAAGTTTATCTTGCTCATCCCCCTGTGTGGATGGTTCAAGAATGTTGAGAATTGGCAAAAGGACAAGCTCCTCCTTACCCAATTCCCCAAAATAAATAGTGGTTTTCACCACTATCAAAATCAAAATCCAAAAAAAAAATTCAAAATCAAAAGCAAAATAAATAGTGGTTATCACCACTCCCCAAATCCCTTGCTCAAAGAAAACAAAATACAAAATAAATAGTGATTTTCATCACTACATATGAGCAAATATCCCTGAATTCAAATAAAAGAAAAGAAGGGAGTATTGAACTTGAATCCCTAGAATTCTTAGCATTTGACAAACCATAAGGTGATCCTCATTACAGGTTTGGTGGCATCAAGCCTACCTAGCAATGGTGGTATCCTTACGCATGATGATATGTCTATCACATTAGCATCTTGTGTGTGTACAGACCAATGTTTGCATGTGGATGAGCTAGCTTTTGGTAGCCTATACTACCTAGTGGTCTAATCCAACTAAGTCCAAACTTAGGATCATGATGAACATAGGGTGATCCTCATTACAACAATGGGCTGAATGAATCCCACCTGGAAATGAGGTAGTCTTATGTCTCATCTAATATATTCATTTGCACACACAGGGATAATGAATATCTTGGTCTTCATAACAAAAGCTTTTATCTTTCAGGAGTCTAGTATAGTCATTATACAACTTTTGATAAGTCAACTAGGGTGTTTGAGTCTCATGGAAAACCTCAAAAATTCCCTAATAGCAACAAATCATTACATCAATCATACACATTCACACATCTCACATATCATCTCATTTCACATATGGATGCTTAAATGATTAATTCTTATGATAAGAGTTATCATTTTCATTCATGATTTTCATACATTCTGTGGTGTCATCCATTAGATTGTTAAACACATATTAATTGCATTCCTTATGTTTTAAGTGATTAAAGCATACAGGTTCATTTACATTAGATCATCATCATGTAAATAATGCATTACATACATTGCATTCACCATATCATATCAACATAACTTAAGTGCATAAACAATTGAAATAAATTAAACATGCATTTAACATTCACCATTGCATCCATATATGCATACATAGTAGAGCATCTACACATCTAGATCACAACATCCAATCATACATTTATCATCTAGCTAGTGCATGTCATCAGTACATCACATACATATAGCATATTGGCATCATCAATAGGCATTGCATCCATGAATGCATCCATAAATCATAACACATAATGCATCTAATGGTCCAAAATCACACAATTGCAAATCACACAAACATTTTGAAACATCAACTAGGGCATTATTGGTATCATACCTCCCCTAATCAGCAATCAAATAGTTAAGCAATCAACCTCAAAAAGCTCCAAGGGTATCTACATACCGCTTGGTCAACCTAAAATACCCCTAGGTGGTCTATGACCATCTAGGTCACCCCAAATGCTCCAAGGGTATCTACATACTGCTTGGTCAACCAAAACATCCCTAGGTGGTCTATGATCATCTAGGTCACCCAAAATGCTCTAAGGGTATCTATAATTTTTACCAAATCAAGGTATCTAACTTGGTACCCAAAACCCCCTAGTGTATCAAATATTAACTTTGGTCAAATGCCAAGGGTATCTACATACCCTTGGTCAACCTAAAATACCCCTAGGTGGTCTATGACCATCTAGGTCACCCAAAAGCTCCAAGGGTATCTACATATTGCTTGGTCAACCCAAAACACCCCTAGCATAGACCCTTAGCACCCAAAAGCTCCAAGGGTATCTATAACCTTTGGTCAACCAAAAACCCCTAGGTAGTATATGACCATCTAGGTCACCCCAAAATGCCCCAATGACACCCACTAAGCCCATTGGTCATAATAACAACATGTATAATCCAAATCAATAATTGATAACTTAATCAAGTTAATCGTGTTCATCTTACGAATCATTGTTAAAGATAATCATGCACCCTCCTTGCTTGGGGTAAATAAGCAAAATATCAAAAGCAAATTCAAGCAAACTAGTAAGCTCGTCTTCTAATTGCCATCAAGGCTAAAGTGTATACTTGAGCTTATCTTCCAATTGCCATTAAGGCTAAAGTGTAGACTTGAGTCTATCTTCTAATTGCCATCAAGGCTAAAGTGTAGACTTGAGCTTATCTTCTAATTGCCATCAAGGCTAAAGTGAGATTTGAGCTCATTTCAATTTAAAGCTAAAGTGTAGACTTGAGCTTATCTTCCAATTGCCATCAAGGCTAAAGTGTAGACTTGAGCTTATCTTCTAATTGCCATCAAGGCTAAAGTGTAGACTTGAGCTTGTCTTCCAATTGCCATCAAGGCTAAAGTGTAGACTTGAGCTCATCTTCCAATTGCCATCAAGGCTAAAGTGTAGACTTAAGCTTATCTCCTAATTGCCGCCAAGGCTAGGATTAGACTTAAGCTTGTTTGCCAATATGCCAAAGATTACCAAAATCAAGTTTCTTAACTTGTCGAAGGCAATGATTCTGAGATGCACACCCTTTCCATGATTGGGGCATCAAGCATTGATGAGGTATTCATTTCCTTTCTTCTATGAAAGGACATCAAAAACCAAAAATTCAAAAACAATTAAAACACATCAAAAACAACCAAAAAGCAACAAAAAGGGCCTACAAACCCACCAAAAACAAGTCAAATCTGATGGAACTCACTCAGGATCAAGAAGGAACCCTAACAAAGTCATATGTGTCAAGCGACTCATCGCTTTTATCACTGGTCATTCCCTCATCGACTCATCGCTTGAGGGGGTAGTCATACTTAGCACATTCATAATCACAATCAACAATCACACTCAATCATGCAAATTGTGTTCGTTCAATGAATCTTTGACAAAGACAATCACGCCCCTACTTGGGGCAGCAAACAAGCACAAATTAAACAAATGCTTGGAATTCTAGAATCATGAAGGATCATAGGCCTTTGCCTCTTCATGAAATGAATAATGTCCAAGATCAAGTCAACCTGAAATTCAAGGTTGTACTTGAAGCCAGTTCCTTAGCTCGTCAAAAGCAAGGATTCAAGAACACATGCTCTTTCCATGATTGGGGCATCTAAAGTTGGTTAGGTTATTGAATAACCCTAATAATTTAACATTTTAGTCATCTATTTTTGCTTAGTGTTGTGCTGCACACAACGCATCTCAAAAAGGGGCATCTGTAGACACTAAAATCTGGTCAATCCGATTAGGCATCCATGACCAATGGCTAAATTGACATCACATGGCCCCTAGGGCAACCCTCAGAAGGTATACAGTGGTTCTAGCCACCTTTTGCAAGGTTTTGGAGGCTTATGGCCCATTTTTGGGAAGTTTTGGCTCCATATGCCTATCCGTCCCACCCTAGGATGAATACAGATCCTGTTCGTCCCACCCTAGGATGGTGGTAAGCAATCGTCCTAGGGTGGGACGGTTAGCAAGTTTGACCTAGAAAAAGTCAAATTATGGACAAATGGCACCCAAAAACTACCATTTTCCCCACCTATTCAAGCATGCAAGTAAGAGGACATTGCATCCTTATGACATGCTTCATAATGGAGGTCAAAAAGGGAGATTCTCTTCCCCTTCCAATGCATGCCTCCTTTTGGACAAATGGCACCTCTTGCCATGCATGCCCTTGCATGCCTTTTTGCACATGAGCCTCTTTTGGCTATAAAGTGGATCAATTTTCCACATAAAATATAGAGAGGAGTTTTGAGACATAGCAATGGAGTGCTGCTAAGATTTCCCCTCACCCTTTTGTGCCCCTTTTCCCTCGAAATATCTACCTAGCGAAGGAGGTTTGCGAGTGATCCAAGAGGCGCAATTTGTTTACAAAACTCAACCATATGAGTGAATTTCTTCACCAAATTTGATGACAATACCCATTAGAGTGTTTTGGACCATTCCATAATGGAATTGGTGGTAAAAAGTAAGCAAAATTGGTGGGCGTCCCACCCCTGAGCGCCCCCAATTTGTGACAGTCAAATTCATCCCCCTAGGATGAATACAAATATGTGCACAATTTTTCTACTATTTTTTAATATATTATTCTAGGATATAATATGATGCTACTGTCCAAATTTCATGCATTTTGGAGTTGTATTGGATGAGATATCACATTTTGAAGTTTTTGCAGGCTTATAGGGTCCATCGGAGCATGCATAGGAATCCGTGCCTTATTTTGGAAATATGACCACATGGGTCCTCTCAAAATGTTATTTTATTCATTCTATCCAAGTTTCATGTGTTTTGGATATGTTTAGGGGCATAAATTGCTTGCTTTGGGTTTTGTAGGTTGGGAACGGTCACTACGAATACGACATGCCATCGGACACAATTTCGGCTCTATTTTTGGTGATATCTTCCCAAAACCATATATTTTACATACCTCTATAATTTCAAGTCATTTGGAGTTGATTTGGATAATATCCATGCATATTCTCATTTCTAGTCTTTTGGTGCCTATGGGGATTGCATGTTTTTCATCATACACACTTGCTATTTAACAATTCTGATTTCCTTGTGTGCAGGTGCAGGTTTCTACAGTGCATGAGGAAGGAGCACAAGACCTCAAGATCAAAGATACAAGCGGTGGCATCATTAGCCCGCCCACCTCGATTGTGGGTACGAGGAAAGACATTGGAAGTGCACCCGAGTTACTTGAAGGATTTGATCCTTGGGCACCCAAAATTTGTAACAATTGTATCATATTTGAGCCCTCAAGGGGACTTCTATGTAACCTTGGATTTTATCCACCAAATTAATAAGAAATAGACTTACTTTACTTCATTTCTTGCTATTTGGTATTTCTTCCATTTATACTTGCATGCTTCCGATTTGATGCTCATGAGACATAGGAGATAGATGCATATTGTTCCTCTTCATTAGGTGCACCATTTTTCCCTTACTTTAGGATTCAAAGTAGATCCTCATAAAATCAAAGCTATTCAATATTTGCCCTTACCCAAATATCTCAAAAAACTTCATGGATTTCTAGGACTCACAGGTTATTAGAGAAAATTTATCCATAATTATGGTAAGATTGGGGTACCTCTCACTACTCTTACCAAAAAGGATGCTTTTATTTGGAATAAAGCTGCTTCTTGGGCCTTTCAATCCCTCAAATAAGCTATGTGTTCCACTCCAATTTTCGATACTCTTGATTTTAGTAGACCTTTTATCATTGAGTGTGATGCTTCTAGCACATGTATTGGTATTGTTTTAATGCAAGAGGTTCATCCATTGTCTTTTGAAAGTAAGCAAATTCCAGGTAAGATATTGGGACTATCTACTTATGAGAAGGAAATACTAGCTATTTTACATGCCATAGATAAATGGAGGTATTATTTATTAAGTAGTCATTTCATCATTAAGACTGACCATAGTAGCCTTAAGCATTTCCTAGAACATCTCTCATGCCTTGAAAAAAATAAATGGATGACCAAACTTTTGGGTTATGATTTTTTCATTGAGTATAAGAAAGGTAAAGAAAATGTGGTAGTTGATGCTTTGTCTTGTAAATACGAGTATGAGGTGACCATCAATGTCATCTCTGGTCCTTTTCCATAATGTCTCTCTCAACTTCAAGAAGAATGGATTTCTAACTTAGATTCTACTTAGATCATTCAATATATGAAAACAAGATCATCATTGCATTCTTACTTCTCATATTCAGATGGAGTGCTTCACAAAAAATATGGCATCTATCTTCCTCAATATTCAACTTTTAAATCAATGGTTCTCCAAGAGTTGTATGCACCTCCTCTAGCAAGACACTGTGGATTCTTGAAAACATACCAACGAGTGAAGCAATCATTTTCTTGGAAAGGCTTAAAATCAGATGTCAAGACATTTGTGGTTGAGTGTGAGGTATGTCAATGTAACAAAGGGGTAACAATTAAATATCTTGGGTTGTTGCAACCCTTACCTATCCCTAACCACAAATGGGAGCACATATCCATGGATTTTATTGAGGATCTTCCCAAATTAGAAGGTAAAACAGTGATCTTTGTGGTAGTAGATCGTCTTTCCAAATATGCTCATTTTTGTACACTACAACACCCCTATTTAGCAAGTAAGGTGTCCAAGGTATTTCTTGATTCCATTTTCAAGTTACATGGTATGCCCAAAATCATTGTGAGTGACCGTGATCCTATATTCACTAGCAACTTTTGGAAGGAATTGTTTCATCTTAGTGGTACCAAGTTGAGTATGTCTTCTTCATACCACCCCCAATATTATGGTCAAACAGAGATTGTTAACAAATGTTTGGGCACTTACCTTCATTGTTTTTCACAAGATAAGCAATATCATTGGATTCAATGGCTTTCCTTAGTAGAATGGTGGTATAATACTTCTTATCATTTTCCCCTCAATATGTCTCCATTTTAAGCTTTGTATGGTCAAAAGCACCCAATAATTACAAATTATGTTCTAGGCACTTCCAAAGTTTCCCAGGTAGATGATTTGTTACACCAACATTAGATGATGATTGAACTTCTTAAAGAGAATTTTACCCAGGCACAGAACCGTATGAAGCAACAACAGGACTTACATCATTCGAAACGATAATTCAACATAGGAGATATGGTATTTTTGTGCCTACAATACTATAAGTAGTTTTCCTTGAAGATCAAGTCTAATCATAACTTGGCTCCTTGATTTTATGAGCCCTACAAAGTGGTTTGTCGCATTGGTGAAGTAGCATATCAATTGGAGCTTCCACCCTCTTCTCGTATTCATCCAATTTTTCATGTATCTCGTCTCAAATAAGTTATTGGCCAAAAGGTGTAATCCTAGGTAGAGCTTTCATTACTTGATAAATAATGAATAACTCTTTAGCCTAAAGCAATACTACGATCCAGAGTACATCATCTTTGATCACACCAAATTCAAAAGTTCCTACTTAAGTGGTAGGAGCTTCCAGAAGAAGATGCTACATGGGAGCTTGAGAGTGTTTTCCAGTCCTTTCTAACTTTGAGGACAAATATTTCTAAGGGGAGGAGCCATGTAACGATCCCAATATAGCCTTGTCAACTAAATATGTTTATCTCCATTTATTTTATTTAGTTGACTCTTGAGTAGTAGATTAGGTCATCATTGATTTCATTTATAAATAGGAGTGTTTTATTATTTTTTCATCATCGAAGAATATAAATTGGATTTGTGTATAGATGCAAGAGACTTCACCCTCTCAAAGTGGCTAAGAGACTTTACCCTCTCTGAGTGGTTGTAGATTTGCTCATGCACTGATTTGATTTGGTTATATTGATTATCACTAGTTTTAATATTTATTTAATTTATTTTTATCACTAGATTACATATTGTACTTGTTATTCACATTAATTATTGAAGACTTGCTGCAACCTCCCAGTTAGTATTTTTTCTTCCATATCCAAAACTCTTTCCAACAGGATATCTTTGTCTAAAACCAAATTTACTCTCCCATCTTTGATTTTAACACACTTTTTTTTCATTTTCTTTGAGTAGGATATGTTATCAATAATTAAAGCATTCACCTCCGTGCAAAAACCTAGCATCTTCACTTTTTACATAATTTCTTCCAAGAAGCTTGTACCAAAAAGAAGCCCAAACTCCCTACCATCAAGCTCCTAAAAAAATTTCTTTGTATAAACCTCCCAATATCGCACTTCCATAAAGCCTAAATCACCATTCAAAAAGCACATATCCATGGGGTAAGGTAAAAACTTTATCGATATGTTGGTAGGGTAGGAATTAAATTCTAAAGAACTAACACCCTAATCAGGTACTCTCCTCGATAGAGAACTACCCATGCTAGCAAGACTGTCCACTAATGAATCTGGACAAAAAGGATGATCTGCATCATGATTCCTAATAGAAAACATAGTTGAAAGCAATTCCTTCTAAGAAGAGGTCTCTGAAAAACTAGAAACAAGTCCTCCAAAAGCTTCCTCTTCAACTTCTAACTAGGGAAAGCATCAACAAAATGAGTGGACACCCTCTCTGACTTCCACTTGGCTTTCAAAAATCTTCCACATGGAATATAGAGATATCTACCACTAGATCTAGATTGTAATCCACTAGATCGACCATATCCTCCACCATCCGCTTTAATTCACTATTACATCAACGATCGTCTTCCAATAGTTAGCCTTTTCTCAGGGCATCACTCCCAAACATAGCAACAAAAGTTGTTGTCTTACCAAACACGATATATTTTATGTCTACTACCTCTTTCATGTAAAACTATAATGTGCTTACTCCTCTCGATCTTACTTCCAACGGGTAAAAATTAAGGAAATAAATAAATAATGCGAAAACCAAGAAACCTAGTATAATATTTTTGACAAAAGATGATATTTATGGTATAGGGTTAGTTTATAATCAACAAATATTTTCTATGGATGTATTAGCCACACCATGCCATGTCAACCTATAAATGAATATATTTACCTTCTTTATCCTCCAAAATCCTCAACCCTAGCTAAAAATATCTATGCTAAATATCAATCCAATAACTTCCCCTCCAAATATCCATACCTCAAAACTCTACTACCAAAATATTCCTTCCTGGTTACTTATTTTACTTCTCCAAACTTAGCCAACACTTTTAGGCTTGCCAAATCTATAGTCTCCTACAAAATATTGAAGAACATATTTGGGAGTGGGGGAGTAGTAATAACAATCCAAATATTTTTCCTCTTTTAGTAGAGCCTGCTACTCCCTTGATTGTGGTAGTTAAGAATAATGCATCGACCTATGACACCCTTGCCATTATAATCATGGAGAATCACATAGGCCTTTTGTAGGAAATCATATAAGTCCACAAAGGCCATGGGAATCCAAATATTAAAGGTTAATTTAAATCTCGAGAACAAGTTCATTATGAAGATCTTTGTCATGGATATAAAAGGTAAGAAATTTATTGATGTTGAGAGTATAAATTCAATATAGCAAACCTTGATTTTGTTTTCTCATGTGTTGTATGTTGCTCTTCAAACCCTTTCATTTGCACCTTCTAATTTACTTCACATTTTCTATTAGGGTTTACAAGGAGACTTCTACAGGTTTTGGTGCTTCTTGTCTCTCTTAGTCCTTCCTTCATTAGTGCTATCTCTAGCATTATCTTCCTCTTTGTTCCCCCTCCATTTATCTTCCATATTATATTTAGTTGGGATGTGGACTTCGTCACTTTTAGTTCCTTTTTCCAACCCCAATTTTCTAGGGTTTAGGATTCTATTTTCTCTAGCATTTTCACCTTCTAAAATAATACCTTTTATCATCCAATATTTGCTTTCACATCATAAAAATAGTTAGTTCATGTGAATTCATATACCTCAAATCCTTCGTAATATGCTACTCCTTTAACTTGTATAGTATGGACCAACATCTCTTGCTTATGTTTTACGTCTAGTCACATAATTGACTATTGCTTATTTCATAGGGCAATATATTTTTATATAGTTTGTAGATAGAAATCATTGGAAATTATAGAATTTGGTAATGAATCCCAACTCCTTGTAATATTCTAAGTTTCTTATTCTTCAAATGAGACTATTTAGCTTGGATGACAATCGTTACCTCTGCTTATAACCACAAACAAGGATTGAAGGAGATGATAACTGATGGAGTGGTGGAATATATGTAATCTGACTTTCTTAGACCAAGGATGACAATGATGACATTTTGATGAGTGCTCTTGATGTAACCTATGGGGAGGTGTTATGTAAGACTTTGGGTGTTCTCTATGTACGCCTATGGAAATTCTCTATGTAATACTATTGGCATTCTTCTATGTAATTTTACAAACATCTTTATATATGTCAATGGATGTTTGTTATGTATTTGACCTTAATGATATTGGTTCAACCACCTCTATGGTTTTTTTTAAGAGGTTGAAAAGTGAGGGCATATCAGGGGCCACCCTTCCCGTGAATTGAACTTGGGTCTCCTTTAAGAGATCCTAATAACTTTTTCCATTACGATGTCCCTATTAGGATTAAACCCCCTCTATGGTTAATGTTGATTAAAGTTTTTTTTTGCAATAGATTATATGGGATTAAAATATGCCCCGTCCATATTATATCATGACCACATAGTGGTATTACAACTTGAAAATTATGCATGTATCACTTGGCAAGATTCAGACATTGGTATCCTCCTTGAAAATAGATTAATCTAATAGATTGAGCTAATGCCACTTGATTTTATTAAAGGGCTTAATATATTTATTATATTGTAATTTAACCTTCAATTCGGGTTATGTCAAGTCAAGGTCAGTATATAATGAGGATTAGGTATCATTATAAATACCCCCTAATGATATATTCGTTGTATCATATTATGATGTGAGATCATGGAGGTGCCTATGAGCACCTACCCTTCCCCTTATTCCTTAAGTTTAAAACATTAAATACAGGGGGGAACTTATTAAACTTTTATTGTTGTCCTCAAAATAAAAATTTATTATTTTATTCCACTATAAAATACCCATTTCACCTTCTAATTTTATCACCATACCATTACCATACATTCACTTATTGATGATTATTATTGCTAACATCTCTCTCTCTCTCTCTCTCTCTCTCTCTCTCTCTCTCTCTCTCTCTCCTTATATTTTTGCATATAATTATGGTGAATGTATGTTTTAGAATATTTCTAAAAAATATTATGAATTCTAACATGGAAAGCATGCAAAATATTACAATTGGACTTAATATTATATACAAATATCACATCATGCTGGTATCCAATATTTTTTATGTGTAAAGTTCAACAGTGTTTCCCACCAACCCTTATAGAGGGAATTTTTAAATTACTATTTTAACTATGCATGTTGATATTAGGTTAGAACCACTTTTCTCTAGAGGGAGAAAGGTCTACAAAAGGACTTAGTGAGAAGTTGATCTTTGCAACATCTTGTGATGATTTCATTTTCTACAAATACAATATAGTGGTTTCTTCTATTGAATACGATGTCTCATCTACTCCTTTTGCTCCCATTCCTACTAGATGTTATCATTTTCTTTTATTAGAAAAAATTATGAAATAAATTACAAGGGATCGGTTACTTTGCACAACTTAGTGGATATCCCCACTTATTCATGCTTTAGTCACACCTCTTCCTACATTAAATCTACAATTCCCTGAGTCATAAATACCTTTAACTCCCCAAGATGGAGCTCACACTCACGATGACAATGTGGTCAATGGCTACAAAGTGGTCATGCTTGGTAAGTCTAGTCAAAACTTGATTTCCATGGAGGTGTATGTCTCCTAGAGAAATTGACCATAAGAAACAAGAATATGGTGTCCTATAGGAGGTATTTATTTTGTATGGTTATTGAGCTACTAAGAATTATGGCATGTGATGTTGAGGGTAACAAGAGTTGTAGGGTTTTTCTCATACCCATGGAACAAGGGATCAACTTATGGCTACGATTGCTTATATATTGGTCATTAGTTCTTTTGGCGGTTTCCATGAAATAGGATTAAGAGAGCTTGTGAGGATTTTTACTAAATCTCATGCTCCAATTGGTTGGAGTGCATGGTGTGGGTGATAACATGTGTTTCAGTGTTTATCTATAGCCTTTATGGGGTTGGATCTTGAACTTGGATTCCCAAGTACCCTACCATACATAAAGATCATAAATATTTGTTGTTGAAGAACCTACTTTATAAACTTCAACCTCAAACAAAGGTCTAATTTTGAATGCAAGACCAAAAGCTATGGAAAGGAGCAGGAGTGAACCAAATGCAAGACCTTTTACAGAATGATATGAGAAGAATGAGAAAATTTTGTGTTTGCCTAGGTTAAGGGTATGAGTTCATTAGGTATGGGTAAGAAAGGACAAGTGGAATAATCTACTAACAAGGTGACTAGGTGTAGAGGGGTAAAATTGCCCTACCATGTACGATTCTTGGTTGTATCTACTAGGAGTCGAGGTGGCCATGGAGATGTGTTATATTCTCTACACTCAAGAGCTTGGGGATTGAAGGTTTCATAAGGAATAGTTTTAGGACTCATTCCAAGTTCAGGGTAACACTGTTTTGATGTATATACTGAGCAAACACCTATGTTTGGTCTTCCTAAAATCTAAGCTATGGAAACGAAAGAACAATGCAAGACAAGCAAATATGCAAAAAGATAAGAAACTAACCCTAGAATTATTTTTGATTTTAAATGATGACTAAACCCTAACTTACAATAAAATAGATCTTTTTCTTTTGAGCAAGGGTTTAATAGAATGCATAAACAAAGTTAACCCTAGGATGTAAACTATATGCTTTTACTCTTTCAAATACTTGGAAATAAAAGATTAAGTTTTTTATTTTCTTTTAATGATCAAAATCTAAAATAAAAAATAGCAAAGACACACAACAAACAACCTAAATATCTACTAGGGCACTTACCTGATTTGATGGTTGATCATAGCTTTAACTTGCATCCAAAATATCCAAACAGATTTAACTTACAAAACAACTTGCAAAACCCTAGAAAATTTGATCAATATTTGGGGGTCTGCTTAGGCCGTTGTAAGAGTGAGCTTAGAGGTGCAACAGTCAAGCCTCCTTGGTCCTTTTAGCTGAATGTTTAAAAGTAAAATGATCTTTAACCTTTAGAACAAGCAAAAGCAATATGGAATGGACATGCAACAACGAAATGAAATGAAGCAAAATGTAGGTGGTAGAAAGTTAAAATGCAAGCAATAAGTTAGGGTTTTGGGAAGCAAAACTTTACCCCCAAGACCTAATTGACCAAATTCTTACTCTGTAATGAGGGGGCATAAATATGGCTTACCAAATTCATACCTTGTATGTGTGGGGCATGAATTTGATTTAGGTGCACTTTTTGGGTACCAAAACACCAAAAAATGTGATGCAAAACAATGAAAAATAGAGTTAACAACTAAAAATGTAAGTAAAGAACCTGGTTAGCTGATGGAGGAAGCAAGGAGAAATGAGAAGATGAATCTAGAATGGTGGATTTCTCCAACCGTCAAGACTTCTCCACTTGATCCCCAAGGGCGGCCAACACCAAAGCAAGAAAATAATAAATTATAGTAGAAGAGCTCTTGTTAGTGAACAATGAGTGAGTTAAGATCTAGTATTCTCTAAAATATTGATTGGGAGAAAAGGGGGAATCCAATCCTCTATTTATAAGAGGTTTGGAGGGCTAAAAGGGTGAGAAAATGAGAGTTCACCTCAAGCAAGGGTCGCCACCAAAATGAGCCGATGAGGGGTGGGGTTTTTGAGAGAAAAACCCCTAGAATGCCAAATTCGTACCTAGTAATTACAAGACATGAATCTGGTAAGCCAAATTCATGCCCCATATGGATCAAGCATGAATTTGGTGAATCTAGAGAAAAGGGATAAAGAAAGAGGGGAAACAAGCCTCAATTTTATACTTAGCATGCTTGGGTGGCTTCCTAAGGATCTAAGGAAAGATTGACTCATTTTGATGGGTTAAGTTTCCACATCTACAATAGGCCAAGATGGGTAGGGGTAGGGTGAGCTATTTGAGGAGGAAACTTGCTTGCATGTAGGTCATTTAGGGTTAAGACACACAAAGACCAAGGCAATGGAGGGGAAAAGGACATGAAAGGGGATTTTAACATCCATGAGGCCATAGGTCATATGGGATGGGAGAAGAACCAAGTCAATGCAACTACATTTCAGTAAATTCAAACATGCCAACACATTTGTTTCCAATAAAATAAGATGACATGTAAAGGTTGCAAAGAGGGAAATAGTAGTTTTGTTGTTGTACTCTTGAGTAGGCCTAATGATGAAGACTTTTGAACTCCAGATAAGGGTTCCAAGGTTTGTGCTTCTAGAAAATATAAAATCGATAATGACAAGGCATCTATATTGAAAGGAATCATCTGACGGATATTAAAAATAACACTGCTTTTAATGTTATATGGGACACATGGCCACAATCCTGCCATGGGCACTCCAACATGCACCTCATATATTTTATTGTGGCTATAGGCACTATAATGTGTGTCTCCACATCATTAACAAGTATGTGTTTAGATTCTAAGGACACCAAGATGTAACTGCAAGGGCTCCCACTAACTTGAAGTTTGATGGGTAAATGCTTGTATTTAGTCCTTTTTCCATGAAATTATAAATTAAATGTTTTTGTGTAAGTCACACTATACATGCAAAATAATTTTATGTCTACCAAAAATAAATATATTTTAAAATTAAACATTATATATTTATATACATGCAACTTCATTTAAGTATGTATGCTTCACTACTCTCTTTATATATAATTCTATGCTTATTTACATTCAACTCTTTTGTCCTTTAGTATGGTCCAACTATTTGAAACACATTTTCTACAATTTACTACACTTAAACCATTCAGTTCTACAATTTATAAATAACTAATAATTTAAAATTAAATATAATATAAATAGTTTCTATAATTTATAAATAGCTAATAACTTTAAATTAATATATTTATACATAGCTATTATTATAACCATTTTCTCTCAACTTCCATTTGAATTAAATATTTCCCTCTTGTTTGGACTGTATAAATTCATTCTTAAACTAGTATATGTATACTTTTGAATAAAAAATATGGTATGATCCTCATCGTTATGGATTTAAAAGAGTTGTGTATATTATAATTTTTCGATACTTGACCATGACTATGAAGTTTTTAGCTTAATAAAAGATTTTTAGATTGAAACAAATTCAATTTACATAATAATTTAAAAATTACATATAACTTAACAAAAATTTCAAATTTCAACCAATTATAATTAAAATAACCATATTCATATTCATAGAACCTGTCAAAATCGACTTTGTTTTAGTTTTAAAGGACTGGTTTCCTTATTTTTATTTTTATTTATATTTATATTTATATATATATATATAGAGGTGAATGAGAATGTGGTTGTGGCCCTTTCTTTTCCTCAAATTTTGCATTTGTGTTTTGCTGGCATATATATATATAGATAGAGAGGTGAATGAGAATGTGGTTGTGGCCCTTTCTTTTCCTCAAATTTTGCATTTGTGTTTTGCTGGCATAGCAGACGATCCATGGCCACCAACGCTAACCAGAACCGCAACCTCTCCCTCTTCCTCCTACCAAATTTCTCAGAGGATCCACCGTCCCAACTTGAATGCATGCAAATCGATCTTGTGACGGAGCAGAAAGCAAACATCACCTTCACAAACCCTTCTGTTACGGAAAACATCTTTCTGGAAAGCCACTCCTGCATTTCCCATGGATCCACAGTGCTCATTGTCGGCGGACATACGGCGGCGGAGGAGGAGCCAACCGAGGCCATCCACAAATTCGACACGCTCGCAAAGACATGGACTCGCGGGCCAAACATGACGGTTAACAGAAGCGGGTTTGCGTGGGGCGTGGTCGGAAACCGCCTTTACATTGCAGGCGGTTTTGGAGGGCGCCGCGTCGGTAACGTCAGGGTAACGGACGTTTACGATTTTGGAACCGGCGAACTACGGCAGGCTGCGCCGATGCCAATTTCCGTGACGGTGAACGTCTTCTTTACTTTTTCAGGAAATCTCTATGTTGCAGGCTCTGTACATCGTGGAGGTCTGAAGTTTACATCAAAATACCTTTCGTATTGTCCCGAGAGAAATGAATGGACGGAGGAGGATTCATGGCTTCGACAGGTTCTCAAGGATTTTGGGGCCAGGGCCATGGTTTTCAATAAATTTGTGGTTACCGAAGATAGTGAGCTTTACATGGTGGAAGCATCTGACGAAGTGAGGGTTTCGTCTTATATCGGTGATAAAAATCGCTTTTAACAGTGTCGAAGCTGGATAAGAGTACCTTGAAATGGATTAGGATTTATGGAATGTTGGATGGCGAATCCTCTGGTGATTGTCAATGTCCGGTGTCGAGAGAATTGTGGTTTCTTGCGGCGGGGAGTAAGGTGATCGTTATGATGCACGACGACGAGGACGAAGGAGAAGTTACTCCGATTATTGATGAGATAGTGGCCGTGTCGGTGCTTTGCCCTTCAGCGTGGTCTTCTGCCATTATCAATGGCTGAAAAATCCTGATGTTTCCGTTACAGCATGTTTTATCAATGGCTGAAAAATTCTGATGTCTAAACGGTGTCAAAATTGGGTCATACTGGCGTTTTTAACTCTTGCTTCTTGATTGCTCCTTAAATTTCTTGCTTGTTCTGTTGTAACGGGTTTAATTTTTATGTCATACTTTTTAATAAGTAATATATAAATAGGTCCTCCTAATTTAAATTCGGTTAAAAAGATATAAAGATGTTATATATAAAATCTATGTGCTTTTTTTTAATTTGTATTTTTATTATTATTTTTTAATAAGATTGAGTAACTTTCCTCCACAAATAAAAATTATGGGCATATTAAGTATTACATAATGTGTCTTTATAGTTACTAAAATTGAATATATCATTTATTTTAAAAATAAAATTAATTATGAAATGAAAGATTTCAATTACGTTCCCGAGACCCAAATATGGTCTATGGTACCTTAAATATGGAAGTACAACTGCTCAAATCATATCATATGATCTTTAATATCTTTGAGAAGGTTGTTCCTTCTCCTGCTGATTTAGGTCAGCAATTCCCCAAATTTTTTTATTTTACTGTCTTCAAATAACTCTGCCATAGACCTGTTTTCAAGTGTTTCTTTGTATTTGCCATGGATGTCTGAAAAACTCGGGCACTTATAGATGAAGTGTTCCTCTGTCTCTATCGTCCTGTGCTGCATAAAGTACATATCCTTTCTTCCCATTGTTCTTTGGGTGTTTTCCATCTCCCTGTTTCACATCTAAGCCTATGAGAGCTAGTCCTTATCTGAGCAATGAGGATTTTTTCCTTCCACTTGATTTCAGCGTCTATATATGCTTTTTCCTTGTGATCATATGTTGGGTTAAACTTTGCAATATAATATTGTTTTTTCCTGCTTGAATTTTTCCACATTCCACTTCTAAACTTTTCTTTCACATAGCTTTTGATGTCTTTGTTGAAATTTGGGCATTCATTTATGTTGATTTCCCAACGTTTCATCCATTTCTGATTTTGTTTCATCCATGTGTTCGTCTGCCTATGCAACTCTTCATCCTTAGTTGCCCTTGGCCATCTGTCATTTTTCATGTTTTCTATTTTTTTCAAGTAACATAACAGCTTGGTCATAGCAATTGCTTCTAAAGGAAACATTCCAGTTTTAGCTAGAATAATTTCATAAGGGGTTGTGGCCTTAATTTAATAATGTAATTTTTTTCTAATATTGCAACATAAATATTTGATTGATTTAGTCAAATGGTATGATAATACATATTTCAATCATTCATGGAATTAATTATCTTTATATTTGGTTCACCTTGAAAAACTAAGGTGGAATGAGTTTGATAAGCTAAGATTTATAAAATTATTGTAGCAACAACATACACTATGAATCTTCATTAATAATATTTATGTGTGGGTTCTATTAAGGCCTACTCTTGTTAAAATAACAAGAAATTATATTTTTTGTTAGATCAATTAGACTATGTCTAACATTTCTTGATGTCAAAATCAAAGATATTCTTTACCTTTCTTGAACTTTTACATTTTTTCAATCGATTCTTTCATATCATTTTTTATTGAGAGATAAAATCTCCCTTGCTAGTTTCCTTCTAAAATTTGAATATATCATTTAGGTTAAAAATAAAATCATCCACCAGAACTCCTCATAAAAACTTGTGTTAACTCATTGAAAAATAAATAAAATCATCCATGATAAATTGTAAAGCCGCTTGTATTTTTATGAATACTTGTGATGAATGAGGTATTAATGTAAGAACCTAACGATAATTAAATGTAATTTTTTCTTCTCTAATTTTACCATATAAATATTTGATTGGTTCAATGAAGTTTATTCAAGATCATGACAATACATATTTCAATCATCCATAAAACTAATCATATATTTTTTTTTTTTCACCAAACTATTTGAGAAAATGGGGTGGAATAAGTAAGATTTCTAAAATTAGCAACAATATACACAATGAATCTTTAATAATAATAATAATTTATGTGTGGGTTCTATTAGGGCCTACTCTCATTAAAATAACAACACATTATATTTGTTGTTAGGTCAATTAGAACATATCTAACATTTCTTGACATTAAATATATTATTTACCTTTCTTGAACTAGTATGCTTTTGCAATCCACTCCATATAATTTTTCATCTCCCTTTCTAGTTTCCTTCTAAAATTTGAATTTCATAAAAATGAGAGTCAATGCCCATGATTTGATAAATTATCTACTATATTTAATTTCATCTTTATAGATGTTGATATTTCCAAGATACTACCTACAATAATAATGAGTGGGCATTACAAATAATACTATTTCTAATCGAATCTCCACAACCCTTTTTCTTGCTAGCATTAGTAATAATCTACAAGTCCCTCTCAATTGGAATATATTTCTATATTTCTTTCACTGGTAATATAGATTGAAGTTCCATATAATTCAAAATAATTGATAAAAAGTTGCCTTTATAATTTAAAATACCACATCTTCTAAATTTTATCATATTTACATTTAAAGCACCAACAAAATTAATTTTTATGAACCCAAATTTTAATCATTTCTATGTTACTATTTATAGATGCATGCCCTTTATGTTAAGTCCATTATAATAGGTGACCCTTGCATATATATTCAAATCCTATATGAAATATACTAGCACCTCTTTTTCTATACTTCAGACTTCACACGATGAGCTATATTTATGTTAGATAGATGTTATATCTTTATTATGTTATAAATCTATTGATGGCTTGGAGACCTTGGATGGATGTGTTATAAATATGAAAGCTACTTTATGTTAGATAAAGGTTGTATCTTTTTTATGTTAAATATAAATTTATCTTTATGTTAGATAAAGATTGTATCTTTATTATGTTAAAGGTAAAGCTTTCTTTATGTTAGATAGAGGTTGTATCTTTATTATATTAAAGGTAAAGCATTATTTTATTTATGTATGAACCCATTTTTTTTTAAATGATTAACAACAAGCAAGGACAACCTTTCTTTTAACTTATTAGAATACAAGGCTTCACCAAATTTGAGTTTCAAGTAACTGAAGATGACACTTAGTGGACAGGAGTGGCCAACTCATGTATTTTCTAGGGTTCACCTTACTAAACCTACTCATTTAGAAGGATGCCAAAAGTGGTCCTCTCACATTTTCCATACCCTCACCAACATAGGACAATGTGACCATAGCATAGAGATTATCCTTTAAGGCCCATAAGACTTAAAGGGGAATGTCTATTCCCTAACCTTACCATAATACCATCTAGGTAGGTTAATTGATGTAAAGCCTTGGTGCTTAGTTACCATACCTCCATGGGCTAACTAAGGTTATTGCCACTTCGATGGCAACTAACATGATCTTCCAATCCTACACATTTAAGGAATCACCACTATTGACTTGTGAAATAACCCACACCTCCTAGTTGAAATACACTTGATCCTCCTTGTTTAAGGTACAACAATTCACAAGAGACATGGCTATTGTATACACACAACTACTTCCAGGTTCATGAGTCTTTAGCTATTGCATCCTCACAACTCCTAAAGCTCATATATCCTTGGTTATTGCATCCACACAACTCCTCTCAGGGTCAGGTTTTTAGGATCACGAATAGGGACTCTAACCACCCCAAAAGTAAAACAAAACTTCGAGCATAAACCATAAGGTAAGTAATGCATTAAAAATAATATCAAAGCAATATATCCATCATTTAAATTTGGAAAGCTATCGTACCCAGGTGTTGTAGGTGAGTTGAAGAGGAGAGGGAAATCCTCCAAGGGATGACCCAGGTTCAAATCTCCACCCTACCAAAAAGTTGAATTGGGTATCCAAAATCCAATTGATAATGTTGGTGCGGGCAGGGTCGAGTGTGACTCTTGGGTGACTTTGACGGTGTAGAACCCCCTGTTCGTGGTCTCTCAGACGAAAGCGGCCTCGCAAGGGGTTTTTCGATTTTTTAAAAAAAAAATTGGAAAGCTATAAATCATAAACATGGATTCTTCATAACCATAAGCTAGATTTTGTATCTTTCAAATACTTAGAATAAAGATTAAATATCGAATGTTTTCTAAATTACCAAGATACATTCTATAAATCCATATTTGTCTAATTTCCAAATGCTTGACATAAATCTTATCAATAAATTAAGGCAACAACATAAAATAATCATGTTTCCACATAGTTAACATTTCCATAATTAATATAGCTTAATGCTAAGTAGAAAAATATTACTAAAATATTTTATAGTTCAAAACCCACAACAACATAATCCTTCGATTAAACAATAATCATGTTTGTAAATCTTTGGAATAAATCTTCTATTTACAAGCCTTACTTTCCACACCAACTTTACATTCAAATATTTATAACACATTCATCTAGGGTCTCCAATCCATAATAAAGATACAACTATTATCTAACATAAATATAGATTTTATGACTCTTTCAATGTTGATAGAGCTACGTTGAAAAAATTAACCTAAAATATTGTAAGCATAAGAACAATGAATAAGTAAATGATCTAAGTTTTTAGACCCTTCTTAGACAAGTCACACCTAAAAGGTCCATGGTATCCTCTTCTTTCCAATTTCTCACCTATAAGAAGTTTACATTGGAGTGCTAACCAAAGGAATGTTAAGGCCTTAGGAAGGGTCGTAAGTTACCAAACATTCCTCCAAAGGAAATTTAAATTATGGGTAGGAAATTCGGATTGATCTAAATCTTTACATCCCAACTTGATCGAGTATTGACCATATTTTGATACATTCCAAACTGACTTATCCTTCCAAGTAAAAAAGACAAATGAAATGCTTGATGCATAATTTGAAGCCTATTTGCTTCTTAAATGAGGTCTAGTCTTTCAACCAAGTTACTAATAGAAATCAATGATGTATATTGTTAGGATCCTCCATCCTAACATTATTAGTTAGTATTATTAATCATTTGATTATTATATTATTAACTCATAAAGTGAACCATCACATCTCTTCATAACGTGAACCATCACATCTCTTCCTAACATGAACCATCACGTCTCTTCACCAATGTAGCTTTAGGTTAGATATATATATTAGGTTGGCCATTCACACAAATCATCCATGAAGAAGAATATATAATTGTTTATTGAATGCATTGGAGGGACCTTCCTACCAATGAAACAATGATTCTTTATAAAAGTGATTCTTTTAATTTAGATGTTATTTTAATTATTTCTTTATTAAAATTGTGCTATAACCTTCAAGGTTCTACCATAGAGGAATTCCTAACATCAATATAATTACCTATTCATCAGTATAGATAAGCATACAAATCAAGTATTAAAAATGCATAAAGCATGATTCATCATCTTTCTCATGCATTTACTAGAAAGATGTACAATGCTTTATATCATTATTTCTCTATTTTAATCCTAAATTTAAGCGGGAGAAAACTATATAACATCATAGTTAATTCAATTGCATGATTTTTAGGTCACCATATGTTTACATCAAGATTAAAAGATCTTCCTATCCTACTTTTTTACATTACAAAATTATGATTGTCAATGTTATGAAATTAAATGATTTATAATCATATATTTGGATTCTTATAAATTAAGATGTATATCTAAATAATATTACCATAGTTATGTATTAGTGGGTAGAAACACCTTTACTAGATTTTCTTCTATTTGATTACCAATATAGCAAATTTCTCTCCCTTTGATTTTGTATTGGGTTAGCTCAAAAGAAAAACTTGTTATATATAGACAAATACCATGAAGATATTAAGGTCTATGATAGCATAATTATTAAATATAATTTAACTTGAGCCTAGAGCTAGGACCTTTCAACAATCATAGAGTTTTGTTAACCCAACAAAGACTAGTTAACCCAAAAATAGAAGCAATAATGAAAAAGAAACTTTTAAAATTGTTGAAGGCTCAACTCATATTCCCTATAAAACATTCAACATAGGTAGAAAACTTGGTTACCATGTGCAAAAAAATGAGGAGATAATATTATATAATAACTTTAAGAACTTAAACATAGCATCTCTAAAAAATCACTATCCTTAATTGTCTATGGAATAATTTTTTCAAAAACTAGAAGGATCATAAATGTTGTTATTACTGGATGGTTTCTTAGGGTAAAACTATATTTGTACCATGGATTATGATCAACATAAAACTATATTCACAATGAAGTGGGAAACCTTTTCCCATTAAAGAATGATTTTTGGGTTATCCAATCCAAGTGTCACTTTTCAGAGGGATATGGATATTCCCTTTGTAGGATTAATTGATGAGATTATTCTATATATCTTAATGATGTAACCATATTATCCAAGGACAAAACCAAACATATTGATTATTTGAAAGCAAGCTTCAAGAGATGTAGGGAATAAGGAATTTCCTTGAATCCTATGAAATCTATCTTCTTTGTACAAGAAGGTAAATTGTTGGGACATGTAATATCAAAAGATAGTCTTGTCATTGATCCAAGTGACATTAAAGTAATCTAGAAGCTACCACAATTATCTTCGGTCAAGGGCATTAGATATTTTATGGGTAAAATTAAACTTATATCCAATTTCAACACTAATTTTGCATAATTAATGGTCAATTTTATCACTAAGATGCTAAAGAAAAATGTTATTTTGACAAAGCCTTCTAAAAAATTAAAGCAACAATCACCAGGGCATCTATTCTAGTTAACCCATATTTTTAAAATGATTTTAGGGTGTATATGTTTGATATTAATGAGAGTGTGTAACCATACTAACTCAAATGGATGATAAAGAAGAAGACCTAGAGGACATAATTATCACTAAAATAATAAAACCCATGGCCATAGTGATCATGTATGTCCTAAAGGTGATGGGGCTCCAAATATCAAAGATTAATTCAATATATCAAGCCTTGAATTTATTTTCTCTAGTTTGCATTGTATGTTGTTCTTCAAACCCTTTTGTTTGCACCCTATGATTTTCTTCACATTTTCTATTAGAGTTTATAAGAAGGAGACTTCTACAACTTTTGGTTGCTTCTTGTTTTCCTCTTAGTCCTCCCTTCATTAATATTCAATGCTATCTCTAGCCTTATCTTTCTCTTTGTTCTCCCTCAATTTATCTTTTGTGTTATCTTTGGTTAGGGTGTGTCCTTCCTCAATTTTAGTTCCCTTTTCCAACCCTAATTTTACTAGGGTTTATAGTTCTATTTTCTCTAGCATTTTCACCTTCTAAAATATTACCTTTTATCATCCAATATTTGCTTCCACATTAGAGAAATAGTTAGTTCCTATGAATTCATGTACCTAAAGTCCTTCAGGATATGCTACTCCTTCAACTTGTATATTTCAAACCATTATCTCTTGCTTATATTTTATATCTTGTCACATAATTGACTATTGCTTATTTTATAGGGCAATATATTTTTATATAGTTTGTAGATATCAATCATGGGAAACATATAATTTGGTAAGGAATCCCAAATCCTTATGGTATTCTAAGTTTCTTATAATCCAAATAATACTATTTATCTTGGATGATAATTGTCACCTCTTCCTACAACCACAAACAAGGATCGAAGGAGATGAAAATTGATGGAGTGTTGGAATATATGTAATCTGAATTTATTAGAGCAAGGTCAATAATGATGAAGTTCCTATGGATACTCTTGATATATATTATAGGGAGGTGTCATGTAATCCTTTAGGCATTCTCTATGTAAGCCTATGGACATTCTCAATGTAAGCCTATTGGCATTATTCTATGTAAACCTGTAGGCATCTTTATATATACCAATGAGTAATTTTTATGTATTCAACCTTAATGATATTGGTTAAACCCCCTCCATGGTTAACCTTGGTTAGAGGTTTTTTTTAATAGGTTATATGGGATTACAACATGTCCTACCATATTATATCATGACCACATAATGATATTACAACTTGGCAATTATGCATGTATCATTTGGCAAGATATGAACCTCGGTCTCCTCCTTGAAAGTCAATGAATCTATTTTTTTTGCTATTGGTAAATAATAGGGTTTTGATAGGGGCCCTTCCTTTTTACAACTTCTGGAAATCCAAAAAAAACAAATGAATCAATCCAAACAAAAAATAGCTTATCTTCTTACAAATCAAATTCTACATTTTTTAACAATACAACCTTTTTTGACCAAAAGTACAGTGACCAAAACACTAATAGTTTAAACAAACTACTAGACTATTAGTTATAATTTCCCATCAATAGTAGGAAATTATTAAATTTATTTTTCAAATCATATGAACAAAATGGAAATAAACTTATCATTAATCTACAAAATCTATCCCTCCAACCGCTTTGGATTCCATAAATTCCATAAACCCTCAAAGGCACCATCAGCAAGAACCATTTCCACCCGAGTTGTTTTTCAAATTGAATTCTTCACCTTATAAAAATTGAAATCATCCACTTTAGTATCTTGTCATAAAATAATATCAACCCTCCTCTCCTTTCTTAACTCTCTAAGCACCATATGTTTAGCCGATGCATTCATACCCCATATATTCCAATATAGAAAATTTATTTTGCATTAAGTTGAGGAATTTTTCCTCCTACCAAAAATAAAATTCTTTGCTTCCCATCAGCTACATCCTTAGCAATAACTCTAGTTCTCAATTCCCAAATATTGGACCTTCCTTGAGAAACTAAAATTCCCAAATCAACCTTCTTGGATTTCCTTCTACTTCCAATAGAAAATATCTGGATAACCTTTTCCTCCTTTTCCAATTTTGAATCACTAGTAGAAGTCCATTTTCCTTCATCTTCTTCATTCTTAGACCCATTCTGAATAATGTTAATATTTTTATTTTTTTCTCCCATAGCCAATCAATGTCACATTATTTTGAGGAGTATTTTCTCCCGAAACCCTCGTTTCTATGTTTTTTTCCTTCAGCCCTATTGGAGAGTGTAGCTCTTTCTTAATATTCTCTTATACATACAAAGAAGAATTACTTTTATTTTCAATAAAAGCCTTAGTCATTAGTTTATTAATACCTCCATATTGAGTTTCTAGAATAAACTCTTCCCCTCCAACAATGGCATCCCCATAAAGGGTAGCAAGAACCTCAAAGCTATTTGGAGATGGACCGTTACTACTTTCACCAATTTGTTTCTATCTCGGAACTTCTCCTTGCTTTGTTTATTTTTCCTTCAAACCCTCAAAAGCTATCTAGTTCTATTATTCATAACTTTCTCCTTAGGATTTTCTAGGCATGTTTTCCAAATATGCCCTACCCTTTTATAAAGGTTACACAAGGGAATGGGAGTTTCATATTGAATCTCTTGTTCCCATTTCCTATAATCTAAAACTAGCCTAATAGATTTAGGTAGTGGTTCATCCAGATTCACCTGTACACAAAAACAGACCACTATAATTTTGGTTTAGGATTTAGTAGATGAATCAAAACATATAATTTTTCTAATCGCTTTAGCTATCTCAAGAATAATACTATCATCCAAAATTCCATTGGAAACCTGGTAGACTCACCCATAAGGGCATTGATTGAAGAGTGGTTGTAGATGGATTAAAGCCTTGGCTCCATTTTTGTAAAAATAACCCCCTCCTCCCAAAGAACCATGGTCCCCTCAAAAAAACATTTACCATATCCTCCAAATTTGCAAAGTGAAATAACAAAAAATTATTAGGCAAATCCACCACTACTTCCTACCCCAAAATTTTCCATTTATCCTGAACCCACACTCTTATTGTATCTAAATCTGATCTATTGCTCAAATATTTTCCAACCAAAGAATTTTTTTCCTTTTTGAATCACTTTGTCAGCCAAATTTTTTGGGACCTTAATAGTAAAACCCTTTTCATCCTGATCCAAAGATAGAACAAATCCCTCTTCTTATCAATTTTGACCTCTCTTCAAAACTTGCACCCAAGAAGTGCCTCCCTTTGATGTTTTTGTTGTTGAATTCAAATCTATTGCTCTTGAATACAAAGGATTAGAATCTCTCCTATCCACATCCTTAGGGGATTCTACCACAACAAAATCCTCGTCTATCTCCTTTTTGGCTCATTCTATCTTTTCTCCTCCTTCAAAATACCTATATACCTCACCCTTTCTCCTCTAGGGCTTCCTTTGGTAGACAATCACCATCAACAGTAACTTCTTACATATATCAGGGTTCCCCTTCTTAATAGTGGCTATTACCATAATGTAAGTCATCAGTAGCTTGTAGAACAAATCACTCTTCTTATAAAATTTGACCTCTCTTCAAAACTTGCACCCAAGAAGCACCTCCATTTGATATTTCTGCTATTGTCTAATATGAATCTACTACTCCTAGATACAAAGGGAACTTACTCCATGACTTTTCTTCAAAAAGGATTTTCAGTCGATGAATCTAATTGATTGAGCAAATGCAATTTTATTTTATTAAAGGGTTTAATACATTTGCTATATTGTAATTAACTATCAAGTCAGGTTACGTCGAGTTGAGGATAGTATTTAATGAGGAAATACCCCCAATGATAGATCCATTGTATTAGTTTATGATGTAAGAGCATGGTTGTGCCTGCAAGCACCCACCCCTTATCCTTATTTATTCTCTCTCTCTCTCTCTCTCTCTCTCTCTCTCTCTCTCTCTCTCTCTCTCTCTCTCTCTCTCTCTCTCTCTCTCTCTCTCTCTCTCTCTCTCTCTCTCTCTCTCTCTCTCTCTCTCTCTCTCTCTCTCTCTCTCTCTCTCTCTCTCTCTCTCTCTCTCTCTCTCCTCTCTCTCTCTCTCTCTCTCTCTCTCTCTCTCTCTCTCTCTCTCTCTCTCTCTCTCTCTCTCTCTCTCTCTCTCTCTCTCTCTCTCTCTCTCTCTCTCTCTCTCTCTCTCTCTCTCTCTCTCTCTCTCTCTCTCTCTCTCTCTCTCTCTCTCTCTCTCTCTCTCTCTCTCTCTCTCTCTCTCTCTTATATTTTATACATATGATTATGGTGAGTGTATGTTTTAGAATATTTCTAGAAAATATTATGAATTTTAACATGGAAAGCATGCAACATATTACAAGTGGACTGAATATTTTGTACAAGCACTGCATCATGCTAGTATCCAACATTTTTAATGTGTAAATATCAAGCAATTTCCCCACCAACCCCTAGAGAGGGAATACAAATTACTATTTTAACTATGTATGCTACTATTAGATTAGAACCAATTTTCTCTAGAGGAAGAGAGGCCTATAAAAGGACTTGTTGAGGAGTTTATCTTTGCCAACATCTTATGTTTATTTCATTTTCCACAAATATAATATAGTGGTTTCTTCTATTGAATATGATTTCTACTAGATGTTATCACTTTTCCTTATTAAGATAAAATATAAAATAAATTACAAGGGATTAGTTGCTTTGCATAACTTAGTGGACATCTCCACTTATTCATGCTTTGGTCATGCCTCTCCCCACCTTTACATCTATAGTTCCCTAAGTTATAATGCCTTCAAATCTCCAATATGGATCTCACACTCACAATGATATTGTTGTTGATGGCTACAAATGGTTATGCTTGGCAAGTCTAGGTAAAACTTAGTTCTCATGGAGGTGTATGACTCTTAGAGAATTTGGCCATGAGAAATGAGGGTTTGGTGTCCTATATGAGGCATATAGTTTGTATGAATATTGAGATACTAATTATGGCATGTGATGTTTGAGGGTAACAAGAGTTGTAGGGATTTTCCCATGCCCATGGTACATGGGATCAACTTATGGCTATGATTTCTCATTTGTTTGTCTTTAGTTTTTTGGTGGTTGCCACCAAGTAGTATTAAGAGAGGATGTGAGGATTTTTAGTGAAGCTCATGCTCCAATTGATTGGAATACATGGGTGTGGGTGATAACATATGTTTTATGTTGGACGTATTACATTATTTGATACCTTGAAAGAATATTGTAAGTACCCTATAGATATTTTAGGTTAGAGTCATGTAAATATTTAAGTCTAAATTTTGTAACTAGTTTGTAAATATGTAGTGTGAAAAAAGTCTTGTAAATGTTTATATTTTAGTGTGTGTAATCATTAGAGGTTTGTTATTATGTGAAATCAATAAAATATATTTGTCCTATGAGAAATATGAAGAGTCATATCTCCTGGGTGTGTGTGAGGAGATGAATAGTTTGTTGAAAGAAGAAAGGTCAAGAGTCTTGTGAATATGAAGAGTCTCATATCAAATATGTATATATTGAAGATAAAACATTGTAATTGTGAATTGAAGAACAAGCTTGCAAATACATTATATTTGCATTGCTTGAGTTGATATATATATATATATATATATATATATATATATATATATATATATATATATATATATTATGAGCTTGTTATTGAATGTATTTCATTGTGTAAATATTTGATAATGATATATTATGAGATCTTGTAAAAGAAGTGTTGATTTACTAACAGTAGTGTTAGAGCCATATTGGGAATGCTAAATAGAAAGAGTCATGGATAGAAGCCATGTTAGATTACTTTGAAAAAATAGTATTTTTGGTAGGAACATGTGTCCTAGCGGTTTTAATGGATGAAAACAAATGGATTTGGATGCAAGAAACAATGAAAAACTAATAGAATCACCTTTGAAACTGAATCATTGTTACACTAGAGGAAACCTTGCCAATGGATAAAATAAAATGTATATTCTTATAATTTGATGGATGATTGTCTACACCCAAGTGAATGAGTCTATATACCTATGCTAGAGTTATGAGTGAAGGGACACAATGGTCCATGTAAAGTTATGCATAGTTAATTAGTGATAATAGTTAGGATTAAGGAATCCTAACATGCCACCCTCCTTAAAAGGAGCTTTGTCCTCAAAGATAAAAGTTAGGAGCTTTGTCCCTTGTTTTCCAAGTCGTATTTTCTTAAGTTCTTGCATTACCTTAATGTCATTTTATCATAAGTAGAGATATTGTGAAGGTTGAAATGTTGGTGGAGGATTGGAAGGAAGAATCGTAGGATGAGAATGATAGTGGGATGACAACCCTTTTGGTTCATTAAATACTTGAGAATGGTGTGCTAGAAGTTGTAATTCGAGCACCTCCTTTTGTTCTTCATGGATGGGTTGGATGGAAAATAATTGTGCAATCATACCCTTGCCTCCTTTGCAAATAATTTTCTCCATTCGATGAGAACTTATTATTTGGGAAGGGCATAATTTTAATCCTTTAATAGTATATGTTTGATATTTTTGGGTGAACTTCATCCATAAGTCCTCAAAATCCCATTGGATTGTATCGAGTTTTCGTAACCATTGCACTCCTAAGACAATATCACATCCTCCTAAAGGAATTATATACATGTCATGTTTCATGTTGTAATCACCCATGGTGAGCTTAATATTTTGGCATTTTCCCTTACAGGCGATCCTTCCTCCATTACCAATCATGACCTCAAAACTATTGCAAGGATGTATAAAGCAATTAGCTTTTTTTGCCACACATGGGTCGATGAAATTATGGGTACTGCTTGAGTCAATAAGCACAATAATATTTTGTTGTTTGAAGGATCCTGGGACTTTCATAGTTTGGGGAGAAGAATTACCGATGAGTGCATTAAAATAAATTTCTAGTGGACCTTTAACACTATCATTTGGTGTATCTATCACTACTTCTACCTCGATCTCATCTGCATTGGTGGTTGAACTACAAGGAATAGATGCATCCATGGTATATAATTTAGGTGTAATACATTTATGATTCGATATAAATTTCTCATTGTAATGAAAACAAAGACCTTTTTCTCTTCTTTCCTTCATTTCCTCAGGGCTGATACATTTAATGGGTAAGATTCGATTAAGTTTTGGGGTGGTGTAAGTATTTTGTGATTCTCCCATAGGTGGTATTCCTAGTCGACGTTGGTTATTGAATTTGTCTTCCACCATTTGGGCTAATCCCATGGTCTGCATCATGGTAGTGGGATTGAACATTTGTACTTCTAATCGAATTTCTTCCTTTAAGCCACTGATGAAACAATATTGAAAGAATGAGGTATCTAACCCTGATGTACGATTGGCCAATTTTTCAAATTGAGCTTGGTATTCACGCACTGAAGTGGTTTGATGGAGCTTGGTAAGGGCTCCCATGAAATTCTTGAGTTTACTAGGGCCAAATTGTACTAATAGATTTTTTGTGAATTCTAGCCATGTAGGGGTGCCATTAGTTTTTTTGTACCACTGGTACCATTGGGTGACGTTATTTTCTAGTTGGAAGGATATGATGCGAACCTTTTGTGCCTCGGGGATATGGTAAAAGGAGTATTGGTCAACTCGATAAATTAAGTTGGTGGGACCACCTCCAAATTTTGGAAAATCTAATTTAGTAGTTCTAGGTAGGATGGAAGTTTTTGGTCCCCCAAGTGGTGTTTGGTATATTGGTCCTCCGGTAGATTAGCTAGCTTGGACTAGTGTCATATTTTCTTTTATCATATCGACGGAGTGGTTATGGGCATCAATTTTTAAATCCATTGCTGACATTCTGTTGTCATATTCTGCTCTTGGTATAGTACTATTTGTAATTTTGTCCTTTCGTTGGCAAAAATCGTCTCTTTGTATAGTACTATTTGTGATTTCGTCCTTCCACTAGCAAACCTCCTACATGAATTCTTTGAGGTTAGGGTCCTACGATCTCCTACCATTGGCAATTTTAGGGCTGGTTTGCATACTTTAAGTCTTCTTTTAATTTTGAGAAAAAAATATGCAAAAATTCTATATAGTTTGATAAAAAAACTTTTGTCAATTTTTGACAAAATTTGGTTTTCAACTATTTTGGATATCAACGGTCAATAATTTTTTAATTTGAAATCACTTTTTGGTGGGAGCAAGGTCAGAAATTTTGAATTTGAATTCACTTTTTTTGTGGGAACAAGGTTGAGCAAGGGAGTGACATTGGCGTGGAGCACGAGGGGAAGCGGAGGTAGAGAAAGTAAGGATGACCGATGATAGGTAAGTACAAAGTCAATGGGTAAGAGAGCACAGATCATGAGGGTAAGCGAGGGTAGAGTGAGAGCGTGGGACAGGTAGTGAGCAGATGATGGAAGCACAGACTCAGCGACAAGTGGCGAAGATGGCACGGTACATGAGGATCAACGATAAGGAGAAGCGGCAACAAATGGTTTCATGTGAGGTGTGAGGGAGGCCTGATCGAAGTCACCACCTTCCTTTTGCGCTTCAGCATATATAAAGGGCTAAAAAAATTTAGCACTAACAATGTGGGACTTTTAGTCCTAAAAATATTTAAAAACTTTTCTTTTTGTGCTCTCCTGACATTGGGGATTCAACGATGGTCGTCAAATTTTGATTTTTGGTGTTAGAAAAGTCTTTAAACTCTATGTTATAACTTTTAATTTTATAAAATTCCATCGAAATGTTGGTTTCTTCGTCGAATATTTTAATGTCATGTCATCATCCTGAATTTTTCATAATTTTGAACTCTATCTTCAGTCTAGGATAGTTTTAGAAGTTTCTAATGGCTTGTAATTTTTTTTAAGGAATTTAAAAAAAAAATTGGCCTGTAAATTGTCTTAGAGTTCATTCTGGTTCTCCATTATTGATCATCAGTGTTCATAGTGTTCTGTGATTATTTTTGTGACCCTTATCTTCTACCGATCATGGTCTCCACATTGGTTCTTGGCACAAAATAAAATTGTGTGATTTTTATAATTAAATAGTGGTGTTGAGGCCAACGTTGATGAATGAATATTTGGTAGAAAGGATAATGGATGTGACGTAGATGATTTTGCACCATTTTATACATAGATATTCAATATTTGAGTGGTGATGATGCGTAGGAGTGGGATGAATCTGATACCATATGGTAGGAACCTGTGTCCTAGTAGCTTTAATGGATAAAAATGAATGGATTTGGATGCAAGAAATAATAGAATCACCTTTTAAACTGAATCACTATTACACTGGAGGAAACCCTACCAATGGATAAAATAAAATGTATATTCTTATAATTTGATGGATGATTGTCTACACCCAAGTGAATGAGTCTATATACCTATGCTAGAGTTATGAGTGAAGGGACACAATGGTCCATATAAAGTTATGCATAGTTAATTAGTGATAATAGTCAGGATTAAGGAATCCTAACAATTTGAGAAAATTTTACAAGGTTTAAAATATTCACCCATAGATTGAGATAAGTTTAAGAAACCATTGAGAGTAGAGTCTCATTTGTAACAACATTAGAGTAATGGATGGAGAAGGAATTTAAGGAGATTGTTGAAGAAAAATTTTAAGGAGATGATTGATGTAGGAGAACATCTGAGGCAAGCAGCAAAGAGGAGAAGAGCTTGGATGAGAGGAGTAAGTTGAGGAAGAATGCAGTAGATGAAACTCTATAAGAGAGAGCACGGGGTATTAAAGAAGACATATAAACGTGTAAGTGTGTGGACATGAAGAAAAAAATCCAAGGAGTGAAAAAGTGTAGATGTGGACGAGATATGTTTAATGAGTAAAATTTTAGGTAATGTGAAGAGAAACATCCAAAGACATTTGTAGTGCAAACATGGTGAGTTGTATTGTGGAGAACCCCGACTGAGCATTTGGAAGAAGGCAAAATTTTAAAGAGCAACGTAGAAGGTAATGTGCAATTGGAAAGAGAAATAGCAGACATGCATGGAATATCAATGTGAAATATGCTAGAGTTAGGCAAAGGTATTGCCCTAATCTTAAATTTAACTTATCCAATATTAGACTTTCATTGAGGAAAATATAGTTTTGAAGGAAGTAAATTTATAAGGAGAAAGGGGAAATAATTAAAAAGGAGAATTATTAAATATGAAAGGAAGAAGTTATAAATTATGGTAATTGAAAGATTAAAAGGATAAAAGAAAAAAATTGGATTATTTGAAAGAGAAAAAACTTATTTGAATTTGATATATATTAATGGAATATTTTCCAAAGAGAGAATATTAAAGTTGATGAAGGAAATTAATTATACTTGAATAAGAATAAAAATTATTTGAATATATTGTTGAAGATTAAGGGAAAGAAGAAAATAATATTATTTAAAGAATAGAATAATTATTAGAGTAAAATAAATTATATTTGGGAGTAGAAAGTATTTCAACTACAAAGGAAAAGTTAATTGTATTGAAAAATATATGAAAGTGCTAGATTATATTGAAATAATAAATTATTTAAAAAGTGAATTATTGAAGAGTTACATTTGAAAGGAATTTTTAGTATAAGCAAGTTTACATCATGAAAATACAAAAAAAAAAATCTTTCACAATCGCAACTACTAAAAGGACCTAACTTCACCCCATGGAAAAATAAGATGAAATCAATACTTGCTGTTGAGAAACTTTGGATAGTAACTAGAGATAAAACCATTCTAGAAGATGTAGTTGGAAGACAAAAATATAAATATGAAGATGCAAAATATTTGATGCTAATAACATTTGGTATATCAAATGAGATTCAAGCACACATAAGTGAAGCTGAAACTTCAAAAGGTGCTTGGGATAAATTATGCACAATATTTGAAGGAAAAAATGAAGCTACTATTTTACACTTGCAATCACAATTATATTCATTAAAATTTCATGATGGGAAAATTATAGAAAATTTCTTAGAAGGATATCCAAATTGAAATCTAAGCTGCAAACTATGGGAGATAAAGTGAAAGAAAAAAAAATTGTCCAAGTTACGCTCAGAGCACTTCTAGAAACATTTAAAATTTTGGTTATATCTCTTCAAGTAATAAACAGAAATGTGTCATTTTATGAATTGGTCAACATAATTTATGAATATGAAATAGAAATGCAAGCAAGATATGAAATAACAAACAATTCTTTTATTTCAAAAAATAATTACCAAATAATACAAGAAACTCTACTACCTCATCATCATAGCATCAACCAGAATGGAAAAGAAGATATCATTATACATGTAACAAAGGTCATGTCACATATATTATAGATATAATTCTCTAAATCAATGGAATCAAGTACATAGACCTTTTCAAAATATCAACAGAGACAATATAAGTCTAATCAACAACAATATACACAAACACCACAACATCCAATATGGGAAAATAAAAAAGGAAAAATGGTCCAAGAAGTACAATAAATAGAGAACAATGATGAGGAAGAACATGAAAAACTCATAGAGATATCATAGAAAATAACTATAGATCTACCATCTTTGATAATGCAATTTTAGGAATGAATGTCTTGATAGCATAGAATGTATGGATCAACAATGTGATAAAGATAGTAATGACATAATCCACTCAAAAATTGTTAAAAGTGATATAAGAGGTATGATAGAAAACCATGAAACCAAATTTGCAATAAGGATTGATAATATCAATGGTATAGATAATATTGACAACAAGACAAAATTAATTAAATAGGAAACAAGAAAAAGTTATGGACAAAAGCATAAACATTGGATGCTCTAGAATTGTGAAATTTTTAGAAAGAACAATGATTCGCAAAAGACTTTTCAAGAAAAAGAAAATAAAATTGAAGTACACTATGAATGGATAAATAGAATATAATGGAACAAAATTATGGCAATGCCAAAGTGTTTCTACAAAAATAAAATCAACTTGATAAACATAGATATAGGAAGAAAATACAAAATAGGATAGATTCAATGCCCAAACCTAAAGGAACACAAGAACCAACATCATTACCAAAATCAGAGCAGAATTACCAAGACTAAAAGCAAATGAAGACTATGGATCTCATACCAAATAATGTAATACATGGGGTTTTGGAAGTATTACATTATTTGGTACCTTGCAAGAATATTGCAAGTACCATGTAAATATTTTAGTTTAGAGTCATGTAAATATTTGATTCTAAGGAGCTACAAGCTTATTGCAGTGGTAAGGGCTTTGGCCTCTCTTTGAGAGGTCTAAGGTTCAAACCCCACTTAGTATGAGGGGATTAGGACCCCTCATAAAAACTTGTGTAAACTCATTGAAAAAAATGATTCTAAAGTTTATAACTAGTTTGTAAATATGTGGTGTGAAAAGAGTCTTGTAAATATCAACTCAAGTAATGCAAATACATCAATAATATTTTATGTGAGTTTGTTATTGAATGTATTTCATTGTGTGAATATTTGATATTGATATATTGTGAGATCCTATGAGGAAAGTGTTGATTTTCTAACATTTTAGTGTTTTTCTATAGCCTTTATGGGGGTTGATCTTGGACTTGGATTCCCAAGTACCCTACCTACATGAAGATCACAAATATTTGTTGTTGAAGAACCTACTTTATAAACTTCATCTTCATGTAAAGGTTAAATTCTGAACATGAGTCAAAATGCTCAGGAAAGGAGTGGGAGGGATTCGGATGCAAGATCTTTTATAGGATGGTAGTGGAATAATGAGAAGAATTTTTATTTTCCCAAGTTAAGGGTATGAGGTCACTTGGTAGGATCAAGAAAAGACGAAAGGAATAATCAACTAATAGGGTGACTAGGCTAGGTTGGGTAGGTGTAGGATGAGCTATTTGACGAGGGAACATGCTTTCCATGTAGGTCATTTAGGGTTAAGACATATAGAGGTCAAGGGAATAGGACATGAAAGTGGATTTTAACATCCATGAGGCCATGGGTCATATAGGATGGGAGAAGAACCGGGTCAATACAACTACATTCAATAAATGTTGACATGCTAAAAAAATTATAATTAAGTAAGGTGACATGTAAAGGTTGCAAAGAGAGAAATTATGGTTTTGTTGTTATATTAAGTGGACTTAATGACAAGGACTTTTTAACCCCAAATAGGAGGTCCAAGGTTTGTGCTTCGAGTAAAATCTAAAATCGATAATGATAGTGCATTAGTGTTGAAAGGTGTCATCTCATGTGCCCTATAGTGTCATGGACATTAAATATTGGTAATTATGCCAGATTATCTCATAGGTAAATTTCTCTAGGATCAAATATCACTCACATAAAATCACATCCATAAGTAACACAAGTATTGCACAATAAAAAACTTCACTATTACATTCATAAATCATAAAATATTACATAGAAAGTTACATTGCATGGAGCTTTGTCTCCAATATATAATTCTCATGACTTTTGCTCTCCTCATAGGAGATGCAACCTTTCACATGCCTCTCATTATAACAAAGACTCTCATGATTCCATAACCTCCTACTTCACATCTTGATACATCTTTATGACTTTTCACTACCACACTTGACACCTATCATCTATGACTCTTCACTTGCTCTCTTGACACCTTGCACACTCATACTTGTACTCTTGACACATTTCACACTTTATTACATAACATCTAATACTCTTCACACTTTTACACATACTTTAGATAAACATACTTCCTAATATAATATTTACAATAGTGTTGGATAATATTACATTATTTGGTACATGCTAATGTACCCCCATGGTCCTATTGTAAATATTAAATTAGTGTATGATTCAATGGTTTAGGGGTGTGATTTATATTTCTCTTAAAGTGTATATGTGTAGGATGAGTACAAGTGTCATGTAACAAAGTGTGCAAGTGTGTAGAGTGAGAAAGTGTGCAAGTGTCATATAGTAAAGTGTGCAAGTGTGTAGAATGTAAGAGTGTGCAAGTATGTAGAATGCCATTAGTCATGTATACAAGAGGCAAGATGTAAATTCAAGGGACATGAGAGGTTTTTCTTATGTATGGAACGAGAAAGGTTGCATCTATTGTATATGTGAGGAGAGCAATAGTCAAGCATTGAAGATTCATATTCAAAGGTTATATTATGGAGACAAAGCTTCATGTATTGTATCTAAGTATAAAAGAAATATAAAGATCATTGAATGAATAATAAGAAGATTATATACAATTTTGAGCAATTATATTGTAAGTTTATTTATGCATATTGTTATTGATATTGGCTTGATTCTACATAATATTATTGTTATTTCATGAATGTTATATTCATTGACATTGGTCAATTATATTGATTGCTCTAATATTAAGTTTGTTTAAGATCTTAGGATATTGGAACTATGTTTAATCTGGATAAAAAGCATCAACTAGTACTCCATGGTACTTTAATATATCAAATAATGTAATATCTCCAACACCCCCATATTATATTATTTGGTATGAAGACTTTTAGTCTTCAATATTCATCTTTCATATTCATCTTATTTCCATCCACTTTTGCTAAATAGTGATGTTTTTTATGCTTTATTAGCTCTTGAACTAGACCATTATGCTTATGCTCTAGTAGCTTCTAGAATTTTTTTACAAATAAGTTTCTGAAGAATTTTATCCAATATCATCATCAACATTTTGTTCAATTTATCATTATAATTTTTCTCCTTGTGCCAACAATATTCTTGAGGATGATTATTCCTTCCACAAAATTTACATGGATAAAGATTCCAATATTTTGCTTCTTCATGTCCAAGTCTATTGCAACGATTACATTTCTTTATATTATTTTCATTCATTGCACATGCTTTTGAAATATCTTTTTTATCCTTCCTTTGATGAAGATCATTATAGCATACATCCTTCATTAAGGATTTATTCTTCAATCCTTGTCTTTTGGTCTTAATAACCAAAGCTCTATATGCATGGTTATTAGTATTCTTGAGAAAACAACATAAACAATGTTGAAGTATTAAATATATTCTATCTTTATTTTTCTCATAAATGAGTTATAGATATTCTATTAATTCTAGTGATTCGTTGTTTTCAACTTCAATGACATTTTTCAAATGATCCTTTGATATCCTTCCTTTAACTTTATATTGAATACTTGTATTCTTTTTTGCCATTTTAAATTCGATTGATGTCAAAAATTTATTTCAATTTCTTTTGATGTTGACTTCCTTCTAACTGCCAATTTTTTAAGATTCAATCTTCTTTTCTTCAAATTATACAATCAATCATTTCCCAAAATTTAATTTCAATTTATTTTCCTCTTCTTATATCTCTCAATTTTATGATTTCAAATCACTCTATTTTCAAATCTCAAATTTCTTCTTCAAGTTCTAATTTCATCAAATAATCACTTCCATTAAATTTCAAATTCAATTATTTTAATCTCCTTTTATCTCCCAAATTTTCAAATTTCATTTTCAAAATCAATCAACTATTCTCAATTTCAAAAACTTAAATTGACTTCATTTCATTCAATTCTTTAATTTTCTCAAATTCATTTCATAATTTTATTTGTGAATTTCAACTTCACCCAACTTCCAATAAATTCAAATTTCAAATGTTTAGTTCCCTTATGCCTCCCACTCATTAATTCATTGCCTTAATAATTTATTTTAACTCCCAAAATTAATTCTTTTAATTATTAATACCTTATACCTCCAAATTATCTTCAAAACTTTATAATTCCAAAAATAAATCAAGTATGCCCATTATAATGAGCTCAATTCTGAAATATGTAACTAAGAATTAATTTATACCATTGGCATTCACCTTTTATCTTCTACACATGTGTGCTAATTCGATTGGGTGACATTTCACTTCACACTCAAACATTTCTGATGTATCCACAATTTTCTCCTCTGCAGGCGCTGGTCAAGCAAACATTACTTATTTTGTGCTTTCTACTATTTTCCTCTAGCTCAGTTAAACTTTGACTTAGGTATTCCTCTCTATTTTAGGTTCTTAATATATATTAGCTTGGACACTTCAACATGACCGCTCATGGTCTCTCCAATTATACTTTCCTTCACAACATGCACTCTCAGGTAGTTTGTCTTCAACGTCTTCTTTAGTCAAACTCATCCTCTAGTCCTTTGTTCCTCTCTCAAAAATATTTCTAGTGTCCAATATTCTAAAATATTTTGCTTTTTTCAAGCAAACCTCATGTTCTTCTCAATTGTTTCCAAATTCTTCTCTTCTACAACAATATCTTCTTCCTCTCCTTCATAGTCTAGCAGTTCTTCTTTCTTTAGATTCTCTTTCACAATCCTCCACTAAGTTCATGTTCAATGTTCTTCCACAAAATAGACTCACTCTTTTCCTTAGCATGTTCACTTCAATTTCAATTTGTATCTTCTCTCCCTCAAATTTATCTCTTCTTTGCAAACTTCAACATTCACTCAATCAAAAATATTCAATGTGATAATCTCCTCCTACAACTCCGTAATTATCTTCTCTCCTATTCACTCAATTTGGATTTTTGAACCAAGAATTATCTCACCATGATAGCTCCGATACCATCATTTGCAACTATGCCAGATTATCTCACAAGTAAATTTCTCTAAGATCAAATATCACTCACATAAAATCACATCCACAAGTAACACAAGTATTGCACAATAAAAAACTTCACTATTACATTCATAAATCATAAAATATTACATAGAAAATTACATTGCATGGAGCTTTATCTCCAATATATAATTCTCATGACTTTTACTCTCCTCACAGGAGATGCAACCTTTCACATGCCTCTCATGATAAAGACTCTCATGATTCTATAACCTCCTACTTTACATCTTGACACATCTTTATGACTTCACTACCACACTTGATACTTATAATCTATGACTCTTCACTTGTACTCTTAACACCTTTCACACTTTATTAAATAACACATAACACTCTTCACACTTTGACACATACTTTTAACAATCACACCTCCTAATATAATTATTACAATAGTACTCCATGGTACTTCAATATACCAAATAATATAATATCTTGAACATTAAAAACCACTTTACTTTTAATCTTATATGGGACACATGACCACAATCCTACCATGGGTACTCTAACATGAACTTCAAATATCTTCTTGTGGCCATGGGCACTATGATGTGTGCCTCTACATCATTGACAAGTTCGTGTTTAGATTCCAAGGATACTGAGATATAATTGCAAGGGCTCCCACTAGCTCAAAATTTTATGGGTAAATGCTAGTCCTTTTTTCCATCAAATTATGAGTTAAATCATTTTTTTCAAGTCACAATATACATGCAAGATAATTTTTTATCCATAAAAATGATAAGTATGTTTTGAAATTGAACATCATATATCTATGTACACATATACGTATGCATGCTTCACTGTTCTCTTTATATATAATGCTCCACTTATTTATATTCAACTCTTCTACCCCTTATTATGCTCTAATTATTTGAATTACTTATCAAATTTACTACACTTAAATCAATCATTTCTAAAATTTTATAGATAACTAATAACTTGAGATTGGATATAGTATAAACTTTTGATTGATTGAGAGTTTATACCTATATTTTTTACAACTATTTTTCCTCAACTTCTATTTGAATTATATTTTATTTTTTAATAAAAAATATGGTATGATCCATATGGTTATGGATTTCAAAGATCTATGCACTCTATAATTCTATAATACTTAACCGTAAATTTTGTAGGTTAATAAGAGAATGTTTTTTTCTAAATTGGTTAATGGGATTAAAACAAGCCCCACTCATATTACATCATGACCACAAAGTGGTATTATAATAGTTTGAAAATTATGCATGTATGGCTTGACAAGATTTGAGTCTATGTCTCCTTAAATCTATGTCTGATTGCATATACTATTCACTTTTTCACATTCTCTCATAACCATATTTTATATTATTTTAAATACTTTTAAATGTAAAATTGAAAAACTATTCGAAGAAGAAATTTTTTTTGATCGATTGAAAAAAAAGGGTTTTGAAAGGGATCCCGAACCTTTTACAAAGGAGCAGACAAAACTACAAGATTTTAAACCAAAAGAAGATCATATTAACAGAGATGACCTCAACAGAACAAAAGGAGGTCATCTCATTTGAGACTGCCTCGAGAAACTAGCAAAAAAAAAGGGAAATCAAGGGAGGAACAACCCAAAACAATAGAGCACATAAAATGAGGGCAAGGATCACCACTATGACAAAAATACCACTACCAATGGATATCTAGTTACTCTTCAGAATGATCCTGCTCAGTCATATCAACGTTGAGCTCATCCTCTGAAACTTGGGTGTCTTGTTCTTTCATGGTTCTAAGTGTCTTGCCAACCTAAAGGAGCATAGCCAAAGTGGAGCTCAGAGTTCCCCCATGGAAGCCCAGGAATCAGATTTGGTTTTATTTTGGGTCTTATTAGTACTCATAGAACAGAGCCTATTAGGATCGTCTTTGCTCTTAAATTTCTTGAGCTTTATAGGAGATTTTTTGGAGTGGTTTCAACTTGCTCGACGATAGCGATTTTATGCTTCCCCTCGAGGGATTTTATCATATATGAGTGGTGATATAAATTTTACTTGGTTGAGGATGGAGTGCCAACAGGGGTAATTCCTCCTTTGGTTGCACTTGTAGAGCCATTCCTAGAGTCATTGTCGGTACGAGCCAAAGTAGAAGTATTATCTGTCAGGCTATCAACAATTGTCAATGTCACCTTATCAACCTCCTTCTGAATCATATGGTGATAAAGAATGAGGTGGAGGCCCTGGTGTTTTGGGTAGGTACATGAGCCATCCCTGATGTTTGAGACTGAGAGCTCTAGAAATTTGAAGAGGTACTCTAGAATGTTGATCTCTTTGACCACACATATGTGGTTCAGGAACACCATATGAAAGCTCTTGAGTGGTAGGTTGGTCTTATCAATGGTGAAGTACTCCATGATTGGGACCATCACCCTATTCCACAGCTCTGGGAGGGCCATTCTAACAATACCACCTTTATCTTGAGCCAAATGTTTCTCTTTTTCCTTGAAGTGAAGGAGCTCTGCAGCTAAGGAATGTTTATCCCTATGAACAACATCATCATCATTGGGTAAACCGATCACCTCAGCCAATAAGCAAGTATTGACCTTAAATGTTAGCCCTCGCAATGTCACTCAGCCTTTATCCCATTAGGAGATGAACTCTTTGGATAAGATGGGATCATGGTTGTTTAATTTATGAATAAAGGGCATAAAATGGTTAATCCTCAAAAATTCCTCGACTAGGGCATCAACTTGTAGAGATTCAGGTTCGATCAGTGCCATCCTTTGGTTCTTGATGATCAACCTCTATCATAGCCACATGACCCACTTCTATAAAACCCTCTTTGTGTTGACCCACATTTGTTGTAGACACATGACCCACTTTTGTACAACCCTCTAGAAAACCCTCTTCACATTGGCCCACCAATGAACTGCCTTCTTCAAAAAATAGCTCTTACTCTACCTCAAAAATATGATGTCAAGAATGTGAGCACCACTGCCTTCCATGCATAAAATAAAATCCTTCCAAGAAGTTGGATCAATGGAAACTTTTGGATTACACATGTTACCTAGGAAGGATAGTTGAAGATTGCTCAATTCATGCCAAGAGATCTTAGGTGGATGCACCCATTCATCATTAGAGCTACCATAGCCAATAGTGTCACAAATCCATTTGAAAAGGATCATTCCTCTAATATAAAGCTTCACGGGAATGGGAATCATACCATATCTACCCCTTTATTGGAAATGATTTGAGCTATGAGTGCTTTGAAAGGGGCCACTAGCCCAAGATCTCTAGATAACAAAGTAAGCAGAGTCAAGATAGGATTATATGAAAGCACAAAGAGACCAAACTGGGTATAAATAGTTGACTGATTACTAGGATCCATGTTCATGGAGAAAGAATGAGTTATATTGGGGTGACACATAAGCATGAAAAGGCTAGAACAAGCATAGTTGGAGCTAAAAATATGAAATTTCATGTACACAAAGTAAGCATGGATCGTATTGAAGTGAAAAGTGAGTGTAGATAGGCTGAAGAAGAGCCATAAAGTGTTATGATGATGATGCTTTGACGTAAGAGGGTTGCAACCACATGAGATTGAATACTATATATTGGATTGGATAAGTTAATGAATTGTTACAAGTAAGTCGACAAAAATACATGGCTGGACCAGCTTGCCAAGCTGGTTGAAGGGCCATTGAGAATGAACACCAAAGTTACAGTAATGAGGAATCATTAGAACTGTTGTTAGTGAAAAGGCCTCAAGAAAAGTGACTAAACCAAATATGAAGATTATTCTCAGAGATAGCAAGGTTGGCTAGAACATCTATAGCCTTGTTTCCCTCTCTCGGTGTGTTGGATGATCACATTATCATATTTGTTTAGAAATCTTCTTGAATCCTCGATCATGTTGAATATGCTCCCTTCGAAGGGCTTTATTCCTTTTATATTGTTGATAATGTTCAGGGAGTCACACTCTATGATGAGATTGTTGAAGGACATACCATCAAGGATGGATAATCCCTGGTATAAGGCTTTGGCTTTGGTCGTGTGGTTAGTTTAGAAATGTGGCTATTTTTTGTGCTTCTGCCATTCATCTAAATTTTTAGGTTAGATAGCTATGAGCAAGATGGAAGAGATAAGTACTACAACAACCAAGTATGTTTTATCTTGATAGCCAGAAGAAAGTGGCTGAAGATATGCAAAATGAAAGGATAAATGAGTCGAAGTACCTGAGTTTCTCATATAGTCATGAAACCATGATATCATAAAATAGACACCATATTGTAGCTTGAAAATGAAGAAATTTAGAATAAATATTGGAGGTAGATATTGCAACATGTCATTGCATCACGATCACAGCCGCTAGAAGAGCATAAAATTAAAAAAGTATCATGATTTTGTGACATGTGTCGATGTCGCAGGTACTAAAGTGAAGAGATCCATAGAATGGAAAAACATCATGATTTCATGACATGTATCTGTGTCACTATCATGAAAGTAAAAGCAACCAAGACGTTGCAAGCAGTCACGATTTCATGACCCACCTCTTTATCACGATCATCCAAGTCCAAAGTTGCTAAAATGAAAAACTTGGAGCAATATCGAGATATTTCCACACTATAACAACTAAAGTTTGATAAGGCCGAGGATAAAAGGAAGGTCGTGATAGCATGACATGCCATCGTATCGCTAGTACTAAAGGCATAAATCTCAGAAGGACCTAGGAATATCATGACATTGTCTCAAGTTGTAGCATCATGATAATGTATGAACAACTCGAAATTGTGAGTCACATTCCTATATTTTGGTATGCTCGTATGGCATGATCATGATAGTTACAGGTGGTAGAATTCATGAGAAAAGATACTCTAATAACATTTATTACGGATCGACGATGGAAAATGTTTTTCAAGAATCAAAGATGGCCCAGATTCAATCCCATCTCCACCACCTTCTCTACATGTGCGTAATATTTGGCCTACAATCATAATTTGAGCATGACATTCCATTTATGGATTGAAGATGTTGCATGATGTTCCTATAAGCCTAACGTGATGTTGTGACTATTTTAATTAATTTTTTTTTGTATTTTGTATATTTGAACCATGGAGGTATTATAAATAAGAATAGAATACTCTTGTGAAAGGGTTACCTCTTAGGCATTTATAAGCTAATGTATAAAGACTTTTGAAGGAGCAATACGATAAGGAATATTTGTTTGGCCTTTGGTTCAATATTTTGCAGTAAAATGTATGTATGGATGGATGGATGAATTCTTGTATTTAGTTGTTTGAAGATGCATGGCATTAATTTTATTTTCTAGATTATTGTATATGTTTATTCAATAGTTATGGATTTGGTAATCCATGGATCTAGTTATTTATTAAATATTAGTCTACATATGGTAAAACTAGTTGGTCTGTTAGGAGGTTTTGAAGTTTGTTCTATTCATATCATTTTTTCATCTTCTTGTTGTTATATAATCTGTACCACATCAAGTTATAGAATTAGCTATATTTACATCTCTTTTATCACTCTTTACTCCCCCCATATTAGTTTTAGCAAGTTAGAACCTCACAGAAACAAGCCTTCTCTAGATATTGAACAGGTAAAGCTCTACAACTTGCTCGGTCTTTCAATGTTGGCCATGTCTTGGGTGCAATAATCAACCATAGGTATATTTTGGATCAACAAATTTTTGCACACCCAATGGGACCTGCGTCCCATTATTAAGCTAACAGGGTTAGGTGATACCCTATTTAGAACATAAGTTTTAATTTACCTGGTGATTCTGCTAAGAAACCCAAATACAACCATATGACTGATCATATTTTTCCTTAAACTTTAATCAGTTTCCACTCTTCCTGAGGACCTGAGATCTGATGAGTGGTAACAAGAACCATAACCTTATAGCTACTACTTCCTATAGAAACCTCCTCATGGTGTTGAAAAGGTTAGTTTTACATTAGAGGATCCATGGCTCAGTGGAATTATCCTATATGGAACAATACATGCCCTCTCAATATCCAATACATGCACAATATTCTCAAAGTTGCCTTGAAAACTTTACCTAGATTCTATGGTATAGGGAATACTACCTTTGAGCATTGTTAGGATGTATCTTATTTAGCTATTATGTATAATATCATGTTTGAAGATGTTATGCTCAAATTGCTCTTTCTTTCTCTCAATGGGAAAGCATTGATGTGGTATAGAATATTTGAAGATTTGAGTATCCACACTTGGGATGATTTAGTAGAAGCCCTCATTGATGCCTTTGATGACTTCGTTCTTGCTGCTCACTCAACTCTTGTTTATTAAACAAGCAACCCTTGAAAGTATTTTTGAATTTAACATTCAGTTCAAGAGGATGTGGAGGAGGCTTCTCAAGCATATCTGTATTATATTCATGCTTTCCACCTTGATATAAGCATCCTTATTCAAAAATCTAGAGAAAGGAACTTCCCACAAATTTTCAAAGAAGCCATCCATGCTGAAAAAATACTGATTCAAATATGAAAAATACCCTACAGATAAAATCTTGATTCCCTCCAAAGTTTAGTCCTCATACCTCCTTCTAAAGAGACCAGGTTGCACATATACCAAATCATAGGAAAAGGTTATTTTGTTGAATATCAGAAGCAAAGGCATCGATCAGAGCAATATTTGAATATAGAGATTCAAAAGTTAGCTAAAGAAGTGAGCATCATGGAAGGACAAACTATAGAAATTAGAAGATAGAATCTCGATGAATATGGGTACATAGCACATCAACTCTATCAGCCTCACTAGTTGTAGTTAACAATGGATTCAAGAACAATATTTGAAGAGAAAGGACAACATGGTGATGATGAGAAATGGGAAAATAAGCCAACTCTTGATAAACCTCAAAACCATAACAAAAGTCATGGTGAGAAGCAGGAAGAACACTTAAGATAGGCAAATAGTTTCTCTGATGGATGATATAATGGCATGCAATGCAATACAAGATTTTTGACACCGAGATGAAGTAGGCCCTACAATGCCCCAGCTCAAAGATCATGGAGATATCAATACTCTACCTCTACCACCACAAGTATGTGATCAAATTAATCAAGCGTCTAATCATGATACATCCCTAAAATTTTAAATAATAGTCAAGAATAGGTTTGATTTATATAAGTTGTATTTCTCGAATATGATAGTCGAGTGGAGGGCAGAAGGGTCAAGGCAGTTCCACAATTATTTTAGAGACTCAATCGCAACATCCACAAGGTTGAAAGAGGAGATTTTGGTATCAGATCAAGTAGACTTTATTAATGATGTCATTGAAAAGCTCCTATATAGTAATGGCATGGCTCCACAAGTTCTCTTCTTCACTTACCAAAAGAGCTACCTCCCCCCTTTCTACCTATTTATTTTTCTGCAAAAGTGAATACTCCATAACTGTGTTGTGGATTCCAAAGCTCAAGTCTCAATCATGCCAATAGAAATTTATAGAAATATAGCTCTAAAGCTAGATGTGCAAGGGCCAAACATATTACAATTCAAATAAAAATAGTTGAAGAGGGTGGGACAATTACACATAATCCCAATATTGATATGTGGACATCCCTATTTAGCCATAATTCAAGATGTGAAAGTGGTTGATGTACCTCCATTTTTTGGAATGTGTCTATCCCAAGATTCGTTGAGATAGTTAGAGGGATGTGTAACCCAACTGTAGAACAAAATACTAATCTCTTGGGGTAAAAATACCATCACAGTTCCTAATTAGGGCTTACACACTTTCTATGTTGAAGAATACAAGAGACGAGGGATGTATCCTATTAAAATTCCCATATGCATGAAGCAAGAATTAGACTCTGAGGGCTCATAAAAAGCACTCCTTTTCAAAACCAAATCTAATTTTTTCATTTGATAATATAGCTCACAGTGATTTGGTAATAATATTTCATGATCAAGGAAGATCAAAAGACCGTAATTGTCTCTATCAAGAGGTGATAACCCATGGTGCAAATTTGGTCGAGGATCACATAATGTAGGCAACAGATAACATGGGATCTTTGGGAGATGAATACCTATTTGTATCACATAAAATTTTTATGGACAAAGCAAGTAAAACATAACCATGCACTTGGTTTACCACTCATACTCATAATACAATCATCTCAGAACAACAATCTGAAGCAGAATGGGATTCCAACAAGGTCAGTGATAATCGAGTACCATGACAAACAAATCATAGAGAGCAGCTCAAATTCTATAACATGTGGTCTATGCATTGCAGGTTCACAATGTAAGTTTATGAATGGCTTTGAACACCAGACATGAGCATACACATCATTTTTATGTACATAAGCAATATATATATGAGGTGGATGATGATAGTCATTATACAAAAGTAAAGCTCTCACATTAGGAGATCAACTTCTTGCAGCAATCAATACATATACACCAAATAAATAACAGTTTTGTCAAGCGGATCATTCTTCAAAAGGATCAACATTGCAATAAAAACATAAGTGTCATCTAGTGTAGCCATCAAAATATTGAACATGATACCGCTCCTTCCTTTTGTGTCCCTTTCCCACTTTTCTTTTTAAAATACATTCTCTGACCCTTTAGCCCAATGGATTAAGACAAGTTGTATCTAAAATAACATGAAAGTACACCCAAGGGTATGAAATAGTAGTGAAAGGTAGTTCAAACATGCACAAAAAGGAGTGGTGATGCACCTCGCACAAGTATGATATCAAATTAAATCAGTAGGAGCATACGGGAAGGACTCAACTAACATGGAGTAAACAGAGTAGCATGGGTGAAATATTATCCTATGCATGGACTCCATTTTAAGTGTGCTAAAAAACACTAAATATCTACAAAGTATCATCCTCCCATCACCTGATGGGACACTTCCTCTAGGTTTAGCTCTATATAAATAAGAGATTGGCATAAAAAAATCAAAGGATGGAGTTCTTGATAAAGAGAATGGGTCTGGTCAAGAGAGCAGAAGTTTGATGTTAGAATTTCCCAAAAATAGACATGCAAAGCATTACAAAAAATATGAAGAGAAGAGTAGAACTGATTGATTTATTCCATGGATCAACTTTGTATAAATAGCAAAGTTGATCATTGAGAGTCATTGGATTACAACAACTCATCAAATCTGAACTAGTCTAAACTGAGAGTTCACCTGACTCATGGAAGAGTGGTAACTCAAGTAAGTCTATCCTAGTAGAACTTAAGAGAATAATTATTTATTCTAACACCCCCCTTAAGTGATACTAGGGGTGAATGTAACAAATGAGTCCCGAAATAGGGCCTGATGAGGTACTCATGTACAATGATTCTTATTGAAGAGATGGTAAAAAACCACATGGGAAAAAACCATCTATCAAAAAAAAAAAGAAGAGGCATGTCTTCGGATGGTGAAGATTGTCCTCATTGAACAAAAAGAAATGAGTCCCAACAACTGGGCCTGATGAGGTACTCATGTACAATGTTATTACATATAGGAGAGATGGTGAAAAAACCACATGGGAAAAAACCATCTTCCAAAGAAAAGAAACAATAAGAAGAAAGGAGAGGTGAAAACCTCTTTTGTACCTTCTAATGCATCTGCCTTACCCCAAGTTTCTCTCGCAACTGAATGTAACACGGAGAAGGAAAGGATTTGGTGAAGATGTCTACAATTTGATTTTCTGTGGGAATATAGTCCAAGTGTATTTCCCCTCTCTGAATATGTTGTCGAATGAAGTGCATGTGAATTTCAATGTGCTTGGTACGTTGATGCTCAACTGGATTATGGGCAATATGAATTGTGCTCTGATTATCACACCAAAGAGTAATAGGTTTGTCATGGAAAAAACCAAATTCTCTTAGTATCTGATGAAGCCAAAGAGCTTCCTGACTTGCCAAAACTGTTGCCCTGTATTCTGCCTCTGTAGATGATAATGCTACTGCTTGTTATTTTTTGCATGACCAAGCAATTGGTGAAGAACCAAGACAAAAGACATAGCCAGAAGTTGAACATCTATCTTCTACTGAACCTGCCCAATCAAAATCTATGTAACCAATGATATCCATGGATTTTCCTTCATATAAGAGCCCAAATTGAGTAGTTCCTTGCAAGTAGCATAGGATTCTTTTTGTTGCTTGCCAATGGCTGAAATGAGGTTGATGTGAGAATCTAGATATCAAGCCAACAACATATGAAATATCTGGGTGAGTATGAGTGAGGTATAATAGACTCCCTACAAGTTGTCGGTATAGAGTAGCATCACATAGAGGGGATGTGTAGGAAGTACTTAGAGTGACTCCAGACTGAAAAGGTGTAGAAGAGGGCTTACAATCAGTCATCTTAAACCGTTGAAGAAGGTCTAGAGTGTATTTCTATTGACACAATGAAATTCTTGCATCTATTTGATTTATTTGAATCCCAAGGAAGTAATGAGCTAAACCCAGATCAACCATTTCAAATTTTTTAGAAAGGGAGTCTTTGATAGTCTGAATGTGAGAAATGTCACTACCAATGAGTAGTAGATCATCAACATAGAGAACAAGTAAGGTGATTTTTTCTTCATCTCTCCAAATGTAGACTGTGGCATCAGACTCACAATGAGAAAATCCTGAGGAAAGAAGGAAGGAGTCCATTTTTTCATACCAAGCTCTAGGAGCTTGTTTGAGGCCATAGAGAGATTTCCTTAGTCTACAAACAAGGGAGGAGTCTTGAGTGAATCCAACAGGTTGTTCCATGAATATCTCCTCTTTTAAGTCCCCATGTAAGAAAGCACTTTTAACATCCATCTAAAAAATAGGCCATTTTTGGGAAGCAACTAGTGCAAGTACCAGCCTAACAGAATCCATTTTGGCAACTGGTGCAAAGGTTTCAGAATAATCAATGCCTTCAATTTGTGAGAAACCTTTAGCTACCAAGCGAGCTTTGTGTTTGTCAATTTCTCCATCAGGTCCATACTTAGTTCTATAAATCCATTTACAATGAACTAACTTCCTTCCCTTAGGTAGAGGAACTAAATCCCAAGTGTTGTTTTTTATTAAGGAAGAGAATTCATTCTCCATGGCATCATCCCATTCTTTTATTCCAGTTGCTTCCTTGAAGGTTTGAGGATCTGTGGAGATGGACTGACACACAAGACCAGAACCTATGGTGTTGCCTAATCTGGATGATGGAAGATTTTGGATGTAAGGAGTGGCTTCTTCAACTATGGTGCGGGCCCATTTTGGCATTGTGGAAGGAGTAATTGGAGTGGCAGGACTTTGAGTTGGAGTTTGGAGTATAGGATCCTCATTTTGGTCATTTTGATCATTTATCTCCAAAATGGGATCTTCATTATATTGAGGCTCTAATATTGGAGATGGCTCAAGAGAAATAATGTTGGAAGAGGATGGTTGAGGATATTTATTAGGGAATGTTTCATCAAATTGAACATTTCTATGAAAAAAGACCTCATGAGTTGTGGGATCAAGAAGCCTGTATGCTTTCATTTCCTCACAATAACCAACAAAGATGAGTTGTTTGCTTTTCTTATCTAGAGCCTTCCTTTTCTTCTTTGGGATATGTGCCCAAGCAGTACACCCAAATTTTTTGAAGAAAGAGACATCAGGTTTTGAGCCAGTCCATGCTTCCTCGGGAGTCAAATGGCCAAGAGCTTTATGAGGTGTGTGGTTTTGAATATAGTTTGCACAGTTAATTGCCTCAGCCCAAAAAACTATTGGAAGATCTCTTGAGTGGAGCATACAATTTGCCATTTCCTTTAAAGTTCTATTTTTCCTTTCTGCAATGCCATTTTGCTATGGATTATGGGAGACTGAATGTTGATGAATTATGCCATGACTTGAGAGGAAAATTGAGAACTCATTACTGAAGTATTCCCCCCATTATCTGTACGAATTTGCTTGATTTTGCAAGTGGCTTGATTTTCAACTAAGGCCTTGAAGATTTTGAAGTGGGATAGAACATCACTTTTGTATTTTAGAAAGTAGACCCAAGTTCTTCTAGAAAAATCATCAATGAAGGTTAAAGCATATTTTTCTCCTTTGAAAGAAGGTTCTGGGAAGACCATCAAGTCACTATGGATTAACTCTAGAGGGGATGAGGCTCTTTGAGAACCACTTGGGTGGAAAGGATCTTGATGTTGCTTTCCAAGAGCACATCCAGGACATACTCCATCAATGGAAGAGACTTTTGGCAACCCTGTTACCATTTCATGGGTGTTCAATTCCTTTAGGTAGTTATAACTGAGATGTCCAAACCTTTCATGCCAAATTTTGCTTTCAAGATCTCCATGTGCAACAAAACAGGAGGCTCCTTCTAAATTTTTGAATCCTTTGAAGTGAAATAGGTGAGTGTTATGATCAATATCTCCTTTTGCTATGAGAGTGTTTGGTTCTTGAAAGTCTCTTATCTCAACTCTTATTGGTGAGAAGAGAACTGTTTTGCCTTTTTTAGAAGTACAAATATGATAGATGGAGAGGAGATTTGTAGCTATGTTTGGGACATAGAGAACATTATTGATATAACCACCATCAATGGATATGTCACCTTTTCCTTTGATTGGGATGAAGGATGAGTCACCAACTTCTATGCTACATGTTGAACTTGAGGAGATTGAAGTGAATGACTCATCTGAGGAAGTCATGTGATGAGTTGCTCCTGAATCTAGAACCCAATATTTTGATGAAGTTTTTATAGCTCTACCTTGAACATTTAAGGCTTTTCCTATCTGCTTCTTAGTGTCTATCTTGTGATCCTTCATTGCTGCCTCTAGTTGTTGTAGTCTTTTCCAACATTTGTTCACAGAATGACCATTCTTTTTGTAGTGAGTACAAGTTATGGGACTTCTTTCTTTCTTTTTGAATTTTTCTTTAGTAGAGGTTGATGCTACTAAGGCTTTTGAGGAAGAGGGAGAGATCTCATACTTTGCAAGTTTTGTTTCCTCTCTAGTTAGCCTATCACAAAATTCCTCTAAAGAGGGCATTTTAAAACTTGCACCAAGAGCATCTTTTGTAGACAAAAAGGTGGTTGCAAAAATTTGAAATACACCATTTAATTTAGAAAGAATTAGATAGATGCATTCTTCTTCTATTTTATTCTTGCCACTACCTTTTAATTGAGTGAGGACTTCTTTAAATTTGGTGAGAAATTCAACAATATTGTTGAAGTCTTCAGGAGATAATGTTGTTAATTCTGCCTCTAGTTGCATTGACCTTATTTGATCTACTTTCCCAAACAAGTTCTTTAGTTTCTCCCAACTCTCAAATGGAGTTTTACATTCTGAAATATGAAACCATAAGCTTTCATTTACATTTGTGCTTATAATACCCATTGTTTCATACATCTTCCCTTTATGAACAAATATTTCATATTCTTTTTCAAATTTAGGCTACTTCTCTTCTAGCAAGTGTGTGAGCCCTTTTTGAGAAATGAGATTTAATATTTTTGGTTTCCATGTGTGATAGTTATGAGGGGTGAGTGGATCAATTGTATTCATTTTGCAAAAAAATTATAGTGAACCAATATTCCCCCTTTAACTGCAAGTATTTTGAAGCAATAGGCAACACTACTAGAAACTTTTTATATGAATGGTATCAAAAGCTAGACCTCTATACCAAGCCTCTCAAAAACCCACCCTTACATGAGGGAAACTATAAGTTTTGAAGAGATTGATACGTGGAACATAGGCTATTTGAAACCAAAAATAATATGCCAGACCTTTATACCAATTATCTCAAAAAACCCGCCCTTACGTGAGGGAAACTATAAGTTTTGTGAGGATATTGATACGTGGAACATAGGCAAATATTTTATAGAAATTTTTTTGGCTATTTGAAAATTTTTGTCAAAGTGCTTAATAGAATGTGAGTGCTTGTTTTTTGAGAAACTCCTTAATGCAAAAGCTGGCCAAAATGCAGAATAAGCTGAAGGAAGGAGAAGAAGCAACACGCATGAAGTGGGCAAGAATGTGCCACATAAAAAGGAGTGCACTAGAGACTGCCAATCAATTTTGACACAAGAAGACAACTTCCCCCCTTAAAGAATCCAACAAAATAATAGGTGCAAGAATCAGCACCATAACCCCCCTCCAAAAATATTTTATTACTTGATATTACAATATGTCTATTCTCTTTGACAACCTCTTTGAAATAGGTGATGAGAATAATGTGGAGACAAAAAGGAATAATAAGATTACAAACTATTTGTCTTGAAGAGAAATAGAAGACCAAGCTACCCACAATGAAAAATAGGCTGCCCACAACGAAGAACAAGCTGCCCACAGTGAAGAACAAGCTGCCCACAGTCGGTATCTCTATCAAACGTTGGAGCTCACATTGAAAAACACCTCTTTGGCATGCTTCATATCCTCGGGTCCATAGCAGTCAATACTTATCCAATGTGCGGTGTTGCTCACGCTTCCGATGCGCCAAGTGAATTCCTTCGACATCCTCACTGTCTGTGCAGAGCCAAAGATGAGCACTGGTCTCGAAACGCTTTAGCCCAACAATGGAAAAAAAATTACGTTCATCCTTCAGCATTTTGTAGTGGTGTACATGAAAAGGGACTGCTCAGGCTCTCAGATGACGACGATATGACGTCGACTTCACCTCAATCACGAAAAAGAACCTGCATAAAAAAAAGTGCCTCCCATAGCAGAATGAGAATGGGTCGTCAGAACTCTGCAAAAATATTTTATACCAATATAGGAAGAGGAGGGATTTTTATAGATGCGTGAGATGGAGACTATGAGCGTTAGTGGAATGTTATAGACGACAAGTGTCCAATATGCTTTGAGAGTGAAAATCAATAGTCACCAAAGGGTATGCTTCCACGTTAGGAGAGAACTTGAGTTGAGACTTCCCTCGTCGACACGTCATGAGGCATTGATAGCCTAAGTGCGTGTTCACTTGGAGAGGGGTCTCAGGCGCCAAATCGACGTCGATTCTCTAGAGCGCCAAAATGTTTTAGAAGATGTGTTTTGGATCCTTTACGTAGAAATGGAGCGCCCAATTGATTTGTTGTCCACTTTCTAAGGAAGCTCTTGAAGGAATAATATCTTTGACAACACCAAGAGAGTAAGAGCACCAAAACCAACATCCATTTTCCAATGTTCATTTTCCAATGCACGTGGAAGGAGAGCACCAAGACCAGCGATGAGAGAATAGCACCAAAAAAATGTTGACCTACGCCACGAAGCAGTACTATGAGTGCACCTTGGTAGTCTCAACAAAGGAGAGTAAAATGATGGTGGGCACCTTTGCTACAAAAAATGGCGTGAGAATTCTAAAAAATGTAGAGAGAAAAAAAGTAAAAAAAAAATCGAGGCCAAGATTGCGATAGCAATTTTTGGCCAAAAAAATTTTGATTTTCACTAAAATAGTAGTGAATTTCCCCTTCTTTTTTTTGCAGATCTTTGAAGAAGACACTATCAATCAGAATTAACCCATTTATATATATCTAAAAAAATATATAGTTAGAAAAAAACTATATATTAAAACTTATTGTAGACTTGAACAAATGCAGTGAGAAGTCTACAAGAGATACAATGAACCAGCTCCTAGAACCTTCAAGAGAGAATGCTAGCAAAATCTATCTTGCTCTGGTACCATGTTAGAATTTCCCAAAAATAGACATGCAAAGCATTACACAAAATATGAAGAGAAGAGTAGAACTGATTGATTTATTCCATGGATCAACTTTGTATAAATAGCAAAGTTGATCATTGAGAGTCGTTGGATTACAACAACTCATCAAATCTGAACTAGTCTAAACTGAGAGTTCACCTGACTCATGGAAGAGTGGTAACTCAAGTAAGTCTATCCTAGTAGAACTTAAGAGAATAATTATTTATTCTAACAGTTGTAGGGGAATGCAAATGCAAATAACCATATTCCTTTTCGCATGTGTTCAAGCATGGAAGAGACGCAAAAAATATGGACAATTGCCTAAAAAAATTTGGTAATCTATCTACTTTGGAAGTGGCCCTACACCCCGATGGAATGTGCATATGAAGGTTTTTTGTTGTTAGGGTTTCCCATGATTTGAGTAACTTCAATTCCCTCTTTTTTTTTCTTCCTTTTCCCTGTCTTCAACACCCTAGTGTTGGCCCTTCTTCCTTTTTTGTAAATTTATGGTATTCCCAGTCTTTTCAAGCATTATCTATTATTTTCAGTCACTTTTCATCTTATTTTTTTCCCTATCTTTATCCACTCACCACCATTTCATGTAATCTTTTTTGTTATAGTATGTGCTCGCTATCTTCACCTTTGTTTTTTAGTTTTTCGTATGTTATTTTGAGTTTCCCACTTTATTCTTTGTATATACTTTCTTTCCTTCCCGACAGTCCTATTTTGTAAGAGCAGAAAGATTGCTTTCCCTATAAAGCTTTGCCTTCCCTCAACTTACCTTTTTGTCCTTTTTCTATATTAGCCTTTCTCTGGATTTAGAAAGAGCTGGCCTATGATAATACAGTCTGAGTTCTACAACTCTATAAGCAAATTCCCCTTGTGAGTCACCAAGAATGTGGGTATTTTTTATGCTTCTTCCATTCATATAACTTTTTAGGTTAGATAGCTATGAGCAATATGGCAGAGATAATTACTAAAATATCTAAGTATATTTTATATTGATATCCAAAATAAAGTGGCTAAAGATCTTCTAAACAAAAGGAGAAATGAGTTGAAGTACCTGAGTTCCTCAGATAGCCATGAAATTGCAAAATCATAAAATGGTCACCATATCGCGACTTGAAAATGAAGAACTTTAGAACAAATTTTGGAGGTGCGATATCGTAACATGTCATTGTATCGTGATCGCAACCACTAGAAGAGCATAAAACTAAAAAAGTATCATGATTTCATGATAAGTGTCGGTGTCGTGGGTGCTAAAGTGAAGAGAGCCACAAAATGGAAAAACATCACAATTTCACGATATGTTTCTTTGTTGCTATCATGAAAGTAAAAGTAACCAAGGTGTTGCAAGCGATTACAATTTTACAACCCACCTATTTTTCGTGATCATTCAAGTCCAAATTTGCTAAAATGAAAAAATCTGGAGCAATATCGAGATATTCCCACATTGTGATAACTAAGTTTGATGAGGCTGAGTATAAAAAGAAGGTCACGATAGAGTGATATGTCATCGTATCGCTAGTGTTAAAAGCAAAAATCTTAGGAGGACCTAGGAATACTGTGACATTGTGTCAATTCGTAGCATCACGATAACTCAAAATTTTGAGGCACATTACTACCTTTCGACATGCTCATGCAGCTTGATTGTGATAGTGGTGGTAAAATTCATGAGAAAAGATGCTCTGAAAACGTCTGTTATGGATCGACGGTGATAAATATTTTTTAAGAATCAAATATGGCCTAGATTCAATCCCATATCCACCACCTTCTTTGCATGCACGTAATATCTATCCTACAATTAAAATTTGAGCACGATGTTTCATTTATGGACTGAAGATATTGCATGATGTTCCTATTAGCCTGACGTGTTGTTGTAACTATTTTAATTAAATTTTTTTTGTATTTTGTATATTTGAACCATAGAGGTATTATAAATAAGAGCAATAGACTCTTATGAAAGGGTCGGCTCTTAGGCGTTTACAAGTTGAATGTATAAAGACTTTTGAAGGAGCAATACAATAAGAAATCTCTATTTGACATCTAGTTCAATATTTTGCAATCAAATGTATGTATGGATGGATGAATTCTTCTATTTAGTTATTTGAATATGCATGGCATTAATTCTATTTTTTGGATTCTTGCATATGTTTATTCAATAGTTTTGGAGTTAGTAATTTGTGGATCTAGTTATTGATTAAATATTAGTCTGCATATGGTAAAATTGGTTGGTCTGTTAGGAGGTTTTGAAGGTTGTTTTATTCATGTTCTTTATTCATATTATTGCTATTGTCTAATTTGTACCACATCAAGTTCTAGCATTAGCTATATTTACATCTCTTTCAGCACTCTTTACTCCCCCCATATTAGTTTTAGCAAGTTAGAACCTCACAGGAACCAGCCTTCTTTGGAGATTGAACTGGTGAAGCTCTATAGCTTACCTAATATTTCAATGTTGCTCATGTCTTGGGTGCAATAATAAAACATAGGTAGATCTTGGACCAATAGGAACCCTATGTCTTTAGCAAACCCCATGATGATCTTGGCAAGGTTGTCTCTAACTATGCCTCTTCATCCAAATTTGCCTGGATTACCTTTGGTAGCTCCATCAAAGTTGAATTTAATTCACCTAGCATGAGGAGGTGACCATCTTATGCTAGTGTGATCCATAGGAGGGGTAAACAGGTGAGGCAGATCACCAGAGAGGTTGAAGGAAGCCATAAACTTGGATTCCAAACTCTTCCTGGGTGCCTCATTTGAAGGGACAACAAGAGCATTCTCGATGGTAACATTTAGAATTTGGTGATGAAAAAAATGGGATCGTGATCCAAACCATTGAACACCCTATTATTTCTTTCTAACCAAATTTACCATAGGAATTGAGGACTATAGAATGCCCAGATGGATTTGATGCATTGATTAAAGAAAGGATTAGGCCAATGGGTGAACATATCATATATCAAATTGGGTTGGACCCATGAGAGACAAAAATATGAAAACAAGGAGTACAACACCAAAGAGGATAATGGAAAACAAAGGAAAAGGTGGTTAACGGACTCCCACTAAGAAGAACACATGATACATCGATTGGAAAAAATCAATCCTCTAAAAATGAGGTTGTCCACAGTCAACACTTTATTCTGAAAAAACTAGCCAAGAAAAAAAATGATTTTAGGGACAAGGTGCTTGATCCAAATGTAGCTAATCGGGTAACATCTAGGGATAGAATCATCTTGGATGTGGTAAGCAGACCTTATGATGAAAGTACCATCATCACTTTCTTTCCAGAAAGGAGTATCCACAAAAGGGTCACTCAAGATGACAAATATCTTGAGAAGACTTGATAGGTGAGTGGTGGAAATAGCTTGACCAGCATTAAGCCCATTAATAGGGATGGCCTTTCAAATACAATTTTGATAAGGGCCTATAGTGATGAAATTAGAGATAGAAGATCCAAAAATACGATCGATGATAGGCTTAATGGCAATTAGGTCGGGATCATTGATCAAATATTGATCCTTTAGCCATGGGTCTTCCCAAAATTGGATGGACCTTTTATTACCAAGCCTCAATATTAGGCCTCTTTTGAGAATGGATCTAGATTTTGTGATGGAATTCTAGAAGGATGACCCATCGATGATGGGGTCCTTCATCCAAGAACAATTTTCTTTGGAGGTATTTGCTTCTAATGATATCCACCCACAAAGTTTTGGGATTGGTGAGGATACTCCATCCTTTCTTGGCAATGAGAGCTAAATTCATCAAGCCCACCTTCCTGAATCCTTAACCACCTTGGGTCTTTCTACAGCAAATTTTATCCCACATAATTAAGTGAATTCTTCTTTGGTTCTCAGCCCCAGATCAGAGGAATCTCTTTTGCATTTTCTCAATTCTTTGCTAGATAGATACCAGGGCTTTGAAGATAGACATGAAGTAGATAGGGATGCTTTGGAGATAAGCTTGGATGAGGGTGGCTTTGGTAGCTTGACTAAGAAGGCTTCCTTTCCATCTCGTAAGATTTTTCATGATTCTTTCGATGATGTTATTCCACATGGAATTCGTTGGGCTTCCTTGGAATAGGGGAAGACCCAAATAAGTGGACGATAACTCAGATATCATGCAACCTAATATTCTAGCAATTTTGAGTTTCTTGTCAAAATAAGATCTTGCTTTTTAAGAAATTAACTTTTTGACCAGTTACTTCTTCATAGTGGTTTAGGATTCTCTTGATTATCTTTGCCTTAGGCACTAAAGAACAAGTGGTAAGAATGGTATCATCCACAAACTATTGGTGGATAATTGTGGGAATATTAGAAGATACCTTAATGCCTGAGATAGCACCTGAAGAACAAACAACTTTGAGGGTTCTTCCCAAATACTCAAAAATGATGATGAAGAGAAGGGGAGACAAAGGTTCCCCTTGCCTTAAACCTTTGAAGAAATTCAATCCAATGAACAATTAAGTTTTTTTACTTAGTTATATGGGATTGAAATAGGTCCCACCTAAAGTTATAACATGTTTTTCTTACTTAATAATATGAAATTGAAATAAGCTCCACCTATATTAGAACATTTTTTTTTTACTCGGTTATATGGGATTGAAACAGGCACCTCTTTTATTATAACATGTTTTTTTCCTTGGTTATATAGTATCGAAACAACTCCTACCTATATTACAACATGACCATAGTCATATTACAACAACTTGATGATTATGTAAGATTCAAACATTAATCTCTTCCTTGAAAGTTAAACAATATAATCAATTGAACTAATCGCATTTGATAAATGAATAGGGGTCCAAGGGCTTGGTTCAATTGTCAAAACACTTGTGTAGGAGCATGAAGGCCAGGGTTCCAATCCCTCAAGCCCTGTAGTACTAGTGAGTGTGTTATGTCAGCATAGCCAGCTACGTAAAAGGTTTACCCGATGCAATTGGAGGTTATAGTGGCAACAAGGAGCAATATTTGAACCCATGAAGAGGCATATAAAATTGTAACGAGTTACCGATTTCTCTAGTATAATAAAAAAACATTTGATAAATGAAAAGATAAGTTATTTCAACTACTACTAAAAATATTAAGCATAAAAATGTATTTATAAATAATAAAAATATATTTTTTTGTTGGATAAAAAGAGGTTGTACTTGGATCCCCCACCCTTGACAAGCCACAACTCTTTCCTTTAGAGCTTGAGAGTTTAAAAATAGATTCAATTCTCATCTCAATTGATATGCTATAGCTAGATACACCATTTTTATAAAATGTTTGAATTCTTGATTTTTATTTTTTGGATCTTCTTCAATTTTTTGTGTGAATACAAATATTCACACAATACCAAAACTCCACATCTACAATTTGTTCATTTCATCTTAGTAGAGTAATATTTCCAAAACATCGCACTATCATAGTCTACTTTACCAAATTTGGATTGCTAGTTTTCTTCATGAAGCATAAGTGCAACCACAAAAATGTAATAAATAGTTTATATAAAAACACATTAATGTTACAAAATAAAACAAATATTACCAATGAAAAACATAAAAGTAAATCTTAATAATTATTTGATTCAGGCAATCAACATTTTCTTGTTAGCTTTAGCTAAAATTATGACTTCCTCTAACCATGGAAAAGAGAATTTAACTTCATGATCCTCAATTAAAACCCCTATATTGGCTATCCTATCTGCACATTTGTTTCCTTCTCTTAACATATATGTAAACCTGATTTCTTCAATCTCTATAGTAAAGTCTTGAATTTCCACAATTATCTCTTGTATGTTCCATGGAGCCTTTGCTTTCCTCAAAATTGCATTTATTACTATGAGTGAATCACCTTCCATCCATAATTTGTTCTATTTCATTTGTTTGAATATTTTTAACCCTTCTAAAGTTGCTCAAGCTTCAACCTTATTGTTTGTATTAAATCTACTATTGAAAGCATAATGAGATAAAATATCTCCTCTATTATTTCTAATTATTCCTCCTCCTCCTACTGGTCCTATATTTCCTTTAGATGCTCCTTCAAAATTCAATTTGACCAACTCCACATCTAGTGGTTTCCACTTTATATTTTTTGCCTTCTTTTTGTTTCTCCTATACCCAACATCATAATTCCATTTGATGACTTGAATCCATCTATCAATACTCTATGCTTCTAGATTAGGGATTGGGTGAGTTGATAGGGTTGGTTTAGACTCCTCTATGGCTAAACAAATCTTGCTTTTCATTACCTCTAAACTACTTTTTTTTCCTTTAAATATTCTTCTACTCCCTTCTAGCCATGAGGTACAAAGTATTGTATATTTTGATATATATGATATTATCTATGAAGCCTTACTTTTAAAAGTGCTCTACCATTTCTTTAACCATTCTTCAATTCTTCTAGTCATCACCATGCATTTGCCAAACATACTAAAATCCATTGTCATAGATTCTATACTATTGAGTAGTGTCCCAAGAGATGGTCTATACTCTCCTCCCTTTTACAAACAACAAATTGTGAGGGGTCATCCCAAATATATTTCTATATTCTTGTGATATTTCTATTTTTTTGGCGCTTTACATTATATCCATTTCTTGTTGTGTATTTTACTAAGCTATTCAACTCCCAAATTAGCTTATCCCTGGCTCCCCTAAGAACAATCATTATTATTATTTTTTTGCTCAATTACCTCCTGGCATCAGTGTATTGTATACTTATAAAAAAATATTCTTTTCATTTGTATCTTCCTTCCTCATCCTTGTAGATAATGTTTGAAATCCTATCATCATATTTATCTTTAAGTAATCTCATCCATGGTTTCAAAATTAGATCTTTATCACACCAAGTATCCATCCAAATAGAATTTTTTTCTCTAGTTCCCACCACCCATCTTAGACCTTTAATCACTAGATCAATAGATTTTTTTTAAACCATTCCATAGAGCAGAACCATTTGGAAGTGATAATGTTGTATATATTAACCTTAGGTCATTGGGCTCAACATACTTTGAAGAATTTTTGTCCATTATCTTTGACTCTCTTTGTAGAATCTCCAAAATACTTTTCCCCTAAGAGTTAAGTTTGCATCCATAAGAACTCTTAAACCGAGATCTCCTCTAGTATTAACATCACACAACTTGCTCCATTTCACCAGAGAGAATTTCCTTTTATCATGTAAACCTAACCACAAAAAATGACCGCATAATATAGATTAACTTTTTTCTATCAATTTTGGAATAGTATACAAGGATATATAATAAGCTGAAATGGTTTGTAAGACTAATTTAATTAATTGAACTCTTCCTACTAATTATAATCATATACCTTTCCATAGCAGTAGTTTATTTTGAACTTTACTATAGACACAAAAAATTGACTCACCCAAATAAGTCATTTTCCTTAGGTTCCTTTGAGAGGCTCTCAAACTTGCTAGGAGCAAGTTTACCCCTTTTTCTTGTGTTTTTCCTTGCTTTTCTTAACCTTGAATGAATCCATGCCTGATAAATTATGGGGCACAAATTTGACAAATTTAGGGTTTTTCTTGAAAAACTAAAATTTAAGCCGACCCTTTTGGGGGCGTCGGCTTAATCAAGGTTAACTTTCATCTTCCTACATTTTAGCCCTCCAAACCCTCTATAGATAAAGGGATTGGATTCTCTTTTTCTCCTAGTTACTCTAAGTTACTAAGTGATCAATCTGAATTCATGTAAAATAAGAATTCTTTTGGCTTCTTGTGCAATCTTCTGGTGCTCTTGGTGCTTTGGTGTTCTGTTGTTGGTGTGTTCCTTGTGATCTACAAGTGGAGAAAGCCTTGATGATAGCTTGTCTTCTTGAAGGAGGAGAGGTCTTCCACATTTGTTCTTGCTTCTTTCACAAGATCACCAGGTCATTCCTTTGCATTCATTAGTTCATTTAATTTCTTCATTATGTGTTTTATCACATTTTTTATCTCTATTTTAGGGTTTTAAGCCCTCTTGTGTGAATCTATGCCTCATTTTCTATGAGGTATAGATTCGATTAAATCTTTGCTTTCACCCATTGGGCATTCTGTGTTCACTTCTTCTATGTTACCGAATTCGCGCTCGATAATATATAGAGCACAAATTCAATCTAGGTAGACTTTGGGGCAACTTTTCATCCCAAAAATCCTAGGGTTTTGATTTGCGTGCCTACTGTGAATTGTTTCATCTCTGTTTGTTTTTTTTCTATTTTTTATCATTCTATTTTACTTGCATTTCATATCACATTAGCTTGGGGGAAATCACTTGTTCTCAAAACCCTATGTTTCAAAATTGCATTCTTGTTCATTTCATTGTGTTCATTATATTTGCATTTCATTTATTGTTCCATGCTATCATATTTCATTGTGTTTGTTCCAAAGGTCAAAGCTCATTTTTATTACAAATCATCAACTAAAAGGACCTAGGGGGCTTGATTTTTGTGCCTCCAATCTTAGTCTTACAGTGGCCTTAGTAGGCCCCCAAACGCTAACCATATTTTCAAAAGTTGTTGTGAAGTTATTTTGTAGATTTGAAGCTATTGGATATTCTAGACGTAAGATAAATCTTGGATTAAACACCAGATCAGAAAAGTGCCCTAAGTAAAACTGTTAGTTTGTGCACTGTTTGTTTTGTTATTTTAGTTTATAACCTAGGTTATAAGTAAAAAGAAAAAATATTTGATTTCTTTCTAGGCATTTAAAAGGAAAAAGACATATAGTTTTGCATCTACAATTTAGTTTTGTTTATGCATTCCCTTGGTCCCTTTCTTAAAGGAAAAGATTTCATTTTATTGCAACCTAGGGTTATATATCATTGAATCAAAGAATCATATTAGGTTTAGTCATTGTCTTCTTGCATCTTGTGTGCTTTGCATTGTTCTTTCATTTCCATATTTTAGCATAGAAAGGCTAAACATAGGTGTTTTCTTAAATCACACATTAAACACTTCCACCCTAGACTTAGCACGAGTCCTAAAATTGTTCCTAGTGAACTCGTTTCTTTATTTTGAGTGTAGAGTTATAACACACCCCTACGATCACCTTGACTCCTAGTGGATACAACCGAGAATCATATGCGATAGAGCAATTTTCTCCTTCTACATACTAATAACTGGATTCTATAATTCTATCCTCATTCTCCCCTAAAATAAGGGCATCCCTAGATAATTTTCTAGCAAATTTGCCTCCTCCATTTGAAGTAACCTACATATCCCTACTTTTATTCTAGTTGAGGTGTTTAGGAAGTAAAATTTAGATTTTTCCTATTAACTCTCTGCCCTAACGCTCTTTTATATTCCTTTAATAATTTTTTCAATGAGTTTACATAGGTTTTTATGAGGGGTCCTGGTCCCATCATACTAAGTGGGTTTTGAACCTTGGACCCCTCAAAGAGAGGCTAAAGTCCTTACCACTGCAATAAGTATTTCTTTAATAAGTTATTCAAAGCTTTGGCCTTATTTATCCTTGCCCTCACAAAAGGGTTGTATCATCTGCAAATTATTTATGGGTGATGTTGTCGATGTTATTAATAACCTTAAGACTACTTATCAACCCATATTTATTATTGTTAGCGTACTATACTTTGGTTGTATGTGATTATTTAGTACACTGTTACAACTCCGTAACAATTCTTGTTCAGCCATTCCGCCAGTGCTATTCCCGGCTGTGTAATCGCTATTTAAACAAGTTTAATGCAATACAATTCTGTTCGCAGTTTTACATGGCATCAGAGCCACTCGGTTATCTGGCGAGGTGATTGCAGGAAAGGCTGGGAGAAGACTGCTATTTTTTTTTTAGTGCGTTTTTAATCACGCAATCGTGATTAATTTAAAAAAAAATAAAAATACACAGGATAGCCTGCTGCGTCCCTGCTTTGGACGCAGAAAAGACGCAACCCCCCCGAGCGCAGCACAAACGCTGTGCACAGAGAAGGGAGCGAAGCAGTCCATGGCAACCCCCCACCGCTGGAGAAAGGTGACGCGTCCAGCCACTGCTGGGAACGCACTCGCGTCCTAGGACGCAGGGCCCTGCACGCGACGCGTCCAGCCTCACTGCTGGAAACGCGTTCGCTCAGCCCTACGCGACGCGTCCAGCGTCACTGCTGGAAAAGCCAGACCTGCATGGGACGCGTCCGGGTTGGAGGACGCAAGGTAGGGCACGCGCTGATGCGCGCAGCGAGGAGGGAGTCCCCCCTGGCCGACACGCGGGGAATTTAAAATTCCCCGACGGCCACCCCCCCCTCCCCGGCCGACGCACGGGGAATTGAAAATTCCCCGCGGCCCCTCCCCCCGACCGACGCTGCGCGGGAATTTAAAATTCCCGCCCAGCGTGCGGTGGGGTATAAACCCCCCCCCCCCGCTTTTGCAGGTGCACGAAACGCGCTCTCCCCCCCCACCTCGAATTTTTAAAAAAATAAAAATAAAAAAAGGAAAGAGGAGGGAAAACAAGACGCAGCGCAGGAGAAGAAGCAGAGAGGCTGCGGGGAGGAGAAGCAGAGAGGAGGGAAGCTCGCGGAGGAGAAGCAGAGAGGAGGGAAGCTCGCGGAGGTGGCAGAGGCAGCCGATTTTAAGCTTGATCGGGCTTTCTCTTCCCAGATCAGCCCACGGGCTCACTGGCAAGTGAGCTGCGTGGTGGGTTCCGGGAACCCAGCAGTCGGGGGTTCGAATCCCGCCGACTCCCCCCTAAGGTATATTATTTTTTTTTGCAAAGTCTTTTTTAATTATTATTTTTTTAATTAAAATTTTTAATTTTAATTTTTTATAGTTTTGTAAACTTTATAAATTAAAATTTAATTTTAATTTATTTTTTATAAGTTTTAAAACTATATATTAAAATTATTTATTTTAATTTTAAAAGTATAATAATTATTAAAATGCTTTGTTAAAGAAAGTTTTTTTAAGGGGGGATATTTTTTCAAAAAATCAAAGGGGGATAGTGAGTAATTTTTTTGAAAAATAGCAATTTGGCATTGTAAAAGGTGCATTTTCGGCTGTGACCGACACCTTGTGGGTTATTCTTGTGGGCAATTTTTTTTTTTGTATGTTGCATATTTCATTTTTGCACTATAACATTAAAAATTAAAATCAAACACTCCCTAAGTCCCCGGAATATAAAACCCATCTGTGCAATTTTATTGCACTACAGCGTTCGGTATTTGTGATACCTCTGGCCAGCACTTACAGGTAAAGCTGTCATGATTTGGCTACTGTATCCGCCGCCTAATATAGCTGCTATAATGACGTCTGAGCTTGTTCTCTATAAATCGTCGAGGAGGAATAAGTACGCCATTTTTGCATTTTTTACTCCATCCACTACCCTTTATCGCACTTGTGTTTAGGCGTAAATCCTGACGAAGTATTCTTCATAGTGTTTAGGGAAAGTTACGTCCCACGCATGAGAAGAATCTTCTATGGTAGGTGCCATCAACAAGGCGATTCCCTTTCAATACCGCTTATGTTCCACGTATCGTATGATCTCTAAAACTCACCTATAGTCTCCCTCACGTAAGGGCGGGTGATTTTTGTTGATCTTTCTAAATACCTATAGTTTCCCTCACGTAAGGGCAGGTATTTTGTACGGTATATTGGCCTAGCAAAAGGTATATCGAAAGGGGGACCAATTGGTGATATAAGGAACCTTCACTATGGCCGCTGTTGCAAAATTGATGATTGATCCGCATCAGTTATTGAAAGGTCCAAATTATACACCATGGAAACATAAGATGAAGGCTATTCTCCAAATGGAAGATTTGTGGGATATTGTTACTGGAGTAGCAACTAGGCCTTCACCAACAGCAAGATCCACAGGTCCTTCAACGAGATCGGATTGCTTTTGACAAGAAAGACAGGAGAGCAAAGGTGCTCATTTTGTTTGTTGTTTCAGATGAAGTGCAACCTCATATAGCCGATAAAGCAAGTGGTAAAGAGGCATGGGATGCCCTTAGAACCATCTATGAGGGGAAGAATGAATCCACCATTCTTCATCTTCAACAACAACTTCATAACCTGAGTTTGAGGCAGGGTGAAACAGTTGAACTCTTTCTGTGCAGAGTGTTTGAGTTGAAAGAGAAATTGAGTTCTCTGGGAGATACTGTGGACGAAAAGCTTCTCATTTCACTTGTGATGAGAGCTTTACCTTCTTCATTTGATATGTTGATAACCTCCATCCAGGTGTCTCAACGAAAAATTACCTACATCGAGTTGGTCAATTTGCTTCAACAACAGGAGGCACGCCAACTTCATAAGGATGATTCTTCCAATACAGCCCTATACACCAACAGGTAGGGTTCTAGGAATAAAGGTAATGGGCAAAAAGGAGGCAACTTTCAGAAAGGAGGAAATTCTCAACAGGATAGGAAAGGAAAAGGCAAACAACCTCAACAGAAGAAGAGGTGGTGCAAGAGTCGTGAGAAAGACAACCATGACACCAACAGGTGTTGGCATAAGAACAAGCAGAAAGGCCAAAACAAACCACAAAATAAGAACAAGCAACCCCAGGTGAATGTTGTTGTTGAAGAATCTGACTCAGATTCTGAATGGGCACACAAGGTGCTCATGACTACCATAGATTCCACTCAGAGGGATCCTATTTGGTATGTCGATTCTGGAGCTAGCAAACATATGACTGGCGACAGATCATGGTTTGAATCATTTGAGGCCAAAGAGGGCAAACCTGTCACCATTGTTGATGATAAAACCTATAGGGTTCAGGGAGAGGGTACAGTTTCAGTCACTCTTCCTGATGGCAAGTGTCAGATTGACAAAGTCCTCTATGTTTCGGGATTGGCTAACAATTTGTTGTCAGTCACACAAATCCTGGACAGAAATATGGTTGTCAACTTTTGTGTTGAGAATGGAAAGAAGTGTTGTACTATTACCAAGAAGGGTAAGCAGATTGCAACAGCTTCATATAAGCATAGCTTATTTGCACTAGATGCTATCTCTACTCCACATGTTTCCATGACTGTCTCTACCAAGGAGGCAACTTCCCTATGGCACAAGAGATATGGGCATCTTAGTTTTGGCTACTTACTTGAGCTCGAGCAAGTATGAGATGGTAAAGGGTCTTCCTTCCCTTTCTGCCACATTGCCAGTGTGCTCTGACTGCTTGGCAGGAAAGCAGCATAGAGTACCATTTGAGAAGAGCTCTACAAGAGCACGAAAACCTCTGGAGCTAATTCACACCGATCTATAAGTTCCTTTCACACCCAACAGTGTTGGATGGAAGAGGTACTTTCAGTTATTCATAGATGACTACTCACGAAAGATGTCGGTTTTCTTTCTCAAACTAAAATCTAAAGCTTTTGCATTCTTCCAACAGTTCAAGAAATCCGTTGAGAAGGAGTCAGGGGCTTCTATCAAAACCCTCCGCTCAGATCGAGGGGGAGAGTTTACCTCTAATGAATTTTCTGCATTCCTAGATAAGCATGGGATCAAGAGACAGTTAACAACTGCCTATACTCCTCGACAAAATGGAGTTGCTGAGAGAAGGAACCGTTCTATCATGGAAATGGTTCGTTGTATGCTCACAGGAGCTACTCTTGGGCAACAATATTGGGCAGAAGCTGTCACCACTGTAGTGTATCTGTTGAATAGGGCACCCACAAAGGCCCTAAAAGGAATGACTCCACAGGAAGCATGGAGTGGTCGAAAACCCTCCATATCTCATCTACGTATTTTCGGATGTCAAGCTTTTATGCACATACCGAAAGAGAAAAGGAAGAAGCTAGATGAGAAAACACTGAGATGTATTTTTCTTGGATATTTTGAGCACTCTAAAGGATATCGATTGATAGATCCTTTGACCAAGAAAATTCATATCAGCAGAGATGTTGTCTTTGATGAAGCTTTCACATCACGAGCACATCTACAAGTACACCGAGATATTGTGGAAACTAAGGAAGAGATGATTCCTTCGTCAGCACAGACAGGAGGTCCTTCTACATCTTCTTCACCACCACCGAAGAAGAATCCAAAATGGTGTACAAATACAATCAGAGACGCAAATTTATCCACTCCTCCCAATTTGAATTTGGATAGACCTCGTACACGCAGTATGGCTCAAAAGGAAAGAGAAGCCAGAGAAACTGGTGAGGTTGATGATCTTTGTCAATCTTTTGAGAAACTTTCTGTGACTCCAAGTACAAAAGTAGAGGATATGGATATTGATGATGACAGGGCATTCATGTCTACCATAGATAGTCTTGAACCCGCATCAGTGCAAGATGCTCTCAGTGAGCCTCAGTGGAAGGCCGCTATGGATACAAAGTATGAGTCTCTGATGAAGAATAAAACTTGGAAGCTTGTTGATCTTCCGCATGGAAAGAAACCTATTGGCTGCAAATGGGTATATAAATTCAAGTACAAGGCAGATGGAACAATTGATAAGCATAAGGCCCGACTTGTTGCAAAGGGCTATGCTCAAAAGGAAGGCATCGACTATGAGGAAACTTTTGCACCTACTGCTCGGATGACCACAATTCGGGTTATGTGTGCTATGGCAGCACAATATGGGTGGAAATTTCACCAGATGGATGTCAAGAGTGCCTTTCTAAATGGTGATCTCCAAGAAGAAGTCTATATGACTCAGCCTGAAGGATTTGAAGTGGAAGGCCAACAACAGAAAATTTTGCAAATTGGTCAAATCCTTGTATGGTCTGAAACAAGCTCCTCGAGCTTGGTATATAAAAATGGATAATCACCTTATGCAGCATGGATTTAAGAGATGTCCGTCAGATGCAAACCTCTATTTCAAGAAACAGGGTTCTGAGATAGTTTTGCTTGTACTCTATGTGGATGATCTGCTCATTACGAGGAGTTCAAAAACTATGATCTCTACTTGTCAAAAGAAACTTGTGCAAATATTTTGAGATGACGGATCTCGGACTTCTCCATTACTGTCTTGGTCTGGAATTTAGCCAGAAGGAGCACTCCATCAAAGTGTCTCAGAAAAAGTATGCCAAAACATTGCTGGATAAATATCGCATGACTGACTGCAAGCCAATGTCAACTCCAATGGAGAATGGACTTAAGTTATCGTGATATGATGACTCACCTCAGGTAGATGGTACTCTCTATCGATAGTTGATTGGGAGTCTCATATATCTGACCAATACTAGGCCAGATCTCATTTTTATTGTCAACTATCTTTCGAGGTTCATGCAGGAGCCTAAGACCACTCATTGGAAAGCAGAAAAACGTGTTCTTCACTATGTCCATGGTACTATGGAATATGGCCTAGAATACAAGAGGAACAACAAATTCTTCTTGCAAGGATACACGGACTCCGACTATGTCGGATCATTTGATGATCGCAAGTCAACTTTTGGATATATTTTTCATCTGGGATCCGGTCCTGTCTCTTGGCACAGCAAGAAGCAACAGGTGGTTGCTATTTCATCAATAGAGGCGGAGTATCGCGCCGCACATGAAGCTGTGTGCGAAGTGATATGGTTACGTCGCATTCTGACAAGTATGGGCCATCCATAAAAATCTCCAATACACTTGTTTTGCGACAATCAGGGTGTTCTGAACCTCGTCAAGAATCCAGTCCATCATGAAAGAACAAAGCACATTGACACACAATGTCATTTCATTCGAGATGAAGTTCCAAAGCATCGAATTCAGCTTTAGCACATTCCCATCGATGCTCAAGTTGCAGACATTTTCACTAAGGAACTTGGACGTGTCAAATTTGAATTGTTTCGCAGCTCACTTTGTATTGCAAAATAATGTAAGGGGATGTTAGTAGTCTAGTATAGCTATTAGTTATTACATTACCCAAATAATGTAATAAAGGGGGATGTTAGCGTACTATACTTTGGCTGTATGTGATTATTTAGTACACTGTTACAACTCCGTAACAGTTCTTGTTCAGCCGTTCCGCCGGTGCTATTCCCGGCTGTGTAATCGCTATTTAAACAAGTTTAATGCAATACAATTCTGTTCACAGTTTTACAATTATCTTTTTTCAAGTTCTTACCCAAAACCATTATCATAATAATGAATAAATATGGTGATAGAGGATCTCCTTTTCTAAGACCTCTCTTGGATTTAAATTATTTTGTTACTAATCCATTGACCAACACTGAATATGAAACTATAGAAACACAAACTTTAATCCATTTGAACCATTTCTTACCAAATCCAAATTTTTCTAACACTACAAAAATAAAATTCAATTTAACCCTATCATAGGCTTTTCATATCAAGTTTTAAGATCATTGCTCTCTTTTCTTGAAATTGTTGAATGCATAACTTCATAAGCTACTATGATCCCATCCATAATATATATTCCTTTCACAAATCCTCCTTGCTCTTCTGAAATAGTTTTTTCTAAAAGATGTCTTAATCAATTTTCTATAACTTTGGATATAATCTTATATGTCATATTATATAGGCTTATGGGCCTAAATGAATCAAATAATTTTGCACCTTCTTTTTTATCAATCATAATTAAATAAACAACTTGCACTCTCTTTATCCTAAAATATTCTAACATAACAAGCAACCTTACCTCCTTTCTGATTTCACTCTGGTATTCAATCCAAACCCTTTTTGTTGATTTAATTCTACTAATTATGGATGCTAATATCTATACTATTTCCTTCCGATCAAAAAACTTTGTATTTTTATCTCCTTTTAAACAAGTCTATCTTGATTTTAATCTTCAAAATTTCTCTTCCTTACTCAAAATATTATGATATTCATTAAGCAACTCCCTTTCCTCCGAGCTTGGATTATTATGATCACCTTTTTGGAATTTTGAATGTTTATCTTTTAGTTCTTTTTCTTCTCAAAAATATTTTCAAAAGTGTCCTTGTTCCATTCTTTTAATCTAGATGTCATTGATTTAATTTGTTTAGGAAGTGTATACAACCCACTATTTCCTAAAGAATTCTACATTTGTGCTATCATATCAAAAAATTTAGGATGGTCTTCCCACATCTGCTCATATTTAAAATAGATATTTTCTTTAATTCACTTACCACTATTTTAACTCTTATTGGACAGTGATCTAAACCAATCTTTTTCAAGGTATTAATTTTAGCATTAGCTCCTTTATCTAGCCAATGATATGCATATGTCTAATTTTTCTATTATTATGTTATGGCCTCTCCTGTTGTTGGTCCATGTATAGTTGTCTTCTTAAAAATCAACCTCCCATAGATTATTATTTTATATAAAAGCTGAGAAATTTCTCATACTTTGTGTTAATTTTCTAATTTCCCTACATTTTTCATCCAACTTGGTAATGGCATTGAAATCTCCTTTAATCATGAATCGGGTTTCTTGGTATTTACTTCTCATAAAGGCTTTATTCCCACTCCATACTTCTAATCTACCTGACTGGTTTGTATAATAAAAAAATTATTATAATTAAATTTGTTATACAAATTATTTTGATTAAAATGAAAATTCACGTACAACTTTGGCATGTAAATGTAGAATAATAAACATTTTAAAATTGAAAAAGTCACTTTAATTTAATTTTTAACTTTTTTCGAATTTTGAGGCGTGTAGCATATCCCCTTGTTCTTTTTGAATGACTAGAATAAAATAAATAGTGATTGATCTCTTTAAATATGAAGAAAAATAATACCCCGATAAACGAAATTTAAAAAAGCAAGAAGTGCAGAATCAAAGGAAAAATAGAGAAGAAGAAATACATTACACAAGAATTTATCCTTGGAAACCCTTTCGAGAAAAAACCCTGCAAGAATATATCCTTATTGTATGAACTTGACCACCTCCAATACAATAATATCCTTATCCAAGTTTCGTTTGTTTTCACTTGCAATTACATTGCTTATGTATTTTCACCCCAATCCTCATTCAAGTGTTGTTTTATATACCAACAACACAAGAAGGGGAATTATAATACCATAGGTGCAAATCCACGGGTCGACTATACATTAACCTAAAAACATCCATATGGGTCTAAAACATAGCTAAAACCCCAAAAAACAATTCCCCAAGCCTAGACCCCTTAACAAGGGTTGTCACCCTCGTACCCCCGCTCGGGGCCCGACTTGGCCCAAAACCTCGACGAGTATAGGAGCAGAGTGTCCAGTCCTCTTAGAGTTAACCCCACATGAATAACATGGAAAATATTCAACACAATTTCAACATTCTCTCACTTGTTGAATACTTTCCATAGGGGCTAAAAACTACCATTGTCAACTGTCAAAGGCAACCATGCCCATAGGTCTTCTACACCAAGAAAATTTTTGAGCAGGTACAACCTTTGTTTAAGAATCAACAGTATTCTTCTTTGTATCAAATTTCTCCAACATCACCTAGTTCTCTTCAACCATTTCTCTCACAAAATGGTACTTGATATAAATATGTTTTAATCGATCATGAAAGCCAGGATTTTTTACCAAAAATATTGCACTCTGTCTACCACTGTCAATTCTCATAGCTTTTTGCTTAAGACCAACTATTGAACACAACCTTTGTAGCCACACAACTTTACGAATATGAGTTGTTGCAATGTACTCTACTTCTATAGTGGACAAAGCAATGATTGATTTCTTTTTACTCATCCAACTTACTGCCCCTCAAAATACCTTGAACATATAAGCACTCATGGATCTTCTCTTGTCAAGATCTCCAACCCAATCAACATCCACAAAGCCTTGTAGATTTACAATATTATTATCTCCAAATTTTCCTTGGTAATAGATTGCATAATCTGTAGTTCCACACAGGTATCTGAAGATCCTCTTCACAACAGTCCAATGTTCCTTTCCTATAATGGGCATATATCTGCTAACTACTCCTATTGCATGTGCAATATTAGGTATAGTACAGAGCATTGCATACATTAGACTACCAACAACGCTAGCATAAGGAACATGATGCATTTCTTCAATTTCCTCATCTATTTTAGGATACTATTTAGCAAATAACTTTTAACCAATAAGATATGGAGTACATACTATTTTACAATCATGCATCCTAAATATTTGTAGTATTAAATTAATATATTTACTTTCATTTAACTACAACTTTCTATTTGCACGATCCCTTATTATTTTTATATCCAAAATAAATTTTGTAGCACCAAATCCTTCATATCAAATTCAGAAGATAACTAAGATTTAGTAACGTTATCATGTCCTTATTGTTACCAATTAATAGCATGTCATCAACATCCAAAACGATGATAATAAAATTTTCACCTTCCTTTTTAAAATAAACACATGGACCTGCTTTATTTTTTCCAAGCCCAAGTGTCAAAACAAACCTATCAAATTTTTGGTTCCACATTCTTGGAGATTGCTTTAATCCATAAAGAGATTTCTTCAACTTGCATACCAAGTACTCCTTACTTCTTCTTATTGTGACATATATGTCTTCATCAAGTTCACCATGTAGAAAAGTTGTCTTTACATCCATACGTTCTATTCTAAAGTCAAAATGAGTAGAAATAGCCAACATAGCTCTAATTGATGTTAGTTTAGCCATAGGAGAAAAAATCTCACCAAAGTCAATTCCCTCAACTTGATAAAATACTTTCGCTACCAAACAAGTTTTGTACTTCTCCATATTTTCTTCTACATTGTACTTTTTCTTGAATAACCACTTATAACCAACATGTTTTCTTCCAGGGGGTAGTTTCACCAAGTTCCATGTCTTATTTTTATTCAGGGACTCCATTTCTTCCTCCATAGCCCTTTTCCAATACTTATTCTCACTTGATTGAAGTGCCTCCTTTATAGTATTGGGTTCTTCATCAGTAACTAATAAATTAAATGCGAAACAAAAATTTGAAGGGTTTTACCTTTCTAGGAGTCTTCTTACTCGATCTGATCTCCTCAAAATTGGAGTTCCTGGTTTTGCATCTTTATCTTCCTCCTCACTTTATTCCCCTGAATATTCCTCTTCAGACTCTCTCTGTAATTCATGTTCTTTTGTAGCATTAGGTTCTACCATAAGTTCTTCCTCCTGTTGCAATAGTACCTTAACTATTTTAGGTTCTTTACTTAGTTGCATTTCCTATTTTGGAACATCTTTTGTTTCTCTAAATATCACATTATTTTTTTTTTGATTGGTTGAAAGGTTGTTGAAAGGTCCCTGAACCTTGTACAAGAATTTTTTACATGTTTTCCAAACCGACCGAAGAGGCCCGTGAGCTAAAGATCAAAGAAAAAGCAAAACACCACAAGAAGAAAGGTGTCGTGATATCGTGACATGTTGCATTTTTGCGGTCCAAAGCATAGGGAAAAAGCAAGGAGGAAAATGTGTCACGATATCGTGACATGTTGCACCGTCGTGGCCAAAGGAGGAAAAGGTGTCGCGATATCGCGACAAGATGCAACATCGCGGCCGAAGGAGAGAAAGTGTCGTGATATCATGACAAGTTGCAACGTCACTGCCAGAAGAGAAGAAGTGTCGCGATATCGTGACAAGTTGCGTCATCGCGGCCAGAGGAGGAAAGGTGTCGCGATATCGCAACATGTTGCATCGTCGAGGCCAAAGGAGAAAAGATGTCATGATATTGTGACATGTTGCATTGTCACGGCCAAAGGAGAAAAAGTGTCATGATATCGTGACATGTTGCACCGTCATGGCCAAAGGAGAAAAAGTGTCGCGATATCGCGACATGTTGCATTGTCATGACCAAAGGAGGAAAAATGTCGTGATATCGCGACATGTTGCATCGTCGTGGCCAAAGGAGAAAAAGTGTCACGATATCGTGACATGTTGCATTGTCACGACCAAAGGAGAAAAAGTGTCGCAATATCATGACATGTTGCATTGTCACGACCAAAGGAGGAAAAATGTCATGATATCGCGACATGTTGCAACGTCATGGCCAAAGGAGAAAAAGTGTCGCGATATCATGACATGTTGTATCATCACGGCCTAAGGAGAAAAAATGTGGCGATGTCGTGACATGATACGATATCGTCACGGCCAGAGAAAAAAAAGTGTCGCGATATCGCGACATGTTGCAGCATCATGGCCAAAGGAGAAAAGGTGTCACAATATCGTGACATGTTGCATCATCTCGGAAAAAAGATAAAAAATGTCGCAATATCACGACATGTTGCATCGTCACAATCAAAGGAGGAAAAGGTGTCACGATATCGCGACAAGTTGCAACGTCGTGGCCAAAAGAGAAAAAGTGTCGCGATATCGTGACATGTTGCATTGCCACGGCCAAAGAAGGAAAAGGTGTCATGATATCGTGACATGTTGCATCATCGCGGCCAAAGAGAAAAAGTGTCACGATATTGCGACATGTATCATCGTGGCCAACGAGAAAAAGTGTCGTGATATCGTGACATGTTGCAACATCGTGGCCAAAAGAGAAAAAATGTCGCGATATCGCGACATGTTGCATTGCCACGGCCAAAGGAGAAAAAAGTGTCACGATATCATGACATGTTGCATCATCACGGCCAAAGATAAAAAGTGTCATGATATCACGACATGTTGCATCATCGCAGTCGTAAGAGAAAAGGTGTCGCGATATCGCAGCATGATGTAACGTTGCAACCAAAGGAGAAAAAAGTGTCACGATATCGTGACATGTTGCAACGTCACGGCCAAAGGAGAAAGAAATGTTGTGATATCGTGACATGTTGCATTTTCACGGCCAAAGGTGAAAAGTGTCGCGATAACGCGACATGTTGCATTTTCGCTACCGAAGGAGAAGAAGGAAAAAGTGTCGCGATATCGCGATAAGTTTCATCAACAAACCAAACCAATCCCCTGGCAACATCTCACATTGTGCAAACATTGAAACTTGTAGGATCGTTCCTTAGGCCAATGGGGGAGGAGTCTCTCCACACTTGAATGTCAGATTCACCGACTCCCTTGTTAGCAATCCAATCCACAACTTTGTTTCCTTCCCGGTATTGATGCTTAATGACTAATTCTAGGTAATTGCCAATTAGGGCCTTGCATTCTTGGAAAATCAAAGCAAGGGACTAGGGAGGCTTAGTGATACCATTGAGCTAGTTGATACAATGCAACGAGTCTCCTTTGATGATGATTTTATTTATGGTCAACCCTTCCATGAGGATCAAACTTTGGAACAGAGCCCGCACCTCGACCATATTGTTGGATTGAATTCCCAGGTTCTGGGCAAAGGCCAAAATTATTTCTCCTCTGTGGTTTCTGAGAATTCCTTCTCCGCCACCCGCTCCTGGGTTGCCTTTAGTCGCACCATAAAAATTGAGCTTGTGCCACCCAGTAGGTGGTAAGACCCACTTGATGACAGACCTGTCAACAGAATTACGGGGTATAACAGAGATATTAGACAAATTGAAAAGTTTGGTTAGGTCCGATTCTAAGCCAGGAGGGGGGTTTTGGAGATGAAACAAGAGAGGAATTCTTCGTAGCTAGGGCCAAGATTTTGACAATGATAATCTTCTTATCAATGGCTTGATTTTTAAAAAATTTGGCGTTTCTCTCGAGCCAAATCTACCACAGGTAAAGGTGGAGGCAAGCTTGCCACATGAATTTTAGTTGGTTGCTCTTGAAAGGCTGGGGCCATTGCTTAATAAGGAGAGGAATTGAATGTGGTAGGGCTATGGAGATGTCAAAGGTGTTATGAACCTGGTTGAGAACTGCTAAAGAAAAGGGACATTCCAAAAAAACATGCAAAGTTGACTCACAGGCAATTTTGCATAGGCTACACCAATTGGGAATGAGTAACCCTCTGATTATCAAGTTGTCTATGGTGAGGATTCTATTTTGGATGGCGAACCAGCAAAATAATTTGACCTTGGGAATGATCTTGGGAACCCAGACCTGATTTGATAAGTCCCAACCCTCTGTGGGAGTTTCTTGACTGTAGTAAGCTGATTTGACAGTAAAGTTTCCAGATTCTTCAAGGTTCTAGACCATGGAATCATCTTTGTGTGAGCTCAAGATGATGCAAGTCCTCAACAAGTTTTGTAATTTCCTAAGAGCCTCGGTGATGTTCCTGGGCCCGTTAAGAGCCAGGTATTTCTATTCAGGTCTTGTAGGACCTTGGTTAATGAAGTGACACACCTTATCTCCAAAGGTGGCTTTGGTAGTTGCCTTGAGCACTGCAAGATGCGGATCTTGGCTGAGAGGTTTATCACGGATCCACGGGTCATCCCAAAAATGGATGGTCGTTCCAGTTCCTAGACACCACCTTAAGCCTTCCATGATGATTTTCCTTGTTTTGATTACGCCATTCCAGAAATGGGATCCGATAGGGAGGTTGTGCTCACCAAGAAAGGAAAACTGATGGAGGTACTTAGCTTTAATGATATCAATCCAAGTGAATTTTTCATTGATGGTAAGTCTCCAGTCCTGCTTGGCAATGAGGGCCATGTTCATTTGTTTGATGTCTCTGAATCTAAGTCCTTCGTCCTTTTTCTTGCAACAGACCCTATCCCAGGCGATTAGCAAAAATTTATTCTTGTTTTTGTTTCCATCCCAAAGTAATCTGCGTTGAATTTGTTCAATTTTTTGGCAGATGGTAGCTAGAGCTTTGAATATAGATAAGAAAAAAATGAGGATACTTTGAAGGCAAGCTTAGACCAGAGTGGCTTTGGCTGCCTGACTGAGCATTGATCTTTTCCACCCTGCAAGTTTCTTTTTGAGGCGATCTAAAATAGGGTTCCACATAGCCGAGACAGATCTGTCATGGAAAAGCGGTAATCCAAGATAAGTAGTTGGAAGGCTCCCAATGTTGCACCCAAGGATATTAGCAATCCTATTTTGTCTGTGAGTGGGGGTATTGAGAAAGTATAGCTTGCTTTTATGGTAGTTGACTTTCTGACCAGTCGCCTCTTCATAAGAATCAAGAATATTCTTAATGATTTTTGCTTTGGGAACGGAAGCATATGAGGATAGAATAGTATCATCAACAAACTGTTGATGGGATATGGCTTTGGATGTTGAGGCTGGTTTGATCCCAAAAATAATACCACTGTTACAAGTAGTTGAAAGGGTTCTTCCAAGGGTTTCGGCCAAAATGATGAAGAGAAAGGGGGACAGAGGGTCCCCTTAATGGATGCCTTTGAAACTTTGGAAGAAACCTGCGAGTGAGCCATTGATAAGAACAGAGAACCAAGCAGTCAAGATACATTCACGAACCATCTTGATCCATTCTTTGTGAAACCCAAACTTTTCCAGGACTTCAAACAGGAATTTCTAGGAAACCCGATCGAAAGCCTTGTTCATGTCAAGCTTAAGGAACATGCTGGGTTTTTTATTTTTAGATGCCGAGTGGGCCAATTCGTGGACGGTTATCACTCCATCTGAAATGAATCTGCATTTGACCGAGCTCCCTTGGAACTGGTCGACGATGGAGGGAAGGATGTCTTTCAACCTATTTACCATAACTTTGGTGATAAGTTTGTAAATGACACTGCAGAGACTAATCGGTCTGAAATCAGAAAGGGAAGCACGATCGTTGGACTTGGAAATTAAAACAATGAAAGTGGAATTGGCCTCTCTCAGCATCTTTTTGGCTCTCTGGAAGAATTTAATTGCAACAACGACATCTAAAGATCACATTATGATTGTAAACAATCTTCTGTGTTTCTGGGTTCCACAACTTATATCCTTTAACACCAATACTATAACCTATAAATATATTTTTTTTAAATTTATAGTCTAGCTTAGTCCTTTTTTTTGGGGGACATACATATAAGATTCGCAACCAAAAACTCTTATATGACTAAGAGGGTTTCTTACCAGTCCACACTTCCTATGGATTTTTATCCACCAAAGCTGAGGTAGGATATTTATTGATGAAGCAACAAGCAGTTAACATGACTTCTACCCATAATTTCTTTTCTTACCCTGCATCGCTTAGCATACTTTTGGCCTTATCCATCAATATTCTATTCATTTGTTTTGCAACTCCATTTTTTTGTGTAGTATATGGATTTGTTCTCTACCTTTCTATTCCATAGTCCTTGCAAAACTGCTCAAATTTATTAGAGCAATACTCACCACCATTATTACTTCTCAAAACCTTTATCTTTTTATCTGTTCAATTTTCTACAAGAGCCTTGAACTCTTTAAACTTTTTTAAAACATCTAATTTATATCGTAAAAAATATACCGAGGTATTTCTTGAGAAGTCATTTATAAATGTAAAAATAAAGATAGATTTACCTAATGATGGTACTTTTGTAGGTCCAAACACATCACTGTGAACTAGACGCAAAATTCCTTCAGATCTTGTAGCACTACTAGGAAACTTAACTTGGGTTTGCTTTCCAAATACAGTGCTCACATAAATCAAAATTTAATGAGCAATCAAAAATTTCTTCAACCATACATTTCATTTTTAATGTTCAAAGCCCTTTCTCACCAATGTTCCCCATGTGTTCATGCCACAACATTGTCTTCGTTATAGGAATACTTGGAGCTTCTTCTACCCTATTAATTTCCTCTACAACTGAAAATTTATTCCAATAAATACTTATAGTGCTAGCCTCAAGTTTGAACAAAGTTCATGTACGAACTCCCTTTCCAACACTAAGCATCAATGAACCATATTACAACTATCCTTATTGAATATCATAGTCACACCCACATAATTCATCTTACTAACAAATATCAGATTCCTTGTCAAACCCGAAATATGCAGGACCTTAGGAAGGGTTTTAATTCTTCCATATTTTAACCTCAACTTGACTCTTCCTCGACCTATTATTTTATGTTCTGAATTGTATCCCAAGAATACTTCACCTCCGTTTATATGTTCATATTCACAAAACCCCTCCTAATGAGGAGTCATATGAAAATAAGCACCTGAGTCAATCAACCATCGTCATGGTGTTCCCTTGAATATTCATTCTTGGTTTTTGTTTCTACAGACATTCCTTCATCATATGAATGACTATTATTAGCCTTTTTAGATTTGTAGTCTCTTTTATAATGCCCTGTTTTACCACACTTCCAACATTTTCTTTTGTCTAAAATAATAGATTTCCCCCTAAATTTTGATTTTCTTTCTCTTGTTTTATTTTTTCTTCTTTCTTAAGAATGATCTCTCATAACCAAGGCATATTTCTTATGATAATACTCAAAATATTTTCATCTTATTTCCTTATAAAGCAATGTTCCCACTATATTTGTGATAGCCATAACTAGGTTATCTTAGGAATCAGGTAATGAATAAAGTAAAGTAATACACTTTTTCTCTTCATCCATATTTACATAAATAGATATTAATTGACTTACCACATTATTAAAAGCATTCATATATTCAACCATAGAGTCATCATCATTCATCCAAAGCGAATACAATTATTTTTAAGAAATATTTTATTTACCAATGACTTTGTCTAATACAACGCTCTCAGCTTTTCCTATAACAACTTTGTCATGGTCTCTATCGATACATTTAGCAATATTGAATCAGATAAGCATAATTTAGTAAAGCTCCTTATCTTCCTATTGATCTTTAGTCACTCCTCATCTGTTATTCCTATTGGTTTTAATCTCGAGACCGCAATCCATTGATCTCTATCCACCAAAAAATCCTCCATCTTGAGTTTCCATAACTCAAAGTTTTATCCATTAAATTTGGTAATCTCTACCCGTGTGCTTCCTATCATTTTTTCTTCACCCATATTCTTTTGCGCACTGCTCCCACTCAAGAATCAATTTATCCCAGGGTTGAAACCCTTACTCCTTGAACAAAGTTAAAACCTAGTTCTGATACCAAATGAAGAGAAATAATATCCCGATACGAAATATATAAAAGCAATGTTAGGAACCTACTATTAAAAATAAACACACACACAAATACGGAAAATAAACATATATGCTCACAACACACTCATGGAAATAAAATGCACACTATGGAAATAAATTGTAGAAAAGGAACAATCTCACAATAGCACTAAATCGCAAGCCTCTTCGAGGGGGCAACCTCCTTCAATACTTCATTCAATTATGCAAAAAGATACATACAATATTGTCCCTCATAGTTTTAAGGAATTCTTCTAGCACCTAACTCCCAAGGTTGGCTTACATGCAAAATGCCACCCAGGCTAGAATCTCCTACCTACAATTAGTTACATTCTTGAAAAATGGTTACATAGAAGGGCATCATTTGGCTAGATGCTTCTTAATCCAAAACTATAACAAAATATTACAAAATATTAACATGGGTGTTACCCACGTTCCACAAGGACTATTACATCAAGGTGTTAGGATGGGGTCCTAACATGCCCTTCCCCTTCAAAAATATTTGTCCTCAAAGCTAAAGGTGAGGAAACTACTGTTGGAGTTGTTGAAGAGGTTCCCATGTCACATATTCTAGTTGTAAGCCATGCCACTAGACCAAGACATCTATGATAACACACCGATGAAGGGTATGCAATCTTCGATCAAGAATGCATTCAGGTTCAAGAAGTATGGACCCTTCCTCATCCAACTCTGGAAGTGTAGACTGCACTTGCACCTTATTGCCAATAACCTTCTTAAGAGATGACACATGGAAGATTGGATGAAGTTTGGAGCTAGCCATAAGGGCTAGTTTGTACATTGTCACCCCAAGCCTCTACAATACCTGATAAGGACCATAGTATTTGGTGGTAAGTTTTTGACAACCATGCAACTGAAGAGATGATTGTTTGTATGGTTGTAAGCAAAGAAAGACCATGTCACCCATGACAAAGCTATGTTTGATACGGTGTTGATCTGCTTGTTGTTTCATATGGTTCTGAGCCATATCCAAGTTGATCTTGAGTTGGCAAATAATGGAGTCACATTGGTGGAGAGTGGAATCCACCACTTGAACCTTGGAGCTACCTAGAAGGTAAGAAGTTGGAGTTGGTGGAAGTTGACCATAGACTGCTTCAAATGGAGTCACCTTCATGGCAGAGTGATAGGTGGTGTTATACCACCATTCGACCAAAGGAAGCCACTTAGCCCAATGAGTAGGATGTTTAGAAGTGAAGCAACGAAGGTAGGTTTCCAAGCATTTATTGATAATTTTGGTTTGGCCATCGGTTTGAGGATGGTAGGCCGAACTCATCTTGAGTTGTGTCCCCTACAACTTGAATAGTTCCTACCAAAAGTGATTGGTGAAGGTAGGATCCCAATTAGAGACAATGGATTTAGGTATCCCATGGAGGTGAAATATGGAGTCAAGGAAGAGTTGGGTGATAATGGATGCAATATAAGGATGGGATAGGGAACATAAGTGAGCATACTTTGAAATATGATCCACTATCACTAGAATAACTGATTTACCTCTGGATTTTGGTAGCCCTTCGATGAAGTCCATAGATATATCGGTCCAAACCTGCTCAAGAATGGGCAACGGTTGAAGTGTCCCTGGAGAACTCACAGTTTCACCTTTCATGCACTAGCAATGATCACATTCGGCCATAAATATTTGGATGTCCTTTTCATTCCCCTCCAAAAAAAGTACGTTTGGTTTGGGTATATATTTTGAGAAAACTCGAATGACCAACTATGGGAGAAGCATGCATTTCTTGAAGGAGGAGGTCCTTGATTTGAGACTGAGATGGTATAACCAAATGGTCATGAAACCATAAATCCTGACCATCCCAAGCATAGCTAGGGTGGGAATGAGGATCCTCTTGGAGAGTGTAGATGAGAATTTACAATGAGGAATCCTTGGCCAGATCCTCATGAAGTTGATGAATCCATTACAAAATGGGAGTGGAGATAGCATGTAACATGGCCTGATCTTCATGGAGATAAGACAAGGCATCTACCACCACATTATCTTTACCTTTCTTATAAGAGATGTCATAGTCATACCCCAATAATTTGGAGACCCATTTTTGTTGTTCTAGAGTAGCCACCCTTTGTTCTAAAAAATATTTTAGACTCTGATGATCAGTTTTAATGGAAAAATATTGGCCAATGAGATATGGACGCCAATGGGTGACCACATGTAAAATGGCAAGCATTTCCTTCTCATAAGTGGACTTGCCCAAATTTTGAGGGGAGAGTGCCTTGCTAGTGAAGGCCAATGGTCGACCCTCTTGCATTAAAACAGCCCCAATGCCCGTGCCCGATGCATCACTCTCAATGAAAAAGGGTTTAGAAAAATCTGGCATTGCCAAAATAGGGGTGGTGGTCATAGCATACTTCAAATCAACAAAAGCCTTCTCAGCCAAATCAGTCCACATAAAGAATTCTTCCTCAACATGGTTGTCATGGGAGCTACTATCTTGCCATAATTTTTTACAAATTTCTTGTAATATCCTGTAAGACCCAAGAATCCATGAAGTCCCTTCAATGTATGAGGTTTAGGCCAATCTTGAACCACCTAGATTTTCTTAGGATCAACCTGAACTCCCTCCTTAGTGACTATGTGCCCCAAATATTCAACCTCCTGCTGGCCAAAGGAATATTTTGATTGCTTGGCATAAAGTTGATGGTCAGACAATAGTTTGAGGGTTTCATCTAAATGGTGGAGATGATCCTCCCATGTGCGACTATAAATCAATATGTCATCAAAAAAGACTAAAATGAATTTGCAAAGATGAGGATGAAAAATAGAATTCATCAAACTCTGAAAGGTGGAAGGTGCATTGGTCAAACCAAAAGGTATAACCAAAAACTCATAATGCCCTTCATGAGTTCAAAAAGTTATTTTGGGAATATCTTCATTCTTAATGCGAATTTGGTGATAGCCCGACCACAAATCCAACTTGGAAAAATATTGAGCCCCATGCAACTCATCAAGTAGTTCATCAATGACAGGAATAGGGAACTTATCCTTAATAGTGATTTTGTTAAGATCCCGGTAATCCACACACAAGCGCCAAGTGCCATCCTTCTTTCTTACTAGCAACACTGGTGAAGAATAGGGACTAACACTAGAATGGATAATTCCAGAAGCTCGAAGTTCCTGCATAATTTTCTCAATTTCTATTTTCTAAGCATAAGCATACTAGTATGGATGAACATTAGGAGGTAGACTTCCAAGAAAAAGTTGTATTGCATGATCATGTGAGCGTTGAGGAGGAAGTCCCTTGGGTTCCTCAAAGACATGAGCATACTTGTTTAATATACCCTGTAATTGTTGTGGGTGATTAGACTCCCCTTGCTCGGGAGTGGTGATAGCAAAAAGTTGAGCTACCACGCCATGGGAAGATTTCTTTAACAATTTTTCCATTTTATGAGAAGAAATAAACTAAACTGCTCTTGCCTTTGTGCCATGAAAAGTATATTCCTTCCTATCCTAACTAAATTTCATCCATAATTCTACAAAATCCCATAATACTAGCCCTAACATTCTCAACCATTGCGCTCCCAAAACTATATCACACCCTCCTAAGGGTAAGGTAAACATGTCGGACTTGAGATTATAATCCCCAATTTTTAATTTAACATTATGATATTTGCCTTTGCATGGTAGGGTGCCACCATTAGCAATCATGACTTCGAAGGAATTGCATGTGGTGATGTAACAATTTCCCTGTTTGGCTACACGTGGATCAATAAAATTATGTGTATTGTTGGAGTCAATCAAAATGATGACCCTTTGTCCCTTGAAGTGGCCAATCACCTTCATGGTTTGGGGAGTGGATACTCCCGCTAGAGCATGTACAAAAATTTTGGTTGGGTTTCCTCTTGATCGGTCGTCTAGTCTGTGGGTTCTGTTTCTTGAGGATCCTCCTCATCATCAGAAGATTTTGTAGTGGGAACTTCATCCATATCGAGCAAGTACAATTTTTGTTGCACACACCTGTGCCCTCTGGAGTATTTTTCATCATAATTGTAACATAACCCTTGTGCCTTTCTATTCTCCATCTCCTCATGACTCAATCTTTTTATAGGGGGATATTTAGTAGTAGGACTTGGCATTGGCTTGGCCGAAAAATATGGCTTAGATGGAGGAAATCTAGAAGTTCAATCGAGAGCCTTGAATTTATCTTCTGCCAATTTGGCCAATTGTATGGCCTGTGGTAGTGATATAGGTCGTAACAACTTAACCTCAGCCCTAATGTCATCCTTCAGTCCACTCACAAAATAACTTTGGAAAGAGTCAACACTTAGACCAGTGGTTCGATTGGCAAGTTTTTCAAATTGAGCTTGGTATTCTCGAATGGTTGAGGTTTGTTTGAGTTTGAAAAGGGCTCCTATAAAATATTCAAACTCGCTAGGACCAAAGTGAGTGAGTAGGCATTGCCCAAATTTGAACTAGAAAAGCTCAAGTTTGGCCTTTCTAAGCCATAAAAACCAATGGAGTGCATCTGATTCAAAATTAAAAGAAGCAATGGTCAACCATAGGAAATGATCAATATTATGAAGAGTGAAATATTGTTCTGCCTTACAAATCCACCCCTCAGGATCTTTTCCATCAAACTTGGGAAAGTCTAATTTTGGTAATCTCATTCCGTTGTGAGTTGGTATAATTCATTGGTGGTTGCTTGTACCAATTTCTTCTTGGTCATGTTGATCTGTGGAACCAGTAGAGGCTCAACTATCCAATTCAACCTTCATTTCTTTTTGTGCAAGGGAGATTCCACTCATAGTTTCTTGGAAATATTGGAGTTGTGATTGTATCACCTGTAGGTTTTTATTAAGTGAATCCCATAGTTTGATGCCCATAGCATCCACTTTGGATTGAATATCCCTATCTAATTCTTGTTGTCGAGTACCCCTAGCCATAATTGAAGGTTTGTATCCTTTTTGTGGAACTTACTAAAAATAGAAAGGTGGTTTTAGGAGTTACTATTTTTAGTAAGGGTCCAAAAAATGGTTTGGGTGTGGTATATCAAAATGATCAGCTCAAAAAAATAAACACAATGAGCTATTTACCACAACACTAATTTTGGGCACCCTTGACTTTTTTTATATATTGTTGTTTTGATGAGTCTACAAGTGTGGTTGATTTTTCTCTAGAGGTTTGGTTCAAAATTTCAGTTGTGTCGAACACCCTTTTCTGATGAATCTAACTACTGACAAATTCTTGACACTATTATGTCTCCTATTCGATTCTGACTCTATCATAAATATTCCCTATCTATTCTCATTTTGACTATCACATGTAACTATTATTACACTAATATCCTGACAACCCTGGAATGATTGTTACTGACAAAAATTCCTGACTGTAACTGACTCTAACCCCCTATTGCCCTTGTTTTAGACTCTAAAGTTTTATGTCTACCTGTTATACTCTTCTATGATTTTGTATTATCTATTTTGCATGCAAGAACTCTAGAATAGGGATGTCTTCTTCGTATGCTCAACTTCTGTGAAGGATATGGTAACAGGTTCAAATTTTTGGTTGCAGGTTAAGCAAAACAGAAAGACTTGGATGAACAGACTTGTTTGCAAGTTTAAATAGAACTAGGGTACGCTAGGCAAAGGTGTATGTAATACCCATAGGCCCTCTATTATATCGTAGTGATGAACAATAGTGCTCGAACCAATATTTTAGGCCACTACCCAAGGAGGATTCCATGCATACCCTTGAGCACACTATCTGCCTCTCTGAAAGTACGAAAGGGTAATCTTCCCAGATGTTGTGTTTGGTGTACTATGGATAATACAAGGCCAAAAAGCTTCCTAGGGATAAAATTTTGTTTAATCCTAGATGGTCTCCCGATATACCCAAAGATATGTGGGAGCTCAAATTCATGCGTGAGTGTTGTCTGAGGCCTGGGTATTGGAGCCTAATCGCCCCTCACTTCACTAGACGCTTTATGGGCTATCTAGCTTAGCCAATAATGACAACTCCTTCGCGATATTTTAAAATCCCCAACATAGGATTTCTAACCTACTCAACTACTGAGAAAAAAATAGACTATATATTTTTTGTTTTGTTGGTTTTTTATTTTTTTAATAAGGAAAAACTGGCAAAAAATAAAAACACAAAAATCTTATACCTAATAGTCAAAATGGTAGAAACCATCATAGTCACAATAAAACACGACCCTAGAAAGTGCTCTGATACCACTTGTTAGGAACCTACTATTAAAAATAAACACATTCACACAAATACAAAAAATAAACATATATGCTCACAACACACTCATGGAAATAAAATGCACACTATGGAAATAAATTGCAGAAAAGGAACAATCTCACAATAGCATTGAATCGCAAGCCTCTTCGAGGGGGCAACCTCCTTCAATACTTCATTCAATTATGCAAAAAGATACATACAATACTACCCCTCACAGTTTTAAGGAATTCTTCTAGCACCTAACTCCCAAGGTTGGCTTACATGCAAAATGCCACTTGGCTTAGAATCTCCTACCTACAATCAGTTACATTCTTGAAAAATGGTTACATAGAAGGGCGCCATTTGGCTAGATGCTTCTTAATCCAAAACTATAACAAAATATTAACATGGGTGTTACCCACGTTCCATAAGGACTATTACATCAAGGTGTTAGGATGGGGTCCTAACAAGTAGTAAGTGCAAAATCAAAGGATAAGTAGAGAAGAAGAAACACATTACACAAGAATTTATTTTAGGAAACCCTTTCGAGAAAAAACCTAGTAATAATATTTCCTTATTATATAAACTTGACCGTCTCCAATACAATAATATCCTTATCCATGTTTCACTTGTGATTACATTGCTTGTGCATTTTCACCCCAAACCCTCATTCAAGTGTTGTTTTATATACCAACAACACAAGAAGGGAAATTACAATACCATGGGTGCAAATCCATGGGCCGACTATATGTTAACCCAAAATTGTCCATATGGATCTAAAAAATAGTTTAAACCCCCCAAAAAAATTCCTTAAGGGCTACCACCCTCGGACCCCCTAACAGGGCCTATCACCACCATACCCTCGCTCGAGGACCGGCCCAACCCTGAACTCCAACAAGTATAGGAGCAGAGTGTCCAGTCGTTTCAGATTTAACCTCACCTTAATAACATGAAAATATTCAACACAATTCCAACAAAATATAATCAAATATTTTTTCAAATTAATTATATGATATTGAAATGATCATATAGATATTTTAATAATTTAATAATTATATATTTATTTATGAACAAGATTCAAACTTAAGGTGACTTCTGTGGAGGACGGCATAAAATACTGTGACAACCATAAAAGCTAGACAACCTGCGCTATCGATTCCACCATGTAAATTCAAAAAAAAAGATTCAAAATTAATAAAAGTTTAATGTTTCATTGTTGTGGGATAAGGTTCTATAGCATGGTTTGGAATAACCATACCCAATATTTGTCTCATTTTACTTATGACTTGAAGTACGTTAAAAACTACTTTACCTTTTACCCTTTTAAATAATTTTCTTAAAATTAAAAAATATAACAAATATATTGATTAAACTAAAAAAATTGTTTGAGAAAAAGGTGTTGTATTTGGGTCCCCTACCCTTGATAAATCTCAACTCTCTCCTTTAAAGCTCAAGATTTTACAAATAGATTCAATTCTCATATTAATTGAGTTGCTATAACTAGATACCTAAATCTTTTTTCATAAAAAGAATGAATTGTTGATTTTCATTTTTTAGATCTTCAATTTTCTTTGTAAGTATAAATATTTTAGAATTCAACATAATTCTTGACATTTTTTTTAGTAGCCTTCACAATACCAAAATTCCACCTTTGTTGTCTATGCACTACACCTTAATAGAGTAATATTTTTAAAACTTCACATTATCATAGTCTGCATTATCAGTTGTGCACTCTTAGTTTCCTTCCTTAAGCATAAGTGCATCTAAAAGATTTGTAATAAATAGTATAGCAATATCAAAACGTCGAAATATCATGATTAAATCTTATCAAGGAATATATTCATAATTACTATGGATCATTATATAATTAAGTAGAATCCATTTTTATCCCAGATAACAAAGTTAAGCCATCTCCAATCATTCCATATGACCATTAATCCATCTCCAATCATTCCATATGACCATTAATCCATCTCCAATCATTCCATATATTATGGGTAGTTGTTCCCAAATTTATAAGGACCTCACAAGGGATGGAAGCCACAACTAAGACATAAGACTCTTTGAACCTAGAGGAAAGGAAGCATAAATTGTAGATCTGGTTCCAGGTAAGAATTGAGCAGCTACTTGGATCCCAGATATCTCTAATTTTATTAATACCTTTCTTCAAAAAAGCTAGACCTTGAATAGCTCTGCATAATTATGAAGGATAAGTTTATTCCACCATGACTATTTAAATCGATGCTCAGACCATGTCTCAAGGAGTCAGACCTCCAGGCCAATAAAAGAGAAACTGATTGCCAAGCTTTCTATTTTTGGATAAGTGGAATAGATCCTTTAACCGTAAAGTAAGGTGCATTAAGGACCTTATCCTCCCATGGGTTTCTTTTCATTTACCTTTGTGAGTAGCTAGAGAGATTCTGTAATGAAATATGTGTTTCTAATTTTCATCACTAGTGATGGCTCTAGCAACCCATTTGCAGCCAAATTTTTGCTCTGGCTAAGAGGATCAATGATGCCTAGACCTCCTAAAGCCTTAGGTTGAGTACAAAGTTTCCTTCTAAAAATTGAATTTCACAAAAATAAGGATCAATATCTTTGATTGGCTAAATTATTTGCTACCTTTAATTTATTCTTTATATATGTTGATATTTCCAAGACACTACCTTGGATAATAATGAGTGAACATTATAAATATCCATTTTTTTATAGCATTATTAGTTATTTACTAGTCCTCCTCAATTGAAATATTTTTTATCCTTTTTCAATGGTAATATGGATTGAAGTTCCATATAATTATAAATAAGGAAGACAAATTACCGTTATTAGTTAAAAAGCACCACATCTTCTAGATTTTATCATAATTACATTGAAAGCACCATCAAAATTAAATTTTATAAACCCAAATTCTACTCATTTCTATGTTACTATTTATAGATGCATACATTTTGTGTTAACTCTGTTATCATAGGTGACCCTTGCATGTATATTGAAATCCTAAAAGAAAAATACTAGCACCTCTTTTTCTATACTTGAGACTACACACAACAATCACCTACATGTAAACATTATGCAAGAGGGGAAATAATATAATTCTAGACTTGGGCATGATTTTCATATTTGTTTTTAGAAATTCTATTATTTCTTTCAAGGCACTAGTCCTAATAAATAATGGTAGGGAAAATCCTTCAATGAATGAATAATGATTTAGCTTTGAAGTAGTTAATCAACATTTCAATGAGTCTTTCAATGTTGATAGAGCTACCTTGAAAAAAGTAATCTGAAATATTGTAAGCAAAGGAACAATGAGCAAGTAAATGATCTAAGTTTTTAGACCCTTTTTATACAAGTCACACCGGAAATGTCCATGATATCCTCTTCTTTACAATATCTCACCTATAAGAATTTTACATTGGAGTGCTAACCAAAGGAATGTCAAGGCCTTAGGAAGGGCCCCACGTTACCAAACATTCGTAAAAGAAAATCTAAATTATGGGTAGGAAATTCTAATTGCTCTAATTATTTACATCCCAACTTTATCGATTATCTACCATCTTCTTATATGTTTCAAATTTACTCATCCATTTATTGGTCAAATATTTGCCTAATTAACAAAAACTACATTTGTGCACCCTAGACATGGCCAACATTGAAAGGTCAAAGGAAAGAAATGTCCGCACAAATCTCCAGAGAGGGATGGCTCCCTTGTTAAATCCTACACAGGTTTAAGACTAGGGATGCAGGAAAGAAATAAAAAATAATGGAAAGAAAGGAAAATATGGCCATAGGTCGGAGTGTAGGATTTGGATCAAACTAGCAGCAGGAAATCCACCTAAGCATTGAAATAGCATGTAATAAAAGAAAAGCAACATAATTTACTTATAACCTTGCATAAAAAACCTCTAGGATTGCACTCCAGTACTCACTCCCTCACCAGCAATGTTCAAATTCAAATGCAGAATTTAAACCAAACAACAGATAATGAATATGAGCATAAGATAGAAATGCATACAGATAGAAGGAAATCACACACAAGATCACTTGTAAATTTAGAAGCCCTGTATCTTCTATTGATGTAGAAAACTTGAATAGTTTTCTCATATAATTTCTAACCTCTCTTTTACAATGAGAATTGAGTAGTATTTATAGAGGATCTCGCCTCTTTCATTAAATGCACATGGAGACAGAATGACCACAAATCAGGAACATCAATGAGACAATTCCTTCTTGAAGTCACTAAAATCCTTCTTTTGAGGCGACGATCTAGCTTTTAAGGAAATTTTTATGGGAAATCTGCATTTCTAGGTTTTAGTGTATGGAAAACTGCCATGCTTGGTTATTGACTTAGTACGTTCACCATCCTCAAAAATATGCTTCCTTCTTGGAAATCATGAAAATTGTCTTGCATTTTTAATATTGTTGCCTTCCTTGCTCGAGATCCACAATCTGAGTTACTCTTTACCATAAGCATTTAATATTCCTCATTTGCCTGCCTTTGGGCGCTCATAGTCTCCTAAAAACTATGACATCATCGACAGCACATTTCACCTAAACTTGACAATAAGTGAATACACATTTACCCTTTTTATTGCATTCATTGGTGGGGGGAATACCTTAATCAATTTAATGGATCACATATCTTCCTTGATCACAATAGTAATCATCCTTATTTTCCAAGGAAAAAACGTTTCTAATAGCAACCCTGTTCTCCTCTAAATTTGCGTTCACCCCCAAAATAGGCGAAGGGAGTCGTCACCTTCCTCTTGGGGCAAACACAACTTTGACTTTTCAACGTCACTTTGACCTTTATAGCTTTTTCCCGACTTCAACTTCCATAGAATTTTCACTCGACTTTAACTCTTTATGGTACGTTTACCCCCATGAGGGGTGAATGGAACTTTTGTCCCTCAATCGAGTCGAACGCGACATCAATGGCATTCATCCCAAAGAGAGGCGAACACACCCTTTTCAAGCCAAAATTTTCCTAAGTCTGTTACAACCCAAAACTTTCACCGAACCTATTTTCGTCGCGATGGGTGGGCGCATTTCTTAGTTTTTCAAGGATGTTCGCCCTAAAGTGGGGCAAATTAAGCTTTCACCCCAACTTTGGGGCAAACGCAATTCTCCCAAAACTCAACTTCGGGCATCGTTGTTACTTAGGCAATTTTTGAAACATCATCATTTTTTCATTTCCTTTTCTCTTCTTTCGCTCCAACAAGGGGCACGTGAGGCTTTCGCCCCTCAATTGGGGTGAATGCACTTTCATTTTCGGTGAAGCTCCCTTTTTATGCACTCAACATTTTATGCTTCATTTTAAAAAAATCGTGGGAAATTCGAAGCAAAGTCTCCAATCTATCTCCCATTCATTTTCCTTAAAACACCCATGATTTTCAAGTCGCAAGGATGCAGAAAAATAAATAAGAGAAATAAAATCTAACTGCAACATATTATATTGGTCAAAATATGTAACATAATATTATTATACTTGCCGATATTTTTTGATTTTACATCAATATAATTTCATCAAAATATCAATGTGGCATATTGCAAAACTTCCAACATTTCTGGCGGCTCACAAAGTATCCAGCTCACATGGATGCAAGCAATCCAAGGATTTTATCCATTGGGTTTCTACAGAGTCCTTTTTGATGGTTGCTTTAGCTGGTGCTTTCGATGTGGATACCTTTCTTTGTGCATTCTCCTCTGCTTTCTCAGTAGCTTTAGATTTTATGGTTACTCGGAGTACCTTTGCCCGCTCTGCTTCCTCTGTTACCTTCTCTATTGTGGCGTGCTCTACTGCTTCTCATTCCTCCTTTTCCTTGAGGCTCTCATAGGTTACCTCATAAACTATAACTTCTTCCTCCCAAGCATGAGTGGTAAACAAATAGGGAACACTCAGTGATTCATAAACAAAACAAATATTTTGGACGTCTTCCAAGTTGAGGTGTTTCGCTCGCTGGGCTAGCTCAAACAACGAAAGCTCCATGCGGGTGAACTTTTGCATTAGAGGTAGTACCTACACTTCTATTATGGGCTCCTCCCATGCATCAATCTCTAAGGTATCCTCCACAAAATTCTTCCTAGCTGTTGTTAATTGATCTTTCGGCAAAGGTTTACCCCATTCATTTATGAAATCAGGGAAGCCCATATTGACAAGAGCATCGAAATGAGTCATGAAAATAGTATGCTCTCACTCGATGGTATTAATAATCTTTTGGCCTTCCCTCACCAGGTCCATTCTCTAAAAATAACTACGTAAGGTGACCTTCGCGGTTGACCAAGTATGATCCATTTCGCTCACGGGATGAATGTGTATGCTAGAATTGGCCAAGGCCTGAATTTTTATAGCCATCTCCATGTACGACTCCAACATCTCCTCAGTAGTATCTATCAACTGCTACCCCATTTGAATTTGTATTCTAGCCACCTATAAATAATGCAACACTTGAACTGCTTGTGCTTCCATATTTTTATAGATTTGGGCTGAACGAAAGCATGCATCCTTGATACTTTTCAGAGAAAAACCTATAGCCTGTGCAGCCTTCTTCACAAATTGATTATGTATGGCCTCTAGCTACATTCATAGTGCGTGCATTTCTATCCTTATTGCGTCCCTTTCCTTCAAGTGCACTCCGACTTGTCAGCGCAAGTGTTCATTCTTTGTGGTTGTCCTCTCCTCTTGGGCTCTACTTTTTGCCAAGGTACTTTCGAGTTCAATAATTTTATTTTCTTGATCAAAATATTTATGCTTATAATACTTGCCATGCAAGTATACCGAACTCATATCAACTTGTATGTTGCCCATCTTCTTCATAGGATCAATCCTGGTGAGGTCCTCTGTTATGGTCTCACAAACATAATCACTCAACAACATTTCTCCTTGTGGCTTCTAAACCAAGGGAGTGATTTTAGTTGTGTGAGCTTCCATGGCGACTGGATCAAAGGCAACCTTCTTGAGCCGTTGATCTGGAGCCAGAGCTTCTTTCAACGTTTTGGTGCCACCTGAACATCGGATAGTACTTGCAGCTTCAAAAATGTTGTGAATGGTATCAAAACTTCTAAGTGGACAGGCTCAAAGGAAGCGGATGAGATGGATAGAAGAGGAGGTACTGATATGGTAGAATGGATGGAGGAACCGATTTTAGCTACTGTTATGCTCACTCTGGGAGGAGCCTGTGTACTGACAGCCTCAGCGAAAGTGGTGGCAAAAATGGAAGGGAAAGGGCATGAAAATAGATTTGGCCCTAATGCATATGAACTGAAAGAAAGGAAGGCCGACAAAAGGGGAAGAGAAGAAGAATTAATAGTGACTTCAGGAAGGGAATAAGAGAGAAGCAAAATGGATATGGAGGGCATATCGAAATGTGGAGAGACTGACACATAAACTGATGGAAGTGAGCTGATAGTCACTACATGCTCCAAAGAAGAAGAATAAGGAAAATGGGACGTACCTTTGGGCGTGGGTGCAACGTGCTTTGGTGATGGAAGCGACTGTGAAATAATTTCCTCTTGGTGTTTTTTTCTTCTTCCTCTACGTTCACGTTCTCCTTAACGTCCACGACCTCCACCTGAGAACTCTTTGACTGTCGGTCCTCCTCTTATTCATGAATTATCAGGAACATTTGTGCCACCATCATTGGAGCTTCTATCACTAGCGGAGAAGAAATAACAATCATTGAAACAACAAGAACTATGGAAACTATAGCCACCAAAATTTCAGCAGTAGAGGAAGAAGTGGCACCAGTCCTTGGTCTCTTCACAGCTTTAGAAAGTGGGGGCACATCTTGGGCAATCTACTTATTTGGCAAAGGAGCCTCCTCGATTTTCTACTTCGTCCACTGCGATCTTCATCTAAACATATATTGATTTTCCTCCTCCAGAATATCTTCTTTAACTATCGATCGTTCTCCTTTTGTCCCACTTTCATCTCTATCAGAATGTTGGAATCTTCAAGTCAAGATCTTACCGAAAGTGATGGGTTGATAGGAATCAACAAACTCATCGTAGGTGTCCAAAAATATCTTATCAATCTTCAACTTGTAAGGAGATGTGGACCCGCATTATCCACCAGTTTATAATTTTCTCCTCTGACCATAGGGGTTGACTCTCTTTTACCTGACTAAACAACCTGGGTGAAGGAATCTAATTTTTGTACTTCATCGGATTATATTCAGCCTCTTGTTCGTAGCAGTCATGCCAAGGTGGGAGCATCGTCATGTCTTCAATGTGCCACTCCATGTCAGGTCCATCAAAATTATTTTGGGTTTTTCAATGTCGGGATGAGGACAACAATGAAATGTCGTGGTCTTTGTTATCTCTATAAATTTATCCAACAGTTCATACCTCCAATGTTGCAGCAGTTCTATCTGATGGGACTGAACAAAAGGCATTACTTTATTTACAAGTTATCTTACAATATATAAGCATCAAGCTTAGGAGGGAGATATGACAAGTGTCATAAGCTCCACTCCAAGTGTCTTTCAGAAGACACCACTCCAACTCAAACTGAAGACAGGGACAAGTGGCGAGAAGACAAATGTCAACTTTGTCAATTATAGGCATAGTGCACATTATAACAATAATAATATTCTAACATTCCCCCTTAATGTGCACTATCCTAAAAAGATAAGTCAACATTAGATAACATTCCCCCTTAATGTTGACTTCTTTTACATAGATATAGCAAATTGCTAAGCTGAGAAAACTTGTCTTTCCCAAGTGACTTGGTGAAGATGTCTGCTACTTGATATTGAGTTGGTACATACTTCATGTGTATAATGTCTTCTTGGACCATTTCTCTAATGAAGTGATGATGGATCTCAATGTGCTTTGTTCTAGCATGGAAAACTGGATTCTTGGTCATCTTGATGGTACTTTGATTGTCACAATATATATATGTTGGACCATGTATGAATAGCCCAATATCCTGAATTAATTGCCTCAACCATATTGCCTCCTTAGTTGCCTCAACTGCTGCTCTATATTCTGCTTCTTTGTGCTCCATGAAATAGAGCCTTGGCCTAATTGAAAGCAATAACCTGATGTAGATCTTCTGGTTTCAGGACAAGTGGCCCAATCTGAATCTGTGTATCCAATCAAAGAAAAATTATCACTTGATTTATACATAAGGCCATGATGAGGTGTGGCCTTTAGGAATCTCACAATCCTCTTAGCTGCTATCCAATGGCTCTTCTTAGGATCCTGCATGAATCTGGAAATAAGGCCAACCGAATAGCAAATATCTGGTCTAGTTGAAGTTAAGTAGATCAAACTTCCAACTAGTTGCCTGTAAAGTGTACCATCAACCCTTTCTTCTTCATCATTATTTAGCAATTTCAATCTAGTTTCCATGGGAGTTAGAGAGGGCTTACACTCCTCCATGCGAAACCTCTCCAAAATAGATTGAATGTACTTAGCCTGTGAGATAAAAATCTTACCAGGCTGTTGCCATACCTCTATTCCTAAGCAATAGTGGAGGAGGCCTAAATCTGTCATCTCAAAGTTCTTGCATAAGTCCTCTTTGAGCAACCTTATTCCTTCTATGTCATCACCTGTAATGAGGAGATCATCCACATACAATGTAATCAAAATGATGCGGTTCCTCCAATGTTTCACATAGAGAGTAGATTCTGCTATAGATCTAGTGAAACCAAGGTTGAGAAAATAGGAGTCAATCTTTGCATACCAAGCTCGGGGTGCTTGCTTCAACCCATATAGAGCTTTCTTTAATCTGAGGACTTTGTTGTTTTGGCCTTCAACTATGTACCCTGGTGGTTGTTTCACATACACTTCCTCCTTCAAATGACCATTTAGAAATGCACTTTTGACATCCATTTGATATATTGGCCAATGTTTTTGAGCTGCCATAGCAATAACTGTCCTGATTGTAGTCATCTTAGCCACGGGAGCAAAGGTCTCCTCATAATCAATTCCCTCTTGTTGCTTATAGCCTTGAGCTACTAGGCGAGCCTTGTAGCGATCTAGTGAGCCATCTGCTTTATATTTTGCTTTGTATACCCATTTTGTGCCTATGGTATATTTTCCTTTGGGTAAATCAACTAACTCCCAAGTGTGATTCCTTTCAATGGAATCCAATTCTTGATCCATGGCATGAACCCATTTAGGATCACCAAGTGCTTCTTTGACATTAGAAGGTTCAGGTTGGCTAAGGACTTTGGCCATTAGGGCATAATTCACTTGGTGTCTTAGGGCTGAAGGCCTTTTACCTGTATAGGTGGGCAAATGATTTTGGGCTTCATCTATTGTGGCTTGAACCCACTTGGGTAAAGGATTGGATGTTGTTACTTGATCATTATGAGGAGGAGATGGAGGACATGGATTATTTGTAGGAAGTTCTTCTTGTGGATGAATTTCTTGATTTATGAGTGAAGGAGAAGGACTAGATGATATTGTATGCATGAATGGAGCAACTATTTCATTAGTTATTTCTAAAGTGGGGGCTTTAGGAGGATTAGATGGGGGATACTCATGAAAGGTAACATCCCTAGATAAAATGATTTTCTTGGAAATAGGCTCATATAATTTATATGCATTGGCACTATCACTATAGCCAACAAAGATGCATTTTTGGCTCTTATCATCAAACTTCTTCCTTTTCTTATGAGGAATATGAGCATAGGCATCACATCCAAATATTCTCAAATGGCCCACATAGGGCGTTCTTCCACTCCATGCTTCTTCAGGTGTTCTTTCATGTAAGGCCTTTGTGTATGACTTATTAGTCAAGTATGCGGCAGTAAGAACAGCTTCTCCCCAAAATGAGTTAGGTAATATAGGAGCATGTAACATTGATTTTGCCCTATTTGTGATTGTTTGATTCATCCTCTCAGCAACTCCATTTTGTTGCGGGGTATAAGGGGTTGTGAATTGCCTCCTTATCCCATGATACTTACAAAAATTAAAGAATTCATTGGAGACATATTCTCCACCATTATCTGATCTTAAGGTGGAGATTTGATAGCCACTTTCTCTTTCAACAAGTGCGATGAATTCTTTGAACTTATCAAGGGCTTGCCACTTATATTGAATTAGGTAGATCCATACCTTTCTGCTGTAATCATCAATGAAAGTGATGTAGTATTTTGCCCTAGTATAAGATTGAACAGACATTGGCCCACAAATGTCTGAATGAATCAATTGCAAAGGTCTATTAGCTCTCCATGCCTTTCCTATTTCAAATGGTTGCCTATGGTGTTTGGCTATTACACATGGCTCACAAAAACATTTTGACTCCTTAAGATGTGGAAGTCCTTTAACTAATCCTTTTGTAGCCATCATTTGAAGATTATTAAAATTTAAATGTCCCAATCTTTCATGCCACATGTACTCCAAAGAGAAAGTAGTTGTTGTATGCAAAGATGTTTGTGTTACTGATTTTGTAAGGAGGTAGTAAACACCATCCTTTTTCACTCCCATGGCCTTGACATTGCCATTGGGTTCCTTAATGTAGCATTTTTCTTTTTCAAAATAGACATTATAGCCCTTATTAGTAAGTTGTCCAATAGAAAGAAGACTCCTTTTAAGACCAGGCACATACAAAACATCTATTGCAGGAACATTATTACCATCATGCAAAGTAAGTGGTGCCTCCCCAACACCTTCAATGGGTAGAGCACTTTCATCACCAAAAGTAATGAATTGATTTGATGTGGGCTGAACCTTGGTCAACCAATCTTGCCTTCCTGTCATGTGCTTTGCTGCTCCAGAATCAATATACCAACATTCTTTATCTTCAACATTAACTTGGTTGGTTGCATACAATGTGTTCATATTATTATTTTGTGGTTCTCCCTGTTCTCTTTGCCTTTGATAGCAATTAGCAATATTATGATTCCATTTTCCACAATATTCACACCCTTGTTGATTGTTGTTTTGACCCCCTTGAGGTCTTGTTTGCCATCTTTGTTTTTACTGGTACTGCTGCTGTTGTGGCTGCTACTGGTACTGTTGTTGATGGTACTATTGATTTGGCTACTGCTGGTATTGTGTGTATCTCTGGTGTTGTCTACCCCTTTGATTCTGATTATGCTGATTTTGACCCTTGTTTTGTTTAGGCTGTAAAGTTGCCTTGGTGGCAAAATCTGCTGATGTGGCTTCAATTTCTTCATCTTTGATTAGGGCTTGCTCATGCTTCTTAAGTAGGATCTCAATATCCTCAAGTGTTGAATTCATTGTTTTACCACTCAAGTCTAACATGGTAGCATAGGAGTGAAACTTTGAAGGAAGACCATGCAACATTATTGGAATTAATTCATTATCATCTAGGGTTTTACCAGCGGCTAAGAAATCATTTTTAATAGACTTCACTTCCATAAGATAATCGGTAAGTGAGCCTTTCATACATAGATTGTGCAATTTTTGTTTGAGATACAAAATATTATCTTGACTTGGCCTATCAAACAATCTATTGAGAGCATCCCATGCTTGTTTAGGTGTTTTTGCAGCCCTTACAGTTTCTCTGCATTGAATTCTTGTAGCTAGCTTGATTAAACTTAAAGCTATGTTGGAATTCTTCTCAAATTGTGCTTTTTCTTTAGGGTCTGTAGGTGCAGTGAGTGGGTCTTCATTAGCCTGCCTATCTCTCACAAAGTCCCACATGTCATTCATCATTAATATTGACTCCATCTCATACTTCCAATTTGCAAAAGTCTGTGCTCCTTCAAGTTTCTTTGTAAGTCCACTTAATAGATTTGTAGTAGCCATGATTTAGAAAAGGATCAAAAGAAAAGGGAGCTCAACAAAGGATGAAGTAAGAACGACAAATGCCAAATTAGAGCCCTCAAAAAAATCTAGGGTACATCGTTGAAGATCCAGAGGAGGGTTCGCCTAGTTTTTCCACTCTGAATCTTCAAGAGATTCCAATAGTGGGAGGGTTAAGTTGAACATAAGTGCCTTTTTCTATCCAAAGAGAGTAAGAATTAGAATTTTTCTAGACCTTTATACCAAACTTCTCAATATACCCACCCTTACGTGAGGGAGACTATAAGTATTTGAGCAGTTGATACGTGGAACATAGGCGATTCTGAAAGGGAATAACTCTGCAGGACCTTTATACCAAACTACTCAATATACCCGCCCTTACGTGAGGGAGACTATAAGTATTTTGAGCAGTTGATACGTGGAACATAGGCGGTTATAAAAGTGTGATGCTTGCTTTTTGTAGAATTATTACAATAAATGTGCCAATGTATTATTGCTGAAAATGCCTGTATGTGTTTGCTTGCTTGTATATGGCTTAGTGTCAAGTGTGTATGAACTACACTTGATTACAATTATAAAACCCAAAGTGATGCAAGGGTAATAGCAAGCATAAAATGTAGACAAAGCCCAAAATAGAAGATGCAAGCAACAAACACCTAGTGGCCAAGAGAGTGCCACAAAATGAATCCACCGACAAGGGACAAGGGGTCCTAAATCACCCCTTAAGTTGATGATTTGTATTGAAAACTTGGCTAAAACAAATTAGCCCCAAATGTGCCTCCAAAAAATGAGACAATATCAATGCCTCCTTTTACAAGATTGCCTCCAAATTCAATAAATGACTTGGCATAATGTCCTCCCTAAAGACTTAGAAATTGATCCCTCATAATTTTACCAAATTATCAACCAAGAGTGTCGGATGCAACCGAAAATGCACTCTATTTACAATATCAACTTCAAGTCAAAATTCAGTTGAGTAAATGATCTCAAAACTGAAAAAAAATTGCACCAATGGATCCCCCTCAAAATTCTCTTTCCAACGACTATATATAAGCCTATAGTCGGATACAATTTGATGCTTTCAACAAAGCAAAAAACAATGACCCTCAAAAATGTGTGCAGCTCCGGGACATTCCCAAGTGGTCACCCATCCGAGTGCTACTCTAGTATTCAATGCTTAACTTGGGAGTTTTTATAAAACTTTGCTGTCAGAATTACAGTCTTCAAAGATGGAATTAATTAATTAATGAATAAACATTTAAATCAATGTATTCCTTTACATCCATATTATACAGCATTCAAATTATAATCATTAATAATTATTCTAAGCAATGAAAGTAGTGCGCTGGAGATGTTAACTGTTCGGTTTGAGTTTACTCCGCATTGATTTTTGCCAAGTGTGCAGATCAACTCAAGTAGACAGCTCATTCAGAACGCATCTACTAGTCGTTGCCCAACAAACTCCATTCGCCTGACCAAACGGTGCTCAACGCGATCACTGCAGAAGATGGCGAGCTCGGGCCACAGAAGCGCATCGCATTCGGAGCCTCTGACGTCGGGCGGAGCTCGGATGTCTGGACCGCTGAATTCCAGTGGCCTTTCGCGGCAGGGAGGGCCGCCACCGAGAAACGTGCAGGGGTCCAAGTTCGGCCCCATTTTCGGCAACCTCAATCACCAGGTTTCGCAGTCCGGGCCGAAGAGCCAGAGCGGCGACGTTGTTGGCAACAGTGACGGAGAATAGGAGGAGAAACTGGCGTGGCCAACGAGGGTTAAATCCGTTCTCGTCTCGTATACAGATCACGGCAGACTGATCAGAAGAAAGGAACAGCACCGTCGTCTCCCAGTGATCCCATCGAGAATTAAAAAGTAAATAAAATTTTCATAAGTTTCACAGTCGAAAATGTTGGAGCAATTGCTAATCTTTACCAGAGGTGGATTAATTCTGTGGACATGCTGAGAGCTTGGAAATGCCTTGAAAGGGTCTCCAATTGATGCTCTAATTCGGTCCTGTCTTCTGGAGGAGCGGTCTGCTGATGCGGCTTATCAGTATGATGCTAGTGGAGCATCTTACACGCTAAAATGGACATTTCACAATGAGTTAGGTCTTGTCTTTGTGGCTATTTATCAGCGAATGCTGCATCTTCTGTATGTGGATGAGCTGCTCTTTGTAGTAAAGCGTGAGTTTGTGGCAATTTACAATCCAAAACGAATGATCTACACAAATTTTGATGATACATTTAGGCAGTTGCTAAAAGAGTCTGAGGCTTGAGCTGAAGAGATGAAGAAAATGAAGCAACTAAACAAGCCAGCTGAGCTTCCAATGAAGAGGCAAGGGCAAAATGCAAATCAGAAAGTTGGATCTCAGGGTAAGGAAGGAAAATACTCTAGCAAATCAGAGAGCAAAACTGGCATAGATGATGAAGATGGTAAGAAGTTCAACACATAAAACAGAACTGGGAGAAAACAATTGGCTTCACTGATGTTCCTCCATAAAAAATCATGGCATACCAAATGAAATCTATCTTCGCCTTAATCTATCTTGAGGCTTGTCCTCGGATGGCGAGGATTGTCCTCTAAAACAGAAAATAAATAGAGAGCTTCTGGTTTCTGATCCACTCAACGAGTGGAGAGCATACTCCCTGACTCCATATTCCACAGGCGGATCTCACCACTCTGATACCAGATGATGGGACTGAACAAAAGGCATTACTTTATTTACAAGTTATCTTACAATATATAAGCATCAAGCTTAGGAGGGAGATATGACAAGTGTCATAAGCTCCACTCCAAGTGTCTTTCAGAAGACACCACTCCAACTCAAACTGAAGACAGGGACAAGTGGCAGAGGACAAATGTCAACCTGTCAATTATAGGCATAGTGCACATTATAATAATAATATTCTAACACTATCAGCCCCAGGTCCTGCAATGTTACTATGAGAAGTTGATTCTGCCCTACCTGGATCACTTTTATGTTGTCAAACTTAAATGGCATATTGCAAGTCATCTTCTTACCATGCCCTACTTCATATACATCATTCACATAGTCTGATTGGTGCACCACCTCCATAGCAAAAACATGTTCGATGGCAAAGTAGGATGGCAAGAATGGCTTACCTATGAAGCCAACAATTCTTACGACCATGCCCTAAGTAAGCAGAAATATGTCACCTTTTTCTCTTGTAACTACTACTTCTCTCAACTCCCGTGGCACCCTTTCACATGTACCACAAAGTAATTCTATTGCAGGCCCCAAAAATAAACTATTAAAACTGTAAAATGACTCCCTATTTGATAAAGCAGAAGTCCACATGTATATTGGCAGAATTTCATCTCTCTTATCCATTTGTCTCACTGCAATGAACGAGAAGTGTTGGTGTAGGTGGAAGAAGAAATACCATACCAAAAAATAAGTGTGCCTAAATGATGTCTCTTCCCTAGTTTGCAACCTCTCCAACTGAAAATACAACTTTCTAGATATAAAATCAGCCCAATCGAAGAAAATCGGGTTGGTGCCCTGTTTCATGGCGGATGGAGAGTAAAATTCTACCTAGAAAATACATTGTACTAGGGTCCTACCACTTATGAATGGTAGAATTTGTCGGCAAACCAGCAACCCATGCCAACATCGAATAGACGTCTAGGCTCTTAAATTCAGAGAGCAGCTTTGGCAAGTTTGGAAGCTGCCCCATTTGTGGCTCCTTAATCAATTGCGTCTCCATGAACCGATGCATCGTTACCATGGACACATATTTGTACTCCTACTCATTGGTATGTAACTTTTTATTAATCACATAAGGAGGCTTTAAACCACGAGCGAATGTCTCCTGCACTTCCTCTAGGGTAATAGTAAATAGTATTTATTTATTTTCCCTCTGCACCGTCCTTGTAACTAGATCATAAAATTGAGCGAATAGCTACACCAGTTTTGGGCATGGGTGTACGGGCGTACACAAATACCAAGATAGTTGCACATGAAATGTCACTTTCAATAAGATTCCTACCGTCAACCTCTAATTTACTGCGAACTCCATGTCTTGCTGCAGTTTCTCCATGCCTTTGTGGGTAATTGCACAATCGCCAATTTTTGCCATTATGTCAGCATAGGGGTCCAAATCAACATTCTCGTTCCTTCGAATCTTCTTGGATTTTGAACCTCCTTCTCTCTTCTTAGACTTCTTAGGCTCTAATGCCTTTGTCGCCTCTTTACTTCGCTTTCCCATTATTTCTTTCTGATGAACACTTTGAATTTTTCTATAATCTCTGCAACAAGAGGCTTCCGAAACTACGTAGCAGTAATATTTTTAAAAATTAAATTGGGTAGCTTTTACCTGGTCCTTTATATAGAGCACCCTTCCAACCACCTCAATAAATGCCAAATTTTCCTTGGGTGATTTTGGAAGAACCTGCGCTTCGATTTGCCCGCCTAGCACTATTCCTAAAATCTAATGGTGAATGAATGATATACGCTACAAAAACGCTTTAGGAAAGTGTGTCCTTCTTGCTGCATTGCATCTTTGAAAAGTGTGTCATATTTCTTGGGAAAAATAAATCTGCCACCTAGGGACCAATAAACACTTTTGCTTTCCACCGTGATATTTTGGAACATCAAATAGCCTTCTAACAGAAGCCCCCTGTGCACATTTCAAATTAAATGCATTGAAATTGTGCCATAGCTCGCATGCTTGAAAACGTGCCTTATATTTGCCACACATCAGAGAGTGAAATCGCTCTAATGGAGTGCTTATGAAACTGAGGTACTCAAAAAATAATGAGGGCGAAAGCAATTTCTGAGGTGTGCCGGTCTCCTTCCTCTTTCACTCTGAAAGTGCCTTCAATACAATTTCGTGGTGAATGTGTGCCTTTTTAAAATGACTTTGGTCTTCCCCTTTTCGCCCAATTTAGAAAAAAACATGATTTTCTTAAAAAAAAACAATTGTTTTGGGCTTTTTCCTTTTTTAGCTTTTCCCTTTTTTATTATTTTAAAAAAAATTGCCCATATGCCTAAAATAATTTGTGTCTTTTGTGTGTGTGTTTTTTGCTTTTTATTTTTGCACCTTGCATTAAAATCATGACACGTTCATCCGAAATGGGCAGCGCGCACTTTCCTTCTTATGAAACACCTCTCATTTAAAATACAAGCGCTTTTAGCGCAAGTCAAAAGTATCATCTGTGTTTTCGCCCCAAAAAGGGGTGAATGGGGATTTCACCACTTATTGGGGGTGAAGCTTCTTTTAAGGCCTTTTAACTGCGTGTTTTAATTGCAAATGTTCATTTCGTCGAATGGGATTTCATCCGCCCAAACTTTGCATCATCTTGGTGCTTCGTTCATTCACCCTCAAAGGGGGGTGAATGGGGTTTTCGCCCCCTCTCTTGGGTGAAAGCACCTTTATAGGTGCTTGCCATCTTTGATTAAAAAATATTTCTTGTCACAAACACTTTCCCACTTAGAAATTTTGTACGGCCATTTTTTGCAATCTGTTCCACTCTTTTTAACACATTAAGGACAAAATTGTTTTTCTTTATTCTTTTTTTCTTTTTTTTTATATCTCTCTTTATAAAACAAATAAAATGTTGAAAGAGAAATTTGTACATATTTACAAAATTATACCTTCTTTGAATCAAATCATTGGAAATAAGCCTTCAAATGAAGACCATTAACAGGAATTGGGAGATCCCAACCAGCCATATCCCGAAGATGATACGCATTCACCGAATTTACTGTAGAGATTTGAAATGGGCCTTCCTAGATGGAATCAAACTTGTGGTGCTCCCTTGGCTTGGCTTTGTTCTCGTTCCATTTGAAGACTAAATCTCCCACTTGGAACCTGTGGTCTATTGTCTTTTTTTGAACTACTTTTGCATTGCTTGAGTGTTCTCAGTGAATGCTTGATATATCTTTTGTTTTTCTTCCTCCAACTGCAATAGTTGCACCAACCTTGCACTCATCGAATCATACTCCTCATCTTCATCTTTAAATAACTACAATGTTTGGAGCACTAAAAAGATCAATGTGGGTGGTCAGGATTGCTTCTTTTCCATACACCAAAGAATACAGAGAGGCTTTAATAGATTTTTTCATGAATATGCAGTCTGTCCAAAGAGTCTGATTCAACAATAGGTGCCAACTCCTTTTATTGCTACCTAGTGTCCTTTTCAAGATTCGTAGCAAATTCTTGTTTGTAGATTCGGCCAACCCATTTCTCTGTGGATAATATTTGGATGATATTTTAAGGTAGATCCTGAATTTGCTGGCGAATTCGATGATCTTGGCCCTAAAAAATGGAGTTCCATTATCTGTTACAATAGATTCTGGAACACCAAAATGAGTGATCAATCCCTCCAAGAAGGAGATGACAGTAGCTTGATCCACATTTTTGGTAGGAATAGCCTCTACCCACCTAGTGAAATAATCAGTCACCGTTAAAATATATTTATGTTCTACATAGGAATGTGGATCAATGACTCCAATGAAGTCAAGGCCCCATTGTTGAAAGGGTGTTTCCACTTTAATTGGGCATAAGGGCAGTGCTCCTTTCTTATTTTTGCCAACATATCGCTGACAGCTATCGCAGTGTTGACTTAATTTATGAGCATCAATGAACAAAGTAGGCCAAAAGTAACCAGCTCGAATGATCTTCAAGGCCATGAGCCTTCCTGCATAATGGCCACCAGATAGACTCGAATGAAATTCCTCCAATATATTTTCCTTTTTTGATTCCTTCATACATCTGAGGAGAACTCCATCAATATTCTTGTGAAACAACCCATTTGGCAGTAGAACATATTTGAGTTCTTGTATCCTAAACCTCCAACACTGTGAAGCATAAAGGTGTGGTGGACATTTCCCTATGGTAAAGAAGTCAACAAGATCCTCTGTCCAATCATGACCTGTCATAGCAAAATTTGCACAAACGCTTTCATCAATATCCTCTTCCTTTACCATTGCCAATGATTCGGATGTTGCGCTTTTGGCTAATTCCTAGCAAAGAGCTCACCCATGAACTAGCTTTGTTGGTCGGATCTCCATGTCATACTCTTGAATTTTTGAGACCCAACCTGCTCTTTTGTCGCCTAGTTCTCCCTGGAGAATGAAGTTTCGAACATCGGGGTGTATAACATAAATGACCGTTTTACTCTGTGAGACGAAGTGTCAAAATTTCTTCAAAGATTTCATCACCGCATACACCTATTTTTCAATAAAATTATACTTCTCCTGATGTGGCGCAATAACTTGGCTCAGAAAGGTAATAAACTTTTCATCTCCATCTTCTTGCTTCTACATCAAAACTGCAGCATAACTCTCTTGCTCACCCACTGCATAGAGAATGAAGTCTTTTGAATAGTCAGGATTAATCAATACTGGAGCTTGGGTGATTCTCTTCTTGATATCCCGAAAATCTTGTCTTCTCGCCTTGGTCCATTTAAAATCTGCATTCTTTTTCAGGAGCTCGATCATGGGTTTCACTACCTAAGCAAAATCAGCAATAAACTTTCGATTGAAATTTATCTGACCGAAGAAATATTGCAAGTATTTCTTGTTTACTAAGAGTGGTAGTTTCAAAAGAACTTCGACCCTCGTAGGATCAATCGCCAGTCCTTCTTATGAGATCACATGGCCCAAAAATTTCCCTTCTTTGATGGTGAATATAGACTTCTTCAGGTTAATGGAAATCCCAAACTCTTGGAATTTTTCAAACACCTGCCTCAAATGAGAAATATGCTCTTCTCTACGATGTGAAAACATGATCATGTCATCAAGATAGATTACAATAATTCTATTTAATATCTCATCGAAAGCGACGTCCATGGCCCTTTGAAAGGTAGTGCCAACATTTGAGAGACCGAATGACATCCTTTGATAGGCGAACGTGCCCCACTTGGTAGTGAACATCATTTTGTGCTGGTCTTCATCCTTCACCCAGATCTAGTTATAACCGGAGAAACCATCCAACAATGAAAATCTTTGCGCTTCGGAAACCACATGAAGGATTTGATCAATATGCGGTAGAGGGTAATGATATTTTAGTGATGTCTGGTTCAAGTTCTGAAAATCAATGCACAATAGGATATCTCCATTCTTCTTTCGAACTAGCACCAGGTTCGCCATCCATGTTGAGTGGTTAATCGGATATATTATCTTTGCTTCCAACATCTTTAATAGTTTTGCCTTCATGAGCACCTCGATCTTGGGATTGATAGGTCGTTATTTCTATCAAAAAGGTTTTACTCCCTCCTGCAGCTCAATGGTATGTTGGATCACATTCTTGTCATATCCCTTCAAATCTTGATAGCTCCATGCAACAATGTCAGGGAATTCATAACACAAGTTCTTGATATCTTCTAATTCTTCTTATGTGCAATCAGTTCTAATCTTGATGATCTTCTCTGGATCTAACTGCAACTCCTTATATTCCTTGGAATCTACCTTAATCTTATGCTTCTCAACCCTATCATTTTGGTCAAATAAGATTTCCAGAAAAATCAATCCCCTAGGAATGTGATTATTCTTTAGTTGAATCATCCCCTCCATCTCCTCTTCGACAAGTACTCTATCATTTACGCTTGCAACTTCCTTAATTAGAAAATTGACTATTTTCTCATCATTGTCGAACACTTGCCAATAGAGGTTCTTATTAGGGACTGAGGGTCTATAGATTACCCTAATAGTCTTGGGTTTTCTGACTACTTGTTCCACGAGAGAGTAATTTGCACCAAGAGAGGCTAAAATATCAGCATGTTTGTTTTGCTCCCGCGAGATCGCCTGAATGTTCAAGGCTATGAAGGATTCAAATAAATCCCATACTTTGTTGCGATAAGCCTTCAAGTAGTGCTACTTTGACACACATTTATTTGTGGTCTGGTTGACAATGAGATCAGACTCACCAAAATTTTAGAGTTGTTTAATGCCCAACTTTTTAGCCTTTTTCAAGCCAAGACACAATGCTTCATATTCGGTTGCATTATTCGTGCAACTCCAAGTTAATCTATAAGAATATGTCTTTTGTAACCCTATAGGAGAAACTAGAACAATACCAGCCCCTGCACCATTCTTGCACCTTGCACCATCAAAGTACAACTTCCATAATTGATCTACAATAGGGTCTAGGGAATCAGGGACCTTTTCTTCAATCTGCTCAGGTTTGGTTATAGTATAACAACCAATATCAATTTCAACCATCGCATTGAAATCCATGAGTGAGAATTCATCTTCAAGGCAGAGTTCACCAAGTGCTTCTTCCATCAAATCAACTTCTTCTAATTCTTTAGTCATCATGTTGACTGCTTTAGTGGGCCTTTCTTCTTCCTCTTCCAATTTCTCTATATGAAAAGTGGATGGCTTTTCATTATAAATATGGATTCTCCTTCCTTTGAATGGAATCTCCAAATGCGAATAGTCCAAGGAAAGGTAACCTCCTAGTTTCACCGTGAACTCCCTTGAGAGGCACATGCTGAAGTATGGCTCCAAGTCAACCACCACTACTTCTTGGATAACAGTGATTTACGGCATGCTATGTAGAACGATAGGGATATCCTTGATTACTCCCACTATTTTAACTGGAGTTCCATCCAACTACAATACTCCTGGACTACTTCTTGTATATTCCATCCCCATGACTTCGCATACTACCTTTGGCATGACAATAGTTGCAGCACCAAAATCGATCATACAATTGTGCACAATCCATCCCTCCATTCTGAGCGACAAATAGAATGCGGTTGGCCTATTCTTTTCAGTGGCGAACATAGGCAGCGTTTGAGCCAACATTGTCTGAGAATGACTCTTTTTCTGATCTTTTGTAGTCTTGAGAGACTCTTGTAGTAGGTCAACTTGTCCAGGTAACTGCAATACATCATATAAGCTCACTTTTGCAGGTATCTTCTTCATCTCTTCCACAATGTTATAATCAGACACCCTAGGAGCCTTTTCTTCTATCACCCGCTCATACTTGTCCCGATATTATTGAGTAGCTTCCACCCTTTGTCTCTTTGTCAATGATGGATACTTGAGGCACTCTTTGGCCTACTCTTTCATTTCATATTGCTCTCAATTTGCTGCAGGTTGTGAAGTTGATGCCTTTATCTTTGGCTTCTCTTGAGCTCCTTTAGGCAGTAGATCTTTCAACAAGACAGAATCTTGCTACTTAGACATCGCACCAGGTGCTTTCGCTGGAGGTTGCACTTTTTCATTTTGCACCTTTGGTTCTGCAAGAACCTTCAAAGGCTCCATATCCGATGGGTCTATAGTCACCGGCTTCTTTCCAGATCTCGTAAGAACTGAAACTTGCTCCAAAGAGGGTACCATAAAATTATGATCGGCCTCTATTATCATATTGACTTGATTTTTGACAGAATTTTCTACTAGCGTCTGTACATAGTTCATATGAACCATGCATGTGTCTTCTCCATGAGGATCATTGCAAGTTGAGCACCAGTATGCTCTTTCAGATGTGCTAGTTTCTTCATTTGTTAACACAGTTGTGTTCCTCTCAGGGCCCTTGCTAGTGGTTGCCTGCTCCCGAGTGATTGGCGGTGTTTGAAATCTCCTTGACCAAAAATCAGCTTCAACTTGCTTCTTCCTTACTGTTGTAAGTTCATTTGACATTGTCCTTATGGCTAAATTAGCAGACTTCACCTCTTGTAATAACGTCATGTAAGGATCAGGATTCGAGGGTGTAGGAGGTGTCGGTAAAGGTAGAGGTACTGGTGGGGCAGGTAATGGTAATGGAACTGGTGGCACTGGAAATACTGGGAAAGGAATGAGTGTTGAAAATTATGGCATCATCGAAGTGAGGTAACTACGAAAAGCTTGGAGCAGGAAGTTGTGGGATAGGAATCAGAGTGATTTGAGGTGGACCCAAGCTCCATGAGGGAACTATGTACATAGAAGGCATGGGCTACGAAAACATACTTGAATACAAATGTTGTGGAAGGTTGGGAAGGATAGGTATTGTCATTTTTAGGGGAAGCTTGCCTATGGTGATCAAATCTGATTCAGCCTTCTACGCCTGTGTGTACAGTTCTGGGAATGTATTCACATTGGTTTGTCGAACAACCATGCCAATGTCAAAGTTGAATGCTCTGAGGTAGTAGAATGCAACTTGTTCATGTGTGGGCCGAAGACCATCAGGAACTCTTTGCCAACTTCGGGTGAACCTGACATTGAAATCAACTATCTCCTCTTGTGGATGTCTTTGAATCATTGTAAACTAATGCAACAAGGAGAATGGGTCAGCTTGTTCGTAAAAATTCTTGATCAATAGTTTCACCAATTGATCCCATGTGATGATAGTGGCAACTGGCAAGGATCGATACCAGTACAACTATCCTCTTAGCGACAACACTAGCAATCGTACCATGATGTCTTCATCGGCTATGCCATGGATTATAGCCAAAGAAGCCACATCCTAAATATGCTCATAGGCGGTTTTACCAGTACCATCATAGGTAGGCAAAGCCTTCAAAGTTGCTTGAGGCACTAGATTTTGTGCTTGTAAATTCAAGGCTCTTGAGCTATTCCATGTTGGGAATTGCCTTGGAGGTTGTTGTTGTTGTGGTGGTGGATTCTAAGCCATGTGAACTGGTGTGTGTGGTTGAGCTTGGGGAACGCTAGTAGCAGTACTAACTGGACTTGTAGGAGCAAAAAACACACCAGCTAATCACGAGGATGTTATGGATGTTGTATGAGATGTATGAGGTAATGACGATGTACGATGTAAGGTAACTAGTTGAGGATGCTCTCCTAACCTTTGGGTATCAAGTTCATAGAACTCAATGGGATTTTCAAGATTTTTGGCCTTCGATCTCGTAATCATGAAGCACAACTTTCGTTGCCCTCATGTTTGGAGGTTTTTGGGTATAATAGAGTCGACATATGTTCTAACTATATAGCATGAAGGCGAACATCAAACCTTAATACTGTTTGAAAGTGGAACTTTTGAGGTCCCACCGGGCATGCCAAAAATTGTTGGTCAAATATCTGCCTAATTAACAAAAACTACATTTGTGCACCCTAGACATGGCCAACATTGAAAGGTCGAAGGAAAGGAATGTCCTTCATGCCAATATCCAGAGAGGGTTGGCTCCCTTGCTAAATCCTACACAGGTTTAAGACTAGGGTTGCAGGAAAGAAATTAGAAATAACGGAAAGAAAGGGAAATATGGCCACAGGCCGAAGGTGTAGGATTTGGGGTAGACTAGCAGTAGGAAATCCACCCAAGCATTGAAATAACATGTAATAAAAGAAAAAGTAGCAGAATTTACTTATAACCTTGCATAAACAACCTCCAGGATTGCATTCCAGTACTCACTCCCTCACCAACAATGTTCAAATTCAGATGCAGAATTTAAACTAAACAATAGATAATGAATATGAGCATAAGATAGAAATGCATAAAGATAGAAGGAAATCACACACAAGATCACTTGCAAATTTAGAAGCCTAGTATCTTCTATTGATGCAGAGAACTTGAATAGTTTTCTCGTAGAATGTCTAACCTCTATTTTACAATGAGAATTGAGTAGTAGTTATAGAGGATCTTGCCTCTTTCATTAAATGCACATGGAGACAGAATGACCACAGATTAGGAAAATCTATGAGACAATTCCTTCTTGAAGTCACTAAAATCCTTCTTTTGAGGCGACGATCCAAATTTTAAGGAATTCTTCTAGGAAATATGCATTTATGGGTGTCAATGCATGGAAAACTGCTAAGCTTGGTCATTGACTTAGTATGTTCACCATCCTCAAAAATATGCTTCCTTCTTGGAAATCATGAAAATCATCTTGCATTTTTAATATTGTTGCCTTCCTTGCTCGAGATCCACAATTTGAGTTACTCTTCGCCACAAGAATTTAATGTTCCTCATTCACCTGCCTTTGGGCACTCCTAAAAACTTGTGACATCGTCGACAACACATTTCACCCGAACTTGACAATAAGTGAATACACATTTACTCTTTTATTGCATTCATTTGTGGGGGAACACCTTAATCAATTTAATGGATCACATATCTTCCTTGATCACGATAGTAATCATCCTTATTTTCCCAGGCGCAAACGTTTCTAACAACCACCCTGTTCTCCTCTAAATTTGTGTTCGCCCCTAAAATATGCAAAGGGAACCATCGCCCTCCTCTTGGGGCGAACGCGACTTTGAATTTTCAACATCGCTTCAACCTTTATAGCTTTCGCCTAACTTCAACTTCCATAGCATGTTTGCCCGACTTTAACTCTTTATGGTACGTTCACCCCTAGGAGGGGCGAATGGAACTTTCGCCTATCAACCGAGGTGAACACGACATTGACTTTTCAACGCGCCACTTTCAATGATGTTCGCCCCAAAGTGGGGCGAACAGATATTTTGCCCCAACTTTGGGATAGATGCACCCTTTTCAAGCCAAAATTTTCCTAAGTCTATTTCAACCCAAAATTTTTTCCGAACCTCTTTTCGTCGTGATGGGCAGGCGCATTTCTTAGTTTTTTTATGCAGGAGCATCCAATGGTGTAAGAGTGATCTTGCATCACCCAAAAAAAAATTGTAATTGTTTAATTTTGTAAAACTAGTTTAACTTGCAGGTGATTTTTGAAGGTCTTAGAAGTCGAATTTGAGGATTTTCAATTAGACTTAGGCCTTGACGCGAAGAGACAAGGATTGCCTCGCTTATTTTGTCTCGTGCCCTTTCCAAAAACATGTTGTAATAGTCAATCGGGTCAACGAGTGCAAAGTTATGACCTCGGTAAGTTGCCCCCAAAATTTCAAATTTCAAACTCAGTTTTAGGCTGGAAAGGAGAAAACAGGGTCAAAAGGGGGGATTTCGAATTTGTAATAAGTTAGTCTCTGTAAGCTCTATCTTTAGGGAATAGAATGCAAGAAATATTTGGCTCATTTGGGCATTTTCTTTGTCTTTTCTGGATTTTATGTGCTTGTTTAATGCATCTCTACTTCATTTTTCAAGGACGTTCGCCCCAAAGTGGGGCAAACGAAGCTTTCGTCCCAACTTTAGGGCGAATGCAATTATCCCAAAACTCAACTGTAGGCATCCTTGTTACTTAGGCAATTTTTGAAACTTCATCATTTTTCATTTCCTTTTCTCTTCTTTCGCTCTAATAAAGGGCGCGTAAGGCTTTTGCCTCTCAATTGGGGTGAACGCACTTTCATTTTCAACGAAGCTCCCTTTTTATGCACTTATCATTTTATGCTTAATTTAAAAAACTATTTCGTGGGCGATTCGAAGCAAAGTCTCCAATCTATCTCCCATTCATTTTCCTTAAAACACCCATTATTTTCAAGCCAAAAGGATGCAAAAAAATAAATAAGAGAAATAAAATCTAACTACAACATATTATATCGATCAAAATATGTAACATAATATTATTATACTTGTCGATATTTACCGATTTTACATCAATATAATTTCATCAAAATATCAATGTGGCATATTGCAAAATTGCCAACACCATCCAAGCAAAAAGAAAATTGAAATGCTTGACGCATGTTTTGAATCTTATTTGCTACTTATATGAGGTCTACTCTTTCAACCAAGTTCCTAATAGAAATTTATAATGTAGAGAAATTTCTAACATCAATATAATTACCTATTCATTATTATAGATAATCATACAAAGAAGGTATTAAAAATGCATAAAGTATGATTTGTCATCTTTGTCATACATTTACTAAAAACACATTCAATGTTTTTTATCATTATTTCTCTATTTTAATCCTAGATTCAAGTGGGAGATAACTCTAAAATATGTTAGTTAATTCAATTGCATGATTTTCAAGTCACCATATGTTTACATCAAGATTTAAAAAAGTGTTCCTACCCTACCTTTTTATATTATAAAATTGTGATTGTCAATCACATCAAATTAAATGATTTATAATTATAAGTTTGGATTCTTAACTAAAGATGTATATCTAAATAATTTTAATATGGTTATGTATTAGTGGATAGAAACACCTTTACTGGATTTCCTTCTAGTGATTACCTATATAGCAAATTTCTCTCCCTTTGGTTTTGTTATGGGCAAGGAAATGAAAAACTTGTTATATGAAGACAAAGACCATGAAGATCTTCAGGTCTATGATAGGAAAATTACTAAAAATATAATTAACCTTGATCCTAGAGCTAGGACCTTTTGATAAACAAAAAGACTAGTTAATCCCAAAATAGAAACAGTAGTGGAAAATAAACTTTTGAAATTGTGGAAGGCTCAAATCATCTTCCCTATAAAACATTCAATATGGGTAGCAAACTTGGTTCCCATGTGCAAAAAATGGAGAGAAAATATTATGTTTCAACTTTAAGAACTTAAAGATGGCATCTCTAAAAAATCACTATCCGTTATCATCTATGGAACACATTTTTCAAAAACTCGTAGGATCATACGAAGGCCAAGGTGAGAAGGGGTAGGGCGAGTTATTTGAGGAGGTAACTTGTTTGCCATGTAGTTCATTTAGGGTTAAGACATATGGAGGCCAAGGCAATGGAGGGCCAAAGGACATGAAAGTGGATTTTAACATCCATGAGACCTTAGGTCATATAGGATGGGGAAAAAGAACCGAGTCAATGTAGCTACATTTCAGTAAATGTGGACATGTTAACACACTTTTTTCCAATGAAATAAGGTGACATGTAAAGGCTACAAAGATAAAAATAGAGGTTTTGTTGTTGTACTCTTGAATTGGCCAAACAATGAAGACTTTTGAATCTCATATAAGAGGTCCAAGGTTTGTGCTTCGAGGAAATCTAAAATTGATAATGACAATGCATTCATACTGTAAGGCATCATCTCATGTGGCCTATCATGTTGTGGACATTAAAAGTCATTTTACTTTTAATATTGTATGGGACATATGGCCACAACCCTGCCATGGACACTCCAACATAAACCTCATAAATGTTATTGTGGTCATGGGCACTTTTATGTATACCTCTACATCATTTACAAGTTCATGTTTATATTCCAAGAGCACCAAGATATACTATAAGGGCTCCTACTAGCTTGAAATTTGATGGGTAAATGCTTGTATTTAATTTTTTTCCCATCAAATTATGTGTTAAATGTTTTTGTGCAAGTCAAAATATACATGCGAAATAGTTTTATGTCCATCAAAATGATAAGTATGTTTTAAAATCGAACATCATATATTTATATACACATATACGTATGCATGCTTTACTCCTCTCTTTATATATAATGCTCCACTTATTTACATTCAACTCTTCTCCCCTCTATGCTTTAACTTTTTGAATCGTTTCTTCTACAATTTACTACACCTAGACCAATCGTTTCTACAATTATAAATAACTTATAGTTTGAGATTGGATATAATATAAAATTTTGATTGACTGAGAGTTTACACATATCTATTACAAACATTTTATCTCAACTTCCATTTGAATTAAATATTTCCCTCTTGTTTGGACTCGATAAATTCACTCTTGAACTTGAATATATATTTTTTAATATAAAATATAATATGATCTCTATAGTTATGTATTTCAAACAGTTTTATATAGTACAATTCTTCAATACACTATCCTCGCAAGTTTAGGGACTTATTTAATAATTAGCATTTAAGTTTTTTTTCAATTGGTTATATGGGAGTGCAACAGGTCCCACCCATATTACATCACGATGTAGTTGCACTACAACAACTTGGATATTATCCTTGTATCATTTGGCAATATTCGAACCTGGGTCTCTTCTTGAATATTGAGGAATCTAATTGGTTGAGATAATGCTATTTGATAATTAACATTTAAGGTTAATAAGAATTTAATCTTATATTGTAACATTTTTTTTACTTGATTATATAGGATTGAACCTGGTTCCACCTATATTCTTTTTCTTTTTTTCAATTGGTTATATAGGATTGAAACGAGTCTCACCAATATTACATCATCACCAAATAGTAGTATGACAATAATTTTAGTTTTTTTGTGGAAAACACCTATTTTGGGGTGCCACTTTTGGGTAAGACCCAAGGAGGCAGGGGTATCTATTTTTCTAAAAGACACCCAAGGCTCACACCTAGCCTATCCCCTTCGATGCACTCCAAGAGCATGTCTAAAACAACAAACAACAAAACACAAAAAGCACACAAAAAAACAAAAACACAAAAAATACTAAAAGAACAAAAAAACAACACAAAAAATACTAAAACAACACAAAAACACACACACCAAAAAATTAAATGAAGGAAAAAATAGATTACAACTATGGCCAAACCAATCCAACAAGCCTTTTAGCCAAGATTCAACAGAGGAAACATAAAAAAGATCTTTCTGAGCTGGAAATTGAAAAAACCCTAACTAAACCAAAGAGAAGCTAATACAGACAAAAAAGGAACTGGGTATCTCTAGAATTGGAGCCATACAAAGAAATGATAAAAAAAAGAGAATCTATGATTTGCAAAGCTCACCATTTGGGAGGGTAAGTTCAACTTAGTCTAATACCCAATTAGCTAAAGCGTCAACAATCATGTTCTGACAGACTCCTTTTGAGTCCTCTGATATTCCAAGTGATGATCTTCATTAATAACGAGGCTAAAGATGTTGGTAAGGGAATTAATATTACCTTCCTTTATAATATTTTCACCTTATTTTACCATATGATGTTGATTAGTCTTACGATCTGCCTTTTAATTAGTGTCCATCTTCATTTTTTTTGCCTATTTCTTGTCTTACCCCAAGTGAATCTCGGATAGCTTCTAACCCTGAAGTATGTATATATGAAACCAAAGCATTATTGGAAGGTTCAACAAAGTCTATCTTGGGGTTTGAATTGTTTGAAGTTCTAGCATTTAGAAGATTATTCTTCTTATCTATGTTTTTTCCCTTGTTTCTTTGTTGAAAACCTTTGATTTCTTGGTTTATCTTTGAGTCCTTCCTTGCAACTTTAAATTGTGTTTCTAAGATTTTTGTCTCCATTATGTCCTCTTCCTCACCTAGGATGTTATTTGTGAAAAAAATCCAAACATATTAGTTGACAACATCACTTGATCCTTCATAACTGGATTTTTTGAGTGTTTTTCTTTTTAGGCATTTGAAAACCTGCTAAGTTTGTGTCCTCTTTCTTTTGACCTAGAATATTATTTGGATAGACACTAGCCAAATAACCATATTCATGGCATAAATGAATGTTCTCATAGTCCACCACTTGCTTCCAAGTGTCCTCCCCAAATTGTAATGAGATATTTTCTAGAAGGGGTTTGTCAAAATCCATTAAGACACAAATTCGAGCATAAATAATGTGTTCAAATTTGTGTGTATAGTCAAAACTCATTGCGAAAGTTCCAAGAAAGTTTTTAATTGTAGAAAACACAACCAAATTCCAGAATTCAACTAGGAGGTCAAAGAGTCTAACCCACACAGGTCCTGTAGAAGGTATCTCTTCTTCGGCTTTAAATTTAGTGTGCCAAGGCTTCATGAAAAACCCTACCCTTCCAAATAACCAAGGATCCCCTTGAAATATTTTCTCTTGTCTTCATCATTAGCAAAAATAACAAGAAAATAATCATTGGGATAAAAAGATATTTGTAATTCACCTTGTGTTTTCCAATTTTTTGCAGTCCACACTTGTAAAGTAGATAGGGTCGAATGAAAACTCAAGAAACGATAAATCAGTCCTCTTCTCTCTAGATCTTCTATGTCATCTTGAATATCGCACATAGCTTAAAAATTGGGGTTCCATCAGCTGCTCTTAGACATCCTGACTCAATTTTTCGAAGATCAATCTTAGGCATTCTTAGAGGTCTACGAGAAGCCTTAAGATTAATGTTAGCATTATTTTGGGATTGTCCACCATGGATAATATCTCTAAAATTCATTTTTGGGACTGAATCCCCAAAATCCTTAACCTTGAAGGGAGTTTCCATAGTGGATTTGTTTTGGGAGCGTTCCTTAGCATCGGGATTGCTTGAGTTCTGAACCATTTTTTCTTTTGCTAAGAAGACTTCTCTTATTTGATCTACAACTGAAAACTTGTTTTTGGGTCTCTTTAATCCATGCCTTAGACGTCGAGGAAAGGTGTGATTTTCATTTTTTTCTTGGGCAGCAAATTGGAAGCCTTTTTCAATCAAGTTTGTAGCCTAAATATTTGTTGAATGATAGATTCCTAACCCATCGCGGGTCTCTTGCAACATATCTCATGATTATCTTGGGTAGAAACAACAAAAAAATAAACTAGTTTTTAGGGCCTGTAGGCCTCAAAAAACAACCTTTATCGTCGTTTGTGCTTGAACCACAAACGAAACCCTCACACAATCATCTTCAAAACCCTCATATCCTAAAAAAATAAGAAACTAGCTCTAACAAAGTTTAGATATTATCCATGTATCGCTTGGCAAGATTTGAGCCTTGATCTCCTCTTTGAATGTTAAGGAATCTAATCAGTTGAGCTAATTCCATTTAATAATTTGAGTTTATGCGGTTTTTTATGAGAGGTTTTGATCCCCTCGTACAGGGGTTTGCACTTGAGTCTTCTAAAACTTACCATTACAGTATCCCTCCTAGGTTAGATACCACCCAAATTACAATATGACAAGAGTGATATTACAACTACTTGATAAATATGCATGTATAGTTTCATAAAATTCGAACTTAATCTCTTTCTTAAAAATTAAAGAATATAGTAGAATAAATTAATAACATTTGATAAATAAAAAGATAAATTACAAGCTTACTACAGTGGTAAGGGTTTTGGCCTCTCTTTGAGAGGTCTAAGGTTAAAACCCCACTCAATATGAGGGGACCATAACCTCTCATAAAAACATGTGTAAACGCATTAAAAGTAGCCACAAGCTTAATACAACGATAAGGGCTTTGGCCTCTCTTTGAGAAGTCCAAGATTCAAATCCTACTCAATATGAGATGACCAAGACCCTTCATAAAAATATATATAAACTCATTGAAAAAAATTAATTATTTCAACTACTAAAAATATAAATATAAAAATATATTTTTATATATTTTTTATATAAATAGTTATTATAATTATTAATATATATTATAATTATTGAATTAAATGAAATTTATTTTTCATTTAAATGTTAAACATTAACTCAGGTGTTGTAGGTGAGTTGGAGAGGAGAGGGCAATCCTCCAAGGGAGGTCCCAGGTTCGAATCTTCACCCTACCAAAAATTTGAATTGGGTACCCAAAATCCAATTGATAATGTTGGTGCGAGCAGGGTCGGGTGCGACCCCGGGTGACTTTGACGGTGTAGAACTCCCTGTTTGTGGTCTCTTAGACCAAGGCGACCCCGCAAGGGGTTTTTCGTTTTAAAAAAAAATGTTAAACATTATAAAATTGAAATATATTATAATAGTGATTGTCATATATTTAAATAATAAAATTATCGTGAAAATATTTAAACAATAAAATATTTTTTAATTAATTATATGAAATTAAAATAATTATATAAATATTTTATTATTTAATAATTATATTTATAAATAAAATTTAATTTTTTTTTTATCGAGTAAATACTTCTTATACATATACATATCCGTCGTGGGGATTGAACCCGGGTCACATCACCGATAATGCAAGTGGTGTCCTTGTCGGTAGACCACATCATAAAGATGGTCTACAAGAATCATGTTGGGACAATGCTCTATTAGGAACTGCAAAGTCTATGAAGGGTCGTGAACAATAAAGCAGAAGCCTTAGCTATCAAATATGCTTTTATCTGGGCGGTAATGCAAGGTCTATGAAGGGCCACGAACAATAAAGCAAAAACTTAAGCTATAAAATCTGCTTCTATTTAGGCGGCATGACAAAGTTACAAGAGGATAATCCTAGAATCAAATTCTCAAATATTGGTGGGAGCTCTAGATTGCATGAAGAACTTTGCTTTGAAGACATGGAGGTTGAGGATTCTTGTTACCCAAATTAAAGAATTGTGGAAGAAATTAGATGATGCGATTCCAATCTATGTGAGTAGAGATCTAAATAAAGTGGCAGACTTTCTAGCTAAGATGGGTACCGAGAAGGAGGTAGGGGTTCAGTGGCACACTAACATGACTATTGAGGATGAAAGGATTAGGCAGGTTGGTAAGCAAATCCAATGTTTAGCTAATTTAGATAACCATTATAGAAATATGATTTAGAAAATTTAGTTTCAATGCAAATTTTATTTTACTTTTGTAAACAAGTGTTCTTATCGATTAAGACTGAAAAAAATCTTATCTTATTTTAATATAAAATTTTACAATTTTTTTCAAAATAATTTTAATTTTTAAAATTAAACTTCAAATTTATAATTTCAAATTTTAGAATTAAATTACACATATTACTTGAATAACACCCAATACATGCCTTGTAAATTTACCTATAACCTGACGGGCTTTGCTCTTTGCCCTTTTAAACCTTTTCTTTATAATAAAAAATATAAGGAAATACTAATGATATTTACTACAATAAAACAAATATTAATGAACAAGGTTAAAGAAAGAAGATTCATACCGTTCCGACACCAGGCATGCTTTCTGGCTGTCATATCGATCTCTAATGCCGCAAAATTTTGTCGGGGGCCATTAATTCACCTCACCCACATTGGGTTTTACTAAATGGCGGTAAACGAAAAAGGTATAACCACAATTAAAAGGAGAGGGTTTAGGGTTTCGGATTTCCTTTATACATAACTGAATGAGAATGATTTGCTGTCCCTTTCTTTTCCTCATCTTGACTTTATTTGGGCTCTACATTGACAAGTTAGAAGAATGGATAAACAAATTTGGGGAGAAGGTGCGCATTTAGTCAAATATGTGGTAAAACTTCTCATGTATGCAGATGATGTAATTCTTGTGGCCAAAACACCAAAGATCTAGAAGATCACCTTTAAGCTTTAGAACTCTTTTGTAAAGAAGTTGGGATGCAGGTGAACATGAACAAAACAAAAATTATGATTTTTTCAGCAAAAAAAAAAAGCAACTACTCAAATTTTAGTTTGCAGGAGAACTGCTTGATGTAGTAGTAGAATACAAATATCTGGGCATAAACTTTCATGACAAACTTAATTGGAACGCATGTAGGATGAAAAGAACTCAAAGTGGTTGGAGAGCACTATATGCACTTCAAAACAGGTGTAGGAATGCCGAGTTGTGGGACTGGAAGACCACCAAAGTCTTATTTGGCCTACTTGTTACACCGATTTGTTGTATGTTTGCGAGGTGTGGGCTAGTGGCACAACAAATGGAAAATGAAGGCAAATAGAAAGGATTCAAAAATATCTAATCACAAACTTTCTCAAAATTAAGGCCACGACCCCTTATGAAATTATTCTAGCTGAAACTGGAATGTTCCCTTTAGAAGCAATTGCTATGACCAATTAAGGCCACGACCCCTTATGAAATTATTCTAGCTGAAACTGGAATGTTCCCTTTAGAAGCAATTGCTATGACCAAGCTATTTTGTTACTTAAAAAAATAGAAAACATGACAAATGATAGATGACCTAGGGCAGCTAGGGACGAAGAGTTGCATAGGCAAAAGAATACATGAATGAAACAAAATTAGAAATGGATGAAACGTTGGGAAATCAACATAAATGAATACCCAAATGTCAACAAAGACATAAAAAATCATGTGAATGAAAAGTTCAAAAGTGGAATGTGGAAAAATGCAAGCAGAAAAAGACTATTATATTACAAATTTTAACCCAATGTATGACCACAAGGAAAAATCGTATATAGGCGCTGAAATCAAGTGGAAGGAAAAAATACTCATTGCTCATATAAGAACTAGCTCTCGTAGGCTTAGATGTGAACCAGGGAGATGGACAACGCCCAAAGAACAATGGAAAGAAATGATATGTATTCTATGCAGCACAGGGGCAGTAGAGACAGAGGAACACTTCATCTATAAATGCTCGAGTTTTTCATATATCCGTGACAAAGACAAAAAAAACACTTGGGAACGAGTTTATGACAGATTTATTTGAAAACAGTAAAATAAAAAAAGTTGGGGACTTGCTAACACAAATTAGCAGGAGAAGGAACAACCTTAAAGATATTAAAGATCATATGATATGATTTGAATAATTGTACTTCCATATTTCAAATCTCATAGACCATATTTGGGTCTCGCTGACGTAATTAAAATCTTTCATTTCATTTCATCCGTCAATTTGTGTTTTACTGAAATATCCATCCTCAAATGGCTACCAACCCTATCCATCCTCAAATGGCTACCAACCCTAACCAGAACCGCAACCTTTCCCTCTTCCTCCTACCAAATATATCGGAGGATCCACCGTCCCAACTTGAATCATGCAAATCGATCTTGTGACGGAGCAGAAAGCAAAGATCACCTTCACAAACCCTTCTGTGACGGAAAACATCTTTCTGGAAAGCCATTCCTGCATTTCCCATGGATCCACAGTGCTCATCGTCGGCGGGCATACGGCGGCGGAGCAGGAGCGAGGCCATCCACAAATTCGACACGCTCGCAAAGACATGGACTCGCGGGCCAAACATGACGGCTAAGAGAAGCGGGTTTGCGTGGGGCGTGTTCGGAAACCGCCTTTACATTGCAGGCGGTTTTGGAGGGAGCGCGTCGGTAACGTCAGGGTAACGGACGTCTACGATTTTGGAACCGGCGAACTACGGCAGGCTGCGCCGATGCCAATTTCCGTGACGGTTAACGCCTTCTTTACTTTTTTCAGGAAAGCTCTATGTTGCAGGCTCTGTATATCATGGAAATCTGAAGTTTACATCAAAATATCTTTCTTATTGTCCCGAGAGAAATGAATGGACGGAGGAGGATTCATGGCTGCGACAGGTTCTCAAGGATTTGGGGGCCAGTGCCGTGGTTTCCAATAAATTTGTGGTTGCTGGAGATAATGAGCTTTACATGGTGGAAGCATCTGACGAAGTGAGGGTTTCGTCTTATATCGGTGATCAAGAGCCATCGTTTTTAATAGTCTCGAAGCTGGATAAGAGTACCTTGAAATGGAAAAGGGTGTATGGAATGATGGATGGGGAATCCCCTGGTAATTGTGAATGTCCGGTGATGTGAGAATTGCGGTTTCTTGCGGCGGGGAGCAAGGTGATCGTTATGATGCACGAAGACGATGAGGACGAAGGAGAAGTTACAACGATTATTGATGAGATAATGACCGTCTCGGTGATTTGCCCTTCAGTGTGGTCTTCTGCCATTATCAATGGCTGAAAATCCTGATGTCTGAACAGTGGCAAAATTTTGGGGTCTCTTATGGCGTTTGTCATTCTTTCGTCTTGATTGGGTTGTAACGGGTTCAAGTTTTAAATATATAAATTGTATCTTCACAGTGAATGCTTAAAAATTTATTATTATTTTGTGATGTAATTTGAAGTAATTATAAAGATTTATTTTTATGTTAAATTGAACTCATGGTAAAGGTTTTATTATTATTTTGTTAATGTACGTGAAAGTAATTATAAAGATTTATTTTTATGTTATATTTTTTAATACAATTTAAATTTGGTTTAAAAGATATGAAGAGGTTATAAAGATTTATTTTTATGTTATTTTTTAATACAATTTAAATTTGATTTAAAAGATATAAAGAAGTTATATATAAAATTTATTTTTTTATTAATTATCACAATATGTGATTATAGTTACTAAAATTGAGTATATTATTTAATTTATAAACAAAATCATCTATGATAAAGTGTACATATGATAAAGTGTACATATTTTATCGATAATGTAGGTGGCGTCCTTGTCGTAGACCACACGGCGGTATACATACACTCGTGTTTTTTTGAATATATACTTGTGTTTTTCTAAATATTTGTGATGGATGAGGTATCGATGTAAAAACTTAATGATGAATATACACTTGAATGAGGTATGTGCGTACATACACTTGTGTTTTTATGAATATTTGTGTTTTTATGAATGTAAAAACTTAATGATGAATAAATATATATTTTTTCCTTCAACTTTACAACATAAATATTTTTTATTTGACATTACAACCTAACTTATGATTGATTCCATCAAAATATTTTTCAAGATCATGATAATACCTATTTCAATCATCAACAAAATTAATCATTATTTGAGAAAATGGGGTGGAATGAGTTTGATAAGTTAAGATTTTTAAAGTTACTGTATCAACAATTTACATTTTGAATTTTTTTTTTGATAAAAAAGATTAATATATTAAAATAGTTGAATATGAGATTACATTTCTTGTTTTTTAAATATTAAAGGTTTTTAAGCAAAATTTTAACAAAAGGTGTGGGACCGTTCTCTTTTAACATCTAGTATAACTATCTATACAAAAAAGAGTAACCATGTAAAACAACGATAAATAAATCTATATACAGTATTATCATCAATGGTAGGAATATAAGACTACTCTCTTTCATATCTAATCTTTTACAATTATTTATACAAAAAAGAGTAACCATGTAAAACAACGATATATAAATATAAATATATATACAACAAGCAGTACTATCATCAATGGTAAGAATAGGAAAAAGAGGGTTTTTGAGTCTCCTTGGTCTACATCAATGCTAAAAATGGAAAAAAATATCCTCCTTGGCTTGTTGAGGCCACCACCACTACGAAAGATATCCATAGCAGGTGAAGTCTCTTTAATCAAGAGCCCAATTAGCCATTACATCTCCCCATTACATCTTCCACCTAGTTCTAATCTCTAAAGATGTGTATGAACTACACTATCTCAAAGTGTTAGTGGGTCATTTGTATTTGCTTGAGTATTCTTTGTATTCTCCAATCTTTATTCTTTTGCTTAGCCATTACATCTCCCACTCTGTTTTGATCTCTAAAGATGTGTATGAACTCCACTATCTCAAAGCATTGTTGGGTCATTTGTATTTGCTTAAGTATTCTTTGTGTTCTCCAATCTTTATTCTTTTGCTTACCTGGTCATTTTAAGTGGTTAATTGCAATTTAGGAGTCTGATTCCACCTGAATTTTCCTCCACCCCACCTTGAGAGCCTCCTCCTCCGACCCACCTTGAGAGCCTCCTATAATTCCCTTAAGATGGCATATCCCTTTGCTACGTTATTGGATAAGATACCAAGGATTTTTGCGAAGATAAAAGTAGGGGCCACATTCGAAAGGTGAGCTATTCTCCCATACTCGCTCTTCATGGATTTCCCCTTGAGGCTCCATCCGTATTAATCTCACCTAGTCTCTCTGGAGGAGATTTCTAATTCCTAGTTCTAATTACTTGTGTATGATTTGGGGTTACCCTTTTTGGGGTTACGCTTATGATTTGGGGTTACACTTTTGCGAAGATAAAAGTAGGGGCGCCATTTGAGAGGTGAGCTATTTCCCCATATTCGCTATTCATGGATTTCCCCTTGAGGCTCCATCCGTATTAATCTTACCTAGTCCCTCTGGAGGAGGTTGCCAATTCCCATTTCTAATTACTTGTGTATGATTTGGGGTTACCCTTTTTGATGTGACCACCGTTGGACACTTGTAATCTAGATATTATCTAAATCCACTTTTAGTTAGGATTTTGGGACTCTTTTAACATGTATGATTGACTTCCTCATATTGGCTATGATCCTTTGCCAAAAAAAGTGGATGTCTTTGTATTCCTAGTTGAAGATACAATTATTTATCTCCTTCCACAAATTCCACAAAAGAGATTCGTCCCAACCCAAAAAATGTGAGTGGGTTGGTCCATGTCCTCTCGTTTAGGCCACTCTCTCCAAAGCTCCCTCCAAAGTTGTTCTATAGAAGATATCTCAGAGTAGCAGATGCCTACCAAAGTTGCCATATGTTTCCATAGTTTTATTGTGATGGGGTATTTTATAAAAAGGTGAGAGATCGCTTCCTCATTCTCCTAACACATATCACATCTAAAAGGCCCATGCATCCCTCTTTTCATCAATTGTTCCCTTGTGAGCACCATTCAATGAAGTTGAAGCCAAATAAAAAATCTAACTGTGAGCCAAAGGTTTTTTCCCCATAGTTGCATGAATATATCACTTAACGGGCTTGGGGTATTCTAACAAAGGGTAATGTATCCAAAGGCAACTGTATATTCATTTTGATTTTCCCTACCCCAACCAAGATTATCCTCCTCTTGAGACCACGAGAGTGATCTCGTATGGATGGTCCTATAGATTTCTTTTCTTTGGTCCTCTAGGATTTGGATTGTCCACTCCTCTATTGGATACATTGTCTTTCTACCTCCCAACTAATGCTTTGAGGCTTACAATATTTGGCTACCTGAACCAATTGTTTCTATGAAGATTTCTTCATCAACGATCTCCAATTTGGAAATTGAGTTATTAGAGGAGGATGACCATACCACAAATATGTCCAAAAGTTAGCCTTCTATCCATTATGGATAATCTAGAACACTCATTTTTGATCATATCCTCTCCTATTCTAAAGCCCATTAAGATGGGAGATATTCTGCTAGGAAGCAAAAATCAGATAAGCTCTGTCGGGGTTTTACTCTCTATATATTGGTTCTCAAAATTTGAGCCCACAATTTCTCAAAATTTTAGCAATCTCTTATATAACTTAACCACTAGTGCCTTATTATTCTTGATTGATTCCTTATCCTCCCTCCTTTTTTTATATACATAAAGTATCTCATTTCACTAGTACCCATTTTTCGTTCTTCCTTGACTCTATTCCAGAGGAATCTATAACTTATTTGATTCAATTATTTAAGAATTTCCTTGGGGATAGAGGAGACATAAATATGTATGTCATTAAAGATTATTTTTATTAGGATCATATGTCCTAAAGAAAGTCACCTACTAGTTCATTTTTCAATTTGGGTTTCACTCTCTATGACAACCAAGTCCATTCCTTTTTTTTTTTCCCTCCCAACTGTAAGTGGAATTCTTAGATAGGTAATTAGAAGAGATGTCTTTTTGTATCTCAATTTATCCAACATTCTCTCTTACCTAGGTGAGCAATGGAAAAATATGACCTTGGATGTTTCTTCATTTATAAGTTGTCTAGTCACTTTTGTAAACCATTCTAGAATCATTTTGAATCAGGAGGCTTCCCTTGCTATTGCTTTTCCTTATAATGTAGAGTCATCAACAATTTGAAGGTGAGTAATTGATTTAGCTCTAGTTATTATTATTCCCTCCAACACTCTGGTCTCCCTGTCATTAGCTAATGCTTTTTCCAAATATTCAGTAAATATGATGAACAAGTATAGGGATAAGGGGTCTCCTTGTTTGATATCTCCGAAAGCTGTAAATAACTAGGTAGGAGCTTCATTTACTAGAACCATATAGGATATTGAGGAAATACATCCCTCAAAAAATTCTATCCAATCACCTAAGAATCCAAATTGTCTCATCACCTTTAGGAGGAAGTGTCAATCAACTCTATTGTATGCTTTGGATAGGTCTAACCTGATAAACATGGAGGGTATTTTATGTACCTGCATAGAGTGGATGGCCTCTTGAGCTAAGACTATCTCATCCAATATTTATCTTCCTTCCATAAAACCACCCTATTCTAGAGAAATAATTTTGTGAAGAAGAGGTTTGACCCTTTTTGCCATGATCTTAGTGATAATTTTATATAGGACATTACAAAGGGTAATTGGTCGATAGCCAGAGATGTGTTCAAACTCTTGGGTTTTTGAAACCAATGTTATATATGTCTTGTTCACCTCTTTGAGCACCAATTTGTCTATCCTAGCCTTGTCTACCACTTCCAACAATTCTTACTTTAGGATATCCTTGAATTCTTGATAGAATTCTATGGGAAATCCATTTGGGCCTAGAGTTTTATCTTTTCACATTTTGAAAACTACCTATTGTAGTTCTTTGGCAGTAATTGGGGCAGTCAAAGTTACATTATCTTCCTCTATGATGAGAGAAGGGATATCTTAAAATACTTTTTATTGTACTTCTTGGTTCAATGGTTTCACCTTAAAGATTTGGAGAAAGAATTATCTTGCTGTATTTTTCATCCCATCCCATGTGTGTATTGAATCACCCGCAACTATTTATAAGGAAGAGATGAAATTGTCCGATCATCTTACTAGAAGAGGTTTATGGAATAATCTAGTGTTCTTATCTCCATCTTGGAGCCATTGGATCCTAGATTTTTGTTTCCACACAATCTCTTCTCTTTTGTCCCCTTCCTCTAGCTAAGCAATAAGCCCTGTCTCCTCCTTGCTTTGGATATCAATAGTGTCATTCGTTCGTATTTTCTCATTTGGGTCCTCAAGTTTGGCTAAGATATGTCATTTCTTTTATTTTATGTCACCAAACTCCTAGTTTCATGTTCTCAATTTGGACTTGAGGTATTGAAGCCTCCTAACAAAATTGTGCATCTTCATACCATTTTTGGGTTTACTCTTCTGCCACCATTATTGAACCTTATCTCAAAATCACAAAAGGAGCATGATTAGATATGGTCTTCCACATCCACCAACATCGGCCAATGATCTGATCCTACATTATTCAATGTTTGTGCTCTTGGAATATCCATTTCTTAGATTTGCCTTTGATAACAAAAACCTGTCTAGTATTTCTAGCATGCATGTTGGGCCCTACCTTTTATTAGACCAGGTCATCATACTGTTGTTTGGTTTAATAAATATTATATGAAGAAATATAATATGCTCCATCATGAGGTGATTAATATTGTATAGCATGTGATTTCCCCTATATTCTCTTCCAATGATAGGATGGTGTTGAAATCACCACCTACAAGTGGTCAAGCTCTAGAGAAATTATTGATAATATAAGTTGCATTCCTCCATTGTTTTTGTTTTCATCCAGGCTAATAGGAGAGTATAAATTAAGACAACCAATGCTGAGAATAATATTTACTCTGGGCTAGTAAATCCATAATATCCCAACTTCCCATTGTTTGGTGTATCACTATCTCTTTCAGATCCCAAAGATAAGCCATTCCTCCAAAAGCTCCTTGGGAGCTTAGGAATTCCACCCTATATAGGCCAAATATTTTTGGTAAAAATATGCATCTCTTCTTCTAACACTTTCTCTTCTTGGATGAAAACCATCTATGAAAGATGTTGAATCATTTGTTTTACTTCATTATGCTTTATTGGGCTACCCTTAAGCCCTCAAATATTCTAGGTAATGGACTTCATTAAGCACGAGGATTGAAAATATGGGTAAGATCCTTGACCTTACCCATTGCTATCAACTTTGCATCTTCTTTCCCTATTTGATATTGAGTAGTCTTCCTACATACTATTTGGTATGTATCTAGCTTCATATTTTTAGTAGACTCCTGACTCACTCTTGTTGGTTCTAGGATGGAATCCAAACCTGGTGTAGGTGAGAATACCATCATCGCCCTATCAAAATATTCTTGGGTGTCACCTATACTATATATTCCTTTATAGTTCCTCCATTTTATTGGTTAGAGTCATTGTATTTGGGTTGGCTTTTATTTTTCCTTTGGGATATCTTCAACTTTTGGGATGGATTCTCTTATGGGTTACTTGGTAGATCTAGAATTGGATCAGTATTACAATTTATTTCAACTATTGATTTCTTTCTTTGGTCTTGAAGAGGAGTTTCCAAGATCTCTATCTCCATGATGTTATCCTCATCATCCATTGGGAGGTTAGAAAACTTATTGGTGGAGATGACTACCTGCTCTTTAGATGTTTGTTTTCTTTGTACGTCCTTCAATTTAGATAATTCAAAACCTATAGGGATTGTTTTCTCTTGTGATTGCTTTGGGATCTAATGTTTACAATCTCTAGCTAGATTACCATATTCATGAAAAATCCTACACCTAAAAGGGATGTTCTCATAGTCCACATCTTGTTCCCATGTATCCTCTCCAAACTACAAAGTAATATTTTTCAGCAAGGGCTTATCAAGGTCGATGAGAACATAAATTTTGATATAGATGATTTATTCAAATTGGCTTGTATTGTTTGTTATCATCATATAAGATCCTAGAGTATTGTCTATTGCCATGAAGACAACTTGGTTCTAGAAATTTGCTAGTAACCCAAAAAATCTCACCTAGACTAGGGCTACTAAGGGCATTTCCTCTTATACCTTGAACTTGGTATACCAAGGCTTCATGAAAAGCCCTACCCTACCTAAAAACCTAGGACCCCCTTGATAAACTTGTTCTCTATCCTCCACATTAGCAAAAAGAACTAAGAAATAACCATTGGGGTGATAAAAAATATTTAACTCACCTCTTGTTCTCCATTGTCTAGTAGCCCACATCTTGAAAGCAGGGAGGTCTGGACGAAGACCTAGAAATCGATAAATTAATCTGCTACATTCCATAACATCAATCCCAATTTGTATATCTAACATCTGAAGTTGGACTATAAGAAAGCCATCCGCCACTTTCATGCACCCCAAGGCTATTTTCCTAGAGTCCATTTTGGGCATTATCAAAGGTATGTGAGAAATTTTGGTGTTATTAACCACAATTGTTTATGATTGTCCTCCTCTCAAGGCATCCTGAAAGGTCATATTTGGCAATTTTTTACTATAATCTCTTCCTATACCAGGGATCAACTCATTTTTCTTAGATCAACAACCCATGCTTGATTACTTTCCACAAGTCCAAGGTTATTTCTCTTTTTAGACATTTCTACTTGTTGCAATATAACCCTAGTTTATTGTTTTAAAGTTGGTCCCCTACCTCTTGTGAATTTACACCCTTGGTTATGCCTTTGTTTAAGATTGGCTACTGTGAACTCAAATAAATCTTTAGATTTCTCTTGTCGGAATGGGATTTGATAACTAACTTGTATTATTTGTTCCACTTGCATGTGCTCATGGCCATTTTGGTCCTTGGAGTCCACATCCTCTGGATTATGTTGCATATCGATCAAATTCCCATGGAATCTCCTTCTTCCACCAGCCAATACTTTATCAGTTTGTTATCCATTGATCTCTATAAACCCTCAGCCAAGGGTCTTTGAAAACTATCATCAAAGGATCTCTCTAAACCCCCCTTCGACATTTGAGCTTGTGTTTTGCACCTACACATGCATTCTTTGACATCTCTATATTCCTCTATATTTTCTAGATCATTGCTTCACTATTCACATCTCCTACATTCATCCAAATATTATCTGCCACTACCTCTTACAATATTGTAATATATTTATATAAATAGAGTAGGATGTTAGCATAGCTTATATTATTATATTATAGTGCCTAATATTTTTTAGCGCCTAGGTGGTTATTTGGTTAGGGGAGGAGTTTGTTGGATAAACTATAAGTTTGTCATTTCATATTGTATATATTAGCATCTTGATTATTTCAATGTTAATGCTCATTTGCACTTTTATGATATCATAGCCACTTATTTGACTGGGTGAGTGAAGGGAGAAGAATGAGCTAAGGAAAGGAGAAGAACAAGAAATTTTCTTTGCACGTTTCTTGAGACAATCCTGCATGTTTTCAGAGCATATAGACTAAGGAGCATCTTTGCACGTAGACCGAGATCGTAGGCAGACGGTTGCTGACATGGCATCCAACAAGGTCATTTATATGGTAAGGTTGTTGATGTGGCAAGGTAGGCGCTAACGTGCTGGACTCCTAGCAACACACGGATCAAGGTGAGCAGACACCTAGCAGTTGACGTGGCGCAAATACATGGTGGGTGATGTGGCTTGGAATAACATGGCTTGTTGGATTACATGGACCTTGATGTGACAAAAGTTCATTGGTTTAACCTTGGACTGACATGAATTGTTGGATTACGTGGACCTCCAAGCATATGTGGTAGGCATTTGTTGGATAGGTAGTGGTAAAACAAGTTCTTTCCAATTGTCCAAAGGCAGTCAAAGAAATCAATGCGCATGGTTTTTTTAAACCCATGCCAGTGCAGCCATCAACTGCATGTGGGATATTATTCTCGAAATAAAAAAAAATTTCAACAGGCATCTATAAGATTACTATGACGCTTTGAAGTTTTCATCTGCGTTTGTAGCAGACTTGGTCAGGTGGCCTTTGCTAAGGCTCTTGGTGAATGGTCGCGAGTTAAAATCCCATGGAGTTCATATTTTTGGCATGAGGGAGACATAAATCCACTTTAAACCAACAAAGAAGGGGTGCACATAAGGTATTTTTTAATCCCTTAGGTTTTGACTTTTTCAAATTCATTTTTTTTTTGCAAATTAAAACCTAATTCAACAAGAAACACAAAACAACAATGTATTTTTTTTAAACTTAGTGCATTTTTTTTGTCATGGAGGGATAAGAAAGTCATATTTACACTTCGTTCATTTTGACAATTGAAAGGGTATTCCACATTTTTCATCTTGTTCATTTTGCAACCAAAAAGGGGGGATAAAAGCATTATTTTCTTTTGCAAAATTCTAAGACAAAGGGGGAAAATTGTGGTTTTGAATATCATTTTTGCAAACAAAAACCTCAAACATTTTGCAAAAATCATTGTAACAAAGATGCATTTTCGATGGAAACTGACATCTTGAAAACAAAACTGACATTGAAATAGGTGCATTTTTCGATGGAAACTGAAACCTAAAGTTTAAATTTGTGGGCATTGGTGATTTTTTTGCATTTAATTCATAATTTAAAATTAAAAAAAAAGCAAGTAAAGAAAATACCCCAAATTTTACACTTATTTGTGCAATTTATTGCACTGCAGTGTTCGGTATATGTGATACCTTTGACCCACACTTACAGGTAATGTTGTCTTGCTTTGGGCTACTATATCTGCCACCTAAAATAGGTGCAACAACGACGTCTGAGCTATTTTTCTCTATAAATAATCGAGGAGAAATAAGGAAAACCAATTTTTATTGATATTCACTCCATTTTATACCCTAATTCATTTTGATTATTTGGCTTAAACTCCTTCAACTCATTATCCTTTTTCGAAAGGGTTTTGAGGTAGGTGCCATCAATTTGATTGAATTCCCTTTCACGTACTCTTTGTAAGTATAAATAAAGGGGGACCATTTGGTGATATAAGGAACCTTCACAATGGCCATTGTTCACAAATATCTATCAGATTCATAGTTGCTCAAAGGTTCTAATTTTGCACTATGGGAGATATTCTTCAAGTTGAAGATTTGTGGGATGTAGTGACTAACACTATAAAACATTCTACTTCACCAGGGCCAAATCAAGAGGTATTTGATAAGAAGGACAAAAGGTCTCTCATGTTTATTCTGCTTGCTACTATAGATGAGGTACAACCTCATATTTGTGATGCTACAACTGGTAAACAAGCGTGGGATGCTTTGGTTACCATTTATGAAGGGAAGAATAAGTCCACTATTCTTAACCTTCAATCTCAATTACATACACTCAGTATGAAATCTGGTGAGACAGTTGAACTATTCCTATGAAGAGTGGCATAATTGAAAGCCAAATTGAATGCTATGGGAGAAGCAGTGGAAGATAAGATCTTGAATTTAGTCATTTTGAGAGCTTTACCAGAATCCTATAAGGTGTTGATCACATATCTTCAAGTGTCTGGTAGACAAGTTACCTTTGTGGAGTTGGTCAATTTGCTTCAAACTGAGAAGGCAAATCAACTTCAAAGAGATGAAGTGACAAATAATGCACTTTACTCCAAACAAGGGGGAAAGAAGCAAGGTAAATTTTAGAAGGGAGGATATTCATCCAAAGGAAAAGGGAAACAACCTCAAAAGAAAGAAAATAAATATTACAAAATTTGTTATATAGATAACCATGACACCAATAGGTGTTGTTTCAAGAATAAACAACCCAATGATCAAGATCACAAGAAAAAGATAAAGGGGAAATACAAACCATAGAAGAAGAATAAGAAACCCAAGGGACATGTTGCTTATGAGGAATCAGAATCAGACTCTGAGAGAGCACATAAAATTCTCATGACTCACACATATTCTCAGCAGAAGGATCCTATGTGGTATATTGATTCTGGTGCCAGTAAACACATGACTAGTGATAGATCATGGTTTGAGAATTTTGAGGGAAAGAAAGGTAAACTAGTGACAATTTCTAATGATAAGACCTACCGAGTCCAGGGTGAAGGAGATGTTTCAGTCACTCTTCTAGATGAACATTGTTAGATTGAGAAAGTTCTTTATGTTCCTATATTGACAAACAATTTGTTGTTAGTCCCTCAGATCTTGGATAAAAACATGGATATTGTTTCTAGAGTTGAGGATGGCAGGAAGCGATGCTTCATCATCATAAAGGGAAAGCATGTAGCAACAGGTTAATACAAGCATGGTTTGTTTATCTTATATGCCATTTCTATGCCTCATGTTGCCATGGCAATAAACACAAAGGAGGTCACTTCTCTTTGGCACAAGAGATATGGGCATCTGAGTTTAGGATATTTGCTCGAGTTGAGTAAGTATGAGATGGTGAAAGGTCTTCCAAACATTTCATCCACTTTGCTAGTTTTCTCGGATTGCTTAGTAGGGAAGCAAAACCGAGTACCGTTTGAGGTGATCTCTTCACTAGCTAAGAAACCTTTGGAGTTGGTACACCCCGATCTATGCGATGTTATGCCCAACAATTATGGTGGAAAGAGGTATTTTTAGTTTTTTGTTGATGATTACTCACGGAAGATATGGGTTTTCTTTTTACAATTGAAATCAGAGGTATTTATGTACTTTCAGTAGTTCAATAAGAGTGTTGAGGAGTCAGGATGTTCCATAAAGATCCTCCACTCAGATCGAGGGGTAGAATATACCTCCAAATAATTTTCATCATTTCTGAATTCACATGGGATTAAGAGATAGTTGACAATAGCCTATACTCCACAACAAATGGAGTTTCTAAGAGGAGGAATCGTTCCATCATGGAAATGGTTCACTATATGCTTAAGGGGGCACATCTTGAGCAACAGTATTGGATAGAAGCAACCAATACAACAACATACCTATTGAATAGAGCACCCATAAAATCTCTACAAGGAATGACTCCACAAGAAGCATGGAGTGGTAGGAAACCCTCCATTTCTCATCTAAGGATTTTTGGGTGTAAGGCATTCATGCACATTCCAAAATAGAAGAGAAATAAGTTAGATGAGAAAACCTTGCAGTGTATTTTTCTTGGTTATGATGAGCATTCCAAAGGATATCGGTTGATAGATCCTAAAACCAAGAAAACTCACATAAGTAGATATGTGGTATTTGATGAAGCTTTCACATAAGATTACACATCTTCATCTGTATACCTGGATGAAGAGGAGCCTAAGAAATAGACTCCAACTCCATAGAAAAAGGTTCCAAAATGGTATACTAGCACATTGAGAGATTCAAAGTTGACTTCACTTCCATATCTAACTCTAGATCAACCTTGCACACACAACATGACTCAACAGATGAGAGTAGAGAGGCATCAACTTCAGAGGTTGACAAGCTTTGCCAATAGTTTGATGAACTTTCTGTAGATGCAGAGGAAGATAGAGAAGCAAATATGGATGATGAAAGGGTTTATATGTCTTCATTGGATGAGAACAAACCCACAACAGTTCAAGATGCACTTAGTGATCCTTAGGGGAAGGCTGCTATGGATGCTGAACATACATCTCTCATAAAAAATAACACATGGAAGCTAGTTGATTTACCTTATGGAAAGAAGCCCATTGGCTACAAATGAGTGTTCAAAGTAAAGTATAAGGCAGATGGAACTATTGATAAGCATAAGACCCGTCTTGTTGCAAATGGCTATGCTCAGAACAACGAACTTATAGTTTGTCCAATGAAATCCTCCCCTAACCAAATAACCACCTAGGCACTAACAAATATTAGGCGCTATAATGTAATAATATAATCTATGCTAACATCCCCCCTTATTATATTATTTTGAAATACAAAGAGTGTTGTGAAATAACTCAAATTTGACACGTCCAAGTGCCTTAGTGAAAATATCCGCAACTTGTTCATTGGTAGGAATGTACTGGAGCTAGATCTTGTGTTTTGGAACTTCATCTCAAATGAAATAACATTAGGAGCAATATTCTGTAGATTTTTGAGACATGTAAAACATTTATAATATCCAATTATTAGTCATAAAGTTATATATTATATTTTATTAAATTAAAAAATATATATTAAATAAATAATCTATAACATAAAATAAATAAATATTATAATAAAAATTTCAAATAACAAACAAATTTAATTTAATTTACTTTTAAAATATTGGTAAACCATGGTTTAGGGTTTCCTTATCTATACGTGAATGAGAATGTAGTTGTGGCCCTTTCTTTTCCTCATCTTATTTTGTATTTGTGCTTTCCTAGCGTATTAGAATTATGTAGGAGCATCCAACACAACTAGTTAAACAATTGGTAAACCGTTGCTAACTACTAAGTCTTTCTTATAAAATAGGGAAGAAGAAGAAGAAAAGACAGTCTAGAAAAGAAGACCAGTAAAGAAAAGAAGAGAAGACAAGGGGAAGAAAAGAGGAAGAGAAATAAGCAGATACAGGTAGAAGAGAGATGAAATATATGAGCGAAAGATAAAGAGGGACATGTATAAAGGAAGAAGAAGAAAGAAAGATAGGGTAGAGTCTCTGATTACTTATTAATGCATGGGAGCCAAGAAAAATAGAAGATGTAATAACATTAATTTTTTACCTCAAATTTATTTTGTGTATTTAAATGGTCATTGCATTAAAATGTTGTATGTTTCATAGACTGATTTTATGCAATATTGAAGGAAAATTCCAGTTCACATAAAGAAAAGTGAAAGTTGCACTTGCAGTTCACATGAAGACAAGTAGAAGTTGCACCATACTATATAAGTGGAGGTTGCATGCCATAAAAGTGAAAGTTTACCATGTTATACAAGTGAAAGTTGAACCGTATTGTAAAAGTGGAAGTTGCATCATGCCATACAAGTGAAAGTTCATCGTGTTGTACAAGTGAAATTTGACCCATGTCGTGGAAGTGAAAGTTGAATCGATTGTCGTCATATAGCATCAAAGCAATGCCTGTTTCCCTTGTTGTCTTGATTATTACCATCTTGTTGTCTAGTGCACATAAATCAAAATGAAACTAAATGTTGCATTGTAGGTGTTAGTAAACTATGAATCCTTTGCTACTAGGGTTTTTTTTTTTGTTGATCCCCTCTATCTAGACAAAATCATAGATTATTTGCCATAAAAGTGAAAGTTGTACCATGCCATACAAGTGAAAGTTGCATTGGTTGTCATCATATAACATTAAAGAACCTTCTTTTGCCCTTGCCATCTTGACTATTATCATCTAGTATGTACAAATCAAAACTAAAAGTTACACTATGGATGGTAGTGAACCTTGAGGAGGTGGTTGTTCAGTTCATCCCTCCATCTAGACTACATTGTAGACAATCAAATGGCTACCAATGCTAACCAAAACCACAACCTCTCCTTCTTTCCAACTTGAATGCATGTAAATCGATCTTGTCATGGAGCATAAAGCAAAGAATACCTTTACAAATCGTTGTGTTATGATTTTTTTTTTGGAAATCCAGTCCTGCACTTCCCATAGATCCACAATGCTCATCATTGGGTGGGCATATGATGACGATGAAGGAGCCAACCAAGGCCATCCATGAATTCGATATGCTCGTAAAGACATGACTTGCAAGCCAAAAATGACTATTAAAATAAGTGAGTTTGGGTGGGACGTGTTTGAAAATCATCTTTACATTACATGTGATTTTGGAGGGTGTTGTGTTGGTAACGTCAAGTAAAATATGTTTACGATTTTGGAACCAACGAAGTACAAAAGACTACGTTGATGCTAATTTTTGCGATGGTGAACACCTTCTTTACTTTTTAAGGAAATATTTATGTTGCAGGCTTTGTACATCATGGAGATCTGAAATATATTTATTATTACCAAGAGATAAATGAATGGATGGAGTAGGATTCATGGCTGCGAATGGTTCTTAAGGACTTTGGGGCCAGGGCCATGGTTTTCAATAAATTTGTAGTTACCTAAAATAATGAGCTTTACATGATAGAAGAATCTGATGAAGTGAGGGTTTCATATTATATCGATGATGAAAAGCCATCACTTTTAATAGTCTTGAATCTGGATAAGAGTACCTTGAAATGGAAAAGGGCCTATGGAATGTTGGATGATGATTCCCCTAGTAATTGCCACTATACGGTGATAAAAGAATTATGGTTTCTTGCAGCTAGGAGTAAGGTGATCGTTATGATGCATTACGATGATGAGGATGAATGAGAATTTACTCATATTATTGATGAGATAGTGGTCGTGTCAATGCTTTACCCTTTAGCATGGTATTTTGCCATTATTAATGGCTGAAAATCCTGATGTTTCGGTGACCTTATGTTTTACCAATGGCTAAATTTTTTGATGTCTGAATGGTGCCAAAATTGGGTGTCTCATGGCATTTGTAACTCTTGAATTGCTCCTTTAATTTTTTGCTTATTGTCCCGGGTTGTAACAAGTTTAAGTTTTATGTCATACTTTCTAATATATAAATAGGTTTTAATTTGAATTTGGTTTAAGAGGATAAAAAGAGTTTATATATAATAATAATAATAATAATTATTATTTGGTAAAAGAAAGGGTTTTGAAAGGGTCCTTAAACCTTTTAAAAATGGGTTTTGGAAGGGTCCCAAACCTATGCAAAACCACACAAGTATTCAATCAACACTAGAGTATATCACATATGAGAGTGAATCCCCAAGGGAGAATTTATCCAACATCTGACATAAACTTATCCTACATCCCAGAGAGTCTGGTCCTATAGTTCCCAAATAGATAACATTCTCATCTTAACTTGGAAGGGTTTCAAAAGACTCCCATAACCTTGAAAAAATAGATCAGGCCTCAAGCAGAGGACCACAGGGTTTTGAGAGGTTCCCCAAACCTAAACAAAGGGGTTTTAAAAGGATCCCCAAACCTTTTACAGAGGGGTTTTGGAATGGTCCCCAAACCTAAAAAAATAGGGTTTTGAAAGGCTTCCAGAACATTTTATAGATGGATCAGGCCTCAAGTAGAGGATCACAAGGTTTTTATTTATTTATTTATTAGATCAATGTAAAAACAAGATCCTACATCCGACAAAAGCTAAAATGAGAAAGGAGCAGTGGATATCACAGATCAGAAACAAACGACAATACCGCATGAACTAGGAGGAATTTAAAAGGAAAAATAAAAGTAAGCTTCTCGCCCAAGATAAAATAATAGTCTACCTCGGGAAACCACCAACCAAAAAAAGGGATAAATCCAACGGATGAACAAACACAATCACCAAGAGAGATAAATTAAAATTAAAATTAAAAAATGTGCCCAAAATAAAAAGAGTCATTCACATTATTGAAAAAAAAGGACTTCCCACCTAAATTAGGAGTCTTTATCAACCAACCAAGTGAATCCCACCCGAAATAGGCTTATGCTTTTGTTGGATTAAATAGAGATCCTGCCAAAACTAGAAACCTTGTTTTTGGGTCCTGATAAAACTTGCAATGCAGAAAAATCCAAAAAAATTGAATCACAAGGCACAAAGAAGATTTTCCTATCCAATAAGAGCCTTGCAACCTATAGGTCCAAAAGACCACATACTTAGATTTTTTTTGAAAATTTGACTAAGTGTTGAAAATATGCCTTGGACCACAATGCAGTGTTAAATTCTGCTCAGTCCAAAGCAGTGTTAAAATCCGCAGAGCTAAACTCTTTGTTATTTTTCATGAGACCATAGCACAATGTTAATTTATGTGGTCAAAGTAGTCAAATTGGCCTTGTAGACAATTCAAGTCGCAGAATTTCGAAGGAGCAGTAGAAATACAGTGCTTTTTCCACGAAGGCATGGCAAATGTTATTTTTTGCGGCCCACTTAGTCAAAGTTGGCTTGCATGTGATTCAAGTTACAAAATCAAAAGGAGCGAGTGAAATGCAAGGTTATATTTTGCACACCAAAATACTTTGTTAAATTTCACGTTTGGTTTAGCCGAAGTTGGCTTTACGAAAATCTAAAGAGCGGCGGTAAGCAAAGCTTCTTTTTCACACAACATGAAGACTTATTTTCCATGCGCCTTCAAGCAATGTAATATTCCACGATCAACTTAGTCAAATTCAACACCGTAAAGTATAAAGGTGATGTGGTATTAGCCAAGCTACCTATTATTTTATTTACAGGCTTAAATAGCCAAATAAAACAAAGAAAGTCGGCAGGAGTAGATAAGAAGCTGCCGACATTACAAAGCTGCCGACAATAAAATGTCGGCAAATACAAGACTTTAGGAAAAATAAATAAAAATAAATAAATATTAAACCTAAAGTCTATTAAACCTCATCACTCGTCCCATCAACAAAAGCATTGGACTCCAATGCTTGTAACAAAGCGGGAAAATCCCGGGACATGAGGTGAGCAGAAATCCAGCGAGCTTGGTGTGGAAACTGGCCACGACGGGCCACCAGATATGAAGTAGAAGTACCTTGGCGAGTTTGCCGAGTCTTCGTATCAAAAAGTGTATCTTCAGAAAGCGGAAGTTGTGCATCAGGAACCACATCTACCGGATGATTAATAGCTGGATCAGATTCCAAGGTGGAATCATAGTACGGCTTAAGAAGATCAACATTGACGACATCATGAATGCCTAGATGAGCCGGAAGATCCAGGCGAAAGGCATTCTTGGAAATCTTCTGAACAATGGTATAAGGACCATAGCGTAAAGGTTTGATTTTGCTATGGGTCTTATCCACAAATCGTCGCCTGTCGAGGTAAAACCATACTTTATCACCCACTTGAAAGTGATGAGGAATACGATGTCGGTCCATCTGTTGCCGTTGTTTCTGCTGAGTCTTCTAAAGAATCTGAACCACTTTGGACTGAAGGCTCTGCAGATGCTGGATGAAAGAGTTCGCCTTTTCTTGCTCCTTCTGAATATGCATAGTAGCTGGTGAGGGCAAGGACATAGGCAACTCATAAGGAGCCAACGGCTGAAAACCGAAACAAACCTCAAAAGGAGAGTGCCCTGTCGAACTATGAACAACTCTGTTGTACGCGTGCTCAATGTGAGTGAGGCTTAAGTCCCACTTGGCTGGAGTGGAATGATGATAAATCCTCAAACTCTGCACAAGCGTACGATTAACTACCTCTGTCTGCCCATCTGACTGTGGATGATAGGCAGTAGAGAAGTTAAGTGAAACACCTAAGATCTTCCAAAGGGATCGCCAAAAGTGACCCACAAATCGGGAGTCACGATCAGAAACAATGCTGGTAGGAAGACCAAAGGAGCGCCACACTGTCTCAAAGAAGAGCTGAGCCAAGTCCTGAGCAGTACTCGTCTTACGACATGGAATGAATTTGGCCATCTTGCTGAATCTATCCACAATGACGAAGACACAATCATGTTGTCGGACTGTCATTGGGAAACCGCTCAACAAGTCCATGGAAATGCTCTCCCAAGGACGAGAAGGAATGGGCAAAGGCATGCTCATACCCAATTTCCTGTTGGTGGATTTAGAACGGTTGCAAACGGCACATTGTCGCAAGAAGTGAAGGACATCTCTCTGCATATGGGGCCAAAAGAAGAACCTTTGAAGATGATGAAGAGTTTTCTGCTTGCCAAAGTGTCCTCCATAAAGTGTAGAATGAGCCTCCTTCAAAAGAGACTCTCTATGCTCATGAGGAACACAAAGTTTATCTAACTTATACAACATTCCATCCTGAATGTCAAAGTCTTGAAGACCTCTCAAGTTGGAAGAAGAAGGATGAGAAAGTTGTTGAATAACTTTGGCAAAATCAGGATCTGATGAATACTGAGAAGGCCAAGTTTGAAAACCAACATGAGACATAGTCACTACAATCAAGGCACGAGCTGATGGAGGTCGACTCAAACAATCTGCCACTGCATTATTTTGTCCTTTCCTGTATTTGATCACCAAATGGAACTGCTGCAAATAGGATGCCCACTTCATGTGTCGAGCTTCTTCAATTTTGGACTGAGATTGAAGAAACTTAAGGGGCATGTGATCAGTATGAACTATAGTCTCTTTACCCAGAAGGTAATGTCTCCAGTATTTGATGGCCTGCACCAATGCATACAACTCCTTATCATAAGTGGAATAATTCCTCTTTGCCTCTGAAAATGTCTCAGAATGATAGGCCACTGGATGGCCATTCTGCTTAAGCACGACACCAAGTGCATATTGTGAAGCATCTGTCTCAATCTCAAAAGGTTGTGCAAGATCTGGCAACACAAGGACAGGTGCACTACACAATTTTCGTTTCAAAGTGTCAAAGGCCTTCTGCTGGTCCTGTGTCCACTGAAACTGAATCTTGATCTTGGTTACAAAATGAAGAGGAGCAGCGATAGTGGAGTATCCTGCAATGAACTTGCGATAGAAATTAGCAAGTCCAAGAAAACTCCTCAACTCCGTGACAGAAGTAGGAGTTGGCCATTTGACAATGACTTCAATTTTGGCAGGATCCACTTGAACGCCTTTTTCATTGATTACAAATCCCAAATAGGCAATGGAAGTTTGCCCAAAAGAACATTTGGAAAGATTGGCATACAATTGATTCTTCTGAAGAGTTTGAAGAACATATTCCAAATGCTCAAGATGACTTTTCCAAGAGGAAGAGAATACAAGGATGTCATCCAAATAAATAATTACAAATTTGTCCAAACAATCACGAAACACTTCATTCATTAGCCGCATGAATGTGGTCGGAGCATTCGTAAGACCAAAGGGCATGACAAGCCACTCAAAGAGTCCCATCTTAGTCTTGAATGTTGTCTTCCAAGTGTCCTCTGCCTCAATCCTGACTTGATGGTATCCACTTTTGAGATCGATCTTGGAAAAGAACTTAGCTCCTTGGAGCTGATCCAAGAGATCATCAATTCGTGGAAGTGGATAACGATTTTTGATGGTGATCTTATTTAATGCTCGAAAATCAATGCATAGTCTCCAAGTGCCATCTTTCTTCAATACAAGCAAAATAGGTGAAGCACAAGGAGAAGTGCTAGGTTTAATGAAACCTTTAGACAATAAGTCTTGAATTTGTCTTTTAATTTCCTCCATTTGCACGATTGATTGTCTATACATTGGAGCATTAGGAAGTGAAGCAACAGGTACAATTTCAATAGAATGATTAATTGTTCTTTGAGGTGGAAGACTTGTGGGTTCTTGAAACACACCTGAATATGATTGCAACAAAGAATTAACTGAAGCATGCTTGTCTTGTATTGGCTTGGATGCTTGCTTATTTTCATTATGTGGTCTGATGAAGATGAGTGCCAATTCCCTTGCTTGATTTACAGCCTTACGTGCTTGTCTACAACTTAGCATTAAATTTTGTGGAGTTTGCTGAGTGCTTCTGATTATGTAGGCTTTATCATCTTTGTGCAAGGTGTATGTGTTTTTAAACCCATCATGAATAGACCTCCTATCATATTGATAGGGTCTTCCAAGCAATAAACCGCAACAATCCATTGGAGTAACATCACACACCACGGTGTCTACAAAAGAGGGATTGAAAGCAAAATTCACAATGCAAGTGTGTGTGATGTCCGATGAAATCCCATTATCCTTCCACCCTAAAGGATACGGATGAGGATGGGGTTTCATGGGCAGCTTCAATTTGTCGACAACAGACCTCGCAATTAGATTCTTCTACGAGCCGCTATCGATGATACAATCAACTACAAAAGATGCATCAAGGTGGACCGTGGTCACAAACAAGTTCTCTCGATCCCCTAGTGAAGTGTTCATGAGGGTCAATTTGTTCAACCCAGCCAACTCTTTGTAAGTCTTTCTTTCCCCTGTAGCCTCAATGGGACCTTCTTGAGGTTCCTCATTGGAAGGCTTTACAACTAGGGACTTCTTTTTCAAAATTTTCAACTTAAAACATTGATGCTTTTGATGGCCCTTCTTCTTACAATATGTACATTCCACAGAAGATTTGGAAGATTTTGAAGAAGAAGAAGAAGAAGAAGTAGGAGAAGGAGAAGAGGGAGAAGAAGAAGAAGACGTAGCCGCCTTGGATTGCTGATTTGAAGCCTTCGAATTTCCTCCCGATGACGAAGAGCGAGCCCCGCGCGATGAATCTCGTAATTCCTCCTCCGCAAGAATGGCTTGATTGAAAGCCATATCAATGCTCAAGATAGTTTTGTATTTCAACTTGCGATAAAGTGGTTCCTGCAGTCCACTTTTAAACTTGGTAACAAGTTGAATTGCAGTATCCTGCACAGAATTCAGAATTCTCAATTTGTTAAATTGCAACACATAATCATGAACACTCATGTGAGCTGTTTGGCGAAGACGTAACCACTTAATTTGAAGGTCTTCAGCATAATTTGAAGGGTAAAAACTACTCTTCAAAACGCGTTGCAATTCTTCCCATGTATCAATGGGATTCTGAGTTTGGTGGCGATCTGTGACAAGGATTTTAGCAAGGCCCGTCAACTTGAGTTTGGCAAAAGCAACTCGTTGGACCTTCTCCAATTTGGTATACTCGAACCAACTGTCCATGTCGAGAATCCAACTGTTGAGCACTTCCGGATCCCGCGAACCGTCATAGTTGGCAACATCACAATGTGGTTGTATGTCTTGAGTGGTGACTTTATCGGCCAAAATACTCACCAGTTGTGTGAGTTGGGCCATTTTGTCGGCCAAGTCAGCAGCCATTTGAGCTCGAGTTTGTGCCAGAATGAAATTGCAAGTTTACAAGAAGGGAAATGCTTAATAATTGCAAAATGCAATACAATAGCAATACATGTCTTAATAAAAGCCTATGGAATGACTTTTAAAAATACAAGAAACCACCCTCCAAAAATAAAAACTTCCTTGTTGGTGTACAATTCCTTTATATAAAAGAATAAAAGAAATTCCCTTTATATAAAGAATAAAGGAAATTAATAAGGGGCATGGAATAGTTAAGAATATTAACGATTGAAAAGTGGCTTTCCCCCTTGTTCAAAGAGAACGCGTCAGGCGGCAATGGAATGTACAGTCTTCAATGCATGAGGCGGCAATGTAACAGCAACCTGTCTATGGACCCGGAGGTGGCAGCTGGATGAAAAGAAAGACACACCGGCATTCGTATGGCAAGTTCAGCAAGAACCCTTCCCAATCACGTTGATGAGAGCCTACCGTGAGGACTTGGCACGCGGCACGAACGAAAACCTCCAATTTTTCCAACGCGTCTGGACTTAGTGCGACAACCAGTTTTATGTCCCCTTAAACATCGCTATCACCAGCAAGTCGACCAAAAATGGTCGGAATAGGCCAGATCTGGCTGGTTCGTGCTGAAGACGACCGAAAATGGCAGAAGAGCGTCGGAATCACGTCGGTTCAGAAAATGAACTGTCGAAAGGTGAAATGGCGCAGCCAAGCGAGAGAAACCCATCGAAATTTTCTAATTTTGTCATCAAAAATGAAGCTATTGCTGGTGGTGGCCGGAAAGGACGACGACGTGAAAATTCGACGAATATTGTCGAAAGAATGTCGTTGGAAGAGACGCACGTCGGAGTGGCAACGAAAACCGTGAGGTAAAACCCGAAATCACCAAGGATTGAAAAATCTTCAATGAACCCGTCGGTAGTTACGAACCGATGTCAGAGAATCGGAGGAATGACCTGTCTGGGAAACAAACTCGTGATGGAAAATTGTGAATCCGTGGCAGCCACGGTGGAGAAATGGATCGACAATTCGTGAGGACACCTCTAGAATTAATTTGGAGATCGCTGTGAGTTGTGTGCTTGAATGCAGCGATTCAAATTCTGATGGCAGGCGTCGAATTTTGACGCGGCTTCAAATCCTGATAAAGTTTTCGTTCACTGGCACAAAGTCGACGTCGGAAGTGTAGACAATGGTTCAATCTATATTCTACGAACAATTTTGCTCTCGCTAGCTGGGACGAAAATGTGCAGAGAACTTGCACAGACCACGCTCGAAAATTAGCAAGAATTGCTAAAATTTGACTACAACAATTGCTGTTCAAAACAACAATTTACGCAGCAAAATTTTTAAATTTTTTTTTCACAGGACAATGTGGTCGGAAATGACCCAAAACCACAAAATATTGCCTGCTCTGATACCAATCTGATGTGGTATTAGCCAAGCTACCTATTATTTTATTTACAGGCTTAAATAGCCAAATAAAACAAAGAAAGTCGGCAGGAGTAGATAAGAAGCTGCCGACATTACAAAGCTGCCGACAATAAAATGTCGACAAATACAAGACTTTAGGAAAAATAAATAAATATTAAACCTAAAGTCTATTAAACCTCATCAAAAGGCGTGTAAGGCAAACACTGTGTTATTTTATGCGTGAGGCAAATGCTTTGTTATTTTTTGCATTGCAAATGGTCAAAGTTGCCTTGCATGAGATTCAAAGTGCGAAATTCAAAACAATGGTAAGTGAGGCTTCTTTTTTGTGTGACATGATGCAGTGTTATTTTTCTCTTGTCCAAAGTAATGTTATTTTCTACGAGACAAGGTGCAAGCTTGATATCGCAGATTTTGAGAAGGTAACCCAGGATAGTGTTCTATTTTTTGCATAGCACACCACATGTTTTATTCCACAATCAAAGTGGTCAAACTTAACGTTATGGAGTTTCAAAGAGAAAATTTCAACACCGCAAAGTGCTCAATGGATTATAACAAAGGAATTACTCCCAAATTAGAGTAAGTTAAATACCACTAAAAATGGTAGTGTTTTAAGTCGTGATCACTTTGAGCACTAAAGTTACCATTTGAGGATCTAATCTAGACCGTTCAAAATTAAATCAAGGGTCCACGATTGGTGTAACTCAAATGATATATAAAAGCAACATTCAAAGTTGTGTAACATTACAAATTTCTATCTGAGAAGTGAAAGGTGAGAAAAGACAAAGAGATGCATAATCAAGGTCCAAGAACCATTTCAGTTGTAGACTCACAACATAACAACTATTGCAAGAATGATGAATGGCTTTGATCGTACCTTGACTTGGTCTTTAATAAAAAACCATGAGAGGTCGAGAAAGTTATAGATGCCAAGTTGCAAAGGATCCAGGGAGCTCAACTCCCCTTTTTTCTTCCAATAAATAAGAGGCTACCACCTTAGAATCCTGCTGATCTAGCACTCCAGTTTCCTTGTAATGTTTCTAATGCTTTCAATCTTTCAATTTCATTGTACAAACTATAAATAAAGGTCAAAACCTCATTGAGAAGGGTCGACTCTAAAGTGTTTTCTTTCCCTAATACTATAAATTCTCTTGCAAATTAATAGAAGAAGCATTACTTGGATGTTTGCCTCAGGCCTATGTCTTCTTTACTTGTGAAGATTTGATTTGTGAAGTCATTTCTGCTACTGTTGCTATGGTTAGTCTATTCTACTGATATTGGATTGCTAACTTAGAGCACCTTGGAATGCTTCATGTTTAAATATATGCTTGGAAAGAGCTTATTTTTTTTAGTCAAAGTATTAATATAATTATGCTATTTGGATTTTTAATACCCTAGACGTTTGAAATAGTTCTTGAAGTGTATTATTTGTTCTTTGATGATGAAAATCACTAGTTTTGAATGTTGTTAGTCTCAAGTGTGGAATACTAAAAATATGATTTGCTAGGGGATACCCTGTAGTTTTCTATGTTGGTAGCTTTATCCGATCACTATTCATTCATTACTTTCTAATGCTTACCCATTTATATCCCTATATTTACACATTTAATTGAGCTTAAATGAGTCAACACTCAATTAATTAATAAAGGTATATCAACCTACTCTAGAGGTTGAGTTGAAGCAATCTTTAACTCATCCAATGTCGAGGTTTGAGTTGTGATTAGTAGGTTCTCACCTATTACATCAATTGTAGATGATAGTCATAGTTTTAATATTACCTTGATGTCATTTTAGACCCTAATAGTTTTGGCACGCCTGATGGGACCCTGTTTACAGAACGCTCATTCACCCACTAGTTATCATTTTTTTCATTTTTTCTAGAGGAATAAATATTTAGTGAGTTGTCTTGACCTCACCAAGTGATGGAAGCAAATTCACTTGGTGAATCCTAAGATCCAGAACCTAGAAAACCCTTTGAGTAGCTAATTCTTTCATGTTTACTAGGTCTTTTACTAGGAACAATCAAGAACCTTTTTCATTCTTTGAGCTACCATCAAGAAGATATAGGCATACAAGAAGCTTGTCCCTAGACTCACCTATTGGATATATTCAAATACCACGAAGAAAACATTTCTCCACTAATAAAACTCCATTAAAAACCCTAGTAAACATGGCTGGACAATAGAATGTAAACTTGACTCTAGCTCCATTGAAATACCCTAATTGGAATACTACTTGTACTTTAGGACTAACCAACATGCATGATATTCCCCAAGATATATCCAAAGCTATACCTACATATGATGGTACATGTAAAATCACTTATGAGCATTATCAGGATATACTGAACTTAGCAACCATCCATAATATTAAAAATGAGGATGTTATTGTCAGGCTTCTCGCCCTATCCTTTAGAAGAATTTTTTTGCATTGGTTTAGAACCCTAGAAGATAGCACCATCAATTTATGGGTTACATTAATCGATCCCTTTGTGGAAGAATTCAATGAATCTACTGATATTTTTTTCCTTTCAAACCAATTCACATCTATGTAGAAGCACCAACAAGATTTAGTCTTTGATTTTAACTTGAGGTTCAACAAAACATGGAAAAGGATACCCCTTGAAGCTAGACCAGTTGCCCCTCTTGCTTTCATGTATTACATCAAAGCCCTTGGGTCAGACCTGGGGCTACAAACTCAACAGTCAAGAATATCTACTTTTCTTCAAGTATACAATGCCAATGTACAAGCAAAAAATATCCTAATCAATGTAGGAAGGTTACCCCCAAAGACTATCATGCCATATTGCTTTGAGATCCCTCACTTTCAGGTTAAGGTAGCTACATATCCATATATGGATCTACCTTGTCATCACCTCTTACTCAGGTGGCCCCAATTCCTTCTCCTAAAACAACATCCACCTCAAATCCCTTTCCACCACTCCCATCTCATATTCCCCAAGAATCCACTCTGTTGCTCGATAATCATAATACCTTGAAAACAATCAATAACAAGGTGAATTCAATGTAAAAGAGAGAGATGGAGAGGTCTCAAAAAAGAAGATTCCCATACATTAATAGAGATCAAAATACTAGCACAAACAATAATGCAGGGCCTAGAGTTAATACAAATAAAAAAGATCAAGAATTTACCCCTGAGACCAGTTTAGTCAATGTCTGGTGTCTTGTTTGCAATGATCCTCATGATTCAGATACTTGTGTCATGTACCAACACCATGTGCAACAGGCTATGGAGAAGGAAAAAGGAATAAAAAAGGAAGAGTCAATATGATATGACAGCTAGAGCAAATTATGGTCGAACAAGATCTCTATGAAGAAGAAACAATTTCTATCATGACCAGGTCCAAAAAGAAGATATTGCAAGTTGATCCATAGAATATGGATCAATTTCAAGTCCCCTCTCAGAAGAAAAGAGAAATACCTTTGCAAAATATTGATAAATTTCCTGTTCCATAGGCAGCTAAAACAAGGGATGCAATCCCTAGAAGCCAAGAAAAGGGGATTAATACTTTAAAGCAATATGAGAGGGAAAATACAGAATAGATAAGTTCCAAAGATGAGGCACAAGAAAAGCTAAGATTAACATCCATTACTAAGAGAAAAAGAATAGAAGCCACACAACAATACAAGAGGAACTTTGGTGAACCAAAGAAGAGGTATGAGAAAATCCACTTGGGAAAGTCAGAGTTTAATATTGTGGAAAATATGGAGAGGATCCCCTCTAGAGCAAGTCTTTGTGACACTCTCTTCATCCCTGGTCAAATTGATTTACTCAAGGCTTATTTAAGTAAGAATTCTAAAGAAAAACAGACTACCACAATTTTCAACATGCCTTTTAAAAAAAGGAGATGACTGTTGCAGCCCTAAGGAACAAACCTCCTCCCTTTTCTATCTCTTTGAGAATTGAAGGTTGAATAGTCCACAACTGTATGATTGATTCAGGGGCTTCAACCACAATCATGCACAAAGCAGTCTACAATAAAATGAATATGGAATATACTCGTTCTTATCTAGGAGTTCTGCAATTGGATGGTCCACTAGTTAAGATAATTGGAGTGGTTAAGGATGTGCTCATGATATTACACAGAGCCCCAGAGGTAATTGTCACTACACAAAAAAAGGGCTTTAACGATAGCTAAAATAAGGCGGTTTTTATGACAATAAAAAACCATCCTAAGAAACCCTAAAAGGACAGTTTAAAACCGCCCTCTTAGAGTCACCCTAAGAGGGCGGTTTAAAATCGCTCTCTTAAAGTCACCCTAAGAGGATAGTTTAAATTTGCCCTCTTTAAACCCACCCTAATAGAATTACCCTAAGAGGGTGGTTTAAAACCACCCTCTTTAAACCCACCCTAAGAAGGCAGTTTTAAAACCGCCCTCTTAGACGTTAAGAATCACCAAAAAAATAATGAAGGATTCGACGAAATTTATTTTTTAGATTTGGACGAGATTTTTTATTTTTTAGATTAGCGGCCATATTTTTTCATGCACTGCTATGTGAGAATTTTCATGTCCAATGTAATCCCTGTAGAATTTTCGCGGATATCCATGCTCAATGGTAATTCCTCTATATGCACTGGTTTGAGTTTTGACAGACATTCTCTATTTTAAGATGTGTAAATCAATGTAATGCTGAGGGCATGTCGATACCTCAAGTAGGGAAAGAAAAGCTGCACTGGGAGAGCTTACATTCAACTCAAAGCCTATCATTACCAACTTGATAATTATTGTCGAAGAAGACATTACTACCACTAAACCCTTGTCCTAGAAACCTTTTTTTTCCAATTTTTTTTTTAACTATTATTATTAGTCTGTAAATACAAATTATTATTATAATTGCTTTGCTTTATTCATTTTGGCAGACGTTCTTTGTTTTCTTGGATTTTGTTACTTTAAAATCATTTTATTTACATGTTTTACATTGACAACAATTTCATATTAAACAAAATAAACCTTTTTTAATTTTTGTATGCAAAGTAAAATGAATTTGAGTCAATAGGAAAGTGATAAATAAATTGATATCCTATGTTAACAATTATTTCATATTTTTCCTCAAATTCCATCAAAACTAAGACAAATGGCATTGACAACAACTTCATATTAAACAAGATAAAACTTTTTTAATTTTTGTATACAAAGTAAAATGAATTTGACTCAATAGGAAAGTGATAAATAAATTGATGCCCTATGCATGTGTTTCCTCAAATTCCATCAAAACTAAGACCAATGGAAGACGAAGAGAGAACTTGCAAGTTACAAATTTTCTCACCAGTATCGTAAACTTCATTTTGAAGGAACATCAATGCAAACATTTTGACAGCAATAAATTAAATTTTTATCTAATCATTTAAGAGCCTGCACTCGCAGGACAATTTGGACATTAGCAGTCTTTGGACATTGTGGCCCTTCTCCTTTGGTTCCTTTCCTGCCCAAAAAACAAATTGCTCATACAACCGAGAGAATCACTTTCCTGCCCAAAAAACACATGCTCGTACAGCTGAGAGAAATCACGGAAGAAAATTTTCTTAAACTATGATCCTTCACAAAAAAAAAAAAAAAAAAAATTTAAAACTGATACACAGAGAGAGGCAAACCAGCAAGGTGAGCAAGTTAGTGCAATCCAACATGAAAACCATTAACATTGTGCTCATGCAAACTCTTTTTGCTGTGCTTGGGAGTTTATGGTAAGGGGTAGCATATCGATGAACCATATTTGACACTCATGAAACATATAAATGGCAGAGCAATGAAATCTCCACCACCAATATTTTTAAAAAATTGCTACTTAGGAACAATATGATTATACATCGCAAGCATGGATTTATTTATATTACTAAAGTTGAATAATCCAAGGAAAGAAACATTGCATTTGACCTTTTTCTTTGGTATGCAGTGATTACGCACAAACTTTATTAAGCTGCTACGATCATCTCTGCCTCAAAATGAAATTGGATTTCAATGGATCCTTTCACATAATGGAGTTGAATCTGACTACTGTTTTTTCTAAGCAGTCACGATAAATTCGAGGAAAGCAGCAGAGCAGGCAGATAGCAAAGAAACCTAATTCGTTGAAAATTGTCGAGGCCTTCAGGATTTGTAAGTAATAAGAATTTTAGTGGTGGTTCGTAAACGATTAGTGTTGAATGCAGTGTGTTTCCCAACCCCCTTTCTCACGCGTCCCCCTTCACTATAAATCTTTGACAAGCTTCCTCTCCCCTTTTTAGTATGCTTTCCAGAGTATGCACCTTCTCTGCAAGCTGTCCAAGTTCTTCATGAGATGTCTGAACCAGCTTATCTGCTACTTTCAGTTCTGTGCACGCCTGTAGAGATCAAGAGAGTTACATGTGCAGTTCAAGAAAATGAAAAATCCAAATATCACAGATCATTCTCTAGACAATTGGCTAATATGGTGCTCACCATATCCACTCTTGTAAGGCTCAGTAGAATCTATTGAACACTTCAAGTATTTGTATTATCGGAAAGTATTTTTCATCATAAAATGGAAGTATTCACAACCTAGCAACAAGTATAGAAGAAATGTCAATGCTATTACCTTCTGAGTTAAACCTGTCCATGAATGACCAAAATTTGTCAAAGCCAAATATAATAACCCCTATATTGATTTTGCAAATAAATAGTTGAAGACGACCCTTTCGTTCATAGAGACCCTGTCCCAAAATTGTCTACACTGCCAAGCAATGTTTCATTCACCAATGCTCAGTTTAGAGATCGTTCTTGGGATGATTGCAGTCCTCAAATTCTATGGGTCACTATTGAGACCCTATGTATTACCCCAAGTTGTCACAGATAGGCTGTACACACTTGAATATTGGAGAAATGTACCAACTCTGGATGCTACTTAGTTCTATGTCAAGAACAAAGCAACTACTGTTAGGCCTCCTGTTAGATTTGTTTATTTTAATTTGAACACCAACAAGGGGTTGAAATTATTGATATTGTGCTGAAAATGTTCAGTTTCAAGGAAGATTATCCATGGGAATATGATCCTGATAGTGCTATATCCCCAAACCCATGAGGTTATATGTTTGGAGATGTCAACCATGACAAGAAAACTGTTGTTGGAGCCACAAGGAAGAAGGATAATTGGCAAATGTCAAGGCCATTACTGAAGTAGTAGAGAAAGGAATGCAAAAGGTATAGAATGAAATTGTGAAGAATGCTTTCTTCAACAACTGGAAAATTGATACATGAGTGTTTTTAACAAAAAGCTGCTAAACTAGCTATAGATTCCAAGTAGAGGAAGCCTTCCATCCTAGCAATAAAAAAACAAATAGACCTCCAAGAAAATAACCAGATGGTGGCAGATGAGAACAAAGCTCTGAAACTTACCTGAGTTTAGAGTTTAACATTGGATTTGAACTTTTGAAACTTTTTCCTGTATACATAGGCATAAGCCTTTAAGCTCTCACTATAACCTACATTTGATGCTGTACTGCGATTCCAGAAGAGGAGTATTTTTAGGAGAAGTTGGGAAGTGAGTTGGTTGACTGACATTTATCCTTTTTAGGTTTCCTAAAAACCATAGTTGGAGCTTGGATCATGGTAGGTCTTTGTAAATGAAATTAGGCTTCTTTTGCCTATATCTAAATGCACATGAAAGTTTTGACAGATTAATACAAACAGGGTTTGTTTTGCATACATGTCTTGACAAATGGATTGATAAGATTAAACCTTCAATCTTTTTCTTTTTGCAGAATATGGAACCTTTACCTACAGGACCTTTAAGCAAGGCTCATGTACACAACATCCTACTCCAAGGAAGAAAAATAAGAGAAACCCTGATATTGGTCTACCATTTGATACTCATTTGAATGTTCAGAGCAAGCAGTTTCGCAGATCCTTTGCAAATTCATGACAGAGGAAGCTCCGCTGCCCTGCATAAAGCTTCTCCTGTTGAAAGCAAACTCAAGTGCACTCTCGAAGAACTTTATAAAGGTGCTGTCAAGAAAATGAAGATTTCACGGAATGTCGCCCTTGGCTCTGGGTGTGTAATCTTTTCTGCATCTTTGATTAGCAGCTAGGTGTAGATGTTTTGATTTGGCCTCTAGTTCTAATGAAAGAAGTAACATTTCTGGTTTCTTTCTGCATGCAAGAGGACTGTGACTGTAGAAGAGGTTTTGAGTATAGAAGTCAAACCTGGATGGAAGAAAGGCACGAAAATTACCTTCCCTGAGAAAGAAAATCAACAAATTGGAGTTGTGCCAGTTGATCTGGTATTTGTTATTGATGAGAAGCCACATGATTTGTTTAAACGCGAAGGTAATGATTTAGTAATTGTTCAGAAGATAAGTTTGAGTGAGGCTTTGACCGGATGTTCCTTACTACTGTAGTAAGCTTACAACTCTATTCAAACTATAAATTGTTATATTCTGTTACAACAAAAATTTCTTTTATTACACTATTTTTATAATTTCTTTCCATTTCCTAGACAACAAGTGAAAAGTGTTTAAATTATCTACATATGTTACATTCAGGCATTTGACATTCCAATTTATCCCAAAGATCACTGTATATCAAACAAGGGCTTAAATAGCAATTTTCAAAATTGTAGGTTGTGTAATTTGTCAGAATTTGAAAAATATATAAATGTAAAAAGACATCAACAAAAAGAATATAGAAAAGACCAATCAACAAAAGCAATTAATATTACAATGCTAAATGATAAAATTATTAACATGCAGCAAGGGACTGAACACAAATTAATAAAATTTTAAACACATTTTGTAGGGTCAATTAAGGTCTAGAGTTGTGGGATCTGTAATAAGTCACAAATTATAGTATGTGTCATGAGATTCATCTTGTTTCCATGACCGTGATGGGACCTATCTTGGAAACTAATCCTAAAAATATTATCTTGGAATCCAAGGATCCTAAATGGACCAGATCCTGGTTTAACATCAAATTCATAAGGATCTCTAACTAGCAGCAGAAATTACTCAAAATAGTCTTCTAGTGACATCTGATATGACACATCTTTTAATTTATCAGAATGTGAAACAATGATATTCACAATGATAAATGACAAAAGTTTGATCAAGACACATTTTTCTTACTTTTAGCCCAAATGTTCTCGTATTTAACTTATTAATAGATGTTGTCCGTGTCCTAAAACCTTTAATGTTACTTTCTTTCACAGGTTTGTGATCCGAATAACCATTGGTATCTAACGGATAATGGATCTCGCCCAGGAGATATTTTGCTCCTAACAGGCAGGGCACTTAGTCATGCCACTGCTGGTCTTCGCCATGCTGCTTCATATAGAATAATTCCTGATCTGTCTACAGGCTCTGGAACAGGTGGAAGGTTAGTTTATTTTAAAATTTTCCACTCATTTATCTCTCCAATTGTAGAATGTTAATTCCATTAATAATCTCTGGTTGTATGATTCTGTTTTTTGTGTAATGCTTATGATTTCTACTGAGAGATGCTAAAGAGCCGAGCCTTCGAATTTTATGATTTATGTAGAACATCATTGGCTTTTAGGCTTATGTCACAGAACAATGCAATATTGGATTGTTCTCCAATATCAGAAGCAGGACATGTTATACCTCAGAGCTATGGGCGGATTACTGTGAGCCAATTTATGGATGATATAAAGGACGATTATACTGCCATGTCCGTCCTTTGATTTTGAAGAGTGACTATAATCATAGTGCCCACTTGGCATTCAATGAATCTGTGTACCCAAATATGAAGATGCTCCCACTTTCTTTATCAAAGACAATTGAAAGGAATTCTCTGTTTTGCAATCTGACTTAGGCAGTATCAACTTGCAATCTGTAAAATGTACATATTTTTTTACTACATTGAATGAGTGACATGTTTCTATTATATGTAAATGTTGTAAATTTGGCAGGATAGCTCTATGCACTCACTCTGGATTATCCATTTCTTGAGTTGTACTCTGCCACATTAAAAAGAATCTTACATCCACTTTAACAATGCACTCTATGTTTATGTGCTTCCTGGAAAATAAGAATGCACTCTATGTTTATGTGCTTCCTGGAAAATAAGAATGAGTAGCATCAGGATCTTGGTACAGAGGATATACACTTGTAAAATCAGAATGGGTAACTGGATGTACGAAGTGTGGATTTTCCTTTATATTTCTTGAGTTGTATTTTGAATCTTAGATCCATTTTCACATTGCATTTTATGTTCATATATTTTTTATAAAATAAGAATACATAGCATCATATTACAAAGGACATGGGCTTCTTGGAAAATAAGAATCAGTAGCTGGATGCATACAGTTTCATTTCCATTTCTTATATTGTACTCTGAATCTAACATCCTGTCAAAGCCTATTGTGACATCATTTACTCGAAGTTTTGCTTATAGTGACATCATTTACCCGGGATATGAAAATATTATGCCCAAAGAGGGTATTCCTATTGTAAAGGAACCTGGGTGAGAGGGCATTGCAAGGGAAGGTGACTATGGTGGATACTATCCTACCCGTGGCTGCAGAGACATCTCCCTATGCTCGTCGAGTTTTTTTTTTATATATATTTTTGAAAAGTCACCCTAAGAGGGCGGTTTAAAAACTGCGGTCTTAGGGATTTTTATATATATTTTTAAAAAGTCACCTTAAGAGGCGGTTATGAACCACACTCTTAGGGATTTTTTATATTTTTTTAAAAGTCAGGGCAGTTTTAAACCGTCTTCTTAGATCCTAAGATGCCGGTCTTTTGAGACGGTTTTTAGTCGCCGTCGTTTGGGCGTGGAATTTTTACGATGCCTTCATAGACGGTGGTTGAATAATTGTCCTTAAAGAGCTTTAACGACGGTTAAAAACACCATTAAAGCCCTTTTCTAGTGTAGTGTGTTGTACAAGAGATTGTAGTGGTAGACTTAAAGCCTTACTTTGGCCTTTGTCTTTCAAGAGAGTTCACCACCAAGCTAAGAGGGTATATGTATTTGGATTACTCTGGAATGTTGATTCCATACAAAGGCAAGAGAATAAGAATAATTCTTGAAAAGCTTGTGTCCTATTACATTGAAGAAATAGAGGAAGACATGGGTAACCTCTCAACTCTGGATGAGATTGAAATGGTAGAGAGCTTTGAAGAATTAGAAGTAAAAGATGAGTTGCATTCAGAGAGGACTACAACCCTTTTGGGACAAGTATGCACACCTATAACATTTCTTCTGAAATAGAGAAAAATATCCCAACCATATCTAGTCAGTCATTGAGAGAGTCAAAAATATGGACAATGCATTTTGATAGAGCAAGATGCAGAAATGGGGCTAGTACTGGTGTAACTTTGAAATTTCATTCAGAAGGTGTGAAATTTTTTGCTTATAGATTGACATGGTCTTGCACTAACAATGCTGCAGAATATGAGGCTCTATGTTTAGGATTGATGCAAGCAGAAAGTGTGGGAATCAAAATATTGGATATATATGGTGACTCAGAGCTAGTAGTCAATCAAGTCATAGAGAAGTGCAGTAGCAAACACCATTACTTAAAATCATATAAGAATAGAGTATGAGATTTGATGGAATATTTTGATGCTTTAGATATCCACTCTATTTCTAGAAAATAAAATATGTTGGCCAATTCTTTAGCCATCAAGGGTTCTAATTTCAACCCTTCTTCATATCTTGGGTCATTAAAGGACAAAAGAGTTAAATTAGTCTTCAGACCTAGAGTACTAGACAAATAGATTTTCAAGCAGGTTTTTGAGAGTGATGATCAAATTATTAACTTTCTAGTAAGAGAAGCTTTCTTATCTAGTGTGTAGGAAGAACTCCCTCAAGAAATGGATCAACAAGATATTATTTAGTTGAAGAATAACCATATCCCTAAAGGTTTAATTACACTAGAAAGCCTCTTTGATAATGAAGATGGGAGGAAATCAAGAGCCATGGAAATAAATGATGACATCTTCAAAGAGATTGAAGTAAAAAAAGATAAGAAACTCAATATTGGCATTTGTTGTTCTCCAAAAGAAGTTGAGTAAATTAAGGCCATATGCCTCAAATACCAAGATATTATAGCCTGGTCATATGAAGATCTTAAGGTATATGATAAAAAGATCATTTAACACACTATTGATCTAGAAGTTGATGCAAAGCCCTTTAGGTAGAAGCAAAGACGTGTGAATCATAAGATTGAATCCATAATGAGATAAGAATTGCTTAAACTGCTAAAGGCATAGATTATCTACCCTATCAAACATTCTACATGGGTTGCTAACTTGGTTCCTGTTAGAAAGAAGAATTGAGACATCCACTTGTGTGTTGATTTCAGGAACCTAAACAAAGCATCGCTGAAGGATCGCTATCTTCTTCCTTAGATTGATCAGATTCTATAGATTTTTGCAGGAGCTAAAAGGTTTTCTCTATTAGATGGATTCTCAAGGTACAACCAGATTTGGGTGAAGGATGAGGATCAATTCAAGACAACCTTTACTACTAAGTAGGGCACCTTTGCTTATCAGAGAATGCCTCTTGGTTTATCCAATGTAAGGACCACATTTCAGAGACCCATGGACTATGCTTTTGGGGAGTTGATCAATAAGGTCATTCTTATCTACTTGGATGATTTGACTATGTTTTATCATAAAAAATAATCTCACTTGGAACACTCGGAGCAAGTGTTTCAGAAATGCAGAGAATTTGGTATCTCCCTAAATCCAAAGAAGTCATTGTTTGTAGTCCACGAGGGCAAATTATTAGAGCATGTAGTCTCCAAAGAAGGGATGGCAATAGATCATGACAGAGTAAAATCAATACTGGATCTCCCTCTCCTTATGAATAAGAAATCTTTGCAATCATTCTTTGGGAAGATAAATTTTATGGGGAAGTTCATTCTAGACTTTGCTCAAATTGTTAAACCTATTTCAGAATTTCTCAAAAAGAATATGGAATTCAGGTGGACTGAGACAAGGAAATAAGCTTTTGAGGCAATCAAACAAGCCATTGCTATTGTACCAGTACTGGTAAACCCTGACTTCAGCAAGAATTTCATCTTATATGCCTATGGAGCTGAGGAGAGCTATGCAACAGTACTAACACAAAAAATAATGATGGAGAAGAACATCCCATATTTTTCTAGAGCTAGACTCTTCATGAGTACCAGATTAAATATAACTTTATTGAGAGACAAGTATTTGCAATTATGAAGTCATTAAAAAAGTTAAGATAATACTTGACTCAAAGTAAAACTTTTGTTTGTGTGGTACATCATGATGTCAGAAGTTTTATCTTACAAGGAGAGCTGGATGACAAGAGAGCTAGTTGGATTACCAAAATTCAAGAGTATGATGTAGAAATCCATCCTACAAAGTTAGTCATAGGTAGAGCATTATGTCAAGGAACGACAACAAGGGCACTCTCAGACCAGATATCGGCTTGTTAGCGATCAACATCCAGACTGAGTGGGGACAGTTCTTCAGAAGATTCATATTGGGTTGATCAGTTGAGAAGTTACTTCCAAACAATGGTATGTCCTCAAGATCTTAACCCTTCACAAAGAATAAGGTATAGACTTCAAGCATTTAAGTATGTTCTGTTACCAGAAGGGTTATATAGGAAAAATCTTGGAGTTCATCTAAGATGTTTGAGAGATGATCATAAAAAAAAGGTCATTGAAGAAGTTCATGAAGGATTTGAGAACTATGCTCATTAGATTCATAATCAGGAGAAATTACAATGTTTTTATAGCACTCCAATCAGTTTGAAATATCTACTATTATGGAGATCTTACTTGCTCCTACTATGTTTAGAAACACTCTAAACAATTCCCTATATGCTCTCACAACAAAACCGATTTCCTCTCAAATAGTAAAGTTGGTGCAACTATATTTAAATGAATTTTAAATATTTAGAACCTATATACTTTAGATAAGATACTCTAAAGTATGCTCTAGAGTCCAAAATTCTCCCCCTTAAAGTTGAGAGGACTGACTAGACAATATCTCAGCTTTATATACTGAGCTTTCACAACTCCTTTGGTGAATATGTCCGCTATGTTGTCCAAAGTGCTGCAATGTCGTAACTCAACCACCTGTTTCTCCACCATGTCTCAAATGAAGTGATACTTCATATCAAAGTGCTTTGACCTGCTGTGGTGGATAGGATTATGTGCCAATTGGATGGCACTCATATTGTCACAATACAATCTTGTAGGACCACTTTGTTTCTCTCCGATTTCTTCAAGAACTTTTCTCAACCATAAAGCTTGGGTACTAGCATTTGTGATGGCTATGTACCCAGCTTCAGTAGATGATAATGCTACAACTGTTTGCTTTTTGGAACTCCAAGTAATTAGTCCTGACCCAAGACTAAAACAATTCCCCGAAGTAGATTTTCTATCATCTATATTGCTGCCCCAATCACTATCACTAAAGCCAACTAATTTTACAGAATTACATTTGTGGTAATGGATCCCAAAATCCAATGTACCCTTTACATATCTCAAAATTCTTTTATTTGCTTGTAGATGAAGTTCAGATGGATCAGCCATATACCTTGAAACAAGAGAAACAACATATTGAATATCGGACCTTGTGTGGGTGAGGAACATTAGACTCCCAACCATGCTCCTGTAAGTGGTCATGTCAAATTTTGGTACTCCATCATATTTGCTCAATTAGATCCCATGACCTGTTGGATTTGCAACAGGCTTGCATTGCTCCATAGCAAATTTCTTGATCATATCTTGAGCATATTTGTGTTGACATATGAAGATCCCTTTACCTGTTTGATGTACCTCCATGCCTAGGAAGTAATGCATTAAACCTAGATCTTTCATTTCAAATTCTTTCATCATAGAGTGTTTGAACTCCTCATTCATATTAGCACTACTACCCATGAATATTAGATCATCCACATATAAACATACAATGAGAATGTCTTTACCTTGTTTCATGTAGTAGAGAGTAGGTTCACTTTTGCTCCTAGTGAATCCATACTTATGAAAGTAGCCATCAATGCGTGAGTACCATGCTCTTGGTGCTTGCTTGAGGCCATACAATGCTTTCTTTAGTTTGTAGACAAGGTGCTCCTTACCTTGTTCTTCAAATCCTTGAGGTTGTTGCACAAAAAACTCTTCATTCAAGTACCCATTGAGAAAGGCACTTTTAACATCCATGTGCTAAATTTTCCACCCTTTGTGGGCAACCAAAGAAAGTACTGATTTGATTGTCTCCTGTCTAGCAACAAGAGAAAATGTCTCCTCATAGTCAATCTCATACTTCTGAGTGAACCCTTTTGCTACAAGTCTTGCCTTGTGTCTTTCAATGCTTCCATCAGCATTGAATTTGGTCTTGTAGACCCATTTACATCGAACACATTTTTTGCTTTTAGGAAGCTCCACTAGCTCCCAAGTATCATTCTTTTTTATAGAGGTCATTTCCTCTTTCATTGTCTGTTGTCATACATCATGAGTGCATGATTTTTCATAACTAGATGGTTCTAGCTCTACACTAGTCATTAAAGCATAATTTACAACATCTGCCTTAGGCTCTTGGGAGTCATCATCACCATACATATGCAGATTTTTAAGTCTTTTCAAAACTGCATTCATTTCACTAGCTTGACTTCTAGTGTATCTTTTCTGGAAATTCTTATCCAACATTTGAAAAGATGGATGTTGCTGAAGTGTTCTTTTACCTATTTATGGAGAATAAATATCCATTGGTGAAGAAGGACGTGGAGTACCATTTGGTGTACTTGAAGTAGTACTTATACTTGGGCTTGGAGGACTTCCTTTGCTGTTTTTGGGCTACACTTGCTGCACTTGAGAGGAAATTGCATCATGAGGTCCATCATCAACAAAAAGTTTTTGATGACCCCATTCTCCCCCTTCATAAAAAATTACATCCCTGGAGAGTACAATTTTATGTGTTTTGGGATTGTAGATCCTATATGCTTTGGAAGACTCACAATATCAAAAAAAAATACATGCTTGACTTTTGGGGTCAAGTTTCTTTCTTTGCTCATCAGGAATGTGGGCATATGCAAGACAACCAAAAACCTTAAAGTGTTTTACATTTGCCTTTTTGCCATACCATCCTTCATAAGGAGTAATCCCATATAAACCAAAAGTAGGACTCCTATTCAAAATGTAAACACTAGTTCTAACAACATCATCCCAATACATGTTACTTAGATGCTTAGTTTGCAGCACTGATCTAGCCATTTCTACTATAGTGTGGTTCTTTCTTTCAGCCACACCATTTTGTTGTGGGGTGTAGGCAGTTGTGAATTTCCTGTTTATTCCACAATCTTTACAATATTTTAGAAATGCATTTGAAGAATACTCTCCTCCTCTATCAGTCTTGAGAATTTTTACAACAAATTCACTTTGATTCTCTACATTATTTTTGAAATCTATGAAACAATCAAAAGCTTCATCTTTAGTTTTCAAAAAATAAATCCAACACATCCTAGAGAAATCATCAATGAAAGTGAGAAAGTAAGAGTTGTTACCAATGCTTTTGGTTTGCATTGGACCACAAATGTTCGAATGCACAAATTGGAGTGGATGGCTAGCTCTCCATGCTTGTCCTATTGGAAACTTGGATCTTGAGTGCTTTCCCAAAGCACACCCTTCACACACTTCCTTGTGTTCATCAACTTTTGGAAGTCCACTCACCATAGCTTGAGAAGTCAACAATTTCAAGCTTGCAAAATTAAGATGACCAAATATCAAGTGCCAAAGCACACTTGTATTAGCAATAACTACACTAGCAAGTTGAGCACCTCCTTGTTCCCTAAAATTAAGAGGAAACAACCTATTTTGTGTCATAGGGACTTGGGTAACAACTCTATTACAGTTGTTCTTATCAAAAATTACACATTTGCCTTCATAAAAAACAAGCCTAATTCATCATTTGTCCAACACTAAGCAAATTATGTTGGATTTTGGGGGTGTAATAGATGTCATTTACCTTCTTGGTGCCTTATTTTGTTGGAACCTCCATGGCTCCAATACCTTTAACTTGTAGATCTTTGTCATCTCCCAACTTGATTCTTGATTTGTAGGTGGAATCCATTGTAGCAAAGAGCTCTTCTTTGCCACTCATGTGATTGGAACAACCAGTATCCAAAATTCAAGTTTTAGTTAGACTTTGCTATGATTTTCAATAAGAAATAAATTTGAAGTTCCTTCTTCTTCACCATAGTTTCCATATTGACCTCTTCCACCTTGAGAAGTCTTGTACCAACAATATTTAGCAAAGTGACCAAGCTTGCCACAATTGTAACAATATTTCTTTGATTTATCACCTCCTCTTCCTTGATTGCCACCTCTTGATATACCTCATCCTCTTTCTTTACCTCTCATTTGGCCTCTTCCTTGTCCTTGTCCTTGTACTCTTCCTTGTGCATTATCACCTTCTTTGGATGAGAATGCTTTCTCATCACCTCCATAGCTTGTAGATGTAGCACCCTGCAATATTTCTTCATGAGACATCAAGGAACCAATTAGAGCATCAAAAGATAAAGTAGAAAAATATTTAGACTCTTCAATAATGATAGCTATATGGTTCCATTTAGGAAGAAGTGTCCTCAACACTTTCTTCACCACTACTTCAGTTTTGATGTCATCTCCAAGGGTTTGCATTTTGTTTACAATGGATTTTACTCTAATACAATAATCACCAACATTTTCATCATTTTGCATATTTAAGTTTTCAAAATCCCTCTTCAAGGTTTGAAGCCTCACTTGCTTCACCTGATAACTACCTTTATAACTATCCTTCAAGGCTTTCCATGCTTCTTGGGCTTATAAACAGGAATCAATCCTTGGAAAGATGCTCTTCTCCAAAGCAACTTGAAGATGATAGAGGGCAGATGAATTCTTATTTTGGGCATCCTTTTTGCTGGTTTTATCTACTGCACTCAAGGTTTTCCAATCTACAGGTTCTGCATAACCTTCTTCAACTATATCCCATAGCCCTTTTCCAATAAGTAAGGTCCTCATATTGATGGACCAATACTCGTAATCTAACCCATTAAATTCAGGAATGGGAAGATTGTTATTGGCAACCATTGATGCTAATAATTTTTTTTTTTGGAATAATGTAGATAACTTCTAATACATTTTTTTTTGTAATAAATAATAGCATCAGATCTTATTTTACTTAATTGACTCAACCTATTAAGTCAATCTCTCAGAATTAACCTCTAATTGCAAAAATACATGCTTTTTTTTATTTACCAAAGTCTCAAGCACCAAATTTATCATAAATCGGCCAATGCTGATTGAAACAAACTAAATTTTTTCTTGTAGACTTCTGATATATGTATCTTAAAATCCACTAAATTTCAGAAGCAAATTCACATAAATGAGAAATATGTGATCAATTTACTTTTGCCCTTTTTAGATCTTAGAGTGTTTTTGAGACAACCTCAATGTTTTTCACATAAATCAATATATACAACTCCAAATTTTTTGAAAATTAAACTCTGTATTCTTGAGATAATAATATGAAAACCCTCTAAATTTTAGAAGAAAATTCGCAAAGGTGAAAAATATGTGATCATTTACTTTTTCCCTTTTTATCACAATTCCGGATCTAGGATTTTTGAAGAAAAAATAAATATTCACACAAATCGATCAATACAGATCCAAGATCGATTCAAATGACCTAAAATTTTATCTTAATTATTATTTTATCTAAATAATATTTCTCCCAAAATTTGAGAATCAAATACCCTGTCTTCCACCTTATACAACCATTTTATTGAAAAACTCAAAATGCTAATAAAATTATCAAATTAGCTCCAAATAACCTAAAATTTTTACTGCATCCTCTTGATACAATTATCTAATAACCATTAAAATTTCATAAGCAAATACCTCAAGATGCATGAGATATTAATGATTTAATAGAGCTCTTCCTTGCAACTCTACTGAGTGTTGGCCACTTGAGTTTCTCTGACAAAGTGCGTGCTTCAAATATCTTCACAATACTCTCCATAGGTTTTGATCCGTCTGAGAAAATTGCTCTGATACCAAAATGAGAAAATATGCTCATTATATTCATAATCAAAAGAAATAACAATGCTTTTATAGCACTTCAATCAGTTTGAAATCTCTACTATTATGGAGATCTTACTTGCTCCTACTATGTTTAGAAACACTCTAAACAATTCCCTATATGCTCTCACAACAAAATTGATTTCCTATCAAATAGTAAAGTTGGTGCAACTATATTTAAATGAATTTTAAATATTTAGAACCTATATACTTTAGGGAAGATACTCTAAAGTATGCTCTAGAGTCCAACAGGATTGTCAAGGGAACATTCTTTAGGAAGACTTATTGCTATGAAAATTATAAGGGTAGGTTATTACTGGCCTACTATATTTTCTTAAAATTTCAAGGTAACAAGAACATGTGATAAGTGCTAGTGATATATAGGGAGGAATAAAAATGCTTCATTTCCCCTAAAGCTGGTCCAAGTAGAAGGGCCTTTCCAACAATGGAGATTAGATTTCATTGGAGTCATAGATCTTAACTCTTTAGCAGGACATAAATATATTTTGACTACTACAGATTACTTTACCAGATGGGTTGAGGCAATTCCAACCAAAAGATCAGACCAAGATGTGGTGATTGAATTCATGGAAAGCTTAATCACAAGGTTTGGTCTCCCTAAAGCCCTAGTAAGTGATAATGGTCCAACTTTTATAGGTACAAAAATACATTGATTTTACAAGAAAATATGGCATATGTTTAAAGAACTCTTCTAACTATTAGCCCCAAGGGAATGGACTAGCAGAGTCCACTAACAAGAATCTACTCAATATTATGAAAAGAACACTCGAAGATAATAAAAGAAGTTGGCATCTTCTCTTAGAGTAGGCTCTGTGGGTAGACACGATTACTATCAAGAAGTCTATCAAGACATCCCCTTATGCACTAGTGTAAGTTAAAAAAAATATTTTGCCCACCCATCTTGAAATACCATATCTAAAATAGGCTAACCAGGATCATGAAGAAGATCAAATTTTAGTAGAGGTTAGGTTGATGCATCTCTTGTAGCCAGAAGAACAACGAACCAAAGCATATGAGAATTTCCAGAAATAATCTATAGATACAAAGGGATGGTTCGATAGAAAATTAGGTTTCAAGAAGTTCAAAGAACGTAACTCAATTTTAAGATGGAATGTAGAGAAGTCTAAACCAGACAATCACCAAAAATTTGATTCATTTGTGGAAGGTCTATTCAAGATAATCGAAGTAAAAAAGAATAATGCATTTAAGCTTTAAGATCAGAATGGAAATATGCAAACAATCCTAGTCAATTAATATCACCTCAAGCTATATTTTGAGTAAATATTCTCTTCTTCTGTAATATATGTACATATTTGTATTATAGTTTCACTTCCTATTTGTTTTTCTTTAGCAATAAATAAGAAGAAAGAAAATGAGGTGTTAAAATTAGCAAGATGTTAAAATCTACATGTTAAAATCCGTGACATGGTAAAATCTGTGGAATGTTGCAATCCATGACATATTGTGATCCACAAAGCACTAGAATCCATGAGGTGTTAAAATCCATGATTGAAGGGAAGGCCAAGCTGAGATAAAATGCTGTAATATGCAACCAAAAGTGGAGTAAATACGTCTAAAAAAGAATGCCAATGGGTCGCAAACTATAGAGTGCTAAGAGTTTCATCCAATCAACATCGAGATCTTCACTAACAAGCCATGACACCTTGCCAACAATTCACGCGTTTGAATGCATGCAAGCTTATTGACTGTTTAGCTACCACATTAATGATGGAAGATGCATGAGATGTTATTTAAGACCAAAATTTAAAGAGCTATCCCAGTATAATTCTTGTAAGAATGGAACCAAAAATTGCAAAACAGGTCGCTCAACCAACAAAGGGTGAAGACATGAACTACATTGAAAATGCTCACAAACACAAAAATGACATGGAAAATAAGAGATAGACGTAGGCAGGAGATCGAGAGCAGATATGAGCTGGGACAACCACTTTCATTATAAGGTACTTGTGCCTTTAACTCTCTTTTAGCCTTTTATGTCTATGATTTTGTTCACCCATGTCCAAAATTAGTTTCAGCAATAGTAAAATTCTATGACCCTAGGGCCAAAGCAGTAAAAATAGCCTAGGGTAAAATCATTTTTCATATAATTGAACTTTATTGTGACCTCTTTGTCATGGGGAAAATGGTACCTATAAATCCTAATATTTTTGACCTAGAAGAGCAAGCGAAGTATTACACAGTAAAAAATCACAATTAAAATGACGTTCATTTTAGGGACTGGGTATATAAATAATTCAAAACCATAAAGTCTAGATATGTCTTGCCCAAGATCCCAATTGCCACAGAACATTTTTATAACCTAGAACTATTTTCTATGTTAGTAATACTGGTAGGCTTGGAATTTGAATTATATGTGAGATATTGGCAAATAACCATAGTATATTGTATTTCTAATGATAAAATGTATAGGAAACCCATGGGAAATGGTAACAATAAACCAATGTATTTTAATTGTCCGAATTTCCTCACCAAAAGAATACATGAGCAACTGGTAGCTATGAAGAAAGACCCTAAAACCCCTTTTTTTAGACACTGCTCTCATCTAGATTGGATGTTCCTCAACTCTACCAAAAATGAAAATATCTAGATAGCATTTTTGAATAAAGATAATTATGGAAATACCATACCAGTCTATCATTGGACTAGGGTTTTGAGCAGAACATAGTCCTATTACAACTTTAACAGAAAATTTTTGGGACCATCTTTAGAAATAATGCACGTGCAATTTCCTAGACTTGCTCCCATGATAAAAGAGCATATGCAAACTAAAGAAGCTAAGGAAGGAGACTGGTATGTCTTGACTAAGGAAACAATGATAAGTTATATGGATTCACAGAGAAACCATTCCTTCTACCACATTATGTTACCAGCAAAATGTTTGCATTAGAATATTGTACACAAGTAGACTTCATCAATCATAAATTTGGTACCAAGATAAACAGGAAAGGAACAATTGCCTATCCCTTTAATGTGGATGATATCACTGTAACAAGAAAGGATCAGTATGAAAAGATCATCCAGGCCCTAGAAAAGTTACGACTCTACCAACTCTCACAAAGGTGGAGGTACGATCTAGCTATTATATTTGCAAAAAATATTAAGGCCTTGAATGGTGAAAAGGCCCCTAAATTTGAGAAGACTACTCAACCAATGATTGAAAAGTATAGAAATAACAAGGAAAGTTCCTCGCTTGAATGGAATATTAGTAAAATGTGATGTTCACACAATGACACTGAGAGGGGGGGGTGAATCAGTGTAGTTATTTAACTTCAATACAACAACATTCAAAGATTGAAGCACAAAAAACTTATAAAACTAGAAGAACAAAATGAGAGCACACCACAACACACAATATAACGAGGTTCACCAATTTGGCTACTCCTCAAAAATTAACTGCTTGGACTTCAATCCAAATCCAGTCTTTGCAAAATTTCAATTTTACAACTTCTTTACCGAAGCATCCATCGGAAGGAGCACCAACCCCTGTAATTTTCTGCTGCAACAGATGGAGCACCAACCCCTAGTACTAAGCACCAACTTGGACTACAATTCCGATCAATTAGAATGACATAAAAGTGTCTTCACTTCATGCACAACCTCGATCGTGCTGCAATTAATCCAACTCCGCACACTCTCACGACTCGCTTAATTTTCTTATTCAAACCCTCTTTTCACAAGCAATATTTCTCTTTCTGCAACAACTTCTCTCTCACAGCAGCAACATTATTCTGTGCTCGACTGTCCTTTTATACCCTATTTTTCTCATCGGGACTCTTTGTCTTCTATCGCGTTTCAATTCTTCATGCAGTCGGATGACATTCTCGAGCCGTTCAAATTATTTTCTTCTTTCCAATGCGGCTGTTCGAATCCTTCCAAATACGACTGTTCGAATGCTGCACATCCTTCTTCTTGAAAGCTTTTCGATCCTTCCTATTTTATGTTTTGAATGCTGTAAATGCATCTATTTTAATCGGCTGTTCTAATGCATTCTTCAATCGGCTGTTCGTTTGCACTTTCAATCGACTGTTCGAATGCTGCACTTCGGCCGTTCGAATGATTTTTTGATACAGCCTATACGACACTTAGAAAGAGTTTCAAGCATGCATCTACATCTGTTTCCATTTGTTTCAACATGTAGCGCCATCGCTACACCTTAGTTTCTCTTTGTTTCAACATGTAGCGCCATCGCTACACCTTAGTTTCTCTTTGTTTCAACATGTAGCAAAAACGCTACACCTTCTTCTTGTGAATTTTTACTTGTGTCGAAATCGCTGCAACTCAGTTTTCTTAACTTTCGATTTGTAGCGAAATCGCTACACCTTTGTTTCCATACATTTCCAACTGTGCTTTGAAATGCGAAACTTCAACATGCATGGAAATCGCTACTCTCTTCATTGCAAGCTCCTTTCCTCCATTTATGTCGCGAAATCGTGACACATTTTCTCTCTCCTCAGTGAAAACTCGACATGTCGCGACATCGCGACATTTTGGCGTGCATTTTCTCTCTCCTGCTTTTTGTCGTGAAATCGCGACACATTTTCTCTCTCCTCAGTGAAAACTCGACATGTCGCGACATCGTGACATTTTGGCGTGCATTTTCTCTCTCTTGCTTTTTGTCGCGAAATCGCGACACATTTTCTCTCTCCTCAGCGAAAACTCGACATGTCGCGACATCGCGACATTTTGGCGTGCATTTTCTCTCTCCTGCTTTTTGTCGCGAAATCGCGACAGAAAACATGTCGCGATATCGCGACAGTTTTCTTCCTTGTCTCTTTACGCCAATTTATGAATCGGGTCACCTCTCGTTTTGCTTGAAACTTTCCGCACTTGATCCGATCGACCTCCGAATCGCATCAATCGCATCAATCTGTCTGTGTTGACAACAATGACAATACTTTCTCAATGCTTTTGCTGCACCTTGCTCAACAATCTCCCCCTTTGGAATTGTTGGCAACACACAGCAACCTTGCTCAACTTCTTCTCCCCCTTTGCCAATAATACCAAAGGGCTGCTGCAGACTCCCCCTGAGTCTTTGTACACCATTCTCAGGAAAATATTGTTATAGTTAGCAAAAATCATAAATATAAACAAAACTATAAGTATAGGCATGCATGCACCCATTGAGAATGTGATCCCTAATGATAGTCAGTTCTTGGGAATTGTGACCACTCCCAACTTATTCCTAAGGTACTCAAAAACATCCTTGGGCAATGGTTTTGTGAATATATCAGCTACTTGCTTTGTAGTTGGAACAAAATCCAACTTGACTTCTCCTTCTGCAACTTTATCCTTCAAAAAATGATATCGGATTGCAATGTGTTTGGTTCTTGAATGCATAACTGGATTTTTGGATATGTTGATAGCACTAGTGTTATCACATTTTATTGATATTGGCTCTTTGAAGTGGATACCAAGATCTTTCAAAGTTTGTCTCATCCATAATATCTGTGTACAGCAAGTTGTGGTTGCAATGTATTCTGCCTCTGCAGTGGATAGAGAGACCGATTCTTGTTTCTTGCTGTGCCATGCTACCAGCCTGTCTCCAAGATAAAATGCTCCTCCACTTGTACTATTCCGGTCATCAATGCACCCTGCCCAATCTGAATCAGAATATGCAATCAAAGTGAAGTCTTTGCCTTTTGGGTACCACAACCCATAATCCATGGTACCTTTGAGGTACCCGAAGATCCTTTTTACACTGTGACATGAGTTTCTTTGGGACTTGCCCGAAATCTAGCAACCATGCATACTGCTCGTAGTATATCCGGTCTAGTAGTCGTTAAATACAACAGGCTTCCAATCATAGACCTGTACATTGTTTGATCAACATCTGGAGATTTATCATTCTTGCTCAACTTGTAGCCTGTTGTCATGGGAGTGCTGACCGGTTTACTGTCTTCCATTGTGAACTTTTTCAACATTTCTTTTACATATTTAACTTGAGAAATAAAAATGCCCTTTTCATTTTGATTGACCTGCAGTCTTAAGAAATAAGAAATTTCACCAATCATTGACATCTCAAATTCTTTTTTCATTTTAATTGATATGTCTTTGCAGTATTCATCCATCGTCTTGCCAAATATTATGTCATCTACATAAACAACAAGAACAATAAGATGACCCTTCTCTGTTTTGACATATAAGTTGCTATCCACCAAACCTTTCTTAAACCCTTGTTTAATTAGATAATTATCCAGCCTTGCATACCATGCTCTAGGTGCCTGTTTTAATCCATATAAAGCTTTCTTTAACCTGCAAACAAAATCTGGATTGTCACCAAGTTGGAAGCCATCTGGTTGTTCAATGTAAACCTCTTCTTCTAGTTTTCCATTCAAAAATGCTGATTTTACATCCATTTGATATACTTTGAAGTTTTTATGAACTGCTAATGCCAGAAACATTCTAATTGCCTCTAGTATGGCTACCGGTGCAAAAGTTTCTTCAAAATCAATGCCTTCAACCTGAGCATAGCCTTTACATACCAATCTTGCATTATTTCTGACAACCTGCCCATCTTCATTCAATTTATTTCTAAAAACCCATTTAGTGCCAATTATGTTTTTATTTGTTGGTCTAGGTACTAATTCCCCGGTATTGTTTTTCTCTATCCGATCTATTTCTTCATTGATTGCCTTCATCCAACTTTCATCGGTGCTTGCTTGAGCAACATCTTTAGGTTCAATACTAGATAACGAGAGAATAGTTCCTCACTCTTTGTTCTTCTTGTCCGAATACCATCCGTGGGATCCCCAATAATCTGTTCACTTGGATGATTTTTTTGCCAGTTGCCTGTTTTAAATTTCCTGTTTTCTTCTTCTCCAGATTCAGTTTTTACACCATCTGGATCAATTTTTTGATTCTTCTCCGTTTCTTTTTCATCATCACCTTCAATGATTTCTTCATACATAGGGTAGTTTTCTTGATAAGTAGTTTCTTGTTCTCTACCTTCATCAACTTTCACATCAGCACTTTCAACAATTTTCTTCAACCTCTTGTTGTAACATGTGTATGCCTTGCTTTTTGTTGAGTAACCAAGAAAGATACCTTCATCAGCTCTATCTTCAAATATACTGAGGTTATCTTCAGTCCGTTTTATGTAGCACTTGTCTGCCAAATACTTTGAAATGTCTTGTTGTTGCCTTTCTGCCAAACCATAACTCATAAGGTGTTTTGCTTTCATGTGGTCTCAGCATGCACCTGTTTTGAATGTAAACTGCAGTATGAACTCGCCTCTTTCCAAAATCTATCAGCTATTTTGTTTTCTTCCAGCATTGTCCTTGCCATTTCCTACACTGTTCTATTCTTCCTTTCTACAACACCATTCTCGCTCGAGGTGTCCTAGTCGCTGAAAACTGTCTTCTTATCCCATGTTTTTGACAAGATTTCGCAAATTCTTCGGAGATAAACTCTCCTCCCCTCGTCCGATCTTAGGCATTTAATTATTTTTCCCGATTGATTATCAACAAGATTTTTTAAGGTTTTAAACATCTCAAAGGCTTCCGACTTGAGTTTCGAAATAGTACCCATGTCATTCTTGAGTAGTCATCTATACACGAGCATAAAATATTTGTGTCCATTTATGCTTTCGGTTCTCATGGGTCCACATAGATCGGTGTGAATTAGTTCTAATGGCTTGCTAGTGAAGTATTCTTTTGCTTTGAAAGTGGCTCTAGTTTGTTTTCCCTTTTGGCATGACTCACAGATGCTATTTACAGGTTTGCCAATGTTTGGTATATCTCTAACTGCTCTTTTTGAACTGATTTTTTCCAGATTGTCAAAACTAATATGCCCAAGCCTCTTGTGCCATAGCCAATTTTCATCTTCCTGTCCAATCAAGCATGTTCCTTCTGCAGTTTCGAAAGTGTATACAGATTTCTAGAAGTTCTCAGTCCAGTGGCTATTAACTTTCCATTTTTTGTCTTTCTTACTTCATAGCCCTCCTTGAAGATTACATCATGACCTCTGTCACATATTTGACTTACACTTAGCAAGTTATGCTTCAGGCCAATTACAAACAAGACTTCTTTTGATTTTATATTGCCATCACCGATCTTGACTGATCCCTTTCCAACAATCTTTGCTCCATCATTATTTCCAAATTTCACGAACCACCTTCATAATTCGTAAATTCTCAAACTTTTGCTTGTCACTCGTCATGTGACCTGGAACAACCACCGTCAAGTATCCAAGGTGCTGATTTGTTCTGAGCTTTAAAAGCAGTCTAGACAATCAAAGATTCTTTTTCTTTCCATTCTGGTTTGATAGCAGATTTTGCTACTTGTTTTGCCTTTGTCCTTTCATTAGCATGTGCCTGTTTTTCAAGAAATTTTTGGTTTTGTTTCAACCCACTTGGCTGAAATTTTCTACCCCGATAATTATTTGATGCAAAAGTGCTTCTATAGTTTCTAGAAATATGTCCAAAATTATGACAATTATAACATTCAATTGCATAATTCATTAAAGGAGAAAAAACATTTCTGCTGGTAAAATTCCTTTGAGATACATTATGCTCGCAATCCGAAATCTTATGGCCATAAGCATTGCATTTAAAACAATAACCGAGAAAATGCATGATTAAACCCGGGTGCCGGTCTTTGCCGTTTGAAGTAGGAGCCATGACTCTTCTCCTCCTTGGATGTGTGACTTTTGTGAATCCATATTTTTCAGTATTCTTCTTGAATCTGGCATTATTGTTTTCTTTTGCATGATTTGGTTTTTCTGGTTCAACCCTGATCTTTTCTTCTTTATTTATGGGTTCTATATTCAAGTTCTTTGAATCCTTTGAAGATTCTCCTTCATCAAAGCCTAAACCAAATTTTATGCCAGAAGGCCTTTGGTTATTTAACATTTTATCCAGCTTTACAGTACTTTCTTCAAACTTATGAAAATAGTTCAATTTTCTATTCATCTCCTCTAATCGCATCCTTAACTTAACAATGTCTTCCTCTAGCTTGCTGCATTCAACTGTCTTTACAGTTAATTGTTCATCAAAAACTTTAGACATTTTCTTGAATTCCTCTGTCTGTATTTTCAGATTGTTTATTATGTCTGTGGCATTCTCTAATTTCTTTGAAAATTTCTTATTCTTCTTCCTTTTTGCACTCAACTCTTCAAGTGCAGCAACCAATTCTCCTTCCAAATACACTTCAGCTTCATCCTTGGAATTTTCATCACCTTCCTAATTTTTCTCTGTTCTTTCTTCTTCAAGTGCCATGAACAGAGCTTCACCTCCTTCTTCTTCAGACTCCTCATCTGTGCTTTCTTCAGAACTGCTGAAATTCTTGGTTATGAAGCTTTTCTTCTTGAAGTTGTTCTTTCTAAAATTTTGTTTCTTCTTCCAGCTCACCTTTTTCTTGGTGTGAACCTTCACCATTTTTGGTTCTCTCCTCGCATTGGACATTTGGCTGCAAAATGACCGACTCCTCCACAATTGAAGCATTTAAAAGGTAGCTTCCCTCTATATTTTCCTTTTCCTTTTGTGAGTTTCCGAACAAAATTGGCTTCTGTTTCATCCAGTGTTCCTTCATCCTCAGATTCATGTTCAGCTTTTACATTCTTGTGTGCTTTAAAAGTTGCTTCTCTATCTGTAGACTTGGTTTGTCCTATTCTCATTTCATATGCTGTCAGGGAACCATGCAACTCATCCATGCTTGAAGTTGTTTAGATCTTTTGCCTCTTCTATTGCGAGAGACTTTGGAGTTAAATCTTTTGTGAAGTGTTCCGAGAACCTTTTTCACAACAATCGCATCATCAATTTTTTCACCGAGTCCTCTGATTGCATTAATAATTCCGTTGACTCTCAAGCATATAAGTCTCTATGTTTTCATCTTCATTCATTTGTAGTGCTTCGAACTGTGCTCGATGAGTTTGCGCTTTTGCTTCCTTAATCTTACTGTCTCCTTCATGGATACTCTTCGATTTATCCCACATGTCTTTTGCTGATTTACAACTCATGACTCTTATCGGTTCACTGTCAACAAGCCCACACATTATGGCATTCTTAGCTTTGGAGTTGTTCTCAAATTTCTTTTTCTCGACAGATGTCTGTTGGAGGAGTAGTGGGTGCTGTGTATCCACTATCTAAAGAATCCCAAATATCATATCCCAATGCACTCAGATATGTTTGCATTCTGTGTATCCACTATCTACAGCTGTTCGTTTGCACTTTCAATCGACTGTTCGAATGCTGCACTTCGGCCGTTCGAATGCTTTTTCGATACAGCCTATACGACACTTAGAAAGCATTTCAAGCATGCATCTACATCTGTTTCCATTTGTTTCAACATGTAGCACCATCGCTACACCTTAGTTTCTCTTTGTTTCAACATGTAGCACCATCGCTACACCTTAGTTTCTCTTTATTTCAACATGTAGCGAAAACGCTACACCTTCTTCTTGTGAATTTTTACTTGTGTCGAAATCGCTGCAACTCAGTTTTCTTAACTTTCGATTTGTAGCGAAATCGCTACACCTTTGTTTCCATACATTTCCAGCTGTGCTTTGAAATGCGAAACTTCAACATGCATGGAAATCGCTACTCTCTTCATTGCAAGCTCCTTTCCTCCATTTATGTTGCGAAATCGCGACACATTTTCTCTCTCCTCAGCGAAAACTCGACATGTCGCGACATCGCGACATTTTGGCGTGCATTTTCTCTCTCCTACTTTTTGTCGTGAAATCGCGACACATTTTCTCTCTCCTCAGCGAAAACTCGACATGTCGCGACATCGCGACATTTTGGCGTGCATTTTCTCTCTCCTGCTTTTTGTCGCGAAATCGCGACACATTTTCTCTCTCCTCAGTGAAAACTCGACATGTCACGACATCGCGACATTTTGGCGTGTATTTTCTCTCTCCTACTTTTTGTCGCGAAATCGCGACAGAAAACATGTCGCGATATCGCGACAGTTTTCTTCCTTGTCTCTTTCTGCCAATTTATGAATCTGGGTCACCTCTGTTTTGCTTGAAACTTTCTGCACTTGATCTAACTGACCTCTGAACTGCATCAACTATATCAATCTGTCTGTGTTGACAACAATGACAATACTTTCTCAATGCTTTTGCTGCACCTTGCTCAACAAAATGTGCTAGAAATATGTTGAATATTTTCAATGTTATTTTGGTGGGGTTAACACTAAAAGGTACTGGACACTGTGTACCTATACTAGACACTCTGTACCTATTCTATACCAAACTTTTTAGGGTTTTTAAAGTTATATTTAGACCCATATGGGCTTTTAGGGTTACTATATTTGAACCTATGCTTTTTCACCCATGATATTGTAAAAATCCATGCATGTGCCTTTGTTATATATATCACACTTGCATTAGGGTTTGGAGAGATATAAGAAGAATATTATTGTATTGGAGACGATCAAGTTAATGCAATAATAAGATAATACTATGCTAGTTTTTTCCCAGTTGAGGATTTCCAGGATAAATATTGTGTATTATGTGAATTTGCAATATTCTTCTTTTGATTCTGTTATTACTGCTTTTCTGATTTAGTTTATCGGGGCAACTTATTTCTCTTTAAAATGGAACCCCTACCACCATGGAGAGATTTCTATGAACATGTGCAAGACTATTACCCTGAGCATAAGAAAAGACATGAGCTCAAGGAACCAAAGATTCAAGAAATGTAGGAAATCTATGGTTGGTCAAAAGGCAAAATTTTGGAATGGTGGAAAATGAGAGTTGAAAGGAATACCATAGCCCCTAAGTATGGTAAGCCAATTGATCATGAGTTCGAGGAAAGATATGATAAACACTATGAAAATTGGATAGTTGAGGGAATTAAAAGTTTAGCATTAAACTTTAGAAATGCCAAGACAAGCAAAGCCAAAAGGAGTAAGACTAAAGAAAAAAGTTTAAAACCAAGAAACAAGAGAAAAACCAAACTCCCCTAATTCTCCCCCTCCCTCAACTCTCCAGCAGATTGACACTGTAAAAACTACACCACTAGCTACTAAGGAGGCATAGTCTACCTTTCAGCCTTCACCAGAGCAAGTACATCAATACTCAATAGGGACATCTCTAATGAAAAATATGAGATATGCTAGTGGTGGATTTGGTGCAAATGAATTTGGGATTTTAGAATTTATCCAGGTGAAGAAAAGGCCTAAACACATGGCTCTAGGAGCACAATCTCCACCAAAGATAAAATTATAGATCTAACTCCTGTCAAATTTACTATGAAAGCCTCTTCTAAACCTACAGATCCTCCTCTCAAAGAAGTTGTAGTTCCATCCCCTCAACAACAAGAAGGTGCCTAGAAAGGTAAAGACTCCACTATTGTTACGTTCAATAGAAAAGGAAAATATTCAATATACATGGCTAAGAAGGAGATCAGTAAGAAATAAAGGTTGGATGAGACACAAGCTACTACACAGCCATGAGTCTCAAAAATAGAGCAACTTCAGTAGCAGCAACAACAAAGAATCAATGATATTTTCAATTGTCTACTTTGGTAGACACAGGTATGGTTTCCATATCTTCTCATTTTCTTCTTCTTCTCCCCTAAAGAAATCTCCCTCCCCTTATAAATCTCAAGAGGAAATAGTGCCACCATCACCATATCATAGCCCTCCATCATCTCATACCATTTCATCTCCACCCCATTCACCACAAATTCCCATGTTATCATCATCCCCAAATCATCACCCATACCCATGGAGATGCTATCACTTCCATCTTCTCCATCCACATCCATAGCTGCAATCTATGTCATAGTTACTTGTTGGTCATCAAATCTGCCTAGGAAAGGATTTTGAGTTAGTGTATGCGCCCTAGACCTGGACCAACATTGAAAGGCCGAAGGGAAGGAATGCCCTTCGTGCCAATCTTCGGAGAAAGGCCGGCTCCTATGCTAAACTACTTGGGTGTTTGAAGATAAGGGTGCAAGAAAGAGATAAAAGGAGTTAGGGTTAGAGAAATTGGTGATGTAAGGTGGGAGAGAACAGGAAGCACGATCACCAACTAGCAACTTGAATAGAAGCAAAGAACACCAAAGATAAATGAAAGAAACGCAATGTAGATTTTCCTATGTATCCTTCAGGCGAGTTTCAGGGTACATTCCCTAATCGCACATCAGACACAGGGTTCAGCATCCAACATACAAACGAAGAAAGACAAAATAATCAAGCATAGAAGGCAGCATAAAATAAAGCCAACATGACGTCTTTCAACTCCTATGTATCCTTTAGAACGAGTTTTAGGGTACAGTCCTCGATCACACACCGGACGCAGGGTTCAGCATCTCGATATATTAACGAAGAAAGACAAAAGAATAAAGCATAGAAGGCAGCATAAAAGAGAAGAATTGTGCTCAAAGCATTTTCATATTAATTGTAGGACATCAAGTTACAACAACTTTCTAGCAGATAGTTTCCCCCCTTTTCTTATTACAATGCTTGGGTTTTTATAGAGGACCCGGGCCTTTGAGTCATAATTACATAGCAAAGAAGAGTACGCCCTCGAGCCCTGAGAATTCGGCTCCCTAAGGCTCTCGTGATCGAGTTTTCAAATCTGTTACCAAAATTGGCAACTGCAACCAAGTCAACCATGGAAAGGTGCATTGATGAGCCGTCTGGACGTCCTTGGTCTCCGGGTGCGGTGCTCGAGTGGCCACCATGCTCGCCGGGTTCTCCATCATGGCTTGATACTTCGTTTTTGATTGCCAAAAATGAGCAGCGGGCTTGTTGGGCATGAAAAATTACATTTATGAGGCACTTGATCACCTTGGGAAAATACCCGACTTGGAACGCGTGCCCGTGAAGCGCTTTGCTAAGTTTTCATTCACAACTTCGCTTCGCAATGGTTCTGGGCCGAAGCAAAAACTCCTCTTTGGTATGTACTTCACAAAATTGAGCTTCGCAAAACTACTTCGGGGGTGAGGAGTGCCAATGCATATTTGCTTCGCAAAATGGGCCTCTTTGTCTTTACCGCTTCGCTGACCAAATTACTTCACTGACGCCCTCGGGAAATGCTTCGCTGCGACCCTCTTTTTAAACTATGGTTAGAGAGAATTTTGGCCAAAGCAATTGTCTTCAAAAGACATTGCATCCTTTTACTTGGGGCAGAAGTACTTCGCACAAAATTAGCCAAAGCAAATACTTCGCAATGAGCTTTTGGTGAAGTAAAAGTGGTTCACTGATGGAGGGGCCCGAAGTGAGTACTTCGGCAACTTCCTGGTGAAGTACTTTCAATGCTCCTTGAGTTCAGCTTCGCTGATTTCCCGATCGAAGTGACTGATGGAAATACTTCGGATGCGAAGTAGTTTTACCCCTTTTCTTTGTATTTCACTTCGCACACCGCTTCGTAGAAATCTTACCCGAAGTAGCTTCTGAAAATGCTTCAGGCTCGAAGTAGATTTCTTGCCTTTGCTTTTCGGCAAAGTTGTTCTTTCAAACGCTGCTTTTGTATTCTACTTCGGTGATATTACTTCGCAAAAAACTCCACCCGAAGTAGTGTTGAAAATGCTTCGGGTGCAAAGCTTTCTTTTCTTCTGAATGCCGCTTCGCTCAACTTTTGCCCGAAGTAGCTGCTGGAAACGCTTCGGGCGCGAAATAGTTTAATTCTATTTTCCTTGTATTTTTCTTCGACGAAAACTACTTCACAAAAAATTTACCCGAAGTAGTGCTGGAAATGCTTCAGGTGCGAAGCTATTTTCATTTTCCTTCGGTGAAGCTCTTTTCCCTAGCTTGTTTGGCATCAAAGTTCTTTCTTTTCTATTTTTATATACAAAGGGGTGGCATTGGAAGCCAAAATTGCTGCATCTTTTCAAAATAAAAACAAAGCAAAAAAACTTTACACAACACTGTACAAAATTTGTTTTCCTTTTCTACCCCTTAAGAAATTTGACAAAATTGTCAACATTCTTGGCGGCTTGCGGGGCAACGAGCTCGTCTCGGTGGGAGAACCCTTTAACTTTGATCCATTGGGCCAGAGTATTTTCCCAATCCTTCTCCTCCTTTTCCCTCTGGGAGTGCTTCTGCAGCTAGTTCTTGTTCTCCCTCTTCTTTTGCTTCTTCTTCCTCCTCTACTCCTTCGTCTATTGGCGTGACCTCCTGCTTTGGTGATGGGACAAGGAGGTCGCGGATTCTCTTCATAGTTCGACGAACATGAGCCCAAACCCCTTTCTGAAATGGTTCTTGGTCTTCGAGTGCCTTGACCAGAACATGGAACCGATCAATCTGCCCTATGTCAACGTGTTTGATTCTTGCACCTAGGTCATTCAGACAGGCTGCAATTTTGCAATGTCTCAGGATGAACTCAGTGACCTTTTCCTCCATAACTGGATCTTACCACTCATCAATTTCGGAGACGTCACTTTCAAAATGGAGCCACGCCGGCTTAAGTTCTTCCCTGGTGAGAAGGTTCCCATCATCGTCTATGAAACTCGAGAAACCCAAAGAAGAAAGGTCTTCAAAGTAACCCATTGATGTGCGCTGCTCCTGCTCAAATATATCTAGGAGGTCCTTCGCATTTTGCGCTTTCTTCACCTTGGAGAAGAAAGCACAAACAGTGGCTTGGGCAGTAGACCAATCCCTAGCCGTTCGACTCATAGAAGCGACCTGCAGGTCTTGATATCTAATGCTTTGAACTTCAAAGGCAAGCTTGAGTCGCCTCTCAATTTTTTGGATCACCTCATCCACTATTGGTCCCTTCTTAGCAATGGCATGTTGAGCTTCGGTGACATAAATCAAAATTGACAAGGAACTGGAGGCCCGAGATCTGAAACCTTTGAGTAGGTGAGCGCGGATCTCCTTGATCCTACCTTTGTCGAATAGCTCTAGGTTTACCTTTTCATACAATTACTGCTGGGCCCGCAAGATCTTGCTCTTGAGCTCTTTGGCTTTTAGCTCATTTTTGGCCTGCTTTTGTTCTTGTTGCTCGACCGAAGTCTGCAATTGTAGAATTTGCTGTTTGAGGGCATGTGTTTCCCTTTTGAGCAATTTGCACTGCTTCTGCGAATCCTCCAGCTCAGAGCGGATCCTAGCCAGCTCTTCTTCCAACTTGATGTTGGTGTTTTTTGCTTCAAACCTGCACTGGTTGGCAATATTCGCATGTGCTCGAAAAGTTTCAACCCTGACATGCATGGATGCAGATTCGTCATCTATGTTTAAATGCTCCAAGTCCTTGGTCTTCTCCTGGTAGTCGTAGTCGGCTGGAGTCATTTCATCCGGAGGCTTCCGGACCTTAGGGACCTTCCTAACCTTATGCAACTTTCTGCCTTTCAAGTCAAAAACTGCACATTTTTCAACTTGGGCCAGAGTTTTCCCTCTTTTCTTTCTTGCCTCCTTTAGAATCTTCTCTGTATTCTGTTGAGCTAGGAGTAGTTTTTCAGCCAGGGGGCGCTCCTTTATTGAGGATAAATTTGTTTCAGAGAAGGTCGAATCTCCAACCAAAGGTGTGAACAAATATAAAGAACTAACAGGGAAGGATTCCCCTGACAGCTCGGGGACGGGTGTAGCAGGGACTTCGGTGAGGGACTATGCTTTGAGCTATGGGAGAGTGGGCTACGGGGCTTGGTGTAGGTGAAGTGGTTTCAACGGGCTTATCCTGGTCAGACGACTCGGGAGGAGTGGGGCTATGCAGGATTGGACTGACAATGGGCAGTTTCTAAGTGGGGGATTGACTCTCTGGGGGATGGAGAGATTGATGAGGGCTTCCACTTAGGACTGTCGTGGATGTGTCAGAGACCAAAGCAAAGGGAAGAGAGTGCGTACCTGTGTGCCCTCCTAGAAAAGTAGCTGTGGTAACTTATTGTGTGGTCGGCTCTTGTTCCTCTCGGGCTTCATCACTCTCAACCTCCACAACTTCTACTTCGGGGTCTTTCTCTTGTTGGAGGAGTTCCTCCACATTGATGATATTTATTTCAGGGACCGTCTCAGCGCTTGGTGGTCTTGCATCCTCAACATTTGCTTCAACCGAGCCTAATGCAGGTGATTCAGTAAGAGTACTTGAAGGCTTTGTGCGAGGGCGCTTTGGGTGGCTCGGAGGCACTTGAATTTGCTCCTACCTTTTTATTTTCTCTCTCCAAAGGTTACTCTGCTTCTTCTGCACTTGTATCATGAACTTTTGATGGCCTCTATGGTAGTGCTGCAGGCGTAGTTTTCGCCCCTACTTTCTTTTCTTTATTCGAAGCATCCTTAGCACCTCCTGGGCTTTCGCCTGACCCTAGGGTGGTCGGGGGAACAAAATCAGCAAAGGATATAGAATTCTAGGTTTCGACATTTGTGTCATAGAGAATCATGAAGTCTTTATCCGAGGCTAAGAGTCCATAAGAATTCACTTTTTGATGGTGGAATCTCATTATCCACCATTCTCGAAGCTTTTCCTCGCTCCAGTATTTTACTTCCTCCTTCAAATCGTCCCTTGCCTTCTTCCAAAAGGTGGAGCTTAGAGTCGGGAGGGGGTACTGATCAGGGTCAAACTCGACCTCCATAGGATAGAATTCATGCCATGGAGGCAATGTCCTCATTCTTTCCAAATGACACTCCAAGTATTTTCCATTGGGGTTATTCCTTTGTTCCACAACCTCGGGGTGAGGGCATATGTGGAAGTTCTTGAATTTCAAATGATCCCTCATCACGCCCAAAGGATCATAGAGCCATTGCTGAGGAATCTGGAGTAGGCAAAAATCGGTAAGCTTTTCCTCTAGGAAAACATTATGTTTAAGGGCAAAGACTTCGATTACACCCATTCTAAAGGGGAAGTGGTATGTGCCCACTTCTGGCCGTGGCCGTATACTGCATTTGTAGAGTCTCTCTACCGAGCGACTTCCAATGCGAACTGATATTCAGAGGGGTAGACTGGTAATAGGAAGGGCTTCCCTATGAAGCCGAAAAGGCGAATCACCAGTCCTTGTGTTAATTGGAAAAAGTCCCCCTTTTTTCCCAGCACCACTCTATCTCTCAAACTAAGTGGTACCCGACGACAAGAACCTTTTAACAGGTGCATGGCGGGTCCCAAAAATTGTTGATTAAAAGAATAATAGGACTCTTCCTTCAATAAGAGGGGAGTCCATTGATACACTGGCAGAGGATTTCCATCCTTGCCGCTTGGAGAGATGGCGATATGGGGAAAATGCTTATGAACCTGGTAGAAGTACAACCAGACAAGAAAGGAACAGGGTGCGAAGTATTAGCCTGCTACTGAATTCTTCATGCTAGCGAGCCTTGTATGTAGGGTTCGGGCCACCCATTCCACCCAGTCAAAGAAAACTGGGTTGGTGTTCGGCCTTGAAGCGTCAGGGGCATAAAACTCCCCTCTTGAAATGCATTCGACCAAAGACACCTGCCAGGGTTGTATTGAAGCATCTGTTGACAATCCCGCCACCCATGCAATGATGGAGAAAATATCGATGTTTTTGAAAGCCTCCAAGGGTAAGGGCATCTAGGGCAGCTTGTTTGAAGGTAGCCCGCTTTTGAGATTCTCCCACAAGAACTTCAATATGTAGCTGTTGGAGGTGAATCTCTCCATTTGTTTGTTTAGGAGGACATTACGAACATAATAGCCCTTGGGTGCACCCTGCTATGGTGTGAAGGCTGCTTGTACATATTCCTTCAGGATGGAGAATAGTTTGTGTCCCGAAGCATCTAACACTTGCCTAGACGCAGGTTGGTAATTCTGTGCTATAGCGTAGATCAGCTTAGGACAATGGTGAGCAGGCGGGGTTAAAAACCAATAAATCTAGGAGTAATATGCAGCAGCATCGGCCTTGAAGCGTCAGGGGCATAAAACTCCCCTCTTGAAATGAATTCGGCCAAAGACACCTGCCAGGGTTGTACTGAAGCATCTGTTGATAATCCCACCATCCATGCAATGATGGAGAAAATATCGGTGTTTTTGAAAGCCTCCAAGGGTAAGTGCATTTAGGGTAGCTTGTTTGAAGGTAGCCCACTTTTGAGATTCTCCCGCAGGAACTTCAATATGTAGCTGTTGGAGGTGAATCTCTCCATTTGTTTGTTTAGGAGGACATTGCGAACAGAATAGCCCTTGGGCACGCCTTGCTGTGGTGCGAAGGCTGCTTGTACATCTTCCTTCAGGATGGAGAATAGTTTGTGTCCCGAAGCATCTAACACCTGCCTGGACGCAGGTTGGTAATTCTATGCGATAGCATAGATCAGCTCAGGACAATGGTGAGCAGGCAGGGTTACAAAATAGTAAATCTAGAAGTAATATGCAGTAGCTCTCTTATTTTCTGGTGTGAGCCTGCTTGTCATGAACTCTATAGTGTGTCGAAGATCAGATACACCCTTAGAGAGCTATGTGTCTCGGATCTTCTCCCACCCATCAATTGGTGGCTTCACAAGCTGTTCTTCTTTCAAGTCGTCCCCCTCTTCCATTGGCTACTTTTCGGGTCGAAGGGGAAGATTTAACTTCTTTGGAGTACTCTTTTTCTCTTCTTTCCCCTTTTTTTTTTTTTTGGGGCTTGCAACTTCGGGCTCTTTCCCCTTCTCCTTAGAGTTTTTCTTTCCCATGTTGTTATGGACAGCAGAAGATTTCTTGATACAGAGGGCTTTAATGTGAATGGCCAGATGCAAAGGATGGGAGGGTTGCAGAGTATCTGAAGGATCTCAGTCTAGTTCTAGCTGATAGACAAATAACTTCCCTCTTGCCAGGAATTCGCTTTTATAGCCTAAAAAGGCAACCACCTGAATTTATGGCACCTACCAAAATTAAGTTTGCACCTCGGATGGAAGAGATTGCCGTATTCTTAAACCGTTTCTGTAGCGACGTGGTACATAGGGCTGCATGCTTTGATGATTACATTTTGTACTGGAGATGCCACCCGCTTCCACCTCGTACCTTGGTGCAAGCTTTTCTTTTCCCTTTTTCTGACTCGATCATCTCGAGAAATGCTCCACCACCCTTTTTCCTTAAATTCGTCTACTTTGTACTCCTTTCAAGGCCGTTGTCGATACGTTCTTTGAGGCATGTTTCGAATTCTCCACCTCACACGTGTTCGGTTCGGTGAAGTTGAACTTTAATGTTGAAAATGCTTCACGACAAACCTTTGGTTCAGACTATTTTTTGATGCTTCGGGCCCGAAGTACTTCTTCTTCCCCGTGTTGCCGCTCTGCCTTACGAAGGTCACCGAAGCTTCCTCTTTTTGAAAACTACTTCGCAAAAATTTTGCCTGAAGCAGCTACTGAAAATGCTTCGAGTGCGAAGCTCTTTTCACGCCTTTGCTCAAATTTTGGTTTGGCATGCTTCGCGGCGAACCTCCTTGCAACTGCTCCTTCGTGTAAAAGGCCTCCGAAGGAGATTATGAAGTGTAGTACTTGGATTTTGTGATCTTGGAAGAGGATGTATACACAGATGCAAACTATATACAAAAGTATATATACACTCATTTTTTTTTTTAAAAGAAATTGTACTTTAGTGGTGAAAAGTCTTCAGATGAAGACCATTGATAAAGATCGATAGAACTTGACCATCTGCATCTTTGAGGATGAATGAATTGGCTGAGTTCACCTTCATAATTTCGAATGGCCCATCCCAAAAGGCGTCCATATTGTCCTGATTCCTAGGCTTGGCCTTCCAAGAGTCCCACTTCAATACCAGATCTCCCACGTTGAATGTGTGATCAGATGAATTTTTCTTGAACCAATCTCGGGTGACCTGAGTATGCTTGGCGAAGTTATGGTATGCTTTTTCATGATCTTCCTCTAGTCGTAGTAGCTGAGCTAACCTGTTTTCCATTGGACTAATTCCATCTTCTGCTTCTAACAGCTGTAGCACAGGGATATCCACATGGACGGGTAAGATGGCCTCTTTCCCGTAGACCAGGGCATAAGGTGAAGTCTTGATTGACCTTTTGACAGAAATCCGATCGACCCACAAGGCTCGATCTAGAAGGAGATGCCAAGTCCTTTTGTTTGTCTCTATGAGATTCCTTAGCATTCTCAACAGAGTCTTTTTGGTGGATTCTGCCAAGCCGTTGCCTTGTGGATAATAATTGGAGGATACTTTATGATATATCCCATATCTATAGAGGAATTCATTAATTTTAGTGCCTGTGAAGCCGGGGCCATTGTCCGTGATGATCGCTTCAGGGACATCAAATCTGGTGATCAATCCTTCTAGGAAGGTGATTACAGTCTCTTGATCTGCATGCTTCGTGGGAATCGCTTCAGCCCACCTGGTGAAGTAGTCTATTGCTGTAAGGATGAACCTATGTCCCACGGAGGAGTTTGGTGATACAACTCCTATAAAATCCAACCCCCATTGCTGAAAGGGAGTTTCTACCTGTATCGGGTGAAGGGGCATCGAAACATTTTTGCTTTGGCCAACAAACTTCTGACACTGCTTGCATTTGCAAAAAATAGCGAAGGCATCAGCAAAGAGTGTGGGCCAATAATAACCTACTTTGATAATATTTAGTGTCATTGTTCTTCCTACGAAGTGACCTCCAGATAGCCCTGAATGGAACTCTCCTAGGAATTTTCTATTATCATCGTCTTTAATGCATCTGAGAAGGATCCCATCAATATTCCTGAAAAACAAGCCTTTGGGACGTAGAGTATAGCGGGAGGACCGCATCCTAAAATGCCTTCGCTGTGAAGCATTTAGATGTGAAGGACAACTGCCAGTGTTGAAGTATTCAACTATTTCACTAACCTAGTCTTTCTCGTCCTCTTCTTGGTTAACAAAGCATTCTTCAGCTGGTAAGCCATCTCACTGAGACTCTGCAGCTTTGGCCGCTACGCTCTTTGCTAATTCTTGACATAATGCATGACCGCAAACCAATTTGGTGGGCTTGATCTCAATGTCAAACTCCTGTATCTTGTTCGCCCAACCAGCTCTTTTACTTCCCACTTCTCCTTGGATGATGAAATTGCGCACGTCGGGGTGAATGACGAATACTGTGACCCAACTTTGAGAGATGAACTGTTTGAATTTTCTAAGGGATTTCATTACTGCATGCACCTGTCGTTCTATGAAATTATATTTCTCTTCATGGGGGTTGATCACCTGGCTCAAAAACGTGATGGGGCACTCCTCGCCATCTTCCCCCTTTTGTGTTAGGACAACAACATAGCTTTCGGGTTCCCCTATAGCATATAGGATAAAATATTGACTGTAATCTGGATTGATCAAGATCGGTGCCTGAGCGATTCGAGCCTTAATCTCTTCAAAAGATTATTTTATTTCTTTCGTCCAGCTAAATTCGGTGCCCTTCTTCAGGAGTTGGGACATTGGCTTGATGACCTGGGCAAAGTCGGGGACGAACTTCCTTACGAAGTTAATCTACCCGAAGAAATATTGAAGTCCTTTCTTGTCTGCTAGGAGTGGGAGCTTCATTAGAGCCTTGGCTCTATCAGGATCTACAACGAGCCCCTTCTCTGATATCATGTGTCCCAACAACTTTCCTTCGCTGACTGCGAATATGGACTTCTTTGGATTAATTGAGATGTCGAACTCTCGACATTTTTTGAAAAATTGTTGTATATGTGTGGGGTGGTCTTCCCTTATTCGGGAGAAAATGGTCATGTCATCCAGATAGATGACGATAACCTTATTTAGAATCTCGCCAAAAGCAAGATCCATCGCTCTCTGGAAAGTAGCACCAGCATTCGAAAGGCCAAATGGCATTCGCTGGTAAGCGAATGTCCCCCACTTGGTGGTGAATGTCGTCTTGTGCTGGTCTTCGTCCCTGACCCAAATCTGATTGTATCCAAAAAAACCATCGAGCAGAGAGAAGCATTGAGCTCTAGCCACCGAGTGCAAAATTTGATCGATTTGTGGGAGAGGATAGTGGTCCTTGAGGGACGCCTGATTTAGATTGCGAAAGTCCACGCATAACCTGATATCTCCATTTTTTTTTTCTGACTGGGACCAGGTTCGTTACCCATGAAGAGTGCTTGATGGGATATATGATCTTTGCCTCGAGCATCTTCAAGAGTTCGGCCTTCATTAGGACCTCGATCTTGGGATTAACCGGTCTTTGCTTTTGTCAGAAGGGTTTGACCCCTTCCTGCAATTCGATTGTGTGTTGAACCAGCTATCGATTTTATCCCTGGAGATCTTGATAAGACCAAGCAATTATATCAAAAAACTTTCTGCACAGATTCTGTATCTGTTCTATCTCCTCTAGAGTGCAGTCGGTCCCAACCTTTATTGCTTTTCCAGGTTCAAGCTCTAAATATTGATACTATTTTTCATTGACTTTGATCATGTGAGAAAGAGCTCGGTCATTTCGATCAAAGAGGCTTTCAAGGGTGATTAGTCCCTTGGGAACATGGTTATTCTTCAATTGAATCAGCCCTTCATATTCTCCTTCATTAGAGATTCGGTCTTCGACTGTGGCGGCTTCTTGGATCATGAAATTTATAATCTGCTCATCATTGTCAAACACTTGCCAATGCAGATCTTTGTCTAGGACAGAGGGTCTATAGATCATCCTCACAGCTCTAGGCTTGTGCACCATGTCTTCTACTGGAGAATACTTGGCTACGATGGATGCCATAACATCGGCATGTCAGTTCTTTTCTCATGGGATTGACTACAAATTGAGAGATTCGAACTGGTCGAACAGGTCCCATACCTTGTTGCGGTATGATTTTAGATAATGCTTCTTTAAAGTACACTTATTTGTGACCTAGTTGCAAACCAGTTCAGAATCTTGAAATATTTGGAGATGCTTTATGCCTATCTTATCAACTTTCTTGAGTCCTAGGCATAATGCTTCATATTCTGCTGCATTGTTAGTGCAGCTCCATGTCAACCGATAGCAATATTTCTTTTGCTCTTCGGAGGGTGAAATTCCCTCGACAAGCACATACTGAAATATGTCTCTAAGTCGACTACCACTACCTCTTGTATGACTGTGATCTGAGGCATCTTATGTAGTCGGATAGGAATGTCCTTGATCACCCCTACAGTATTTACTGGAGTACCATCCAACCGGAGTACACCTTGGCTGCTTCGTGTATATTCGATCCCTATTTCTTTGTAGACTGCTCTTGGCATTACTGTTGTAGCGGCCCCAGAGTCGATCATGCAATTATGCACAATATACCCTTCCATTTGTAGAGATAGGTAGAACGGGGGTGGTCTGTTCTTCCCTGTGATGGATGTGGATAGGGTTTGCACAAGAGCAAGCGGTGCCGCATTTTTTGCTTTAATTGTCTTCAATGATTCCTGCAGCAGGTCTACTTATCCAGGAAGTTGCAGTGCATCATACAGGCTGATCTTGGCTGGAATATTCTTCAATTCCTCTACAATGTTGTATGCCAGGGATTTGAGCGCTTCGGGCTCCTTTCTGGGCTCATACCTTGTGCGATATTGCTCTATAGCTTCCACTCTTTATCGCTTAGTCAACGAAGGAAACTTAAGTTTTCCTTAGCCTGTTCCTTGGTTTCTACCTGAGGCGGTTCGACAGAGGCCTTTTGAGCCTTTCCTTTGATTGGTGTAGGCAGAGGAGCTTCGCTCGGGGCCAAAGTAGATGATTGTCCTTTCTCAGGTCGAACTTGCTTTTTTGAAGGAGTCATCTGAGTAGCATCTACTTCTATTGCCTTCCTTCCTCCTCTAGTAAGCACTGCAACCGGTTCCTCCTCGTCAATGGTCAGGTTCTGACTCATCTACCTAATGACGTTGACTTGATCGCTATGACTACTGTTTGCTAGCATTTGTACATAGTGTTGGTGCAGGGTGCAGGTATTCTCTTCATGCGGATCATTGCATGTAGAGCACCAATATACATAATCGGAAGTGCTCGGAGCTTCATCAATTACAGCATTTCTTGCCGAAGCCTTCCCTTGTTGGACTGCTTGGTCCTTGGTAAGCGCAAGCATAGGATAAGGTCTTCTTGATAGGAATTCCTGCTGTGCTTGCTTCTTCTTCACAATTGTCATTTCATTGGACAACATCTGAAATGTAGAGTTCAGAGACTGCATCTCTTGTAGAATTTTAGTTTGTATATCATCGACTTTCAGAACGAGTGGTAATGAAGCCATCGTCGGTATTGGAGGAAGGGCGAGGTGTTGAGGTGGTGCTGGCAGCACAGGAAATTTCGAAGAGACAGTGGGCTATGGAGTTGAAAATGTAGGAAAATGAATTTGTGGGGTGGTAATTTGAGACACGATAGGATTTGGATTCCAAGATGAAATCGGGAGTGCAGGGGTTGTGGAGATTTGCGAACCAGCTGCACTTGCATATTGGAATTGTAAGAATTCAGGAAGTATGGGAGTCGGCATCCTTTGGGGAAGCTTGCCCACAACTATCAAATCAATTTTTGCTCTCTTAGCTAATTCATACAACTCAATAAAAGTATTAACATTAGAATATCTTACCATGAGACTGATATCAGGATTGAAAGCCCGAAGGAAATAGAGTGCTGCAGCTTCGTCGGTTGGCCAAAGTCCAACTGGCACTCTCTGCCAGGTTTGAGAGAACCTAACATTGAAATTTGTGATCTCTTCTTATGGATGCCTCTTGATTGAAGTGAACTGATGCAGAAGAGAGGTGGGATCGGAAGACTCATTGAAGTTTCCCATCATTTGTCCAGCTAATTGATCCCATCCTGTAATACTACCAGGTGGTAGAGATCTATACTAGTAGAGGAGTTTCCCTCTAAGGGAAAGGACCAGAAGCTTTACCATAATTTGCTCTTCTATAATTTCATGGATCGTCGCCAGAGATATTATGTCCTGGATATGCTCTAAAGCAGTCTTCCCGGTTCCATCAAACTTTGGGATCTTATTTATGGCAATAGGCGACACTTGCCCTTGTCCTACTAAATTCAGTGGTGACAAGGAATCCCATGCTGGGCACAACCTGGGCGGTTGTGGCTACTGCATTTATTGTTGTTGTTGTTTTTGTTGTTGTTGTTGTGCCATACTTGCTTTTGGATTTTGAGAAATAGGAATTCTTGAAGCTCCCCCTTGACTGTTAATAGGACAACTAATAGGAATGGAGGGACTAGGATGCTTCGGAGAGTTGGGAGGATTGGGAGGAAAACTAGATGTTGTACTATCAGAAGTTGAGCTGTGTCTGCCAATAGAGGATGTTCCTTGTAACAGTGACTCAAGGTTGATCAACCTTGATTGTTCCCCGAAGGCGTCAATATATAGCTCGAAGAACTCGATTTCCTATCCTCTATTCTTAACTCTCCATCTTGTTTGCATGAAGGCACAGACTTTTGGTACTGGTCTTTTCAACTTAAATATTCTTGAGTAAACAGAGTCTCCAAATGCTAAGAGTCTTTCAATAATGAGGGCATCAGTCCTCACTACCACTAGTCAGGTGAGACTAACCATGTCACACTGGAAACTGGTTAGAACTATGGGCCCCGGTGAAGATGGGTTTTGCATTAAAATATGGGACCTTGACTGGTTATGGATCTTACTAAGACAGATACAGTCGGTCCCACCGGGCGTGCCAAAAACTGTTGGTCATCAAATCTGCCTAGGAAAGGATTTTGAGTTAGTGTATGCGCCCTAGACCTAGACCAACATTGAAATGCCGAAGGGAAGGAATGCCCTTCATGCCAATATCCGGAGAAAGGTCGGCTCCTATGCTAAACTACTTGGGTGTTTGAAGATAAGGGTGTAGGAAAGAGATAAAAGGAGTTAGGGTTAGAGAAATTGGTGATGTAAGGTGGGAGAGAACAGGAAGCATGATCACCAACTAGCAACTTGAATAGAAGCAAAGAACACCAAAGATAAATGGAAGAAACGCAATGTAGATTTTCCTATGTATCCTTTGGGCGAGTTTCAGGGTACATTCCCCGATTGCACATCGGACGCAGGGTTCAGCATCCAACATACAAACAAAGAAAGACAAAAGAATCAAGCACAGAAGGCAACATAAAAGAAAGCCAACACGACGTATTTCAACTCCTATGTATCCTTTAGAACGAGTTTCAGGGTACAGTCCCCAATCACACATCGGACGCAGGGTTCAGCATCTCGATATATTAACGAAGAAAGACAAAAGAATCAAGCACAGAAGGCAGCATAAAAGAGAAGAATTGAGCTCAAAGCCTTTTCGTATTAATCGCAGGACATCAAGTTACAACAGCTTTCTAGTAGATAGTTTCCCCAATTTTCTTATTACAGTGCCTGGGTTTTTATAGAGGACCCGGGCCTCTGAGTCATAATTACATAGCAAAGAAGAGTACGCCCTCGAGCCCTGAGAATTTGGCTCCTCGAGGCTCTCGTGACCGAGTTTTTAAATCTGTTACCAAAATTGGCAACTGCAACCGAGTCAACCATGGAAAGGTGCATTGATGAGCCGTCTGGACGTCCTTGGTCTCTGGGTGCGGTGCTCGAGTGGCCACCATGCTCGTTGGGTTCTCCATCATGGCTTGATACTTCATTTTTGATTGCCAAAAATGAGCAACGGGCTTGCTAGGCACGAAAAATTGCATTTATGAGGCACTTGATCACCTCGGGAAAATACTCGGCTTGGAATGCATGCCCGTGAAGTGCTTCGCTAAGTTTTCATTCACAACTTCGCTTCGCAATGGTTCTGGGCCGAAGCAAAAACTCCTATTTGGTATGTACTTCACAAAATTGAGCTTTGTAAAACTGCATCGAGGGTGAGGAGTGCCAAAGCATATTCGCTTCGTAAAATGGGCCTCTTCGTCTTTGTTGCTTTGCTGACCAAATTACTTTGTTGACGCCCTCGTGAAATGCTTCGCTATGACCCTATTTCTAAATTGTGGTTCGGGAGAATTTTGGCTGAAGCAATTGTCTTCAAAAGACTGCATCCTTTTACTTTGGGCAGAAGTACTTCGCACAAAATTAGCTAAAGCAAATGCTTCGCAATGAGCTTTTGGTGAAGTAAAAGTGGTTCGCTGATGGAGGGTCCCGAAGTGAGTACTTCAGAAACTTCCTGGCAAAGTACTTTCAATGCTCCTTGAGTTCCGCTTCGTTGATTTCCCGACCAAAGTGACTGATGGAAATACTTCGGATGCGAAGTAGTTTTACCCCCTTTTCTTTGTATTTCACTTCGGCACACTGCTTCACATAAATCTTACCCGAAGTAGCTTCTAAAAATTCTTTGGGCCCAAAGTAGATTTCTTGCCTTTGCTTTTCGGCAAAGTTGTTCTTTCGAACGCTGCTTTTGCATTCTACTTCGATGATATTACTTTGCAAAAAACTCCACCCGAAGCAGTGTTGAAAATGCTTCGGGTGCGAAGCTTTCTTTTCTTCTGAACGCCGCTTCGCTCAACTTTCGCCCGAAGTAGCTACTGGAAACGCTTCGGGCGTGAAGTAGTTTCATTCTCTTTTCCTTGTATTTTTCTTCGACGAAAACTACTTCGCAAAACTTTTACCCGAAGTAGTGCTGGAAATGCTTCGGGTGCGAAGCTCTTTTCATTTTCCTTCGACGAAGCTCTTTTCCCTAGCTTGTTTGGCAACGAAGTTCTTTATTTTCTATTTTTATATACAAAGGGGTGGCATTGGAAGCCAAAATTGCTATGTCTTTTCAAAATAAAAACAAAGCAAAAAAACTTTACACAACACTGTACAAAATTTGTTTTCCTTTTCTACCCCTTAAGAAATTTGACAAAATTGTCAACAGTTACCACCTCTACCATAAGCATAGATTATACCATTATCACCACAACACCTCTCCCAACTATGCAAATACCATTTTTTCCTTCACTCACTACAACTTCTATGTCCACTGATCATCCAACAGTAGCCTCTCTATAAAATATCAGGAGTGCTTCATTGAAGACTTAGAACTATTGGGATAAGAAATTGATCCAACCTTCCTAGAGGGCTGCTTGAGTGAGAAATTCCATGATGGTGGATCTAGTGGCTAGACAAAGGACAAAGATCAAACTTACTCCTATGGTAAATAAGCCAAAAGAAGATATGGAAGTTGAAGAGTATCAATTGGAGGAGCAGATTGAAGACATCTCCCAATTGGTCCTAGAGGATGAATTTGTCATAGCCAGAGCTGGGTTGGAGACTATGTATGTGTAAAGTGACATCTACATGGAGAAATATGAAAACCTGGAGGAGAACGTTGCAAAAATAGAAGCAAAAATTAGTGATGGGAGGAAAGTGGAAAACACTATAAGGAATGAAGCCAAAAAGTGGCAGGACAAATTTCAATAATGATCCAATATAAGGAGAAAAATAAATAGTTAAAGAAGTAGAATGAAAAGTATGCCAAAAAAATACAGTCTCTGTAGCAACAACTCCAAATTGAGAAAACTAGAGTTGCAGGTTTCTCCAAATATAAGGTAAAACAAGTCAAGAAAGAGATATGGTATGAAATTATGGAGAAGTGCTTTGAAATTCAGTCTGTAATTGATTTCATGGATGAGGCCAGTCACTTATTGCAGGACACTAAAGAAGATTTGGATAAGGTTACAGAGGAGATACAACCAATGATGCCTCAATATGAGAGGATATTCAAGTTTTCTAAGGCAAGAAGTAGTGAACTTGCCAAGCTCATACCTAATAGATATTGGAATATTGCGAGACTGAAAACCATAATTGTTTTTAGAAATAATGGACTGATTAAGAAAGGATGATTTTTGATAGATAAAATTGAAAATAAACTGCAAAATTTTGTTGACATAAACCAAGAAATAATGCAGTATTATTTCCAAGGATTTTGGGATGAGGAGAACTCTCTTTTGAGAACGAGGAGCTTCAGGCCAACTTGAGTTCTATTATACAAGATGAGTATAAGATTAATGCATAGGAGGATCCTGTTGAGCAAGATAAGATGACCTAGCTGATAAAAGACTTAACCAAACTCAAATATATAATGGAAGATTTGGTAGATTGGGGATTCTTTTTCTTATGAGAAGACCACCAAGCTATGGTTTATTAATTAGCAAGTTATGGAGATATCTAATCCTACCCAAGCTGTTTGGAACAAGGCTTTGAAGATATTGGACCATATGGTTCAAATTTTTGAAGGAGATGCAAAGTAGAAAGAGAATTATGGGGAAAAGAAAGTTGAGAAAGAAGTTGAAGAGGAGGAGAATGAAAATGATAATAAATATTAACAAGAAAGGAACGATGAGGATATGCACCAAAAAGAGGGTGATCAGGAGGAAGAGAATGTAGAAGACACTAAAAATATGTAGGAGCAAGAAATTGAATAGCAGGATCAATAGGAAAAGGTGCAAGAGTAATAAAATTTTGCTACAAAATAAACATATTTGTGAATGGTTTTGATTCTGACAATGTCAGAAGGCAACAATGAAGCATGAACCTATGAAAATACATGTAAAGACCATGATTTTGAGTTGCAATGAGAACCATATTCTGATCATTTCCTATAAAAGTTGAACTAGTGAAAGAAGTAGTCCCCTGTAGAGATGATATACATTTACCTCTTGCATGATTTCCATGTGAACCGTTACTCTATGAGCATCTTTGCAAATGTTTGAGAGAGTGATGGTCACAAGGAAGTTATTCTATAAAGCATAAATTGTAGATAAACAAAGTCTATCATATCCTTCATCTCCCTTCATTCACTCATCCCCTTCACTACATAGTTTTCTACCTCCATTCCATTCATTCATATCTTCCCTGAAGATCCTATTCCAATCATTCATTCCACTTCACTATCATTAATCCATATTCTTTTGACTCCTCATGTACAATGGATAAGACTCTGAATTCTCAATATTTGAGAGCAAATCTCCCCAGGAGGCACCAAAATGTAGGCCCAAAAGGCCACATAGCAAATTTTTAAAAATTTGATTAAGTATTGAAAATATGCCTTGGACTCCAATGTAGTGTTAAATTCCACTCAGTCCAAAGCAGTGTTAAAATCCGTGGAGCTCAACTCTTTGTTATTTTTTGTGAGACCACAACACAGTGTTAATTAATGTGGTTAAAGTAGTAAAATTGGCCTTGCAGGTAATTCAAGTCACGGAATTTCGAAGGAGTGGTAGAAATACAGTGCTATTTTTTGCAAAGGCATGACAAGTGTTATGTTTTATCGCCCACTTAGTCAAAGTTGGTTTGCACGTGATTCAAGTTGCGGAATCCAAAGGAGCAGATGAAATACAAGGATATATTTCACGTGTCAAAATGCTTTGTTAAATTTCATGGTTGGTTTAGCTGAAGTTGGCATTGCAGAAATCTAAAGAGTGGCGGTAAGAAAAGCTTCATTTTTACATAGCGTGAAGACTTATTTTCTACGTGCCTTTAAGAAGTGTAATTTTTTGCGATCAACTTAGTCAAAGTTGACATCGTAAAGTACAAAGGCATGCAAGGCAAACACTATGTTATTTTTTGTGCAAGGTAAATGCTTTGTTATTTTCCTCATTGCAAATGGTCAAAGTTGCCTTGCGTTAGATTCAAAGTGCAAAATTCAAAACAATGACAAGTGAGGCTTCTTTTATGCACAACGTGATGCAGTGTTATTTCTCGTGTACCCGAAGCAATATTTTTTTCATAGGATAAGGTGTAAGCTTGATATTGTGAATTTTGAAAAGGTGACCTGGGATAGTGTTCTATTTTTTGTGTAGCACAACACATGTTTTATTCTGTGGTCAAAGTGGTCAAACTTGACGTTGTGGAGTTTTAAAGAGTGGATTACAACACCATAAAGTGCTCAACATATTATGACAAACAAATTACCCTTGGATTAGAGTAAGTTAAATGCTGTGGAAAATGATAAAGTGTTTAAAGTTATGATCACTTTGAGCACTAAATTTGCTTTATGAAGATCTAATCTAGATCGCTCAAAATCAAATCAAGGGTCCACAATTGACGTAGCTCAAGTGATATATAAAAGTACCATTAAAAGTTGTGTAACACTATGGATTTCTATTTGAGTCATTCCCGAGCTGAAGTGAAAGGGAGAAGAATATGAAGAGACACAAAATCAAGATCCAAAAACCATTTCAATTGCAGATTCACGATAGAGAAACCACTTCAATAATTATGAACACCTATGATCATGCCTTGACTTGGTCTTGAGTTAGAAACCATGAGAGGCTGAGTAAGTTATAGAGGATCCAGGGAGCTTAGCTCCCATTATTTCTTCCAACAAATAAGATGCTACCACCTCAACATCCTACTGATCTAGCATTCTAAATTCTTTGTAATGTTTCTAATGCTTTCAATCTTTCAATTTCATTGTACAAACTATAAATAAAGGTCAAACCCTCATTGAGAAGGGTCGAATCTAAAGTGTTTGTTTACCCTACTACTGCAAATTCTCTTGCAAATAAATAGAAGGAACATTAATTTGATGTTTGCCTCAGGCCCGTGTCTTCTTTACTTGTGAATATTTGATCTGTGAAGTCATTTTTGCTACTGCTACTATGGTTAGTCTATTTTGATGATATTGGATTGCTAACTTAGAGAACCTTCAAATGCTTCATATTTAAATATATGCTTGGAAGGAGCTTATTTTTCTGTTAGTCAGAGTATTAATCTAATTTTGCTATTTGGATTGTTAATACCCTAGATCTTTGAAATAGTTCTTGAAGTGTATTTTTTGTTCTTTGATGATGAAGATCACTGGTTTTGAATGTTGTTAGTCTTAAGTGTGGAATACTGGAAATGTGATTTTCCAGGGATACCTTGTAGTTGTTTATGCTATAAGATTTATCCAACCACTATTCATTCATTACTTTCTAACCCTTACCTATTTCTATCCCTATATTATACATTTAACTAAGATCAAATGTGTCAACACTCAATTAGTTGACAAGGTATACCAACCTACTATGGAGGTTGAGTTAAAGCAATATTTAACTCATCCAATGTTAGTGTTTGAATTGTGATTAGTGGGTGGTCACCTTTCATATCAATTATAGATGATAGTCATAGTTTCAATATTATCTTGATGTCATTTCAGATCCCAACACAACAAAAAACACATATCACCATTTACAAGAACACATCCTACAATCGAGTATCCAACTTAAAATTTTTTCATGTAAAGAGGAAATCAAAGATTTGAAACCTAGGACACTCAAAATTGAATCCAAAATTTAAAACAGGCTCATCCCACCCAAAATAGAAATCCTGACAATGAGAACTCACCCTCAACAACAAGCATAGTCTTGCAGCTAGAACCAAAACCAATAGGGATCTTTGGAACCGATATGTCCATAGAATACTACACAAAAAATGCTCAAGGCCCACAAAAGAACCCCAAATTTACCTAATATAAATATGCTTTGGATCAAAAATAGGATAATGCAAAGCAAAAATTCCCATATTAGCACCTTGAACCCTTGCAAGATCACTAACACATTGGAAATTAAAACTACAACCTTAAAAACCATGGGAACTAGTAATAAAATCTCAAGGGTAATCTTCACCTGACAGAGAGACAGGGAGAAAACCCTTGAGATCTTGAAAGAGGATGAAATCACCCCCAATATTAGTGGGTTCTAACCCCACGAGCACATAAAAGAAGAGAATGGAGCCATAAAATTTATGTAGCTAATAAACTGTCCAACCACAATTTTGACAAATACCCCCAAACTGCCAACCCCACCAATCTAGTCAACTCCTCAGTCTTACCACTATCAAAAATGAGAAAAGTGAATCCAACACTGAGAAGGTCTAAAAATAGATAAAAAATTGTCCCCAGGATGAAACAACACCACATCGAGAAAAATCCATCAGGTCTAAGGGTAGAACAACATCACCCAAAGCACTCGATCCACCATTTTGCACCTTATGAGCTAAAATATCTGATGGTTCAACTAGACTACCAGAACCAAATAAAATTAATGATCTGCTCTTCTATGAAACATAAGAGGTAAAAAGAGCTTCTAGATCAAGAAGATAAAAGTGAGCATCCAAAGAGAAATCCCCTTAAATCCTAGAAGGGGGGACCTAAGAAGCAAAGAGGGTTTCAATTTTATTTGGAGAGAAACATGAGTCTAGAAAAAAAATCTGACAATCCACCCGATCTGCCCGATCTAACGACCTCCTGGAACTCTCTTAGTTGGTGTGCCTTCTATTTCCATTGACCTAGTTGTTCTATCTTGAGATGGTTACTAATACGACCACAACATTTTCTTCTATTAATGCTTGCTCTTTTTTTGTATGTATACAAATCTCATCTAATTGCTCTTGAAATTGATGAATACCTTTTTGATCTCTTATGATTCCTATTGAATTATCAACCTTTGTTTCTTTAGTAGATACCCCTCCTTTGATTTTTTCTATTTCTCTCCTCATTTAGATGACTTGATGAAGCCCTTGTGACTTTATTTTAACTAAGAATTGTATTTACAATTTCATTATTCTTAGCCTTGGTTGATGCCTCCTCTAGATACCCTTGGTCATAAACCATATTGAATACTTTGTCTTCATTTAGGTTGAGGATTTTATAGGGTATCTTCATTTGGTCAATTTCCTAGCAAAATCTCCACCATGCCTTGATTTTGTTATTGCTCCATCCAAACTTCGTAAGTCTTTTTTACACAGAGGTCTCGATTGTAACTATAGGGTCACGATCTCTTATCTTTTCATAGAATCTATTGTATATTAAATTTTGAGTATCTCAATAAAAAAAAAATATTTTTTAAGGGAAGGATCCCTTCATGTTTACTCTTGTATTTTTCTAGATTGGGTATCGAACCATGTTTGAATTTCTGGAGATATGAGCACCTTTCAAACATGCTACAAATTTGTCATCTGGGTCATAGTTCCATGTATCTTCCAAAACCTCCAAGCCTAGCTACTTTAGCTTTGCTTTCAATTCTTCAATCATTCTTCTTTTCTCTTGGATTATTAGTCCTAGTTGGAATGGGGTTATGTAGAATATCTATTTATTTTGGCCACTCTTATAGGTAGAATATATCAAATATGTTTGCCTTAAGATCCTAATACATGCCACCCTATTGGTCACATATGTAGATAGGATAAATATTGCTCCCTTGAAACCAAATACATGAATCATAGTTCCTTCCTCTAGGAAATACCAGTCTCCTTTTATTTTTATTTTTAGGATATTGATGGTTTCTCCTGATATTCACTTAGGCTCCTCTCCCTTGAATGCTGCTATTGTAGGGACCAAGAATTTATTTGAAAATATAAAATAAGGGGAATGGTGATATATGATCTTTATCCAATCAATTATGGGATTTGCCTCCCCTTTATCATTTCCCATTTTTAAAATCACATGCTCAAAATTCTAATTTTGGTAGAGAATAAAGTGTACTAAAAATGAGAAATACCTAAATTCTTGATTTCCTCTAAAGTTCATTAGTCCTTCATGTATCCATTGAGCGATGAAATCATTAAAATCAAGAGCAAGTAATTTCTTCTTTATATTGTTCCTAAGTTGATGCACGGTGACCAAAATTTCTTATATTATTTCTATGTCGCCGGGGACTTTGAAGATGAAATCTACCATACTCATAGCATCCCTAGATTCTTGGGCAAAAATTTCAATTTTCAGAAGAAATTTTGGCATGGTATTCATGGTTCTAACAAGCTTCTGGTTTAAATAACCCAATTTATATTTCATTCTTAAATAATATATTTTTGCAATTTTTGGGCTCATTTTGAACCCCTTTGGTACTTGAAGCAGTTTTAGATAGCATCCCTAGATATGACTACTTGAAAGACGTTATCATGGGGACCCCTAATCATCTTAGAGTGAAGTTCATATTGTCCAACACATGTCTTTACCAATTCATAGTAGGGGTATAATAGTGGGAGGAGGTATTTTTATCGCAAAAGAATTCTCTTATGCTTCTGTTTGTTTTTATAAGCTTCATATTTTAGAATCATCCCATTTTTTGCTAGCCTAGGGTCATTGAACCTTTCAACCTTGTATTCAACACTTTTGGGTAGCTTATTTTTCATCACCTATGTCTACCTTGCTCTTTGGGTAGCTACACCCTTATTACTTTTCTTGGATTAATTAGACATTATTGGCTTTCCCATATCAAATCCTAGACTAGGGCTTGCTACTATGTTGCTCTCAGGGGCATGTATAGTGAAGAGAAATGGCTTCGCTTATAAGTATATTTCCTTTAGGGATTATGCTCTTTCCATTTTATTGATTTATGAAAATCCTTAGTTGGTGTGCCTTGACTTATAATTGGCCGACTTATTCTTCAATTTTGGCTTACAACCATCCATTTTTTACCTTAAATAATATTTTTTATCCATTTAACAACATGTACTTGATAATGGTATCTTGTTTATCGTGATAGCTACTATCACCTCTTTCAAAACCAATGAGTGAGCTTCTTTATATATTTTACAAAGAGAGAGAGAGAGAGAACTTATAATTAGCTTATACCTCTAACTTCATATAATTTTGGGCCTAGGTCCTACATTGTAATCAATGATTGGCGCTTTTGTCCATTATGGGTGCAAGGGCTTCTAAATATTAGACTTATTGACTTGGCTACTTTTTTGGTAACAAAGGTAAAATATAATATTTTTTATATCTATGTAGGGTATAGGCTTTACAACATTTGTAACCTAAGGTCCTTCTTCCTTTAGTAGTATGTTATCATATGCTAATGAATATGGGGAAGACAAGTCCTCTAATTGGGTTTGCTTTGAGACTATCCACCTTGTTTCTCCAGGCCTCATTTCCTTAGTTTTCCAAATTTATTGCAATAGGATGACGATTTCCTCCTTAATTTATTATTTTGATAGGTTTTCCTTATTAAGGATCAAAAGTTGTCTATTTTTTTATTGAGGATAACTCAATTGGATTTTTTTTTGCATGATGGACATGAGGGATTTCTCTCTTTTAGGTTGGCTCATTTTTATTTTAACTATTTTTCCTTCAATTTTATGGTGAAATCATTCGTGAGTAATGAAGCCAACTGATCCCATTATGTGATTGAATAAGGAGAAAGTGATTCATATTTCTTGAGCACCTCTTCTTCAGGGCCACATATTGCTCTACAATATTATGTGTTTGGTATATAAATACCAATTCCTTTAGGTGTTCTAGTGGAGTGGTTGGGCCCTTGCCAATATATTCTAGTAGTATTACCAGTATGGATTCTGGGAGCTTTCTCCATACACTAGGTGGCCTTAGGGGGGCACTAAGGACTTGAATTATCCCAATTTAAGAGGATGTTGACTAAGGAGCTAACCTTATTTTGAAATATAGAAATAAAATCTTTTGCATCATGTTTTGCCTACATACCTCTGTGTTTCATCTATTTTCCTAGAGATGCTAGGTGAGGATGATTTGATTTGGAAGCAGATAGACTGAGGCCCTAATTGCATCCTCCTCAATCTGGTATCCTTTTGTAATGGCCTCTTCTAGTGTTTTTTCTAGAGTGGAGTTGCTAGGTGAGTAAATAGATACTTTAACAAAAGGGAATAGGAAAATACCCTAGCCAAGTCTAAGCCTAAATTGTTGCAATTTTAGGGCTAACGATATGTCATTGGGGTCTCATCGGGCATGCCATTAAAATATTGTCATCTTTGATTGTCCTTGGTAGGGCAACCATGCCTCACAGGGAGTGACACAATAGGGTTGTGGCCAAGAGCATGGGGTTTGGCTCAATTGGGAGACTTTAAGAGTTTTTTACAAGGTTGGCTACTTGTTAAGATGTGATATTTCAAGCACACTTAAAATAAACAGGGGAAAAGGGGTGTCAGAGATAAAAGAAAAATAACTCAACAAAATAAAAATGGGTGGCGATGCACTAAAATATCCACTAAGATGTTCCTACAAAAATAGGCTTGAATGCTATGTGCCAATGATGAAAGTTTCCTCTCCTCGATAAAATTAAGCACAAATGAGAGTCATCAACATAATCATACATAAAGAGGTGGATCCTACAGGAGAGCCACATATGGCTAGTCTGAAAATAGACATAGACCCCTCATACACACATACATTAATAAAACCCAAAGTAGGTAAAGTATCACATACACACACATACACACAAAAATGGGTCCATAGGGATCCATAGATGGCTAAACCAAAAATTTATGCACGATTTCATATATATATGCAAGTAAATATTTACAAAGATTGTGCCAAGAGCATAGGTTCAAAATTGCTCACAAGCCACTCAAGAGTCAACTACTATTACAAAAAGAAATAAAATCAAATCCTATAAGAGGATACAATTGTAAACTTGTTGATCCTTTACATGATCTAAACTACAACTATTTATAAATTACAATAGGGATATTTCCCTCCAAAATTATTTGTAAGTGGATTTGACAATCTCAACTATTCTTCCCAAGGATTTTGGGCATTGAATGAAGTACCCTTTGATCGTAATAATTATCAGGCATGGGACTATCATATCCATTCTTTGTGTTGAATGAATGTCTAAGCAATTTAATAAATGTATTTTTTGGTAGGTGGTCTTTATCCTCTTGGTCAAGAAAGCATTAACTCAATTCACCTACATTTTTCATAGTTTAACACACCCTTGATTTGACTTAGGAATTGGTGTTCGCTTAACTTTTTGATGCATCTTTGGTTTTTTGGATCCAAGGTCATCGTACAGATTGGTCAGGATTTTTGTTGTTGGAATTTCATCGATGATTTCAAAACCTCTAATATCAAAACTATTTTGAAAGAAAATATCCCTTAGCACTCTCCTTATCGATTTATCTATCATGTATTTTCTCTAAGAAAAAAATTGCACAAGTTTCGATTGTTGGGACTTATCTCAACTTCCTCTTCTTCAAGATATAAAGCTCTAATTGCTTGTGATTGGGGATTTGCCTTAGTTATGAATGAGTAGTGAGGAATCACTACAAGACCCTTCTTACACAAGTCACATTTAGATGACCCATGGTATCCTCTTCTTTACAATATCTCACATATAAGAATTTTACATCAGAGTTCTAACCAAAGAATTTTAAAGCCTTAGGAAGGGCCCTAAGTTACCAAATATTCCTTCAAAGGAAATATAAATTATGGGTAGAAAATTATAATTGCTCCAAATATTTACATCCCAACTTGATTGAGTATCCACCATATTTTAATACATTCCAGACAAATTCATCCTTCCAAGTAAAAAAGAAAAAATGAAATGCTTGATACATGATTTGAAGTTTATTTGCTACTTATTTGAGGTCTACTTTTTCAACCAAGTTCCTAATAGAAATCTATAATGTAGAGTAATATCTAACATCAATATAATTAACTATCTATCAATATACATAAGAATAGTGTAGACACCAACTTTTTCCCTTCTTAGTTTTCTTGCAAATATCTAGTCAAGATAAGTGCCACGATTGAGGAACCAAATTTACCCAAACTTTCTAGAATTTCCTCTTTTCATTAAATTAAACCTTGGTTATTGACCTGGGATGCCAGGCCACTCTGTCGACTTGGTGCAACCAAGCATGCTAGGCCCCTCTATCGCCCTAACGTGTCTAAGCATGCTAGATCCTCCATTGACTAAGCATAGTTAAACATGTTAGGTGACCTAAACTCATAAAAATATCTCATGGAAAACCCAAATATGGTTAGTTCCTAGCATGCTACTAAGGACAATTATTATTATGTGGTTAAGTGACCACGTCATGACTAGTTGACAAAAGTAGTCATCATCTTATGTCAACTTTATTTCCTCTTGCCCACCACCCTTGTCATCCTATGATTTATAAAAAGTAGGATGGGATCCCATTGCTAGAGATAGTATGCATAATATAAGCATAGATAGATATATGCATATATAAGCATACAAAGAGAAACTACAAATAAATTATATACAAACTTGTTTGTGTTTAAAATTTTCTTGCATGTTCTATGCCTAGGGAAGTTTGCATTGCTGATCATTGTTGATAATCTCAATTATCTACTAGTTTTTTATGCACAACCGTACCTATGAAAAATATTCCCTCGCATCCTACACCACCATATCTTGCTTTCTTCTCCTTGTGCACTAAACTATGTTCTCTATTTTACTATTCTTGACCTCCTTTAGATTTACCTACATATTGAATATATCCATCTTGGATAAACATAAATCCAAAGTAGATTGACATAATAACTGTCAGAGCTACTTTTTTTCTCCATACTATAGTTCACGCCAACTTCACATTGATTCAAAGCCGCTTTCTTCTAGCCATTATTAGGATAAGCAATTATCTCACTACTCTTTTTGCTTGCTTGTCATCTTGTTTTTTTGAATATGTTGTTCTATTTGGATTTCCCTTTTTAATTATTATTCTCTATTTATTGTCTTCTCTTTGTCTCATTCTTATATTCTTCCTATCCCATTATCAAACATTTATGCTAATATATTTTCTTTGGTCATATTTATATCTTTTCAAAAGAAGAATAGGGGCATGAACCATTGCTGAGGAAGTCGGTTACTCCCTCCTATTTTGGTAGGCCCCTAAATATTGATGTCTTATTTTATTTTGTTCTCTATTAGCATTTTTATTTTGTAGGTTACAAGAATTGATCAACTAAGATAAAACAATTCGTTTTCCCAATTCACAAGAGCCTAATGACACTCAGGTATGTACAAAATTCTCATATAGTTACTAAATATCTCTGGTTTCCATTTTACACTCCTGAGTGTTTATTTTCTTCTTGGACCTTATGATAGTTATATCTAGTAGCTTATGAAACTTTGGGATTGCTACATCTTAGAAAAATCCAACTATGTATGTGTTTTCTACATTGTTGGTAGTTGACATTAGCTATTTCTAGACTTTTACCCTTGATATATATATTGCATCTTATCCCAAATTAAGTCCAATAGGCTTGATCAAGAAAACTTAATTTCTAAATGAAGTTATTTTGTAATAAAATCTAGCATAAATATACATCTACACATATACCTTATAAATATTAAGAGTGAGACCCAAATCTCCATTTAGGGTTTTACATATATAAAGCAAGTATTAAAAACACATAAAGTATGATTTTATCATATTTCTCATATATTTACTAAAAAGGCACAACACTTTTTATTATTATTTATCTATTTTAATCCTAGAGTCAAGTGGGAAATAACTATAGCATATGGTAGTTAATTCAATTATAGGATTTATAGGTCACCATATGTTTACATCAAGATTAAAATAAGTCTTCCTATCTAACCTTTTTATATTATCAAATTATGATTTTCAATTACATCAGATTAAATGATATATAATTATATATTTGGATTTTTGTAACTTAAGATGTATATCTAGATAATTTTACCATGGTTATGTATTAGTGGATAGAAACACCTTTACTAGATTTACTTCTATTGATTACCAATATAGTAATTTTCTCTCCCTTTGATTTTGTTATGGGTTAGGAAAAGATAAACTTGTTATTTATAGACAAAGACCATGAAGATCTTAAGGTCTATGATAGGAAAATTATTAAACATATAATTGAACTTGAGCCTAAAGCTAAGACCTTTCAACAAAAAACAGAGACTAGTTAACCCAAAAATAAAAGCAACAATGAAATCAAAACTTTTGAAGTTGTTGAAGTCTCAAATTATCTTCCCTATAAAAAATTTGACATGGGTAGCAAACATGGTTCCCATATGTAAAAAAAATGGGATATAAGATTATGTGTTAACTTTAAGAACTTAAACATGACATCTCTAAATAATCACTACCTGTTATCGTCTATGGAACAAAATTTTCAGAAACTTGCAGGTTCATAAATGTTGTTATTATTGGATGTTTCTTAGGGTAGAACTATATTTACATCAAGGATGATGATAAACATAAATGTGCATTCATAATGAAGGTAGGAAGCCTTTGTCTATAAAAGACTTCCTTTTGGGTTATCCAATGCAAGTGCCACTTTTCAAAGGGATATAGATATTGCCTTTGTAGGCTTATGAGATCATCCTTATTTATATAATGATCTAACCATCTTATCCAAGGAAAAAACCAAATATATTGAGTATTTAGAAGCAATATTCAAGAGATGTAGGGAATAAGGAATTTCCTTGAATCATATAAAATCTATCTTCTTTATACAATAAGGTAAATTGTTTGGACATGTAATATCAAAATATAGTCTTTCCATTGATTTAGGTCACATTAAAGTAATCTAAAAGCTACCACTATCATATTTAGTCAAAGGCCACAAATATTTTATGAGCTAAATTCAATTTGTATCTAAGTTCAACACTAGTTTTCCACAACTTGTCAAGCTTATCACTAAGATGCTAAAGAAAAATGTTACTTTCACATGGACAAAAGAAGGTTAGGAAGGCCTTCTATAAAATTAAAGAAGCAATAACCAAGGCACCTGTTCTAATTAATCCATATTTTTCAAAGGATTTCATGTTATATATTTTTGATATTAATGAGAATGTATGGCCATAATAACTTAAAAGGATGATAAATAGAAGAAGACCTAATGTCCTTTATGAGCCAAATACTCCTTAACCATGAAGATATTTACACCTTTATTGAAAAATAAATGTTTGCAATGATGAAAGCTCTTAAAATTTTTAAATAGTATCTATCCCAAAACAAGGCCATCATTTTTGTAGTTACCTCGACGTGATATATGTAGTCCTATATAGGATTCCATTGAGGAGAGAGCAAGCTACATAAACAAAATTTAGAAGTTCAACATAGAAATAAAGTCACCAAAGCTAGTAAGAGGATGATATCTTTACAAAAATCTAGCTATGTCTCACCCAAGTGAACATGTCACTCTCATGGAAGAAATTAATATAGATGAATAAATTGGATGAATAAGAGATATAAAGAGATACATACTAATTAGGGAAGTTCCAAGGAATTTTATGATTAAAGAAAGATATGGACTCAAAAGAAAGGATTTAAACAATATCTAGTTTTACTACATTTTATTCCACAAGGGGTATGATGGGGTACTCTTAAGACGTGTCAAGGAAGAGAGACTAAAGGGCTTGTTGAAGGAGTATCATGATGAATGTGGTCATTATTCAACCCAAACAACAACTTATAAGATTTTAATATTAGGTTACTGTTGTCCCACTTTAGTTTTTGATAGTTTCCAAGGGGTGAAGAAGTGTAAAGCATGTTGTATGTTCATGGGCCATAGAAGGAACTTATACCTCTCTAACCTATAGTTGAGATAAAATTATTTTAAGAGTTGGATCTATATTTCATTAGAAATATTATCCCAATTTGTAATGTTAGACATGGTTATATCCCAATTGCTATACATTGTTTCACCATATGGACTAAAGTGGTACTAGTAAATTCTAAAAATTAAGAGCTAATTATCCAACTATTGGATGATATTATCATAAGGCATGTTTACCTTCAACCATTATTATAGAAAATATCATAATATTCAAAAGTAATGCAATTTTTATTCAAGTATGGGCTCATTTTAAAATCCTTCTCTATCTATTCACCATAAGGGAATAGTTTGGTGGAATCCACCAATAAAAAATATTGTTAGAATTTTAAAAATAATAATTTTCAAATCTATGAGAGATTGTAATACCAAACTAAGGAAATCCTTATGGGAATATAGGGTCACCCCTAAAGTTTTCATTCAAACATTGATATACAATATAGTATTTGGAAAGGAAGTAGTATTACCAATAAATCTAAAACTATCTTCACTCCAAATGTCTTGGTAATTAGAGCTAGAGGATATTGACATCATACCAATACAAGCTAAAATAAATGCATCATTGCTACAAGAGAAATATAGAAAAAGAGACTTTAAGAAGTTTGTCTTGTATCAAATGGTTTTTAAGAGATGGTTTGATAAGATGTACATGGATATGAAATTCAAAGAAGATATTTAGTACTCAAATGAGACAAAGACATAGCCAAAATTGGCAATCATAAGAAAAATAAATCATGGATAAGGTTGTATCAAAGTGGTAAGGTCAAAGAACTTAATTTCTATAAGTTAGTCATGATAGATAGAAGGGTGTTTTCAATTTTTATAGAAATAAAGCATTTAAAATTGTAACAACCCAATTCAATAACCCCATAGAGAGTGTATATTTTTTACAAGTAAGGTTCACAAAAAATTCCCAATCATATTTCAATATTAATAAGGCATAACCACTTTTAAGATCTTGTTGTTGTAGATGACTCTCAAGTGGACATGAAGTGGCCAACCTCCCATAATTCTAGGGTTCAACTTTCTATACCTCCATAGGAGAAAGGATGCTTTCAATGGTTCCCCCACTTTTATTACATTCTCCCTAAATGTAAGACAATTTGACCATAGAATATGGATTATCTCTTCTCAGTATTTAGAGAAAGGGGATGCCATTTCCTTCACCATAATGCCTTAAATCCTAGTTATTGCACCTGCATGGTGAGATTAACTAGCACCTTAGTGCTTAATAACCACACCTACATGGTGGGCTAATTAAAGTTATTATCACTCTATGTGACACATGGCCACACAATCCTTTCTGTTCAAGGTGCCATCACTCACATTATTTTGCAAATGGATTACTAGCCTCCACAATAGAAATTATAGTCCAAGCCTCACCACTTAGGACTCTCCCAAAAACCTTCTCATTTTGGGGTACACCTGAGCCTCACCATTCTATATGTAATCACAATAGACCTGGTTGTTGCCTCCCCACAACTTCCTCGATCTTGGAAATGAATTGAATCTAGGGTTCTAATAAATCTTTAAATTTCACCTAAGAAACCCCCCATCATAGACCCAAGAGTCAAATATAAATAAACCTTGATATCTCTCCCATAAATAATGATATAATATGCTTAACATGCTTAATTGGAAGTTAAAGATAAAAATAAATAGGACTTTTATATTTTCCTTACCAATAGCATAAAGTATTTTCAAGCAAGAATAAAGTTTATCTCAAGGTATTAAAATCTTAAACATAATAAATCTCATAATATTTTTACATAAGCTTCCCAATTACTTACATAATAAAATATAAATTCTCTTACATATTTCCTTAAACATATTCTATCTCAATAACACATATTAAAACATTAATTTTTATTGTTGCATAGATATTTACACAAGAATATTTTTCCTTAATAACATTCATAAAAGAAAATCTATAATTAAAAATCATTATATCCTAATTTTGGAAATAATACTTCCATACCAAAAGTGACTTTTATCAATATACATATTCTGCAATATACTTTACATAACACATAACAATAATTTGAAATAGAAACTTCTATATAAGAGAGTTATCACATTTCCAAAACATACATTTTGAAATCCATAATTCTCTTAGCCTTGAATTTGAATCTTCCTTTTCTCTAGTGCATAATTATGATGGTGTAATGGATCAGGACAACTCTTGCTTATGAGAATGCATTCCCATATGATTTTTCAAAATATGCACATGCACCATATATTAAATAGAAGTAATTCATGCATATGAGAAACTCCCATTCTCTCTTATATATTACTTTTCTCTATATACATTTGCCTTATAAAGAAAAGTAGCATATATTCTGATCATACTATCCTTCCTTTATTCTAATACATTGCATCCATGAGAGAACCCCATAATTATCTCTACAGTAGTTTCTGTTATCTACGTAAGCCTAAAAAAACTAATGTATATGCTCATTAATTCCTTTGATATTCCCTCAAATATATCCAATCCTATAATTCCTTGATTAATTCAAATGAAGAAACTAATAATTTATAATAAGAAGATCTTCCCATGCTCTTTTACAAAGTAACTAAAATCAACTCCTATCATTTACTTTTTATTTTTAAAGAAATAAAGGATAGCCAATTTTGTCAAAGTTCACAATGTAATAATATCACTACAACTATTTAAAAGTCTCTACATTTCACTTACCATGTAGGAATGATTTTAATATTCTAAAGCAAAGCACATCATAATATCTTAATTTTATTGTTCTTTTTTTAATTGAACTACCTTAAACACAAGTAACATTGCCAACATATTTATTTAGCCTATGTCATGATAGGAAAACACCACCATTCATAGGTACATAGTCTACTGTCCTTCCCATTTCAGAATATAATCAATACTTTTTTATTGGCACCAATGCTAATGTATTTAAATCAGGGAGAGATCCAATTTCCACAAAATACAAACCGAGTATGATTATTTTGGAGAAGACGTTGATGGGAAACATCTTGGTTGATTTCTACATAGAGGTTCAACTTGGCGTTTAGACTTGAATAAAAGCAAGTTTTATAGAAATAATCTAAAGCATTCAGTCTCTATAAATCTCAGGTCCTGGTAGTGGAAAATACCAAAGAAGAACAATTCCAACTAAAAGGTTTAAGTACATAATTTAATTATCTAGACCATATTTCTTTTAGAGCAACCTATATAAATATAAAGCTTGGTTTTTTTAAAGGTATAATGTGGTTTCAATGGAGTAAATCTTAAATCTAGGAGCTACAATGCTCTATAGGCCATTTCATGGGATTGAAACTCAACACTATCAATCCTCCCAGACAATTTTAGGAACCTCCACACAAACAATTAATGGTTGGTTGTTTTTAGCTTCTATCTTCCTTAGCATTGCTCGAAAGGAGCACCTAAACTATAAGCTATCACACATATGCATATAGGAAAAGGAAAAGACTAGATGGATGTTTCCATTTAATATCAAACTAGATAAAAACATGTCATACATATAGAAAAATAGATAGAGACCAGTCATCATTTAAAGCATATTGAAAACAGACTACCTTGTAGGTGTGTTCTAGAAAAAGAATACAACTTTCCCATTCTCCAATGTATCCTCTATGCTGTTCGCTTAGATTTTCTACCTGCCTATGATGTTCCATTTATATTTTATTTTCCTTCCCTATTCTTTTTATTATTTCTCTATCAATTCATTTTAGGTTTTGCTCAACCATTTTGGGATATCTTATCGATTTATTGAAAATTCTACCAACATACCCTCTTTAATATATTTCTAATTTAACCAAGGAATAAGCCCTCCTTAAGCTTAAATAAATGCCTTCCATTATTACAAAACACATTCTTCTATTCATAACAACTCTTCATGAGTCTAAATAGGAATTACTTCCTAATATCATGTGAAAACTTTATTATGCATATATAAGTAAATCAATTAATTTATATTTTCAACTTAGCCAATATCACATGTTAGTATTAACCACTAACATTGATATTGAGTAATAATATTTTCTTAATAAATATTGATTACTCTTTTGTTGAAGAAAATATAAACCAAACATGCAGTTATAGATGCATCTACATGAGGGTACAAAATCATCCTAGAGCTATCATATAATATTTCATCTACCATCATTTCCCTTTTTAGGTCTCTCGAATTTGGTGGTTATCCTAGTTCAATCTACCGTGAGAGTACCAGGTCCTACAATCATACACATCATCATATTTTAGTATAATATTATGGGTATTGTTTTTGTTTCTACCCACACCAATTTTGTAGCAAGATGATGAAAGTAATAAGTGAGGTTATTTTTTTGCTAAGTATGAGAACTACCAAAAGTTTTGTGCATCCCTAATAGTAGATGGGTCCCAAAGGATGTTGCATGTGAGATGCTAAAAATGAACTAGTGCAGAGTTCACTGCCTCAGTAAAGCTAAATGACTCAGTGAAGATGGATGGGATCCAAAACCCATCACCCAATGGAAACAAAAGTGTGAAAAAATAAGTATGGAACCTATCAAAATTTTTGTGTTGGATCCTAAGGAAGACAAGTACATAAAATCTATCACCTGACAAAAGGATGTTGAAATTAACCAAGTCCCAAGACTGATACAAATTTTTCCCTAGCAATGAACATAGACAACTATAAGAAATCAATCACCTAGTAGACTCAAATATAGCCAATATTGCTAAGTTAGGAGGCTATAAAAACAAAAACCCGTCACTCGACTGCATATAGTAAAACAGGAATAAATATTTAGCCAAGGTAGGGAGTCACCAAAAATTTATACACTTGATCAACACAATGAGCAAATTTAAAATCCTTTTGCAAGGTAGTAAGGAAATGAGGTTGGATAAGACCTATAATAGCTGGAAAGCAACCACTAGGCCAAGCAAAACATGGGTATAGGATATCATTCACATTGGTGGAGACTACCTTGGAGTTGATGCAAAAATTTCCCCCTTAAGAAGAGTTGACGGGTACCAAAAAGTTTGTTAGTTTACAATAAAAATGGGGTAAATATTTGGCTAAGTCTAAAAGTGACTAGAAAAGTCTTATTAAAGATAGATGAGGATGGATTCAAGAATCCATCACCTAGCAAATACAGAGGTAGGAAAAGAAAACTAGAAAATTTCTCGACATCCATCAATAGATCATGAATACCTGGTAGTTAAGCAACAACAAAGATAGGTCAGAACCCATAAATTGACAATAATTTTGACAAGTAGAACCTAGTTTCTAAAAATGGCCAGAGGATGGACCACCACCATTACAATAAGTTTAGTGGCTAGAATTATCTCTAAAAAAATCTCAACGATCAACCCACTACCTGTATGCTCATGCAAATATCAATGGAAACTTAACATAAATATTAGAAAAGATCAATGAACCTGATGCAAATGATGACATGGCCACTACACGTCCAGATGAAGCCCGAGAAAACCACGTCTACTAGTCATGATCGATTAGTTATAAAAAATGTGTTGCTAAACACGTGAGCCAATGGGTAGGTGCCTGACATAACAAACAATCCATGCTTGAGGTAATGATGCCCTAATAACATAATCTATTTGTAAAAGCTATATATACTCAAATGTAATGTGTTCAAAAGGGTTGGATCTTAAGTTTTTATAATCTACATGTATGAAAGTATATTGCATTTCAATAAATACAACAAGGATTGTTGTTTGGCCTTTGGTTCAACCTTATTGAAGAACATGTATGTATGAATGGTTGCTTATTTCTAAAATTGGTAGAGTGAACGATCATATTATTAATTTTGTTTTCTATATTTATACTTATATTCATTCTCTAGGTCTGAATTTTGTAAATTTATAGCTTTAAAACGTATGAATGAATGCTCTATAGTATATTAAAACTGGTTGGTTTGTGAGGTAGTTTTGATAGTTTTCCTTTTTGCATGAATTCTTTAGTAATGCATGTATTTTGATGTGGCTTAATTTATACCATCATAAGTTCTAGATTTAGCTCCTTTTACTTCTTTTGAAATCCTTTTTCCCAAGATTTTATGATTAGATTAGTTAGGTATTGAAGGAACTGACCTGCTTCAGATATTGACATTTGAAGCCTCACAGCTACTAGGTCTTTCAATGTTGGTCAAGGTCTTTGGATGGACATTTTAACCATAGGTAGATTTTTAGACCAAAAATTTTTTCCACACTCGATGGGACTTGAATGCATAGTTGGGACCTACTTCTCCTAGAGGACTCAAGATTGGATGGGTAGTCTTGATCTCATTAGCAAAGAAATTATGTTCATCTAGTGACTCCCATTTGAAGATAGAACCCAAAAATCTTAACAACACCAAGGTTCTATTAGAACGAGTTATATGGCCTAACAATATTACCCACTTTGGAGTGATACAGGTCCTCTCAATATTTTTATTCTACATGAAGTACCCAAGATTGTTCTGAAGGCCTTGCCTAGCTATGATGACAAAGATAAGACTACATTTAAACATTGCCAAGATGTAGCTTCCCTAGATATTGTTCATAACATTGTATTTGAAGATGTAATGATCAGGTTGTTTATTCTCTCTCTCAAGGGAAAGCTATTGCTATGGGAAAAATAATTAGAAAGTAGAAGTATCTACACATGGGATGATCTAGATAAGGCTCTTATCAACACATTTGATGACCTTGGAGACCCTTTCTTATTGCTTACCCAATTCTCATTCATTAAGCAAGCCCCTCATGAAATTATTTTTGATACCAACCAACGAAATTGGAGGAGAAACCCACAAGAGTTCCAACCATCCATAACCCAAGCATATCTCTATTATATTCATACCTTTCATTCTGATCCAAGTATCATTATTCAATTATCTAAAGAAATAAGGTTCCCTCATATTTTCCAAGAGGCCATTCATGCTAAAAATATGTTGATTATGGCCTAAAAAGTCCCTCCTAGAGATTCAGTTCATCCTATCAACCCTTTGATAGGTCCATGTTATACATCATTTTTCTAGGAAGTTAAATTATGTCCATTGCATAGTCCTGTGGACTATTTGGTTTCCACTCCCTAAGGGAACCATTTGCAAATAGAATAGGAGCTAAAGGCAATGATTCAGAGTCTGACTAAAGATGTCGGAGACATGGGAATATGACTCATACAACTTGGAATTAATGATTCTAACAATGGGATATTTACATCATGGCAACCACACCAGTAGGGCAACCTTTTACAATATGGTAAAGCTAATAATGGTATTATAGAGGATGCATGACAGAGTGGTGATTACAAAAAATAGGAGATAATGGATGCTCTGGCTTCAACTATGCTTTTTTTTCTTGGTAAAATCTATATCCAAGAAAATTTTTAGGCTAATAGTTTACAATTTTTCCTATTGCTAGATAATATTATAGCTTTCAATATAGTACATGAGCAAAAACATTGAGAAAATACAAATATTGTAACAAGCTAGCTAGAGAATTATAGTGATAGCCACACCATGTTCCCAACAATTCAAAACATAAATAATAGGGCTCAAAAAAGCCTCCAACTATCAATTCCAAAAGTAATCAGAAAAGTTTAGAGTTTTACAAAAGGCTATATTTCTTGGCTATGACTTCAAAACAAAGAGCAAAAATGGTGGAACAATTTCACAACCTATTCAAGAGCTCTATTCCAACACTAGCAGGTTCAAGGGAAGACTTGTTGGTATCTCTAGAGGTGGATCTAGTTGACATTTCCATTTTGAAATCAAGGGAAGGCAATAGTGTACCTACAAGAAGCATGCCTTTGAATATCCTAGAGAGCTATCTCTCTCCATTTTACTTCTCTATCCTTAGAAAAGTGTATACTACACAATTGTGTAGTGGATGAAAATGCCTAGGTCTCAATTATACCACTAGAAGTTTGAAAAAATTTGGGATTGAGTCCAAATACAAAGGAATCACGATGGCTATATTTCAAAGGAGTTATTATGAAGAAGGCGGGAACACTAAATAATTTTCTAATGCTGATGTATGCACATCCAAATGTGGCTATCATTCAAAACATAATGGTAATTGATGTACCCCCATTGTTTGGAATGTATTTATTTGGATATTTTCTAAGATTGGAAAATGGATACATGACCTAGGAGTGAGATGAAATACTAATCCCATGTGTTGGGAAGATAATTAAAGTACAAAACTAGGACCTACACCACTTTTGCATTGAAGGCTATAGAGAGAAAAAAACAATATTGATAGAAAAATATGTGTGTAACATAAGGTTAGAGTCAAGTGATCCATCAAAAGCAAGGTTAACTCAATTAGGACTACATTTTCTATCCTATAACTAGATGTTGCATGATGATTTAGTAGCTGGTCTTATGCTCCGCTGGGATACAGAGGATTGTAACTTCTATTATTTCTAGGTAGCAACCCAAAATAGAATGACAAGAGAAGGAAATAAGCAAATATTAATAAACAAAATGGAATCTTGGGTAAGGAAGTACTTACAAGAGACATCATAAAGGCTAACGTCTATCCAAGGAGCCACCAAAATAGAGAAAAGTATTTTGTTATCGACTATAATATTTTTAGAATGAGTCTAGAGCACGAGAGCCTGATATTCTGAAGACTCTCCATGAAGAGCTCATTGATGGTGAGAAAAATGCTTCGGGGCTGTTGGCTTTAGCTATGTACTGGATCTACCCACTATTCGAGTAGATCAATCCTATCTGATTGTGTTGGATCGATGCTGGAATGTGCGAACCAACACGTTTCAACTATCTACAGGTGAAATAACAGTTACATTGGAGGATGTTTATAGGATATTTAGGATCCCTATTGATGGCGAGGCCATCGTATCCTCGACTTCTGGTGCCAAGGAGTCCATATTCGATGCCATATTTAGCGCTTGGAGTGAGGAGGCTCAACAAGCCATTGACCACAGAGGGGTCCACATTGGCTATGGTAGGGGAAGAACATCTTCTCCATGCGTGAGGTCGTTTTCATGCACCTGGTGGTGCAATATGTGCTTCCAGACTCCTCGGGCATGAGGATTCCTTGGAAACTCTTATCTACTATACACCGAGTTGTACAAAGCTCTATCAGACAGCCATTACTCCTAGTCTAAGGGAGAACTCTATTGGTGTAGCTATACCACGAGCTATATCAGATCATTGATTGGAGCTATCGGGGGATCAACTGTAGTCTACTTTATAGATTTGGGACTGGCATCATATCAAGATAGAGCATCCTAGGGAGCTACCCCTACACATCATAGAGATCGATGATGATCGTTAGTGCTATGTTGTCTGATGGCCTTGAGAGGAGGAGGGCTTCCATAGCAGGATCCATGCTGACGACGTCCAACATTACATTACTCAGTTTGTAGGATGGGCCAGATGATATCGAGTGGTGGCCCTACATGGAGTTTCCTAACTGGCCTAAGTCCGATGAGCAGCTTTGATGGGCTAATCGAGATAGATGGTTACTTGATCGAAAGGCTGAGATTTGAGAGTACCAGTTTTTCTCTCGTGTCCTATGGCAGTTTGACATGGTGCATGATATCCCGAAGATCCCATTTGCTTATAGGCGCCTGGCCTTAGAGAGGGATCTACCATGGATTCAACCTCTGGCTCTAGGGGATGTTCTCGATGACTTCCAAGAAACTAGAGTTGACCGAGCTACGACCACTCTAGAGTATGACAAATGGTGGTCTATGTTATATTGGTACAGGATAGGGCCTTTGGGCCGAGCGATAGATCAGACTGGAGAAGAGGTGGATCTTGATGGGTGCAATGTGTCCCAATAGATAGAGGGTGGCTGGGGCATAGAGGCTACCGCTGGGAAGGGTCTTGATGTTGACCCTAACAAGGATGCTCCCAAGGAGGGTGAGGTCCATATTGATAGTGCAAATGGACTACTCTTAGCACAAGTGGCTGACTTGCAGAGTCAGCTTGGGTGATTCTAGACATAGCAGAGAGAGCAGGATACTAATATCACTACTCTATAGGTACAACTAACGAATAGAGATAACCTATTGACACAGGTAGAGCAACAGATTGCTAGCCTGATAGCCTAGGCTACCATAGTAGAGACCCAAGTTTGCGAGCTCACCCATGCTTGTGACTTGGCACTAGCATAGAGGTACATGGTAGTGGTAGAGAAAGATCTTCTCAGGGCACAGAGGGGGATCCCTCATATTATCGGGTGATTATGGGGCCTCCAACGGTACTAGCAACAATATTACCAGGTGGTCAGGATCCTATGGTAGAGATTCAACACCTGTAGGGTTTGCTGATGAGTGCCAATGACAGGCACACATCCAGGGTTTCTCAGGTAGACCAGTTAGTTGGCTATATTCAGATGCTAGGTGCAGAGGTTCTTGAGGATACATATGTTCTAGAGTCCCAACGAACTAGATATCGGACTACAGGATAGTCTACTGCTAGCTCTAACCATTGCACCCATCAGAAGGAGAGGGCACATAGGTCCTCTAGTACACATGGCGGTAGCAGTCATACTAGGACTAGGGAGGCAAGGTAGTCTTCTGCAATATCCAGCCACATATCTCGATGGATAGAGGTGCCCATTGCATAGGTTGTAGTTGGATGAGTGCTAGGTCTCGTCGGGCTAGGCGGTACTCAGGGTGCTTAGTAGGATTCGTAGCAAATAGTAAGGTAGTAGGCAGAGTAGGATCCTAAGCATAGTACTAAGGGAGGTGATGAGAGCTTCGGTACAGGGGGAGAAAATTAGAGCTAGAGCTCTATTATTGCAGGATACTTTTTGATACATATTATTTTTGGTGTAAATTCAAGGACCTACATATTTTTAGCCTATGGGTATTTTTATACTCCCTGATGTACTCTGAGACACACATTTATATATGATATGATCATTATCATGGATCATTATTGTGTGCTCATTTATTTTTGATTTTATGTTTATGTGATGCACATTGATGCAATGCTTATGTTATGTTGATGCTATATGATGTGATATATGGATGACATGCACTAGATAACTATTTGATTTATGATGATGATATGCAGTGATCTAGATGCTTAGATGTGTTTTTTGATGATAGAAGCATATGGATGCAATGTTTTTTTTTCTTAACGCATATTTGATATTGCTTTCTTTTCATGCATTAATGTATGTAATGCTTTATTTACATGATTCTAATCTAATGTAAATGAACCTGTATGCTTTAATCACTTAAAACATAAGGAATGAATGCAAATATGTTTATCAATCTAATGGTGACACCACAAAATGTATAAAAATCATGAATGTAATTGAAAATCCTTAAGATAATAATTTAATCAATTAATCACCCATATATGAAATGCAATGGTATGCGATGTTTATGATGTGAATGATATAATGTGTCATTCATTTTTCTTTTGCAAATATGAAAAATGTGCATGATATAGTCAGTGGCCGTATAAATATTATTTCTAATAAAATCTGGTATCTATCCTATATGTTGATTGTGCTTTATATAATAATGTATCATGGATTCGATACTTTGTAATTTGATGATTTATACGGTTGGAATTTTTGATATTTTGTTGCTATGGGAGAAATTTTTGAGGTTTTCCATGAGACTCAAACACCCTACTAGACTTATCAAAAGTTGCATACTAACCATACTATGCTTTTGAGATAAAAGATTTTTGCTAGGATATACCATAACTATTCATTATCCCTGTGTGTGCAAATGATTATTTTAGGATAAGACACGATCGTTTCTTGATGTCAGGCAGGATTCTTTTAGCCCATTGCTAAGATAGGGGTTCCGCAAATGTCTTATCCAATATCAAGTTTAGATTTTAGTTGGACTAAGACACTAGGCAATGCAGGACACCTGGAGCTAGCTCTTCCACATTCAAACATTGGTCTTGTTCATAAGCGATATGCTAATGCGTCAAACATATCATCATGCGAAGGTACAGTAGTGCTGACAGTTCTAGGGATTCAGGCTCATTCCTTTCTATCCTTCAATTTTTGGGATACTTGCTCATATGTAGTGAAGCAAGGGAGTCGATTCCATCTTCTTTTTGAATTGTCTTTGGATCTTCATTTGATCTCTCTTCGAATTGGATTTTGGATCTTCATTTGATCTCTGCTCGAACTTTTAATTTATGATCTTCATTTGATATTCACTTTTGAACTTCATTTTGAACTTTGATTTAAGCCAACTTTTTTATCTTCATTCGATATTCGATTTTCGGCATTTACATTTGATACTCTTCTTTAGAAACTTTCCTTTAGGGCATTTACTTGGAAAAACTATTTCTGGTATATCGATTGAGAATATCGATCTTATGATATCAATATGGGATATCACTCTAGGGAGTCGATCTATGATATCAATATAGGATATCAATCATGAGGATTGATGTGGGATATATTTTTGGGATATTTCTCATTTTATCGTAAGGAAGGGATTCTGAATAGGGAATTAACCTGTCCTTTTGCCAACTGCCAACACTTCCCATACCGTCTGCACAGAGGGATAAGCAAGAATAACTCTTTTTGCTTTAGGATACCCGGTCCTACTTCATGAATTTCATATTCCCCTAGTCCTTATTAGGATTGTTTAATTTTGTTGATTAGTGATAGGCTTCTGATATGCTAAGGGCTATACTAACTGGACCGTAGCGACAAAAGCAAAGAAAGCTTTCTACCAACTCTTGATAAGACCAATAGGTATGACTGAGTGACCAAAAAACACTAGTATATCTCCATAGCAACATTATAGGTTGTGTTGAAAAACATAATTACTCTCATGAATGATGGATTATGATAAATGTAGAGATGCATTATTTAAACACAAACGTGGCATCGTTTGTAATACTAATAAACACAATGCCTTCTATTATAGAATGCAATGGATGATGAATGCCTATATGCAATGCAGTAATGTAGCGAATGCATGTGTAAATGCAAAATAAAAATGCAAATGCAAATGTTTTTGGATTTTATGCTTTACCAATTTTTTTGGATTTTATTGATTTTATTATTTTTATGGGTTTTGAGCCTCATAATTGACCAAAAAACGAGTACATGCCTCTAAAGCATTTATATTGACCAAGAATTTTTTAGGAATCCTTAGAAATTTTGGGATTGACCAAAGGGATTATGAGTACCTTTGGTGCATTTTGGGATGACCAAACGATTTTGAGAATCCTTGGAGCCTTTGGGGTTGACCAAGTAGTTTTTCAGAAACTCTTGGTGCCTTTTGCATTTGACCAAAGGGATGAAAGATGCCTTTGGAGCTTTTTAGGATTACTGAGTGACTATAAGCAAATACTTGGGGCTTTTAACTAACACGACCAAGCAGTTTCAAGAACCCTTGGATCCTTTTGGGATGACTGAGCGATTATAACCAAACCCTCGGACCTTTTGAGGTTGACCAAAGGGCTTACAGACACCTTTGGAGCTTTTTGACTTGACAAAACCACTAATGAGAGTATTTGGAGCTTTTTAGGATGACCAAGCAGTTATAAGCGACTCTCAAAGCATTTGAGGTTGGCCAAAGGGCTTATAGATGCCTTTGGAGCTTTTTAACCTGACCAAACCACTAATGAGAGTGTTTGGAGTTTTTTAGGATGACCGAGCAATTATAAGAAACTCTCGAAGCCTTTTAATATGCTCTTCAAGCATAAAATGCCTTAAGATGGATGATGTTGAGAGGTTCAGGCTCTTCAACACCCCCTAGCGACATTAGGCGATAGGTACCCGGACCAATATTTTCAAATATGATGTAGGGTCCTAGCCAATTAGCCACAAATTTGTCTCGCATATCTGGTGGTAAATTAGAGTTATGTTGGTTTTATTTCAAGAAAATATCCCCAACTTCAAAGTCTCTCTGGTGGACTTTGACATTGTAAACTCATTTTAGTCACTCCTGATAAACATAGAGATGCTCCAGGGCATTCACGTGACGTTCATAGAGTAGAGTCAGTTGATCCAATCAAGCTTGCTACGTAGTGTCATCATCGATAAAATATTTCAATGTGACACGTAGAGTTGGAATTTATAATTCCAAGGGCATAATGGCATCAACGCCATATACTAGTGAGAACAATGTTGCCCTAGTGAACATCTGAATACTACTCCTGTAAGCCCATAGCGCAAGGGGTAGCTAGATGTGCCAATATTTGTGGTTTTATTGTACTGTATTTTTGAATATGGCCACCACTGTCTTATTTGAAGCCTCAACTTGCCTATTTGCTTGCGGATAGTATGGAGTCACAAAACTATGTTTGATTATATATTTAGTCAAAGCTCTCACATTTTTGTTCTTGAAAGACATTTCATTATGTGATATTATTTTGGATGGAATCCCAAAATGACTTATGATATGCTCCAGTATAAACTATGCTATACGAGCTCTAGTTGTCATTGTTAAGGGTATTGCTTCCACCCACTTTGTAAAATACTCAGTAGCCATGATTATGAATGTATGTCAGCCCGATGATGGAGGAGAGATCTTGCCTATAAGATCCAATCCCCATTGAGCAAATGGCCAAGCCGCTTGGATGGGCTATAAGGCCTACGATGGCAAGTGCATAAGATTAACATGATGCTAGCATTTAATGCATTTCTTAACATATGCATTGCACTCCTTCTCCATAGTGGGCCAATAGTAGCCCATTCGAAGGATGCGCTTGACGATGGCCATGCCATTGAAATGGCCACCACACGTACCATCATGGGCTTGCAAAATCATCCATGATGCCTCTTGGAGCTCTAAGCAATGAAGGAGAACTCCATTGTAGCTTCTTCGATACAAGATGTCTCCTATTAATACATATTTGTCCAATTTCTATTTAAATGTGTGCTTCGCGACACGTGAAAATCCCTCTGGAATTATACTAAGCTTTAGGAAGTCTTTAATTTGCGATATCCAATTTTGATAAATCTCAGCTTTGACTGCCAAAATGACTTGCTCTCCCTACGTATTTACTTTTACAAATGCAAACTTGGAAACAACCCTATGGTGAATGGTAGTACCACTCCCCATGGGACTCTGAGAGGTTAATGACCCCTAGGGTGCCTTCTTAAGAAAGTCTTCAGCTCTAAAAAACCATTCAAATTGTGGTTCTATACTAATCATGATGACTGATTCTATGTTATCATAGGTTGCATGCTTTGCTGCTAGATGCAAGAGCATATTGACATGGATGGTAGTGAAATTAGTAGATGGATTCTGAGGGATTAAATATCCTAGAGAAACCATGGTATCTGCAAACCTATTTGACGATCGAGGGATTGCCTCAATATCCTACCATTCCAGTTTGGCTAAATATGTGTCAACTAGATCTTTATAGGCTTTCAGTACAAGACACCGACATTGAAAAATACCCTTGAATTGATATACTATGAGCAAGGAATCACCAAAGATGTTCAATTTCTTAATATTCATGGTGACAACTGTGTGGAGGCCTAGCAATAGGGCTTCGTATTCAGCATTGTTATTGGTGCACAAAAAATCCAACTTGAATGACAAGGGCATTAGAGCTCCTTGTGGCATGAAGAACACTATTCCAACACCACCCCCTTGTTCGCACTTTGAACTGTCAAAGAACAGATTCATATCAACATTATTCTTTGGTTCTTCGGGTTCGAGAGCTTCATATACGATGAAGACTGCATCGTTCAGAAGCTCAATTGTTAGAGGCCTACTATTTGATAGTGGCACCTCAACTAATTGATCTGCTATGACCTGTCCCTTAATGGACTTCTAACTTATGAATTCTAGATTGAATTATACCAAAAGCATGATCCACTTTGTAGTACACGTATTGTGATAAGTCTTACTCATCATGTATTGCAAAGAATTTTGTTTGGATATAACATACATATTATGACTTAGCATATAGTATCACAATTTCTTTGTAGCGAACACTACTGCTAAACACAATTTTTCCACATATGCATACCCAATATCATAGCTCACCAAAGTTTGACTAATGTAATATATGGCCTGTTCTTTGCCTTACACATTATTTTGGGCCAGCATGGTTCCCAATGCAAAGTTAGTTGTCGATATATATAGTAGAAAAAGCATGTCTGGCCTTGGTGGAGCTAGCACTGGCGACGTCGCCAGGTATTACTTTATCTCAGTGAAGGCTGCCTTGCAGTCCTCATCCTAGTTGAATGGGACTCCCTTATGTAGCAGTCGCTTCATGGGTCGATATTTATCCAATAGTTGGGTGATAAATCGCTTTATCAAGGCTACCTTACTTTGAAGGCTCCTTAATTTATTAATATTGATTCCAAAATGACCTTGAACTTCGCTGGGTCTACTTCGATGCCTCCCTTGGAGGTGATGAGCCCTATTAATTTTCTAGAAGTTACACCAAATACGTACTTCTTAGGATTCAGCCTGATGTTGTGCACTATCAGGTGATCAAAGACTTTCCTTAAGACCTATGCATGCTCTTATCGTAGCAATGACTTGGCTAACAAGTCATCGATATAATATTCAAGAATTTTGTGCATATAGTCATGAAAAATGTATGTCATGGCCCACTAATATGTGGCACTAGCATTTTTGATGCCGAATGACAACTTTATAGGAAAATGTTCCCCATGGTGTTATAAACATGGTTTTATACTGGTCTTCGGGTTTAATTTGAATTTGATTGTATCTAAAAAAATTGTCCATTAAGGAGAGCATTTCGTGACCTATAGTTGCATCTATGAGAGCATCAATATTGGGCAACAAAAATGAATCTTTGGGTGTTGCATTATTTAGGTCTCTGAAATCCATGCAAATATGGATTCTTCCATCGAGTTTTACCACGGGTACCATATTGGACACCCATTCTAGATAATCAATGGAAATCATAAATTCCACATCCAACAACTTTTGTAGCTCATCTTACACCATTAAGGCTACTGTTGGGTGCATTTTCCTAAGATTTTGCTTTACCAGATTCTTTGTCAAGTCTAGTGAAAGGTTATGAGTAACCAATTTTGGGTCTAGACCTGGCATATCCTTATACGACCAAGCAAATAAATTTGGTCTCTCTTTCAACAGAGGGATGAGGGTGGCCCACTCATTTGGAGTGAGAATCCCTCTAAATTTAACCTTCATTACACTGGTGAGATTATCACTGATATCCACCTCAAAGGTTTCCTCTACCAACATATGTGATTCCTCCTTAAGCTGGTGAGGCATAGGAATCAAATGAATGTCATCAGTCGGGTTGAGTGGTTTCATGTTGAAAGCATTTTCGGCATGACAAACATCATATGCACAACCTGGTGCAAAATAGAAAGGTTGCAACATTTCTTCATTGGGGAAGAAATCCTCAGGCTCAACGAGTCAATCAACACATCCTAGTCGATAGCATCTTTGTTAATATACAACAGTTTATATGGATTTTTTGGATTACGAAGTGGAGTGGTCAAATCAATGGAGACCATGTTTATGGAATGGAATTGATCTCCAGGACCACACAGACTGGCCTCTACAAAATTTGCGTAGTCCTCATACCCATGATCTGGTTCTAATGACATAGGCACAAAAGGGTCTTCCCTATGAGGACTGCGAATAATAGGATACCTATGCACTGAATGCAGAATAGGATCATTCAACTCATGGAGCTGCCTGTAGGTTTGTGAAAGGGGATTAAAAAACTGATGGATTTGATCCAGGTTTAACCATCTTGCTCTCAGACACAGACCAACATATAGCTGCCTATAGACCTCATCGATGTCGATGGGTTGATGATGGTGATACAAATAAGGAGGACCAAGGTAGGCCCTCTATAACTCATCTTCTTCATCACTGTCATAATATAATCCTTAATTCACCACCACTCCTAGAGGGTGCTTCTCTAAATGAGGCCCCATGAATCTTCTTGCATGTTGTTGTCTCTATCTAGAAAAACTGTATAATTATACCTCATGTATGATGCTATCGAGAAAACTAGCTCGGTCTCTTCCCCTAAATGATCAACATCAAGAAAGATCTCTTTGGTATCCTGTACCGATTATATAGGTAATAGATGAATCCCTAGATCCATCATCATTTGAGGAATCCTCATATGCATCATAGCCTATTCCAATCATATCGGAGGTGGACTCTACTCCATATTCATTACAAATATCTCCTAACTTGATATCGCTTGCAGTAATTGGGTTGCACCCCAGCATGTCTGTGTCATCGACTGCATCATGGCTTTGGTGTCCCAGTTGATCTCCGGGGTTCATTTATACCTCAGTTTGCTCAAGGATCCCTTCATGATGATCCTCGAGTGGCTCAATGGTGATGACATATATCATAGGATGATTCATCCAAAATTTGGAAGGATTCGAATGATATGGATTAAAATCCACATCATCCTCCATGCTGAGGTACAGACGATCTAGGGATGCTATGAGCAAATTGTCCTGCCCACGTATTTGTAACCCTAGACTAAATCTATCAGTGACTAACTGATAATGAGTTTCCAACGGAGTCCTCCATCCTTGTTCAAAGATACCAAGGCCATAGCCATGTCAGTGATATAGCTCAAAAATACGCATGTCATACTCTGGATTAGACAAATAACGAACGTTTACCATGAAAGGTTCATTGTCATCTTCATCCATGGGCTCTCGCGTTGGAAGCTGATCTAGCCCTACATAGATGAATTTAGTCTAGTTAGGTGGCTCTCCCAATGGAACCACCAATCCAACCGAATAATGATGAGTAGAAGGTTTACCCATCTCTTGCGTAGTCTTCAGAATTGGTTCGAAGGTCACATTTTGCACAAGGTACTCGCCTAATCCAATATTAGCGATATGTACCATCACCCACGGCATGGATGACCCTACTGAAGTTGCAGGTGAGGTAGGATGAGGTGCCTCCTCAGCTTTGTTTTGGGGTTCCTCAACTTCCATGGGAATGGGAACGTCCTCGATGATTGGCTCGGGCTCAAGCTCTTTCTATTTCTCACCCATATTCACCTTCAATTTCATGTCATCCCGACGCATGATTGATGTCAATTATTTCAAGGAAGTGGCAGTGGTATGCTCCAATCTGTGTGACACAAATGGCATTGGTTGAGCCTACACTACTGGTTTACCTCTTGGTTTCTTTATTGGCGATGATGGTCAAACATCCAGGTGTGTTGATGGGAGTATAAAACCCTCAAGAAAATCTGCTAGGTTCACAAACTTAAATGGCTCCTCATCCGAAGCCACTATGCGAACCAGTCCCTCATGAATATATTTCATGCACTGATGCAGTATCAAGGGGATATAATACATTTCATGAATCTAAGGCCTAACGAGTAAAATGTTGTACTACATGACCCCTTATATCATGTGACACATTATCAAAATGGTCTTCATACCTACCTATACAGGTAGGATAATTGTATCGATAGTCGAACATAGTGCGTCGTTAAATGCTCTCAATGTAAATGTAGTTGGCACAATGTGTGATTTAGGTAGCTTCAAATGACTTAGTGCCTTGGTCATTATTATGTTGATCAATGAGCCAGTATTGATCAAGACCCTTTTAAATGGCATGCGATTCACACACGCGATTATATGCAACGGTGGGTTGGCCGTAGTTGTAAAAACCGTCCTTATCTCATGATCATAAAATTGGATCATCGGTTCCTGAAACTGCTATACATGTCCCACAAAATTTGTGAATGCCTGCGCATCCTGGGCCTGCACTTAAATGGACCTCAAAATGTCCATAAGAGTCTCCCTGTGCCTCATGGACTGCTATATTAATTCATATATTGACAACTTCCTAGGAGTTTTCTGTAAATTTTGAACCAACTTGCTCTTTATAGTCACCACCGGTATTGTCGGTGGGCTTGGAATATTCTGTACCGGCCATTGATTCAGTGTGGCTTGTATTTGAATAGGAGCATGAGGTTGATTTTTTTGTTCATATCTCCTATGCCTAGTGACAATATTGACCATACCTACGAATACCTGGGTAGGTGGTTCGACTCGTACCTGGTTAACTTGACCAACGTTGTTCCAAGGCGCCTCATGATTCGGTAAGGGGTTCTTGTAAATCCTCATATTTTGATTGTCGGGTGCCTACGGGTTGTGAGGCACTACAAGCTCACCCTTGTCAATCATATTTTGTACTAGGTGTATGAAAGACCAACACACCTCGATGTCATGGCCTTTTGCTCTATGAAAAATGTAAAATAGATCATCTTGAAACCCCTTTGGTTTGGGTTGCTTGGGGTCTATCATATTGACTTCAGGCAATATGATTGTCTTGGCCTTGTATAACTGATGGAAAATCACCATCAACAATTTCGTCTATGGTGTGAACTGGTGAGGTGGGCATTGATCTTTGTTCTTGCTCTTGTAATTGTTGTTGCACTTGTCATACTGTGTAGGGGGAGGTTGAGCTTGGTAATTCTATTTTTGTTGCTCCTTGTCCTCTCATTGGAGATTCAATACCACTTGATTTATGTGGGCCTGCTTGCCCTATTGTTTTGTGGTACTCTTCTTTTGTCCCTCTCTTCTATTTTTAAGCTTCAAGTTGCCTTCCTACAACTTGATGTCCTCAATCTCCTTGGCTTGCGCCAAAGTCTCTTCGAATGTAGGATATTTTTGTAGTTGCAATAGTATCGAGATGTTCTTGGAATAACTCTTCATGAATATACAAGTTAATTCCATGGCAGGAATAGGGAATGGCAAATTTGCCATTAATCTCCTCAATCTCTTTTCGTATTGTTCTATCGAATCGTTGTCACATTGAGCTAGCGCAGCTAGATCAGAAAGGTTGGTTTGTTTCTTGATGCTGAAGGAATAGCATTCAAGAAAGGCATAAGATATTTCCTTAAAACTTGTTATGATGTGTTTCTTTAGCTGATTAAACCACTCTCGGGCCAGCCCTGAAAGTGTCATGATGAACGTGCACAACAATAATGCATCATTGTTTGCTATCTAAAAACAAGTGTCCAGAAAGCTCGTTACATGTTCCTGTGTGTCTTCATCACCCTTGAACTTATCTAACCTGGGCATATCAAAATGCTCAAGGTAAGCTAGAGTAGGCACAGAAGGATCCAAATGCTCATTATGGATTTTCCTCAATATCAGATTTTGAATAGCTGCTCCTTGTCTCTCAATGGATTTTATCTTCTCGACTAAGGCCTTATAGGCCTCTGAAGACAAAAATTCCTCCTCCCTAAGTTGACATGTAGGTGGATTAGGAGGTACTATATTCCTTGTGCGAGATGAAGGGTGTTGCTATTCCTCATCTTAAGCTCGGGAGCTCTTAGGATATTCGTGCTTGTATCCATCTCCCGCTGCTGCTTCATGCTGTCTCTATCTTTGATTATTAAGCGATGGTAGTCGCTCCCTCTATTTGGTATTAGCATGAGTATAAGCATCTCTATACTCTTAATGCATATCGAATTATGAGAAAGCATTCTTATGCATATGCTCTCGATGCTCATCTTGAGGATATAGACTAGCCCTAGCTAATCGATCCTCCTAATTCATGCGTTCCTTTTGGATAAGGATACATTCTTCTTGCATGCGCTGCTCATATAAAATCTTTCTTATGAGCCTTTGTGCTTGAATATTTTCATCTTCGATACGCTGCCTCTCTAGGCGAGCATACTCCAATTGGTCTTGGAGGAGTTGGCATTTTTGCTCTGATGCCAATCAATGTGATCTATCAATCTGGTCAACCATGGGAGGCATTTGATATCCTTACTTTATACGAGTGACCTTATGGGTTCTATACTCATTGGATTGATGTGTTATGCCTTTTCCTCTATCTGTGAAGATGACATTGGCCTCTTGCTATGTCCTATATTGTGACCCACCATGCACAGATAGCGGGTGTGTGACATGAGGGTGCTTAGAAGCCTCCCCATGTTCTCTAGTAGTGTGGATGACACTCACGCTACGCTCACTTGGGGCTCGAGTGGGTGGAGCAAAAGGCTTGCAACCTAGATGCTCTAGAACACTACCTATACCCTCTAGCTTCCTAGACCACCATCGCTCATGCGACGGTGTACCATTATATCCCATATTTGATATATTAATGGTGATCTTGCATGGTGGACCACGCATGGGAGTATGGTTAGTTCTATGCTCGATAGCGAGCCTGTTTGCCTACCCCTGAATGGGCGGGTCTCTAGTTCTTATATATTTATAAGGTGGAGCTATAGATCATCCAGTGGAATTAGTATGTAGGGGCACTAATTTGGTTCCCTACACAATAAAATCTTTGACTGATCCCATGGACGTGCGTGCATTACGGTCTCGATAATGGATCTCAAGTGGAACACCCTCATTCTGGAAGGTTTCTTGTTCTACTTTGTGCTTAGAGGAGTGTACTAAGGCTCCTCTATTTGAGGTTTTCTCTTTTGGCTCTCCTCATGTCGAGTTATCTCCTCGAATGCTAGCTGAACGATGTTCGGTTCGCTCATGTGGTTGAGGATTCGACACATATTGTTGTGAATTTATTAGGAGTTGGTCATCGGCATTGGATTTGGACCTTTTCTGACCACCCCATGTATCCACCATTGTGTACCTCATGTCCCACCGTGATAGCCTCTGTAACCACTAGAAAGGGTCACACCTGATGGCATATCCTATTACAATAAATGATAAAATATAGCATGCATACAAGAAAACAAAATTAACAACAAATGAAACAAGAAATAAAATGCTTTATTACATTGTATTCAAAGCCAAAATCTAATTACAAGTATGCCCCTCTTAGGGATATTCATTTTTATACAATATTACAATAGGAGTGCTCAATTATTTTCCCTCTTAAGGGTAGGTGTGATTTCCAAATGCCTTTCAGAATGGCATGAACTACTCTAGGGTGGAGATGCCCTCTTATTCATGATGGGGAAGGAACTTGATGGTTGGTTCTCCTTTGAAACTATTCCCTACGGTCAAGAAACAACACAAGAATGTTAAAAAGATAGGCAACCTCTCATGATGAGGCCCTTTTAGGTAAATTGCATAATGACACCATTAACATGCATAATCAAGAAAACATAAAGAATGCTTCTAAGCTATGCAAAGTGAATCAATATTCATATATTAGCATAAAATAAAGTAGAAGCTACACTATGCATGGATCAGATATGAAAAATGAAGCATAAACATGCATAAAGAAAGCATTAAAGTCCTAATTGAAGAATAAACATAAGAAGTAAATCTAACCTAATTCTATGGTCAGAAGTATGCTAAAATGCTATTAAACCATAAAAACAACTAATATAACTTAATTAGATGGACATAAATGAAAATAGGAAGGCGGTTATACCTCTACTGCAAACTGTAGCTCTGGTGCATGGTCTACACTGTAAATCGTGACTGACAGCCGCAGTTAGCACTCTGATAGGCTTACCCTCAATTCCAAGGGTAGTGGGTTTGACCTCCTTGTCCAATTGATGTTCAAGGGTCACCTTTGATGTCCTTATGATAGGTTTGGTAGTTGAATCACTGTGATGGGCCTTTGTTTACCCGAATTTACGTTTCTTGATCCTCTTAGGCTCCTAAAAATTCCATGGCAAACTAATCATTGGATGAATAACAAAGTGGCATTTGAATGCACAAATTCAGTATGTAATCTGATAGGGCTTCGCTACTCGCTTGATCAATTCCCACTCACTTAATAATTTGTCAACACTTTGCTATACAAATCATCTATCTTCTCCCCATTTGGAGGGGGTATTTATAGGATGCCCTAGGACTGGGGGTGGGTTCTTGGAGAATCCAAGATCAATAAGAGGTGGTTAGGACAGTTGGAATGGAAGCCTTTGGAACATTCCATCCATTAATCACCTTATTATAGATCCAATGGCCGTTGCAACCGATTTGGATTGGATTGAAGGCCAACTGAACTTTAGTTAAGACCGTAGGTCACAACTGCGGTTTAGACTACAAACCGCAGGTCTCAGCCATGGTTTAGATGTAAACCGTAGGTTTGGGCTATGATTCAGATTGATTAGGCCAAGGAGCCCAAATTGAGTGGTTAGAACCACTACTTTATCTTGGAGTCTGTCCAAGATCTTCCATATGGTCTTTTAGCATGTCCATATGAGTAGTCATCCATCGACATGACGTGTTTTAGGTGTCTACAGATTGCGTGAATCAATAAATGATTAAGTTTTACTTTAATGTTTTCCATTTGTAATATCTTCTTTATTTTGTAATAGTAATGTGTTTTCATATAGACTATTTATTATAATTTTTGTGGTTGCACTTGTATTTCAAGAAGGAAACTAGAAATCCAGATTTGGTAAAGCGGACTATGATAATGCAATGTTTTGGAAATATTACTCTACTAAGATGCAAGACATATATAGTAGAGGTGATGTTTTGGTATTGTGAATACTGCTATAGGAAAATTTCAAGGAGTATGCTAAATTCTAGAATATATGTATTCATACAAAAAATTGAAAAGATCCTGAAAATGAAAATCTAGAATTTGGATATTTTATGTAAAATGATGTAGATTTCTATCTATAGCATTTCAATTGAGACGAGAAGTGTATCGATTTATAAAATCTTAAGCTCTAAATAAGAGAGTTGTAATTTTTCAAGGGTAGGGGACCTAAGTACAACTCCTTATTATCCAACAAAAAAAAGTACAAGAAGGAAGCCTAAAGTAAAATGCAGGTGCCTCTCAAGTAGAATTTATTAAGAGATATAAAATGATCCTAAGTGATACTTGGATCATGTCCAAATTTTTTTTTTTGTTTTTTTTTTTTAATTTTACATGGTGCAATCAATAGCCACCATGAATTCGGATAGGATATCCAAATTTTTATGGCTTCCACAGTATTCTGCATTGTCTGTCGTGGAGGCCGTCACATAGATCTTTGTGTAGTCTACCCCTATAACTACCATGCCACAATTATTTTAAACCTTTTACATCACTGAAAGCACCAGGAAAGGGATAAGCATTCAGTCTAACAAGGCCTGAGATTTGGACCTTGGACCTCTGCTCCCATTACGAGGATTGGGGGAACCAATTGATCTACACCTCAAACCTTTATCATGTCCAAACTATTGAGTTCATGGCTGGTTAATTTTTAATGCCACACATATAGGATTTTCCAAATTTGGTGCATGCATGCATTGCAAGGTATAACAAGTAGTAGGCCATCATACCCAAGTAATGGAATGCACCTGCTATCATGATCAAACCATGGTCATGTATGAGTTAATGGATATTGACAACATATAAATTGGATGAATCACTTTATCGTAGAATACACAAACTCAAGTATTTGATAATAAGAACAAAAATCATGGGAAGCATTCCTTGCCACTTAACTTAAAAACATGTTAGATGCTAAGGAATTCAAGTTATCATTATGAATAAATATGTTCAAAGAGGAAGAATAGTGATATTCCCCATCACTACCTTCATTACTTGTTAGGTTCATATGAATATAAAATAATAGAGAAGTTGGGCATGTTTCATTTAGTTAAGGACATAGGGTGGTATGCCAAGCTACTCGACCATGCAATGTATATATTAAAACCAATGAACTTACTGTTGGAGCACTTTGAGAACTCCTGGGTTTTTAGTTTCTCTTCATACTTTGTATGGATGATCATACACCAAAAATGTATTGGTTCCCTAATATTGACTTAAACCAAAAGGGGAACCAAGGTTATCCACTACCAACTTTATTTAGACAACTATACCATACAATAGCTTTAGAATGTATAATTGTAATTTTTGATATAGATGTATACACATTGATCATGTAACAAATTCAAAATGGGCTTCCAAGATTATATCTAGAGTCTACGACACTTTTGTAGACCTATGAAAAGGAAATAGGTGATTTTTACTTAGGCATGTATTCGTCTTTTGTGAGATTATACAATTATTTAAAGGAGTCATATATACTACCAACATTTATCCCCAATAATATTTTTGATCTCAAGGTGGATGGATCTTGTAGATAGACAATTCAAAAAAGGGCAAAATAAATCCAATATTTTTTACCATAAGAGGAGCTACCTAACCATGACTCCACTAAGAAAGGGTTGTACAAAACACATTGAAAGAATGATCAATAGGTCTAAATTGGTAGTGATAAGTAACATCTGAGCCTATGATACCAATTTTGTGTCCTTTGGAATGTTGATAGGTAAATTGATTTCCACCATATACATCCATGAACACCAACTAAATAAAAGTAGAGAAAAACCTAAGCAAGGATGAGGTCATAAAGAAATTAGACTCAAATCAGGCTTAGAAGGATAGGTACAAGTCCTTGAAAGAAAATCTCTTTCCATGGTTTTGATTCTATGATAAAATTTTGAAGTAAGAGGGTGTATTATCTTAGCACCACATTTGCAAATTTCACTAAATTAAAAGAAGGATATAGTAGCAGAGATTAGCTAGTAGAAAAAATCCATAATTTTCTAGAATTTGACTATGGACTAGGAACAATTCACTTACAAAATTCCACTGATTGGATCTAAAAGCCAATTTTCTCATTGAAGATGACTGACTAGCTTGGAGGAGTGATTTACTCAATAAAAGTTACCAATATACTTGTAAATTTGAGTGGTTATGTTTCTAGATATGAACAATTCACTTGTATATTCATATAAGCAAATTGTGGCATGGATCCTAAAGAAAATCATTTTGAAAGTAACTTTTTGGTATGTAGTGGAAAACTAAGTAATATTGGAAGCCTTCTAAGCCTATTAAAGGTATGATTAGAGGCATGCAACATTTATAGGTACACCATTTTTTTCAACTTACTTCCAAATCTTTAATTTTACAAGGAGTAATTATTTTTCACCCTAGGAAACCCAAGGGTAAACTCTTATTATAAATAGGGAGCTAGGGCCCTCATTATATTCATCTTTTAGCCATGAGAATTCAAAGATATGATATGTGAAACCCACATTTTCATGAGGTTTTAAGAAATTAACATATCCTTAAGCATTCCATCATAGGAACCACTTTTCTAGTTTGCTGAGTATGCAATAATTATGGCATGGCCCTTCTAGTCTATCTTGTCATTCACTTATCAATTTTATAATTACACAAATGGGTGTATATTGATGTTATTAAAATTTTCATGCATTGATTGGTCATGTTTTTTTCTGGATAATAAAGGGTTGTACTCAAGTCCCCCACCCTTGAAAAATTATAAATATCTTCTTTAGAGCTTAAGAGTTTACAAATAGATACACTTATAATCTCAATTGAGATGCTATAGCTAAAAAGCTACATCATTTTAAATAAAATATCTACATTTTTTAATTTTATTTTTTGGATATTTTCAATTTTCTATACGAATACCAAAACTTCACATCTACTTTCACATTTTCTACCTATGCATTGCATCTTAGTAGAGTAATATTTCCAACACATCGCACTATCATAGTCCACTTTACCAAATATGGATTGCTAGTTTCCTTTAGTCATCCATTTTGACTATTTTTCTTCTGTAGCATAAGTTCTTCCTCTTGTAGAGTGGCAAGATATGAGAATGCATTTTTTCACTTCAAGCTCCTGAGGTAATATCTATTTGTAACACATTTTGTAGGATCTTCATTTTTAGAAAACTGACTGTCACCGATTGTTTCATAATTATCTTCAAGAATACCATCTGAGATGCTAATATTTTCCATGGAACCATATGGATGGTATTTAGTAATAATTTGTCTTTTATCAATGATCTGCTTCAAATTTTTCTTTTGGAGTTAAGTCTTTTGTTGCTCACTTGATTCTTGTGGGACAATTGGTGCCTTCGAAAGATGAGCTTATTTCTTTTGAACCAAGACATTTGAAGGTTTTAAATCATTCACATGCAAGGCCTTCTCCACCATGGAGGAATCAAATAATAATTGGATGTTCAAGCATATCTTATTCATGTGGCCATATTGTTGATAAACATAACATCTTAGGGAGAAGTTTTCATATTTAATACTTTGGATCCATTCCCATTTGATCGAGGAGATATTAATGGATTGAGGTCCAAGAACTGAAACATCCATTCAATATCCAATCTTGCTTTACTCATATTAATTTTACTGGATAAATTTTTCTTTGTTTGGGCATCCATATACTGGAATGCACTAATAGCATTACCAATTTTGGTGAGTATATTCTCTCCCCAAACTCCATAGGGAGAGAATAAATATTCACCCATACTGGGAATCCATTAACTTTTCTGTAAAGGGGTTGAAACTAGGAGTCCAAGGTCTTATATAGAAACCCCTTTTTCCATTAAACCAATTATATCTAGAGTCCATTACCTCATATCTATATGCTAAATTAGAAAAGGAAATAAGTTTTTTTTTGGGTAGGAGAGTTACTTGGAATTTTGTACTCCACAAAAATTTAATGTATCCTTTGAGCTCCTCCAAGCTTGGTATTTTCCCCTTGAGTTTGCAGATAATTTTTCAAGCTTCATAATCAATCAGATCCAACCCATATTCATCTTCAAAAATCTTGATAGAGAGCAGAGTATTATATACCCGAGAACCCAAAGATCCTTCATAGATATTTCTTCTGTTTGAAGATATTTTCTTATAGACTGAAGATATGGTCTATGAATAACCCTATCCCTTCAACACTTGAGTGCACCTAGGGTTTACACGTGATAGATGGTTTATCAAATCCATATAGCATCTATTGGTGCTTCTTATAAACCTTTGGTTTCCCATGAAATTTACCCTTATTTTACTTTGCATCTCTACATGAGCCTTCTTGCCCACATACATTGTTGTGCTTTATGTAACCTCTAAATTTGTCATAACTCACATGTTTCCCATGTCCATTTTTGTGCTTGCCATAGGCTCTACATTCACCCTATCTGACCATAACCTCTACATTTATTATAACTTGCTGTAACCTCTATGTTCACTTGGATGCAACCTCCACCATTTGTCCTATCTAGCCATAGCCTTTGTATTCACCCGTAGCCTCCACCCTTTTCCCTATCTGACTGCAACCTCCACCGTTTGCCCTAGCTGGCCGTAGCCTTCACGTTTGCTTGGCTGCAACCTCTACCATTTTCCCTAGTTGGTTGAAACATCCTATATTTATTGGTTTTATGATCTCATTTCTATGGTGTAAAACATATTTAATTTCAATTTATCACACTCTAAACTTTCAATTAAAAATATTTTTCACATTACTCTTTCTGTGCAATTTTTATTTTCACACTTTATTTTTCATGCATGTTTTTGCCAATGAGTTTACACAAGTTTTTAATGAGGGGTATTGGTCCCTTCATATGGAGTGGGGTTTTAGCCTTGGACCTCTTAAAGAGATGCCAAATCCCTTACCACTATAGCAAGCTTACAATATTTTTTCATGCACGTTAGTTTATATTAGCATAGAATTTTTATACAAGGACAACAAGGAGCCAACCTAAATCCATAGGTTAGGAGAAGCCATTGGAAATCTTGTCCAACCTTGTTAAAATTTAGATTGGGCGTGCAAAAATAATTTAGAAGTAAGGATAAACAATAAAAATCATTGTGTATCACTAAATAAATGTTAATGGAAAAAAGGAAAGAACAAATTTCCATGTGGGTACATTAAGAGGATAATTTCAAAGAGATTCTAGTATCCAATCCCATCCTATAAAATTGTTAAAATATCATGGACAACCTATTTAAAAAAATACCCACACCATCCAAAATTGGTTATATAATCCAATACATGAGTTTTTCATTATCTTTAGTTAATCAAACTTGGTTAAATTTGATCCCTACTATAAATCATACTAATCCTTTGTATTAGATACCAATTGACATGAACAAATTTATAAATAACCTACTTTTTTGAGTCAATTCTACAACCTATAGCTGACTTCAAATATGTAAAACATAACTTCTAAAAGTACTCCTCCCATCCAGAGCTGACCTATATCTAATTTATCAAATAATTCCACCATTAATCCAAGTTAATCCTCAACTCCCATAGGGTCATGGGGCTTGAATTTGAATATTTATTAAAATATGCAACCAATGGCTAGATAAATGGGGTCATAGGTATCCTAGGGAAATACCTAGGGATTAACATTACCTCCAGGTAGGCAAGTGTAGTAAAATTTGGAAGACCCTCCTTGTCAAAACCAAAAAATTGCACAAATAGGACTAAATTATCTTGCAACATAATGTAATGTTCAACCACATCCTAATCAATAGTGGGTTTACCATTATCTATAATATTATTATCCTTTACATTAATATTCTCTATATTCATATCCTCCATATCCTACATACCCACTACTTGCCTATGTAATGTACCATCCTTCTTAATAATAGTACAATCAACTTCCTTAGTAAAATAACCCAAGTTTCTATTATACTATAAAATCAAAAACTTGATTGGACCTACTAAGGGATGTTAAAATTGGTAGTCTATTATCCTATTTTGCTAGTAGCTATTAAATAACTACTTATATTTGACAGGAATATGAACAATATGGCACTGGATCACCTTAGTAAACTATCAATGCTCAAATTAATTCATCACATCCAATAGGAAGACATAATGGTAAACTTACTAGTCTATCCCCTTTGCAATAAATCTACTTTAAGGTATAGAAGATTACCAAACAATTCAATTACTAGTTGAGCATCAATAGTAGAACTGTTTATTCATAGGCTTGGTAGAATGAGAAATGGTTACTTGGTTTTTTTCAATTAAATACAATGCAAAGACTCACTCAAGAGAATATTCATGATTTTAATAGTATATTCTTGAGAAATGTGAACCTAAATTTTTATAATGTTAGGCTAAATGAATAGTAAGCATTTCTATATTACATCAAAGGTTTACAATCCAAATTAGTTTTAATGGTTTATAATGCTAGCCAGCACACTAGCTGTATCATTTAAAGAAGTAGCTAGAGGAGAAAATATCCTCATTCAATTAGGGAAGATACCCCTACTCCACCAATGGGCTAGGAAATCCAAATTTCTTAGAGTACATCAATTCTAAACTCCATGCCAAAATTTTACTGATCCCTAATCCCCAACTCAACATTTCTATTCATCCTTCCATGTCACCATACATCATCTCTCATCCTAGCTAGAATATGTCATCCATTATAGCCTTTCCACCATAACTTCTAGTCCTCCTTGCTTCATCCAACTCAGGCAAAGAGTTTAACAATAATTTTAAAATGAAGAGAATGTTAGAGGTTATTAAGACTTTGGTAAATCAAAACAATGCTATAAAGAAATAGTGGTGGAAATCATAATATTGGCAGACTTGAATGTACTTATACCTGACAAAATATACCTTGATAAGGTGCTAATTAAGAAGCAAATAAGACTCACAACCATATGGTTAACACCAATACAAAGGCTAAACTAGCATGGTTTCTTCCTTGCAATGATAGACATAATCCTATTAAATGCATGGATTCCATTAGAAATTTCTAAATTGTTCAATATAGTTAGCAATATTAGGTTTAGCCAACTATAATCATATTTGGTGAATGGGTAAGGCCTCCCTCCTATGTGTATGAGATACCATACCCATTTATCATGTAGGGAAGAGAAAAATACTTTTTATTTAGTAAAATATTTAAAGGCCTTTTAAGGAAGGGTGTGGGTGTTATGGGAAGAGGGTGAGTAGGTGTTTAGGGATGCGTGTAGAGGGGTGTGAGTATAGTGTGGGTTGGATGGGATAGGTATGCCTAGGATTTAGTATAACCATAGGGTTTAGGTTAGCTTAACCTAGAATTTAGGTTAATTTAATATGATTTTCAATTTTTTCATCAATTGATTATCAATTCTTGCTGCAAGAGGTTGAATGTGACATTTTTAGGTGTCTACATTTTGACACTATTGTACTACATTGTGTGAAGACATGATGCAGTGTAAAAATTTATGACAATCATTTGGTAGTTGATTGCAAGAGAAAATTGATTGGTGGTTTATGATAAATGATTGTTCGAGAAAACTAGACCTAAGAATATTTTGATCCATTGATTAATGTAATATGCCCCAATTGTGGAAGGGATGCATGTCCTCAAAGATTTACTTTTGACAAATTGATGAGATCAAGAGAATAAAAGTTTTATTTGAGAAGATAATTGATTTTTTGTTGAGAAGAGAATTGGAGTTTTGTTGAGAGAAGAAATTTTGCTTTTTGTTTACCCCAATATGTGAGGGCTTATGATAATCATATGCAAAGGTTCTTAGGAAAATATGGTTTCCAATATTAAGTGTTTGATTATTGATCATGCACAAAGAGGATTTAGCATGTACAATGTCAACCCCCTCAAGAAATGATTTGACGGGTAAATAATGAGAGGACGATGACGAATCACTTGATAAAAATAAATTTTAAGATCACCGACCGAAAGGCTAGAAAGGTTAAATTTTTGGCATTTTGCATGTTTTAGCGACCAAAAAATAAAAATGTATAGATACATGTTTTTTTAAGAAAATCATATGGATGGGTGCATAAAAAATCATACGAATATGTATGATTTTAGGAAAATATACCTTTTAGTAAATTTTCTTGGCTAGTGCCTATATAAGTGTGGGCAAAGAAGCACATGCTTCATTCTCATCATATGTTTTTAGATATCATAGGAAGAGGAGCGATTAAGGAAGAGTGTATGATGTGAAGCACTACTGAATTTAGAAACCTGAGGTGACAAGATATCCTAGAGTGGGGTAGGAGTAGGTGTTGGAGGGTGTGCAATGGTAGTAAGTTGACTTTTTGCCTTGCTTTGTGTTTTTGAAATAAAATGAAGCCTAGTTTTAGTTTTTTGGTTGATTTTTGCATGTTTTTGATTTTTTCATATATTTATGTGTTTGGGGTAAAAGGGTATCCAATTCCCTTTGCCCAAAAATGTATGAATAGGTGTACCCATTATGTATGGATCATACAGATCCGTTCGATTTTTTTTTGAAATTATATAATAGATGAATATGCAATATTTTAGGTGCAAAATTTGATATATGTAGACTGATGGGACTATTTTGTAGGTCAAGGAGTTGAAGCATCACCATTATTCTTTGCCCTTGTTAAATTATTTATAAGTTTTTTTGGATGATGCAAAGTGGTAACGGATGCATAAGATAGGCTTTTATGGGGTAGCACACATGGATGTTTTTTGGTGTGATCATGCATATTTGGATGCCATTTGTGAGTGGTGGGATGCCAATAGAAACACATTTCATTTTATAATAGGGGAGATGATGATTACCTTGGAGGATGTATATCAAATTTATTGGCTTCCTATGGATGGATTGCTTGTGGTGGCCATGCAAGGTAGGGAGACGAGGGATAGGGTACTATAGAGGGCCTTTGGTCTTTCTTGGGGTGTATAGTGGGGGTATTAAGTATGGAGAGCATTACAAGAATAGGTAATTGACTTGGTACCATACATTAATGATGGTTTATATAGGTATTTATGTGTTTCCTGATGATTCAAGAGTGGTTTTTCCTTGGAACATGATTGAGCTCATCTGTGACATGGTAGAGCATGGGAGACACTTTGCATGGGCAATTGCTTTGTTGACCTAGACTTATCGAGAGTTTCATGGTGTGCACATGACTAGCATGATATTATTGTGTAGCATTCTGTTGATATAGTTATAGGTCTAGGATCACATAGCTGTTATGAGGTTGGAGGGATTATTATTTGAGGCCCATGCATTATTGGAACCAGATGTGTTGTACATGATGCAATGATGACATGATACGGAGGAGCACACTAGGAAAGATCATGAGGGTCACATAATCTATTACTAGGAATAGTTTGTAAGTATGAAACTTAAGGATATTATCTGAATACCATATATAGGAACACCAACTTGGTGAGAGGATGACATAAAGAAGGCCTGAGTTAGGTAGGCTGGATGAAATATTGGATGGTACACATTTTATATGGAGTTATTTTCATTCAATTGTGTGTAGAGATAGTTTGGGCTATGATAGGGTGTGTGTGATCTACCTATGGTGATTTGGTAGGTTTAGGGAGATCATGGGGCATGACCATAGGCAGGGGCATTCAATATATCTTTGGATGAGATGCTAGCTTTACCTTGATGTTGATAATGTAGGGATGACACTATAGTATGATTTTTGGTGGGTGATATAGTGATAGGATCCTGGTGTAGAAGTGATTGATGGGGCCAATGGTACAGGACCAGAGGTAGCACCTATGATTTTAGAGGTGTATGTGGATGGACCAGGTGATACTATAGGTAGGGTTGTAGTAGTGATCAAGGATAGAGGAGTGCCACCTAGTGTTATAAGTTCAACAACAACCATCGAATTAGGAGATGATGATGAGGGTACCTCTCAAGAGGGATTATCTTTGAGGTAACGTGTGTAGTCACGATATGATTGTGGGGTCTAACCCTCATGAGTACGTAAGGCAAAGACAATACCAAATGATGGAGGTTGAGATGATGCAACTGAGATGTGTGTGGAGGATATGTTGGAGCATATGTATGAGGCCAATGCTTGGTCTAATAGAGTAGAGTAGGTAGAGATGGAAAGGGATGCCCTAAGGTTGGAAGTGGAGTAGTGTAGGTTATAGATGGCCAAACTACTGTGAGAGCACAATGCATAAGAGGTAGACAAAGATTGATCATTAGTGAGTAAAGGAGAGGTTGAGGCTACAATGGAGTGAGTGAGGGTACAAGGTGATTAGTTGGGGTAGCTCCAGGAACTAAAGAATTATTGTGAGCGTAGGATGTAATCATATCAAAGAGTATTATGAACCTCTCTTATCATTCCATAAATCATTCAAAATATCAAACATGCATCCAAAAATAAATTGCATAATAAATTACACACAAAAAAATAGAGATTGATTATACCCTTGAGGTAGGGCAACACTATACAATGCTCCTTTTGGAAGGAATCCACTCCATGAGCTAAAAATTCTCCAAGAGTACATCATAGATACCTTTTACAATGGGGGTACATCTCTCTCTATACAAGAGTGACAAGATCACCCATGTGGTGGTTCACCTTCCATGAGCTACAAAGTGCATAATGATATGATAATATTTTCCAATGGTTACGTATATGATTCTATGACATATCTATTTTAATTTGACATGTGGTCTTCCTTAATAATTAATTTATGGCTTGTACCATTATCTAATACAATAATAAATTATTAAGTACCTATATTGGACTAAATAATATTCGAGAGTGGTATTACAAATTTTTCACCCTCGAAACATTAGAAGAGGCTAAATAATATGATATTTTGAGCCATACTAAATACTAGTACCAATCTTGAGCATCCATCCATCCAAGTGAAAATTTGACTAAGGGTGTTTCTTGATGATGATATGCCCTTATGCCATTTGAATATCCATAATTAATCCTTTGGTTTTTGCATGTCCATCATAACTCCTTTGTTACTTTGTAATCGATATCCATGATTGTTGCCTCTCATGATGATGTCGATGGCAATATGCTTCAACCTTAGTCCTATGTGATACTTTCCTTGACTTTTCAATATTTTGTACTTGTATTTTGTTCTCTTTTGGTATGCTCCCATCCATTGATTCTTCCCTTACTTTTACTTTCTTTATTTATGTTACAACCTCCCCTTGAGATTCTATTTTAGGTTCTTTTGATTGTTCTTCACTATGTTCCTCTACAATAGCTACATGTGTTTCCTTACACTGAGAAATATCCTGTAATGTTATCTTCTTCTTTCAGTACCATAACTTCATGAATTTATTTTGCACATTAATGTTAATAGTACCCAAAGAATGCAACCAAGGATAACCAAGAACAATATCTACACCCTCCATATTAATACCATGAAAATATGAATGTAATTCATATTTATCCATGGTGATTTTTAAATATTCAAAAATTTGAACCTTTTGACCCTTAAGTTGTATGTCTTTGATTTTATTTGCTTGGACTTGCAACCTCTTAGTCAATGAAAATTTGATAAAATTATATTTGCTGCTAGGGTTAATAGAAACAATAATTTTTTGATTTTGAATGCACCCATGAACTTGCAAAATATAATTTTTACATTCAAACAAATCGTTTTTACCATTGTTTGACCCTGACACAAAATATGTAGTTTCTTTAGCTTGCACATCATTATCCTTTTGCTTGGAACCCCATTTGCTTAAAAATGCAACTTCAAATTCTTCCCATGTATATTTGTATCTATGAGTAACAACAAAGTTTATAAACCATAAAGAAACATTCCCTCTCAAGTAATCCTTCACTTTCCATTCTCTCTCAAAAATATTTAAAGAAAGAGTTTTCCACTTCATGAACCATTCCCTAGCATCAATATCATCCCCTCCAGTGAATATTGGCAACTCCATAATTTTTTTTTTAAGTAGCTAGGGTTTGAAATAATCGTAATTTCTCAAAAATTAAAATTTTGAGATCTCATCTATTTATTTCTTCAAACACTTAAATCTGTAGATTTTCTTCAAAACAAAACATACCGCAACTGATTTTATTACCCGGATTGAGAGTTATGATTTTTTTCCCTTTCTCATGCAGCCCAAAAAATAACACCAAAAGCCCAATTTGCAACAACAATAACTCCCTCAATATTTATCAAAATTTAACAAGTGAATAGTCATTTTTTGTATACTCAAAATAACCTGTACGCTGGTGCAAACATACTCTAAAAATGACTATTGAAAAAATTAATATGCCTTTTTTCTTTTTGAAAAAAATTGTGCAGCCCAAAAACAGTCTCAACAACCCAACTTCAAACAACTATAACTCTCTCAATACTTACCAAAATTTCACAAATAAGTAGCAATTTTTATAGTACTTAAAATAATCTACATTTTTATAGTACTCAAAATAATCTACATGTTGGTGCAAAAATATGCTAAAAATGACTGATAAAAAATTTAATACGATTTTTTTTCTTTTTGAAAAATATTTCACAGCCAAAAAACAGCCTCAACAACCCAACTTCAAACATCTATAACTCTATAAATATATATAATATTTCACAAGTGAGTAGTAATTTTTATAGTACTCAAAATAATATACATGCTGGTGCAAAAATATTTTTAAATTGAGTGCTAAAATATTTAATACAATTTATTTTTTGAAAAAAAATCGTGCAACCAAAAAACAACACAAATAACCCAACTTCAAATAGCCATAACTTTCTCAATACTGATCAAAATTTAACAAATGAGTAGTTGTTTTTGTAGTACTCAAAAATATCTAAACAATGGTACAAACATATTCTTAAAATAACTACTGAAATAAAAAATATGGCCTTCGCAAAATGTGATGTTTTTTATTTGAAAATGTTTCCCTAACTCTACAAAAACAAACCCACTTTGTCCAAATCACTGCTCTAATACCAAATGTTATGAACCTCTCTTCTCATTTCATAAATCATCCAAAATATCAAACATGCATCCATAAATAAGTTGCACAATAAATTCCATACAACAAAATAGAGATTGATTATACCCTTGAGGTAGGGCAACACCCTACAATGCTCCTTTTGGAAGGAAGCCACTCCACAAGATGTCTAACTCCACGAGCTAAAACTTCTTCAATAATACATCATAGATATATTTTACAATGGGGGTACATCTATCTTTATACAAGAGTGTGATGGTTCACCTTCTATGAGTTACAAGATCACTCATGTGGTGGTTCACCTTCCATGAGTTACAAAGTGCATAATGATATGATAATATTCATTGCGATTACATATGACAATATTCCTCAATGGTTACATATATGATTCTATGACATCCTATTTTTAATTTGGCATGTGACCTTTCTTACTCAACAATTAATTTATGGTTCATACCATTATACAATACAATAATAAATTATTAAGTACCTATCTTGGGTACCTAACATTCCATCCCCCTTACAAATGCTTCGCCCTTGAAACATTAGAAAAGGCTAAATAATATGATCTTCTAAGCCATGTTGAATACTGGTACCAATCTTGAGCATCCATCCATCCAAGTGAAACTTTGACTAAGGGTGTTCCTTGATGTTGATATGCCCTTATGTCATTTGAATATCCATAATTAACCCTTTGGTTCCATGTATGTCCATCATAACTCCTTTGTTTCTTTGTGCTCGATATCCATGATTTTTGTCTATCATGATGATGTTGATGGCAATATGCTCCAACCTTAGTCCTATGTGTTACTTTCCTTGACTCTTCAATATTTTGTGCCTCTATTTTGTGCTCTTTTGTTATGCTCCCTGTTGGTTCGACTTTTATACACACCCTGTGAAGAATGAGCATAAAATACCGATAACACTTATAAGGGATAAATCCCACTCACTTTAGGATCTTGCTGGATATCCAAGGTGTGAGTTACAGAGTTGGGTCGAATGTCTATTCACTCTTTTTCACTTCTGGAATAGTTTCAAGTGGACTGTCTGTTACCTTACAACGGGTCCTGGACTTGGTTCAGTAATGTTTTTGGAATTGGTTATCTTTGTGGACACTCAGATTTACAATCAGTTCTTTGATCTAGCTCTTTATGTGTTAGCAGATTTAAATAAAAGACAAATTTAAAAGAAAATAAAAATGGATCATTCAATCGGTGGAACAGAGAGAGTAGGGTAGGGCAGAAAGAGAAATTTATCTAACTTAGCTGCAAAACCAAAACTACCAATTTTAGTTATACCGGTTAGCTTCACAATAGAACAAATCAAAGAGGAAAGTGTCCAGATTTCTAAGATCACCTTCCACTAAGAGCATAAGACAAAGACAACAACAGATCTGAAAGAAAATCACAAACAGAAGGGAAGTCGGTTAAAATTGGTATCTTTCACCGACAGCCTTAGCTCACACAGTGAGGACAGAGCAATTAGAACAGGCCCGAACCTTAAATCTATAATTTTCCCTAACATACAATAAAGAAAATGAAGCCTAGCAAGCATATCCAATCCTGGTAACACAGATCTACAACATAAATTAAATAAACCTTAATGAAACGAAAACAAAAGAAGATGAACTTATCACAATCTGAAAGAGATTAGGCTCCTGGCCACGCTATCACAGAAAATGAAAGTCACACCAACTCTAAGTCCAGAACAAAGCATTCAAACAAGATTTGCAGGAAATTGCTCCAATAGCTTTTATTTCTAAGTTTTCGCCTCTGGAATTTACATTCAGAAGAAGTATTTATAGACTCAGGATAGACCCTGATCTTTTCAGAAATATCTTCTTCTCAAACCCTAAATCTTATCCTCTAAACCTTACTACCTCGGCTTTACAATATAAGCCCCTTTAAAAATAGAGTTTTGAATAAACCCTAACCACTCTGCAAATCTTAGTGCGATTACTTGCCATAAATGGAGAAGGCATGATCCGATATTATTCTCATCCATCTATAATCGCAAGTAAATATCTTCGTTTTCTGGCCGGTCGCCGATATATTCCATAAATGGGCACTGCGTGTGAAGGTATCTTCATCTTTCTGGTGCATCTTCCGAGAGGGTCTCATTAATTCCTCAGAGAAATTTGGATGAGTCACTGGTTTCTCTGACATTTTATCTTTGCAGAGCCGCTTCTGAGTTGAAATTCTCTGCACGCCATTACTTTCACCATAAATTCTCCTGTTAAATGCGTCCATCGGCAAATTTCGATAACTATGTGTAGATATTTTCATTTTTCGGTCAATTGCCGACATATTCCATTAAATGGGCAGCTGCTTAGTCACCGTAAAGTCTCTTTGCGGCCAGATCTATAAAATCTGGATGAACCAACAATTCTCGGCATCTCAAATTTCCATCTGACGGCCTTCATTTAATCCGTGCTTATTTTGTCTTTTTTCGCCATTACTTCCGCTAGTATGCAACTGCCAGCTCGCTTTCTGCAAAAGACAAACAAGGATTAGTATTTTAATATTATTAAATTAAAAACCCTAATGTTCATTATATGTCGGCTTTATTTTTTTGACACGTGTCACGAAATCGTGACGTCCCCCTGCATTCTGGTCTTTCCCAGCTCTTCTGCCGTGAAACCGCGACATGTCACGATTTCAGGACATGTCATGAAATCGCGACGCTCCCCTGACTTGGCACTTCTTAATTTTTGTGTCGCAATTTCGTGACACCTTCTCTGCCTTAGGCGCTTCCTTTTTTTGTGTCACGATTTCGCGACGTCGCGATTTCGTGACACCTCTCGCCTTGACTTTTTTGTGTCACGATTTTGTGACACCTTCTCTGCCTTAGGCACCTTTTAGTTTTGTGTCACGATTTCGTGACGTCACAAAATCACGACGTCACAATTTTGTGACACCCTCTCTTAGGCACTTTTACTTTGTGTTTGCGACATGTTGAGTCGCGATTTCACGACACCTTCGTGCCTTAGCTTTTGTTTCAAACATTTGTGAAATCGTGATGTGTTCAACTTGTTTTCTACATGTCATGATATCGTGACACTTCAGACTTGCACTTTTCTTCCAAATGTCACGATATCGCGACACTTCAAGACTTGCACTTTTTTCAGTCGCGATATCGCGACGTTTTTCTACTTCCTTTTGGTCCAAACTTGTCACGATATCGCGACGTTCTCTACAAGCCTCGCTTTCAACCAAAATATGTCGCGATATCGCGACGTTTCCAAAAATGAAAATGTCACGATATTGCGACGTTTCCAAAAATGGAAATGTCACGAAATCGCGACGTTTTCATTACTTAGCAAATTTTCCAAAAATTGTAGGTTGACTCCAATGAATTCATTCATCTGTATTCTGCATTTTACATATCTGTGAAAGATCTTTTTACTCATAATGATTCTAACATTAAAGAAGTGAATTCTAAATTGAAATTAAAGTCACATGCAAGCCTACTTAGATACTTTGGTATATGCAAAACTTGAAGAAGGAGGCAAGCAAAATTTGGAATTAAAACCTGGAAAACATCAAGAGGGTCCCTACTACAAAATGAAAGCTAAATATTTTCAAAGGATGGAATTTCATTTTTTCAGTGGGGGTGTGTTGCTTCTCAACAAATGGCGATATCTACGAGGAAAATAGTAGCACTATTTTAGAATCCAGGACTCTAGTTTCAAAACAATATAGACCATGTACCATGCTTTGCCACAAATATTCTTCAAAATAATTTAACTACTACCTGATAGTTGTTAAAATTTCCCAAGGACATACTAGGTTGAATCACTTAAGGAAGATTTCTGATGTGCAATTATAAGCGTATAAAACTTTCTTCAAGAATGACTGGGCCTTCGAATGTTGTACTCTGGATTGATCAGCTTTTCTAGATTGTGAAAGGGGAAACCGAGTAGGGCTCTGTTTACTAGTTTAGCCTTTTACAACCCCGACAGAGTTACTCTTTAGATTTTCACGACCCTGATCCACAACTGTGAGGTGGTATCTACAACTTGGTAAAAGAAAACATCTTCTGAAGCCTTGGCTATCTCTTTCATTACATAACTTCTTCTCTTTTTTTTTTTTTTTGTGTGGGAAATAACAGAGTGCCAGTTTTATGTTGTCTTGCTCAACTTTCACCTTCTCTCTCTCTCTCCTTTGAAATATACCGAAATCTGAAAAGCCTTGCTAAAAAACAATTTTTTTTTTTTTAATATTTCATCGATCTGGAACTGCTTCAGCCTGGGTACTGATAGCCTCTATGGATACTCAAATAATTTCATGAATCAGAGTCCCCTCTTATGATCAACTTTTCTTGGATTCCCTGGGAGTTTCTCCAGCCAAACAGTATAGCAGTTTCTTTATAATTAAAATAATTGTGGCAAGCAAGACACAAAATCCAATTATCTTTCTACTGTTGTTCTGAATAACAAAATAGTTCCACTGTTCAGTTTAAGCAGACTATCTCTTAATTAGAATAAAACAAAATGAACACAAGATTTTGAACTCAGAATAAAAACAATTTTTAAAGGCTGATTCTTTCTTTACTGCCCAAGCAAAACTTAAAAAAAATAGAATTTTAAAAGCTAAAAGAAATTTGTACAGACCCCAAAGGATAAAACACAGAACTTTAAAATCAAACAAAATAAAATAAAAAAAAACTACTTTGTACAGATCCCAAAGGATAAACAAAATAAAATAAAAACAAACTACTTCAAAACTAAAATAAAATAAAAACAAACTACTTCAAAGCTTATTTACAATATATACACATGTTACAACGTCTTTGTGATTTATTCAAACGATGTATCGGATGGGACAACTGAGAAATAATGCTTTAGGTATTGACCATTAACAGGAAGGTTCAGAAAATTACCCTCCAGGTCCTGTAGAAGAAATGCATTATTACCTAGGATCTCGGCAATCTGGTATGGCCCTATCCATAGAGGTTGCAGCTCTGTGTGTTTACCTTTCTTTTCTTGGGCCTTGTCCCATAGAAGCACCAGGTCTGCACGATTGAAAGCGCTCACCCTGGTCTTTTCGTCAAGCCAACGCTTGACTGTCTCTTGGTGTCGACTAAAATGCTCCACAGCTTGAAGTCGTCCACCCTGCAAATCAAACAAGTCCAACATACGAGTTTTCGTATCTGCATGATCAAAGTAATGTAAAGCAAATTTTAATCCTGGTACTAATGCTTCATATTCTGCCAAATTATTCGTGCAGGGAAACTGCAAGCGATAAGACATAAAACCGGTTTGATTTTTTGGTCTTTTAAGAACAGCCCTTGTACCATAACCTTGCTCAAACTTAGCTGCATCAATATGAAGTATCCCAACTTCATTATCGTGATCTAGGTGAGCTTTAACCGGTTTCTCCTTTTGAGTAGTTGTCAAATTATAAACCCCGATATAACAGCCCTCAGTAAGATTAACAGTCTCATTTTTGGCATTATATTCTATGATCATGAGTTTATATCTTGGTTCTCTGTTGATTCTTAATTGATTTGCAAAACCATTCCAGGGTAACCACATATGCGAAAAATCAGTAGCCAAGTACCCATTCAAGGATTTTGACCAATCCCTGCTCGAAGCATTCCGTATCCTACAGGAATATCCACCACCCGAATATCAATTATGTGTTGCGCTCTCGGCTCAGATGCTAGCTGGATGTGTATATTCTGAAGTTCACCTACCACTTTAACCTCAGACTTATCCAATTGGATGACTCTCATCTCGGAGTTCATGGGGGTCAAACCCAACTGTTGACAAATGGCCAAAGGCATAACATTAGCTGAAGCACCTGAATCTACCAGACAATTGTGTAAATTTTTCCCAAATATTCGGACAGTCAATAGAAAAGGTGAAACTTCAGTCTTCTCTTTATACATGGCCACATTTGCATTTGCCATCTTCTTTCCCTTTTCCAAAGGTTTGGTAGTAGGTTCAGAATATGTTTTGATCAGGTTATCCCTCTGTTCTAAAATTTGGGCCAACTCATGAAGAGTGATGTTGGCTTTGATCTTCTTCATGTCCTCCACTATATTATATCCCTTATTGAGTGGAGGGACAAATGCATCTGGTCCTCTTGGATTTCCTCCCTTGGGTGGAGATGGGTTATTGCTTGAAGATGGATCTGGAGGAACACTGTGGGAGTTGTCCGGAGGGGTAGATGTAGTGTTGGGCTCCGGATTTCTATTTCTGAGGTTGTAGTTGTCCCTCCTGTATTGTTGAAAGGCTTGCACTTCATCCATGGGTAGCTCCACAACATTCTCTGATTCTTCTGGGAAAGTGAAAGAATCTAACACCATAGCTGCACTATGTTTAGATGAACTTGGAGCATCCGCAGTTCTTTGATGTTCAGGAGAAATCAACTCACCAGATAAAGCTTCAAAGGCGTTACAAAATTCTAGACAATCCAATTCCCCGTGCTGAGAAGTAGCATGTATCCTGCACTAGTTAGGCAAAGCCAAATCACAAATATTTACATCATGACCTTTACCTTTATAATCCTTATTGGGTTCGTATGGGGGTCGAGTGAATCTATTTTGTTGATAAGGAAATCTGTTTGGGTTTTCGCCGGTGGACACTTGCCTTTTGAAAGTCAAAAAGTCATTTGCCAACTTTTGGACTACCCTTGAAACTTCTTCAACTCTTGTGTTATCAGATTCTTTCTCCGGACTCTATACATTTTCAGCAGGTGTTACAGCCAATGGATTTCTTGATGGTGGAGTTTGATGTACTGGCAGCATCATCTGATGTGGTATGGGATTGAAGACAGGGGTACCTTGTGTGACCAAAGGAATTTGATGAGCACTTAAAGGTTGAGGCCCCAATTGCCTTTCCAGAACTAAAGCTTCTTTGTAAGCCTCTGTTAGATTGGTAATAGAGGCATCTCTTTTCAAGAAAATAGAAGTCATTGGATCTAGAGAATTCCTAAAAATTTCTAATGCCAGGTCTGCATTTGGCACATAATAACCAGTCAGTCTACCATAAGCCTTCTAAAATCTGACATTGTAAGATCTGACAGATTCATTTATTTCTCTTTTAATACCAAAAAACTACTGATATAATACACTGGGATCTATTACTTCACCAAACTGTGATACAAAAACCTTTTCCAAGTCATTCCAACTGGTAATAGAATCGTTAGTGAGATTTAGAAACCAGTCGTAAGCTCCCTCCTGGAGAGTGAACGGGAACAATCTGCAAGCCACATCTTCATGCTGTACATTTAACAATTTTAGAGCATTCTTGAATGCTACTAGGTGTTCTTCCGCTGTCCTAGTTCCATCATGCTTGTATCTGGGAAGATATCTCTCAAGATTTCTGGGCAGGTCATGGGCTGCACCCGGGATATTTAAGGCAGTGGAACCCAACCAGTTGGCCATTACTACTTGATTGACGATGATACTTTCAGTTGTAGTTGGAGTAACTACAAGTGGTGACAAAACTATTCCAGACAAGGACTTGGCCCTTCTGAGGCTGCTTCTTCTTGGAGTTTCTAACTCAGGCACAAGGAGCTCTCCAGCTCTGGAGTGGGACCTTGTTACTCTATAAGTGGAATCCAGCTTTTCACAAGCAACTTATAATCTTACAATCCTTAACAAACTACTGAACTTTAGGCCCTCCTTCTAGCGCCAATTTTAAATGTTGGTGTTGAGTTCCGCTGTTTAGGCAAAACTCAAACAAACAAGTTTTAAAAGAGCTGAGGAGGAGGGAAAAGGATTCAAAAGATAAAATACGATCCTCAAGCCTCCTTCTAGCGCCAATTTTAAATGTTGGTGTTTAGGCAAAACTTAAACAAACAAGTTTTAAAAGGTGAGGAGGAGGGAAAAGGTACTAGACTTGGATAAAATATAGTATTTGTTAAATACCACATACAATCATATTTCTCAACTCAAGCGCACTAAGAACGTAAGTTCGGCCCTCCTTCTAGCACCAATTTTAAATGTTGGTTCGACTTTTATACACACCCTGTGAAGAATGAGCATAAAATATCGATAACACTTATAAGGGATAAATCCCACTCACTTTAGGATCTTACTGGATATCCAAGGTGTGAGTTACAGAGTTGGGTCGAATGTCTATTCACTCTTTTCCGCTTCTGGAATAGTTTCAAGTGGACTGTCTATTACCTTACAACGGGTCCTGGACTTGGTTCAGTAATGTTTTTGGAATTGGTTATCTTTGTGGACACTCAGATTTACAATCAGTTCTTTGATCTAGCTCTTTATGTGTTAGCAGATTTAAATAAAAGACAAATTTAAAAGAAAATAAAAATGGATCATTCAATCGGTGGAATAGAGAGAGTAGGGTAGGGCAGAAAGAGAAATTTATCTAACTTAGCTGCAAAACCAAAACTACCAATTTTAGTTATACCGGTTAGCTTCAAAATAGAACAAATCAAAGAGGAAAGTGTCCAGCTTTCTAAGATCACCTTCCACTAAGAGCATAAGACAAAGACAACAACAGATCTGAAAGAAAATCACAAACAGAAGGGAAGTCGGTTAAAATTGGTATCTTTCACCAGCAGCCTAGCTCGCACAGTGAGGACAGAGCAATTAGAACAGGCCTGAACCTTAAATCTATAATTTTCCCTAACATACAATAAAGAAAATGAAGCCTAGCAGCATATCCAATCCTGGTAACATAGATCTACAACATAAATTAAATAAACCTTAATGAAATGGAAACAAAAGAAGATGAACTTATCACAATCTGAAAGAGATTAGGCTCCTAGCCACGCTATCACAGAAAATGAAAGTCACACCAACTCTAAGTCCAGAACAAAGCATTCAAACAAGATTTGCAGGAAATTGCTCCAATAGCTTGTATTTCTAAGTTTTCGCCTCTGAATTTACATTCAGAAGAAGTATTTATAGACTCAGGACAGACCCTGATCTTTTCAGAAATATCTTCTTCTCAAACCCTAAATCTTATCCTCTAAACCTTACTACCTCGGCTTTACAATATAAGCCCCTTTAAAAATAGAGTTTTGAATAAACCCTAACCACTCTGCAAATCTTAGTGCAGTTACTTGCCATAAATGGAGAAGGCATGATCTGATATTATTCTCATCCATCTGAGAATCGCAAGTAAATATCTTCGTTTTCTGGTCGGTCGTCGATATATTCCATAAATGGGCACTACGTGTGAAGGTATCTTCATCTTTCTGGTGCATCATCCGAGAGGGTCTCATTAATTCCTCAGAGAAATTCGGATGAGTCACTGGTTTCTCTGACATTTTATCTTCGCAGAGCCGCTTCTGAGTTGAAATTCTCTGCACGCCATTACTTTCACCATAAATTCTCCTGTTAAATGCGTCCATCGGCAAATTTTGGTAACTGTGTGTAGATATTTTCATTTTTCGGTCAATTGCCGACATATTCCATTAAATGGGCAGCTGCTTAGTCACCGTAAAGTCTCTTTGCGGCCAGATCTATAAAATCTGGATGAACCAGCAATTCTCGGCATCTCAAATTTCCATCTGACGGCCTTCATTTAATCCGTGCTTATTTTGTCCTTTTTCGCCATTACTTCCGCTAGTATGCAACTGCCAGCTCGCTTTCTGCAAAAGACAAACAAGGATTAGTATTTTAATATTATTAATTAAAAACCCTAATGTTCATTATATGTCGACTTTATTTTTTTGACACGTGTCACGAAATCGCGACGTCCCCCTGCATTCTGGTCTTTCCCAGCTCTTCTGCCATGAAACCGCGACATGTCGCGATTTTGCAACATGTCGTGAAATCGCGACGCTCCCCTGACTTGGCACTTCTTGTTTTGTGTCACGATTTCGTGACACCTTCTCTGCCTTGGGCTTCCCTTTGTTTTTGTGTCGTGATTTCGTGATCGTCGATTTCGTGACACCCTCTCTGCCTTAGGCACCTTTTAGCTTTGTGTCACGATTTCGTGACGTCGAAATCGCGACGTCACGATTTTGTGACACCTTCTCTGCCTTAGGCACCTTTTAGTTTTGTGTCACGATTTCATGACACCTTCTCTACCTTAGGCACTTTTTAGCTTTGTGTCGTGATTTCGTGACGTCACGAAATTGTGATGTCACGATTTTGCGACACCTTCTCTGCCTTAGCTTTTGTTTCAAACTTTTGCCATGAAATCGTGACATGTCATGATATTGCGACATGTCGCGAAATCGCGACGTGCCCTTCAAGCTTGGCTTCTGACTCAAACCTGTCGTGATATCGTGACACTTCCAAGACTTGCACTTTTCTTCCAAAACCTGTCGCGATATCGCGACGCTTCCAAGACTTGCACTTTTTTTAAAACATGTCGCGATATCGCGACGTTTTCTACAAGCTTTCCTTTTGGTCCAAACCTGTCATGATATCGCGACGTTCTCTACAAGCCTTGCTTTCAACCAAAATATGTCGTGATATCGCGACGTTTCCAAAAATGGAAATGTCGCGATATCGCGACGTTTCCAAAAATGGAAATGTCACGATATCGCGACGTTTCCAAAAATGGAAATGTCACGAAATCGCGACGTTTTCATTACTTAGCAAATTTTCCAGAAATTGTAGGTTGACTCCAATGAATTCATTCATCTGTATTCTGCATTTTACATATCTGTGAAAGATCTTTTTACTCAAAATGATTCTAACATTAAAGAAGTGAATTCTAAATTGAAATTAAAGTCACATGCAAGACTACTTAGATACTTTGGTATATGCAAAACTTGAAAAAGAAGGAGGCAAGCAAAATTTGGAATTAAAAACCTGGAAAACATCAAGAGGGTCCCTACTGCAAAATGAAAGCTAAATATTTTCAAAGGATGGAATTTCATTTTTTTAGTGGGGGTGTGTTGCTTCTCAACACTCGTATACATTGATTCTTCCCTTACTTTTACTTTCTTGATTTATGTTATGACCTCCCCTTGAGATTCTATTTTAGGTTCTTTTGATTGTTCTTCACTATGTTCCTTTGCAATAGCTACACGTGTTTCCTTACACTGAGAAATATCTTGTAATGTTATCTTCATCATTTGCTACCATAACTTTATGAATTTCTTTTGCACATTAATGTTAATAGTACCCAAAGAATGCAACCAAGGATAACCAAGAATAATATCTACATCCTCCATCTCAATAGCATGAAAATTTAAATGTAAAACATATTTATCTATGGTGATTTTCAAATCTTCAAAAATTTAAACATTTTGACCCTTAAGTTGTATGTCTTTGATTTTATTTTCTTGGACTCGCAACCTCTTAGTCAAAAACGTATTGATAAAATTATATTTGCTACTAGGGTTAATAAAAACAATAATTTTTTGATTTTGAATGCATCCATGAACTTGCAAAATAGAATTTTTACATTCAAACAAAATGTATTTACCATTTTTTGGCCCTGACACAAAAGATATAGTTTCTTTAGCCTACACATTATTATCTTTTTTCTTGGAACCCCAATTGCTTAAAAATACAACTTTAAATTCTTTCCATGTATTTTTGTATCTATGAGTAACAACAAAGTTTATAAACCATAAAGAAATGGTCCCTCTCAAGTAATCCTTCACTTTCCATTCTCTATCAAAAATATTTAAAGAAAGAGTTTTCCACTTCATGAACCATTCCCTAACATCAATATCATCCCCTCTAGTGAATATTGGCAACTCCATGATTTTTTTTAAAGTAGCTAGGGTTTGAAATAACCGTAATTTCTTAAAAAAATTGATTGATAGTAGAAGGGGTTTTAAAAGGTTCCCAAACCTATTACAAGTAGGGTTTTGAAAGGCACCCCCAAACCTTAGATCTAGCAATAAAATATCAAGAAATACTGAGCTAGATTCTATGAATCAAATTCAAAAATCTAATGAAACAACCTCCTAGCAAATAAGACGTAAATTTTTATCAAGAAAATACAAGATATTGTCCCATGGTTAAACCACCGTGTGCTCTGAATCTAAAGCAACGGAGAAAAACAACAAAATAATGAAAATGCTATCGGTTAAAAATAAATTTACAAATAAAAACTACCCAAACCGAAGCATTTGCCGCCTAACATGAAAGGATAACAAAGGAATCCTATCATCACAATCAAAAAATCTATCCAACAAAGCACATAATAGGAGAACCCCTCATGAGAATAGTCGGTTTAAGTAAATAATAATAGAAATATTGTTCAACAAAATCCATAGCATAAAAACCATCCAAGAGATTTGCACAAGGATTTGCATGAAACCCGTAAATCTCATTAGAGCCAACCAAAAAAGCTTCAAGAACAACCACTCTCAGGTACAAAAAAGGAGATAGCAACATTTTGTACTGCACCTAAGAGGGAGAAGGGTAAGATATCAAAAAAATAAGCCTTATAACCCTGGGATCAAACACACCACCACTACTACAGCTAGAGAAAGAGATATTTGTACATCATCGAAGCTAGGAAACCCACCAGAGATATGGATGCAAAAGCCAAAAACCACCGTAGCATAACAACCCACTTTCACCCCAACTGGTTTGGGTCGGTATTTGGCCCTATCTCCTCGGAATAGCTAGATACAAAAAGAAATTATTGAACCTAAAAGAAAGCAGCACAAACTAGCCACAAACCAGTGACAAACCCACTACTCATAGAGAACCCTAGCAATAGAGCCATCCAAGCACCATCCAACCAAAGCAACCAAGCCATCAGAGTCGAAGCCAACCAAGGGAACACCATCAGATTTCTATAGCCAAAAACCATACCAAGATCACCCCAATGAGTTTGAGCCGATAAATGGCCCTTTCCTCTCATTGGAAAGCCAAAAAAACTTGAAACTACCAAACCTAGAAGAAATGCTGCACAATCCAACCAAGTCCTCAAAACTAGAAAACAACCCAAGAAATGCAGCCACCCAATACACCCACTAACCAGAGTGAGAGCGAACCAAAGGGTCGACAGTAAGAATTTTCCACTGCATTATAATGACCCAAGATCACCCTTGCAAGACCCCCAGTAAGAAAAACACCCTGGTCATGAACCACAACAGAGAAACTAAGCATGACTAGCAGCCAGATCTAGAATGGGATAAAGGAGACCTCTCGCTAAAAGGGTTTCAGAGCATTTAAGCTGGAGTGGGAGTGAAGCCCTCACAGAGGAAACCTTCATGGGTCCTCTCTACCACGATGAGGCTCAAGCCCTCTCTGCCATGGTGAGGCTCCAAAATTTTATTTTTTTCAATGAGTTTACACATGTTTTTATGAGGGGTCATGATCTCCTCATACCGAATAATTTCTTAAAAATTAAAATTTTGAGATCTCATCTATTTATTTCTTCAAAAACTTAAATCTATAGATTTTCTTTTAAAAAAAACATATTGCAACTGATTTGCTTACTTGAAGTGAGAGTTATGATTTTTTCCCTTTTCCATGCAGCCCAAAAAATTTGCAACAACTATAACTCCCTCAATATTTATCAAAATTTGACAAGTGAATAGTCATTTTTGACATGCTCAAAATAACCTGTATGCTGGTTCAAACATCTAAAAATGACTACAAAAAAACAAATACGCATTTTTTATTTTTGAAAAAATGTATGCAACCCAAAAACAGTCTCAACAACCCAACTTCAAATAGCTATAACTCTCAACAGTTATCAGAATTTCACAAATGAGCAACCATTTTTGTAGTACTCAAAATAATCTACATTTTGGGGCAAAAATATGCTAAAAAGGATTGATAAAAAATTTAATACAATTTTTTTTTCTTTTTAAAAAAAATTGTGTAACCAAAAAATAACCTCAACAACCCAACTTCAAACAACTGTAACTCTATAAATATATATCATAATTTCACAAGTGAGCAGTAATTTTTATAGTACTCGGAATAATCTACATGCTAATGCAAAATATTTTAAAAATGATTGGCAAAAAAATTAATACGAATATTTTATTTTCAAAAACATTCGCGTGGTAAAAAAAAACATAAATAACCCAACTTCAAACAACCATAACTTTCTCAATACTGATCAAAATTTAACAAACGAGAAGTCATTTTTGTAGTACACAAAAATATCTAGACAATGGTATAAACATATTCTGAAAATTACTACTAAAATAATAAAATATGGCCTTCGTAAAAGATGACATTTTTTTGAAAAATGTGCCCTAGCGCTATAAAAACAAACCCATTTTGCCCAAATCACTGCTTTGATACCAAATGTTATGAACCTCTCTTCTCATTCCATAAATCATTCAAAATATCAAACATGCATCAATAAATAAATTGCATAATAAATTCCACACAAAAAAATAAAGATTGATTATACCCTTGAGGTAGGGTAACACCCTAAAATGCTCCTTTTGGAAGGAAGCCACTCCATAAGATCTATATCTCCATGAGCTAAAAATTCTCCAAGAATACATCATAGATAATTTTTACAATGGGGGTACATCTCTCTTTATACAAGAGTGTGATGATCTTCCATGAGTTACAAGATCACCCATGTCGTGGTTCATCTTCCATGAGTTACAAAGTGCATAATGATATGACAATATTCATTGCGGTTACATATGACAATATTCCCCAATGGTTACATATATGATTCTATGACATACTTCTAATTTGACATGTGGCCTTTCTTGATAATTAATTTATGGCTTATACCATTATACAATACAATAATAAATTATTAAGTACATATACTTGGTACCTAACAAGCTATAGGGAAGGAATGTTATGGCTTTATATATGCATATAAGGACTACAACCAAGTTCACATTGTAGAAAAAGGACAAATTGGATATAACCTTCACCACTCCATAAGACATCTTTACCTATTAAGTGATGTCATTTGAGTTACATAATGTGCTTGCATCCTTCCTATGGTTAATGAATAAGGCATTATAGAGAATTTTATTAAATTTTTTCTAGATTATTTTTGCATTTATAGAAATAAAGTGGGTCACCTATATTCCATTGAGAAGTGTGTGAGTTATTCAATGAAACAAGAACATCACTCAATGCTGAAAAGTGAATGTATAGATGCATCAAAGGTCTCTTATTAGGGCATGTGGTATCCCAACAAGGCAATGCAATTAATATAGAGGTCATAAAAATCAAGGGACAATACTTTTCCACTAAAACAAGAGCATACTTATGTATATTCTTGGGTCATGTGGGATATTATAATCAATTCATCAACTATTTCTCAAAGATTAGATAATCGTTGACAAAGTTTTGAAAAAATATATTCCTTATTAACCAAATAATGAAGCCAAGGCAATATTTGAGGAATTGAAGTAGGCCTTGAAAACTACATCAGTTTTTAAGAATCCAGATCCAAAATAGGTTGCTTCTCATGTAGACATATGCATCTAATATGATTCTTATAAGAACATTGATTCAACAAGATCATCCAATTTACTTGGGCAAAAAACAATAAGCAATGTGAAAACAAATTATATAGTCACATAAAAGGAAGCATCATCCATTATATTTGCAATAAAGAAGTTTAAAAACCATATTTTGGGGCAAAAGTTCACCATTATTACAGACCATGCTACCCCCAATTATATTATCAATAATTCATGTTCATCAAGAAGGATTGCTAGATGGATCCAAATATTACATGAGTATGAATTTAATATTGTGGATTGAACCGAGAAGAAGCATATTAATGGAAATGTTCTCTCAAAAGCATATGAAGGCATTGGCTCCAAATTTAAATATGATTATTTTATTGATGCAACATCTCTAGAAATAGTTATCTAAAAAGAGTATGTAGACATCTGGAAGTACCTATATGAGGTCAAATTTCTAATGATATGGAAACAAAGGTTAAAAATAAAATCATTTAGTCCAATAATTCTACTTAATTGTACAAGATGTTTTATACCAAGTCGGAGTAAAAAAAAGGTATCAACAAGTAATTGGATGAGAGCAAGGAAAACAGTTAATCAAAGAGTTTCATGATGGAGTTTGCAGAGAACATCGTTGGTCAAATATCTACCTAATTAACATCGCCCTAAATACGAAAAAAATTGAAATGCCGAAGGAAAGAGATGTTCCCTGTGTCAATCTCCAGAGGGCTAGTTCCCTTACTAATCCTAAAAATGGTTGAAGACCAGGGATGCAGGAAATAAATTGGAAAAATGCAAAAAAAAATGGGAAGTATGGCCATAGGCCAACTGTGTAGGTTGGGAATAGACTGATAGCAAGAATCCACACCAAGCAATGAATAGCATGCAATAGATAAAGAAACAACAAAATTTACTTAAAACTTCGAACATATAATCTTTCAAATCGACACTCCAACACTCACTCCTCTCATCAACAATATTCAAATTCAATTCGTAGAATTTAAATTCAGCAGCAAATAAAGAATCCGAGCATGAAAAGAAATGCATAAATCAAAAGACAATAATGCACCAAGTCATTTGCAAATCCAAGAGCTTTGTATTTCTATTACTGCAAAGAACTTGAAGAGTTTTCTCACAGGATATCTATTTTTTCCAACCCCTTTCAATTAAAATTTTCTTGGTATTTATAGAGGTTTGTGCCTCTTTCATTAAATACATGAAAGGATCCAATGTCCATAGATCAGAGACAATGAGTCATCATTTCTTGGAAATATCCTTTTGAAAATCACAATCCATAAATAATTTGGGTTGATGAGGCATTTTGATCACCATGGCATTAAACCTTGTTCACCTTCATTTTATTGAAAATCAAACATATGCCTCAATAATTTACTCATTAAATTTGATTTGGAGAGGAAGTAAAACCTTAAAGAAGATGTTATTGAAAATAACAAAAATGCTTTCCACTTTGCCACCAACATTAAATTGCGAAAATAATTTAAAGCATATCTTCAACCAAAAAATCAAACTTTAATATTGCCCAAGATGATAGCAATCAATGATCAAATCTTGCATCATTTAATTCAGCATATGTTTTTTTCTTAATTTATCTTTGGGCACCATGAGCAACTAAACTCATTTGATTTTACCATGAAAATGCCTTCATCAAGAAAAATCTTTAAAAATCCTCTTCGCCTGAACTTTGAGAATTTTAATCACGTTTGTTCCCCAAAAAAGAGATGAACACGATTGCCTTTTGAAACAACTTTGCCCCTTCCTTTTAAGCTTCAACAACACTCACCTAAAACAAGGGGTAAAACACATATTTGCCAAAGTGTGAAGGTAAAACCAATTTTAATATTCTTTTTTGCCCAATTATGTGTATCAATATTGTTCGCCCCTAAATGGGGCGAACGAGCCTGTCGCCCAAATTTCGGGGCTACGATGATGCACATCTTGAAATTGTGTTTGCCCAAATGAAAGGTGAACACAATGTTTACCCCTATCACAAGGCAAACATGATTGCACTTTTTTTAAATATTCAGCGCTCGATTTCCCTTGAAATGCGTTCGCCCCACCAATGGGTGAACGTGACATTCGCCCTTCCAATGAGGCGACTGTGATTATGTTCTAATCACTCAGTCAAATTTTATTCTTTTTTCTTATTTCTTCACTACTACTTTGCTTCTGTGGTGGCTTTTGGGGCGGAGTCATTTTACTTCAAATTTGAATTTCTTGAGTGGGCTATTCAATCAAATTAATTTAAAGTTGATTTCCAAGTTGTGATTGGGGTTAGAGTGTTTATTTTGCAAATGAAAAATTACACTAAAAAAAGTGAAATGACTGCAATATTTGTTTTTAAAAAATAAGCAAGATACTACATCATGAAGTATTTACATTGCAATCAACAATTTATTTAAAACCAATGTGGCATAGTGTAAAACTTCCAACAAACATGTTTCTAGACAACTTACATCCAAAAATATTTTGGATGCAAGATATCACTAGATGATAATAATTAAGTATTATATGAATTATTGTAAGACCTATTATAAGTGCCATTCCTTTGAAAGTCATAAGGCATCACCTGTATGTTTGTATCCTATATTTCCTTTTAGATCATATTAGAAATGGGGCATTAACATTGTTGAAGCTCTCACATCAACACCCTAAAGGTTAGTGATAAATTACTTGACTAAGTGGGTAGAGGTTTATCCTATGAAGTGATAGGCAAAGAGGGGGTTACTTGATTTATCTATAAATAACTAATTACCAAATTTGGTGTTCACTAGAGATTATTTCAAACTAGGATACCTATTTCACCAATAAAGTGGTAGAAGACTTTGACAATTCATTTTGCTATAGAGCACAAGAGGGTGGTTGCATAAAAAACCAAGTATTGATAGACAAATGGAGCAAGCCAATTATGTGTTATGCTAAATCTTTGTGAATGATATAACTCTACAAATTGACAAGTGGAATAGAGTATCCATGCAATATTATGGCCTATAGAGGTATAATTAAGTCAATAGGGCCTTCTCCTTTTTAACACATATACGATATTGATCATGTTCTTTGTATTGAATATGATGCCTTGACCATTAAGATAATAAAGTATAGCAAGAATGAAAGTGTCAATGGAAGATAAAATTGTATAGATAGGATGGTACAACTATATTAGTTGGAAAAATGCAATATGCGACACAAGGCTACATCACCAAAAAAAAATGAAAGAAGAGGATTATTGGGACAAAAATATCAAATGGATCCCTTTTAAGGTCAATTATTTGGTGATGTTTTACCATATATACCACAAGAAGTGACAACACAACAACACATAGGAGTAATACATGATAACAACACATAGATGATCATAGATTTGTAGAACACCAAGTAGCAAATAGGTCAACCATAATAAGAATTAGGAGGAGAGGGATGTCAACATACATTTTGTCATGCTATTTGAATGTATAATAGTATAATAAGCATGTTAAATATGATATTGGCTACCTTTCTCGAGAATATTGTGATGCAATAGCTTGTTCGTAAAGATTATAATAACTATTACAAAATAATTATACTACAAACAAGATTTTTATATGAGAGAAGTATGATAAGAATATAGTAATAAGGATAGATCATGATAAAAAGTAAAAGTAAATGGTAAAATTTAATAGTAAAATTGCTAGTGTCGTGATGAACTATCTATCATAAAGTCAAGGTATCATGGGATATTCTTTAAATAATTAGGCATATCTTGTAGAATTTTTATAATTTGTCTAAAAGTCCAAGATGTCTTTGGAAGCATTGTTCAGGTCCAAGAGAAAATCTCTAGTCATGATATTTTTATTGTCCTTTGTAATTATAAAATATTATGAGAAGAATCCAAAAGAAGATATTTAGAAGCATGTGATATCTTGACCATTTCATGTAATTATAAAATATCATGGGAAAAGTCTAAGAGGAGATATCTAGAAAAATTTATCATTTTGCACATCTAAATTTCTCCATCCATGAAATATTTACATCCCATGAGCCTATAAATAGGGATTTGCTCCCCCATGAAATGTAAGTTGAGCATTTGAGAGCTTAAGGAAGCGATAATAAAATAAAAGAGTAAGATCTAGCAAGCCTAGCTAACCAAAAGGAATAATGCATATTTATAGATATTGTGCTTGAGGGATTGTATGAGTGAGAGTGTAGGATATGATCATTTGGCAAGTCCACAGGAGGACCAAATCCACTGGTTGGAGGAAATATAATGAGCACTTTCATATTATATTCTTATTTTGTAGATATAATAAAATATTTAGCTTCTCATTGTATAAGCTTGTTGGTGCTATCTTTTACCATTATTTATATTTCTTCATAACATTGTATATGTTCCATTTGCATATAATTTTTGTACGGTAACATACCATTACCATTCAAATTCTATGGGTCGAAGCAAAAGACCATATCAATAGTTAGGTCTAGGAAGACATTTTGTTCATGTGGATGATTAACAACCCTATACGTTTATGTGTGAATATACTAACATTTGTAAGATACCACCTCCAACAATCGTTGATGTCATAAAAAATAAACGAATTTTAAATGAATTATTTCTATTATTTTATCAAATAATATTAGGAAAATGTTTATAAAAATATTGACAATATTGTTATTTACTATAAAATTAATTTTATATCAAATGATATTTAATTCACTTTAGTAGTTAATTTAATTTTCAAGGATATGCATGTTTATATGTTTTCATGTTTTATGACTTCTATATACATTTATAATGTCCTTAATATGATATTGGAAATTATTATTATATATTATAAAATTATTTTTATTTTAAAAATTGAAATAGTACACCTAAATCAATCATATTCATCAAGTAAAACCCCTCCTAATAGTGAGAATTATTTTTGTTTGATATATATATATATATATATATATATATATATATATATATATATAAGTTTCAAATTTTATATCTTCTTGGATTTTAGCCTTTTAGATAAAGTTAAAAAAAAAAACCTTTCCAACCATACAATATAAACAACATATAAAGATAACTAATAATGTCTAATAGTATATATGTGTGTGTATGCATGTATGTATAGATATATAGAGAGAGTTGATGGATATGCATTTATAAAAATATTGGGTTTAAACCAATTAATTTTCTTTGAAGAGAGACAAATTATGGCCTAAGAAAACTTTTAATGTATATACAATTAAAACAAATATCCAAATTCCTTTAGTGGGATTGTACCTCTTCTACTAGGATCCTTTTTCTTATATCTTAAATCGACTGATGACTTTTAGATTTCAATATTGATCAATGAGGGGTTCATGTTAACTTGTATAGCTAGCAATGGTAGACGTGATTAAATATTTTAACATGAAATTTAGAGCCTTATGAGAAAGTATGTAAACTACCATTCCATTTGATCGTCATTTTAAATTACATTTATACAATCTTAAATCTATTAACTTATTGCACTCTTATTTGAAAACAGGCAATAGATTATGCTAAAAAAAAATGAAATACATTTTGATATAAGGAAGTGTATATCAAAAGGATGATGAATAGGATGATTGCTACAATTCTTTGGTTATTTTTCCCCCTAAATATTATGACCTATGGCTTGTTGAAAGTGTAATATGATTCACGGACAAGGACGATATTGTATGATATAGTCTTGGATAGGCCTAAGGGTATTCATTTTACAATGTTTTTATTTTTAATTTTTATTTTGAAAAAGGGTGAAAATATTATTAAGAAGATAGATCCAAAGTTACAATAATTGGCCTCCTACTTTTTCCAGCCCTAAGATCCTAATAAATCTAACTCTAATATCTCCTTGAACCATAAATGTTTTAGTGTAATCCAAAGAATAAAACTCCTATATTGATTACAATTTTGATTAATACTATTCCAGATAACCTGGATTAGCTTCTCCCTCTTGCCATGACTTTAGGGGATACCCCAAATTGGGACTAAGAGCACTACAAGTAGTAGTGTGATGTCAGACTAGAGACTAATCATCATAATCAACTACCTTGGTCCAACACACTTCATTGCCTAAATCCTTGTTGGCTAGTAATAAAACTTGTTGGTTCACCTCCATATAATCTATAGTATCCATATTTTGATTATATTTCAATAAGTAATCAACAAGATTATTGCTTCTCTTTTTAACCAAAAATTTAGTCACCATATTCTTCCTACTATCTACATGAATTAGAAAGATATCCTCAAACTACTACCAAATGGCTATGATCTGACTCACTATGTTCTTAATTCACCATGCACTCAGTCTAAAATTCCTAATCTCATCTAGCAACATTGCCAACATTTGTGAGTCAGACTCCACTATGATATTTCAAACTCCATTCTCCCAAGCATTGGGAGAGCCTTGTCTAATTACCAAAGCCTCTTCTTCATTATTTATTGTAATTTATTATGTAATCCCTATGGGTCATGGTTAACCTTATTGTGATTAAACCTATCATAAACTTATAATTGACCTTAAATCCCTCTTCTTATGTTGACTTACATTAAAGTTTATTTATGGAATTGTGGTTTCTGTTTTAGTATAAATACCCCCTCCACTTCATCCATTGTATTAGAGTGTTTATGATTCTTATCTATGGTTCTTGAAGTGATTATCTATGGTTGTTACAAATGGCCACTATATATATATATATATATATATATATATATTATGTTTTCTATATAATATGTGAGTGAACGGATTGCTTTTGTTCATTTCTAGAAATAGGTATAAATTCCAACATGGTACTAGAGAAGGTATGAAGCAACATAGTTTGGTCATAGATAGTTAGCATGGAGCCTTCATTTCATCCAATATTCAGGATGAATAACTCTTTAAAACCTCATAAATATTTTTGACATAGGAGGCAAAAAAGATATCTTTTTCTATGTTTCTTCATCTACATGTTCATCAATTTCAAAGAATTTTTCATTTCTCCTCTTTCTATTATACCATTATAAAGGTTCATACATAATTTTTATCTATTTTTGCATAGTAAGAACTCCATTTTGAATTCACAAGGAAACCATGGAAAAAGGAGCAAAAAACAAAGGTTTTTGTATAGTTTGAATTCAAACTTTGTGTATTTAAATTTCTTGTTTGCATTATTTTTAGTCCAAAAGCACATGCACTTCATTGATCCACTTGATGCACCATAGTTGTATCATATTTATTCAAGGAGAAGATGCACACTTCACTTACGTAAAATACTTTGATTACATTCATCTCCAAATCAAGAATCGATGTAGGCACTTTTGTTTCACGTTGCTAAAAGAATATAAGAATAGAAGATGCTACCTTTTTACTTACAGTTGGAAGATGTGATAACTTGACCAATAGTACTTTGGTTTATACACAAGAGGGAGGAGGTTCTATTTTCAAAGCTCTTGGTTGCATGTTTTACAAACAAAGTTGAATGTGTAAGGTAAACTTCAAGGAGGTACTAGCACTTGTGATCCAACTACTTAGATTACTTTATTGGATAGCATGTTTGCTCGAGAAGCACAAGATATCGAGTTTAAGACTCTTATGTTGTCCTTTTATGTTGAGGTAACAAACAACATCATGTGTTTTTAGCTTAAGTGGTTCATAGGCACCAACACACATGCATTGGTAGCTTGGTTAGTGCAAAGGTCTTAGCACAACATAAACTCAAGGTTGATTCTTGCTAGGCATATTTTTGGAATAGGTTGGATGATGTAGATAATTGGATAATATGGCACCTTTTCATACCATCCAAAATACCTTTTAATCTATTTATATGCCCTTGTCCAACCAACAAAGAGAAATTATCACAATCACACAGGTTTCAAGGCATTTAAGTGGTGAGATCTAAGTGGAAAAAAGTGAATTAAATAACGTCAAGTGACAACAAGCAATTGAATTCATATTTTCTAAGATTTGGGTCTTTAATTTTTTATTTTTTAAGGTCTATTAGGGAGATTTTTTTAAAGGCCATAACTTTTTTATACATAAGCATTTTGAGCCTAGTTTTTAAAATTGTATGATTTTTGAGCTCTATGCATTAGTGTCATCACTTCAAGGATTTTTTGCAGTGTTATGGGTGGAATTGTGTAATATGGGTCATAAAGCCCTATTTACTCACCTCAATGGAAAAAATTACACTATTTGGTCAACTCAAATTATTTACCTATTTCACAATAAGATCCTAGGGTGCACTTTTCAAGAAGTAGCAACCCTTCATGATGAAACTCATCAACAAAAGATGCTCTTAGTATATTATTCTTGTTGATTAAAATAAAATTGCTTGTAGTGAATTCTCACTATACTTGGGTGGAGTAAGGCCATTTGACCATTTTTGAATGTTAGTTCCAATGGAAGACTGGGCTATTAAAGGTTTGGATGAAAGCCCAAGTGAAAACAAGAAGAACTAGACCCCCGAAGAAGAAAATAGACAAAGGCAAGCACAAAAGCCCTAATAATTGGGCCCACATGGTGAGGACTCACAACAAGAAGGTATGACCAAAATTTTGATAAAATCCCAAGGCATCACAACATATCGAGCAACTAGAACTGAAAGAGAAGTTTGGTCTAGCAATGCCTGACCAAATCCAATTGCCAGCCATATCTAGTCGATGATAGTAATTAAAACAATAGGATAAACTAGAGGGTAGAGACCACCATGAGGGACACTATCTATACTAAGGAATTCATAGGGTGCAATAACCATATTTCAATCAAACTACCTCTAGCCATGCTTTGATATTTTAGAAGGCTTATTTTTTCTTTGGGTGCTCTTGCCCCTAAACCCCCTCATGAAATATCACTAGCTCCATATACTTCCCAACCGAGGCCATAGTCCTAAACCCCACATATTATGCAAAGGTGTATGGTTCCCCAGATGCATAGTCCTCTCTCCACGAGAAGGTATAACATTTAAGACACTATCATAAGTTCTCTAGATAAGCAACTACATACCTAAGAGCATTAATGGTAGAAAATCTCTATGACAGATATTTTTCATAGGCAATAAGACCTTAACTCTAGCAACTCCAAACCCAACAACCTCAAGATTGTGCACCATTAAAATAAAAGTACCATTACTTATAATTTTGCAAGGGGGAAATTTTAAATTTTAGGAGGGAAATACCCCATGTAGTGTTTATAAATATGTATTTTTCTTCTCGTTGTAATTATCAAAATCCATTCATTCTTCTAAGGGATATTTGTTTCATTCCCTCCTATGGTTTGGCCTGACTCGAGCCTTGCATTTTTGATCAATTATTTTCTAAACCTCTTATTTCTACATGTATGTAACTAGGAATTCACACTTATAAGAATTTATGACTACTTATGAAATCCCTATCCTAGTTTGGGTGTGGGTGTTTTGTTTTTATGTATGTTTTGGAGGGACCTAATTTCTTGTATGATGTTGGTCACTGTGCATGTGTTCACTTCAACCTACCATGGCATATAGAGTCTATTCAAATATTTGGCACATCAAAATCCATAGGTAGGCTAGATAGGCTAGTTAGGTTTTACCACTTTTATTTATTACTTTTTTCTCTCTTTTACCTTTCCTTATAAAAGACACCAGATAGAGTAGGCTAGCATAGGAAGAAGAGGGATATTACAAGTGTCAATGTGCAAGTTGTCCCTTGCACATCTAGGTAGAGTGTTGGCTAAGGAACCTGTGTTCCTATATAAGAAAGACCTCATAGTTAGATATAGATATAGAGATTTGGGGGACATAGTCATATAGTGTAGCTTAGGGGATAGTATAGTTTTGTGTACTTCACCATCCATTGGTGATGGGTGCAATGTAGTTTAGTAGCTTTATTAATGGAGTTTTCATTTCCTCCATAGCTACATTGTAATATTTTATATGATTTCTATTTATAGCATATTTCAGTCATCTAGCATATTTACTTTCTTTCATATTATTTTGCATCTTGTGATTGTTATCTCCCAGTGCTCATTCATAAAAAGCTAATAGTGGTATCAAAGATACGATAGATCTAGTCTATGTAGGTCAATAGGGAAACCACCATTATCATTTAGCCTAAGTGTTTTATCAAACTAGCGCATTGCTGGACCAACCACTATCAAAAGATCTCAAAAGAATCTAGGTGGTAGAATTAGGGAGAGTCACAAAGTTAGGACTGAAATAAATCTCAGTTTCAAAAAATACTGAGATGATTTTTATCTAGAGTTGTAAGGAAAACTCGTGAAGACTAGGACTTAGCATTCAATCCACTAGATTGACAAATCATCTAGTGAAGATCATCTAGGTTATCTGGAATTTACTAACTAGTGCCTAAAGTTTATTTTGTTGTAGAAAATTAATTCTTAGAGGATTGAGACTCCTCCTATGATAGAAATCTAGGAGACTCCAACTTCATTTCTTGAAGGTCGGTGTGCCCTCATAATGTAGATATTAGTTCATTGTGCAAGAGGAGAATACTATGGAAGAAGACTTCTAGTGAAGGATCATGGTGAAGACAAGAGACTAAAGATCTCCATTGTTGGATTGAAGAACTCCACAGTTGAAGAACAAGCCATAGGAGCCTTGATACAAAAATGCCATAGTAGCCTTGAAGAATAGGCCATAGAAGCCTTAAAGAAGAAGCCACAAAAGTCTTGATACTAAAAAGGCCATAGAAGCCTTGATATTGAAAAGGCCACAAAAGCCTTGATATTGAAAAAGGCCACAAGAGCCTTGGTACTGAAAAAGGCCATAGAAGCCTTGGTATTGAAAAAGGCCACAAAAGCCTTGATATTGAAAAAGGCCACAAAAGCCTTGATCCTAAAGAAGAATTTGAAAAGAATATCTGATTTAGTACTAATATCTTTGTTATAGGGAAAGAAGATTTAGTGAGTTGGGAAACTTCCTACAAGAAAGTTAGGAAGAGTATCTTCTTCAGAATCAACTCAGCCTAGAAGCAAAAGTGAAGATATTTAGAGAAGATCTCATTAAATAACTTCCAGTCTTGGAAGAAGAAGAAGAAGGACTAGGAGAGTCCTGCTCAAATCTAGAAGTAGTAGAATTAGAAGATCTAGGAGAAGATCTCACCACCAACACTTCCAGGAGCAGAAGGTTGAAGAGGTCTCAAGGAAGACCATCAGAAGCTGCAATATCAAAGACCTTGAGAAGGTCTCATTGAGCATCCAGAAAAAGGCTAGGAGAGCCTTGTTGAAGATCATAAAGAGAGTTCTTTGGATGAATTATTGGATAAATCCACTACCAAGGTGAAGTCCTTGATAGTGAAGGACTTGGGACAATTATCACCATCCGACAAAAATCCCAAGAGGAGAATTTGGCAAGGAGTGCCAAATCCATGAAGGATAATTTGGCAAGGAGTGCCAAATACATGAAGGAGAATTTGGCAAGGAGCACCAAATATGTGAATAAGAATTTGGCAAGGAGTGCCAAATCCCAGAAGAATATCCTACTTGAAGTTAGAATTCGACAAGAAGACTTGAAGATAGAAGAAGCTCACCAAATATTGGAGATTTGAAGATTACCTCTCATAGCAAGAAGGCACCGCTTTAGAGATAAAATATTCTCCAAATATATAGTATAAGGAGGAGGACACAAGAGGAGAACAAGCCACCAAATCTTAGGCTCGTGAAAGAAAGTTTGAGATCATCATTTGGTGAAGGAGTTGTTCAAGACATCCTACAAAAAGTTGCAAGATCATACTCGAAGCAACAACTTGGTGATTCTAGACACCAAGATCTACATCCTCTACAAAAGTAGGAGAAGAGCTACAAAAAAAGGTAAGCAAATTTTGGTGCAAGTAGATTCATTAATTGGATTACTTATCAAGATTTATTAGAGCACTTGAATTTGGATTAAATTTGTAAGAAGAAAATTAGATTAGTCTTCTAAAGTGCAAAAGGAAAAAGGTTCTTTTTAAGGATTTATTTGCACATTTATTAGGAGTTGATTATATTTCATAATTGCTTCTATCAACTACCTATCATCTACTTTGGAAAAAATAAAAATAAGACTAAGTCCTACAATATTGATTGTAGTGAAATTGTAGAATAACTCTTAAAGATTCATTTTAGGTTATTCTTGATTAGTTGCAGTAAATTGTTAGTGCATTAATTTGAGAGTTTATTGGAGTGATAAGGTGTAATATTAGTGCATTAAAAGTGAAATACTTGCACTATTATACTACTCTCAAAAGGAAATTAGTTTTGTGTTTTTTGAAGGGCACAAAATCTGATTTGTATCAAGTGTCTAAAGACACTATTGAAGCACAAAAATCTGCAACTCATAGTGGCCAAAATAAGCCACCCAAAAAGGTTAGAATCCTCCAAAACTTGGAGAAGAACTTAACTAACCAAAAATAGAAATAGAAGCTTCAAATATTGAGACTTGGTGAGTCTCAAATCCAAAGCATTACAAGGTTAGATGCAAGGAAAGAAAGTGCAGAAAATTGCATCAATTGAAAAGCTTCTATCTACTGTTATTTAAGCTTGGATTTGTTATCAAAGTGTCCAAGAAAAAAGGGAAAGGTGTGTCTACTCATAAAAGACAACCTCAAAATCCTTGTATTGCAGGAAAAATCTACCACAAAACTAGAATTTTAGGAAATAGAGTGCAAAAGAAGGTACATTAAAAGAAGCCTTATATACAATTTATAATACATTATATTGCACTACTCTAATCTAGTTTTTACAACAATAAGAGCAGATTTGAAAGTGCCACAAAAGGGCACATTAGCTACAGGGTAAATCAGCCAAGGAAGGCCAAACGTCAGCACTCTTCTTACCAAGCAAAAGGAGCCACTCAAAGGGCTCATATTGGATGTACGAACCTGCAAAATAAAAGCTCATATCAGACTATCATTGAGCTACATTTACATAGATAAAAGAGTGCACATCTACTTCTAAAATATGTCAAAAATATACAAAGGATTCAACATGATTGGAGGCATAAAATAGAAGGAGCAAAGGTGTTACATTCAAGGTCTCTAACTTGGAGAAGACCATCCACCAAAGAAAGCTCCAAAATCAGCATTCAAAGCTCCATAGTGCATCGTCAATCCACCTACAGAAGAATAGCTTGCTTGTTGCCCAAGCAATGTAGCAAAGCAAAGGAATGGTATACGAAAGGGTTTGAGGAGTTATAATCTCCATATTCAAAGATGTTATAGGGAAGGACTTCATGTAGAGATACCACTTGGCATAATAGACATCATTCCTCTCTCAATGCTCAAGAAACCCCACGCAAGAGTTACAATGAAGCGGTGACACTTGGTATCCTCCACCAACTTCACACAAGTGCCCATACGTTACAAATTGATTCAAGAGCGTTGAACAAGAGTTTGGGACGTTACAGAAGGAAAGGAGCGCTCACTTGTAATGGACGTGACACATGTCACAAAGTCCATGATTATTCATCCATAAAAGGTATTCAAAGTCCAAATTTCAATAGGGAGTGAAGCACGGTCAAAGATATCCAAAGCACAACATGGAAGGAAGGAAGAAGGAGCATTAAAGGCTCCTGGTATTGAAGGTCAAACCTTTAGCGCCTACGTACCAACATTGAAGACAAGCAACTCCAAGGTATCTCCATTGATTCTAGCACCAAAGGTGACACTTATATTGTTGTTATATCCATCCATAGAAAGTGTCGAACAATGAGGAGATTTAGCATCTAAAAAGGTAAGGTTTAATCCCATTTTATTATTGCTTTCATAGTTGGAGATATAAGGGTTATAAACTAAGGTTAAAACTTAGATTTTGAAAGCAAAAGCTATAAGGGATAACTTATCTCATTGAATTAATATTTGCAATTTAACCTAGGAGAAATAAGGAATTCTACTTGGATTAAATTATTTAAAATTTTAAAAATATTATTATTTTTCTAATTTTCCAAACTTGGGAGCCACAAGGGTTACTACATCAAATTTAATTTATTGGAAATTAGAAATAATCCAAGGGATATAAAAAGAGGTTATTAGGGTTTTTACTAAGGTTGGATAATTATATTTTTTCTTGTCTCAAACCTTCAAAAAGGGATAAAAGAATTCCAACATTAAAACCTCTTCAAAAATTGAAAAGTGCTTAGTTCAATTAGGAGTAATAAGGTGTTAAGAAGTTGATTTTTGATCTTTACAAAATTTGTACAAAATCAACAAGAATTGAACTATATTTTTACAAAAGCACTATATCATACTCCAAAACATTAGGGAGTCATAAGGCATTCTACAAAACTTGATAACAATAATATTTATCTAAGATTATCAATTTGGGAAGATATAAGCTTTCTTCAAAATCTAAAATTAGGTGTTCATACTCTCATCACTAGGGAGACATAAGGTAGCCTACAAACCTAAGAATCTATAAAGGTTTTACCAAATCAAGCTTATATACTTCAATTAGGGATCACATATCCTAAGACTAGGGAGCTATAAGGATGTCTACTTCTCAAAATACCAATAAGTGCTTTAGAAAGGAAAAATCCAATGCCATAAAACTTGGGATCATGAATCTACTTAAGAAATCGGAAGGAAGGTTAGATATAGCTTCAAAAGTAATCCATAGTGAATCCTTAGAAGATAATTTTGATACTATGGAATGCTATCTTCAAACACATCTCAATGAAGCAATTGACAATGGAAAAAGTGATATTTTACTTTCCTTAGACTTTGCAAGCATATTATACATGGCACTGCTCACATATAAACACTACAAGGCAAAAAATGAAGAACAAAAAGGATTGATAGAATTACTCAAAAAGAAGATAGAACTTGATGAATCATATCTAGAAAAGTTTTTCAATCCTCATGCAACATCAACACTTCCTGTTCTACTAACTCAAAATATTATCATGATGCCTTAAGTGGTTGTTCAAAAACTTCTATACAAATTAAAGATAGGAAAGGAGAATATTCCTCACAAGAACCAAGTAGCAGCTCAACCTCCTATGAGAACACAAAAACTAGAATCAAAGGCAAATCCAGAGATGAAGAAGAAGACATAGCAGATAAAGGAGGAATACAATGCAAAGTCAATTGAAAGAATGGATCCAGCTATAGCTTACTCTACATCATATGAAGACACAAATTACCTGTTGAACCTAAATACAAAGAATGCAAAGGAAGACTATGAAGATAAATTTGATTATGATGAAGAAGATCCATATTGAAGACTAAAGTCTTCAATACCCAAATAATGTAATACAGGGGGTGTTATAAATAGAGTCTATTCCATCATTTGGGTTATGTAAATGTATCTTCCAAGATACATACTTAGATTACTTTATGTGCAATTTATCTAGTTACTTCATGCAATGTAATAAATGCACAAGTGTCAATGTGCAAGCTATATATGTGCAAGTTGTCCCTTGCACAACTAGGTAGAGTGTTGGCCAAGGAACCTGTGTTCCTATATAAGAAAGACCTCATAGTTAGATATAGATATATAGAGTTAGGGGATATAGTCAGATAGTGTAGCTTAGGGGATAGTATAGTTTTGTGTACTTCACCATCCATTGGTGATGGGTGCAATGTAGTTCAATAGATTTATTAATGGAGTGTTCATTTCCTCCATAGCTACATTGTAATATTTTATATGATTTCTATTTACAACATATTTCAGTCATCTAGCAGATTTAATTTATTTCATATTATTTTGCATCTTGTGATTGTTATCTCCCAGTGCTCATTCATCAAAAGCTAACAAAATCATCACTTAGATATGCCAAGAGTATTTGGAATAAAAAATAAAAATGACTCACTCTATGTATGAGGTCTATATAAATAGATAGCCTTCTCTTAGTATCCCATAAGTTCCTGAATAAGAGTGACCTTTCTAGTAGATTTTGTCTTGTGATCTATTGGTCCTCCATTTAGCTAAATGGGAGGGATTTTTGAACAAAAATATAAGAGGACCTAAATCCTCTTTCATATTCCAAGTAGTTTATGACACAAAGATGCTCAAGATGCTAAGAAGGGAAGGCTTCCAAAGAAAAATCTTGAAGTTACCTACATTGTGAAGGTAATTTGGCATGCCAAACCAAGAAAGAAGAGAGTTAGTCTTTTCGATGTTAGTTAATCTCACTATTGTTAAAGAAAGAAACCTCTTAGATAACACCAAAAAGGATTTGAATCTTCTATCTTTAGCAAGACCCTTTCTTGAGAGAAGGTTGAGGAGTCATTCATCATTGTGGTGGGTGGATCAAAAATTTGAATATTTTTCCTACACCCCCTAAGTTCACAACCATTGTTTTGCCTACCATAATCAAAGGGTATATTTCAAGAACAATGGGGGAATAAGGGATCCAAGGTGACCACATGACTAATTAGCATCATCTAAGGAAGCTGATAGTCTATAGAAACATGTTGTAAAACTTTATTATTATTAACATAAATCATTCACCAATATGTAGAAATATCAAATCATTCATCCACAAATAATTATTCACAATAACAATCCACAAATGAGAGAGATATAGATAATACCCTTAAGGTAGGGAAACACCAATAATAATCCTTAAAGAAGGAATCACTCCACAAGATCTCCCAAGATGAGATATACCACTTAAGGAGGGCAAAGTCCCATAAGCCACTTCATGGGCAAAGACGATTACATAATATTCATATCCAATGATGATTACAATGACAAATATCTCTTCTTTATATATCCATCTTCTTATTCTACTTTGGGGAGCCTACTACTAATATAATATAATATTATAATATAATATAATATTATAATACAATATAATATTATAATACAATCAACCTTGGGTTATGTGTAGCCCATGCCAACCCTTATACAATACAATAATATATCCCCAAATATCTATTCCTAGGTACTCTACCATACCACCCTCCTTACAAATGTTTCATCCTCAAAACATATGAAGAAACATGATAATATGATTTTCTAAGCAATGTTAGCAACTAGTACCAATCTCAATCATCCATCCATCCAAGTGAAACACATTGATGTTGGTATGCCATTTTGTTACTTGAGTATCCAAATCTACTTCATTGGATCCATGCTTCTGTTGTTGTATTTTGATAACTTGAATGATGGATCCACTTGTTCCTTGATGTTGATGAACCGCTCTGAAAACCAGGATCACTATGTTTTCTCTGCCAAACACTGCCAGAGTTGGTGCCCTTCTTATTCCATGTAGAACCATAATATTGTTGCCTTGAACTATGTCTTAAATATTGTTGTTGCTCATGATGGTGTGGATGGTAATATGGTGCAACCTTAACTTGATGTTCTACCTTCTTTGACTTCTCAACATTTGTCTCCATTGTTTTAAATTCTTCTACACATCGTTCTTTCATGTTCTATTTGTTTGGTGTGTCCTTGTGCTCTTATATAAAAACTTCCTTGGACTCTATTACTGTTATTTCCACTGAATCATTTGTTGCTACTTCTTCCATGGACTCTATTGCTGGTATTGCCTTCTTGGATTCTGTTTCAGGTTCTTCAATTTGTTTCTCTATAGGCACTTCTTGATTTTCCTTGGATCCTTGCTCCTTAAGTTGATAAATATCCTGTAATGTTTATCTTATTTTTCTTGTACCATAACTTCATAAACTTATATTGTACATTAATGTTAACAGTACCCAAAGAATCTAAACAAGGATAACCAAGAACAATATCCTCATCATCCATCACAATAACATAGAAATATGAATGTAAAACATATTTATCCATGGTGATCTTCAAATCTTCAAAAATCTGAACATGCTCACCCTCTAGTTTTATGTCCTTAACTTTTGTTGCTTGAACTTGTAACTTCTTATCCAAAGCAATATTAATAAAATTATATCTGCTACCAGGATCAATGGAAATAATAACATGTTCCTTTTGAATGCTTCCATGAACCTACAAAATAGAAATTTTAGCTAAATTTAAACCTTTTTTATTCTTCTCTTGCTTTTGTAAATCCAACGATGTGCCTTCTATATTCCTCTCATTATCTTCCCTGACATTTTCCTCTTTCTCATTGAGTAATTTTATTTATTTTTCATAGTCTTCATTATGTTTCTTGAAAACTTCTCATTCTCCTTTCATTTCATTCCGCTCATTTTGAAATCCCTGTAGTTTCTGTTTAAGTTCTATGATGACATCCATCAAGCTATATATATTTTTATCCCTTCCTTAAGTATTTCCTTAAGTTATTTATGACAATCTAAATTTCTTTGTAATTGAATAAATACCCATGTGCTCATGAATGTCGATTCAATTTGATCCCAAGTGGACAAGAATTTACCCCTAGCAAAGTTGTCTACCCATTGTAAAGCTTCCCCCACAAAAAATTTATGAAATTCAAAGTTGAACGTGTCTTCATTATATTGATATTTTACTATTTTCAACCACTCTCTCACATCAATATCATTTTCTCCATTAAACTTTTCCCATGCCATAGTTGATGCCCTAATGCAACTAGGGTTTTTTGATAATATATACCATGCCCTAATGCAAACTAGGGTTTTATGGAAATAAATATCTTCCCACTGAGTTGAAGCTAAAACTCCACATACAAAATTAGATTTGTAATTTTTTTTCCAAACAAAATAAAGTGTAATTAATTTGCTTACTCGAATTAAACAATTTTTGTCTTTCAAAAAAATTGCGACTTGAAAATTTGTCACTACCCTTGTTCTAGATGAATGAATTCAGAAGGTCGTATCTCCCTCAATAAAGCTCTTAAAATTTTGCACAAACTGATCCAAGAATTTCCTTAATCGAATAAACTTTTGCAGAGATATGGCTTATGAAAGATGAGATATTTTTTAGAAAAAATCTATGAAATTTGTCACTATCCTTGTTTCGAATGACTAACTTCAAAAGGTCATATCTCCCTTAATACTAATTAGATTTCTTCATATGACAACTCATTTTAATACTCTTCAAATTTTTCACAAAATGATCTAAGAATTGTCTGAATCAGATAAACGTTTGCAGAGATATGGCTCCTGAAAGATGAGATGTTTTTCCAAAAAAATTGTCCTAATTTTGTAATTTCACACAAAAAATCCCTACTTTGCCAAAATCGTTGCTTTGATACCACTTGTTGCATAACTTTATTATTATTAACATAAATTATTCACCAATATATAGAAATATCAAATCATTCATCCACAAATAATTATTCACAATAACAATCCACAAATGAGAGAGATAGATAATACCCTTAAGGTAGGGAAACACCAATAATAATCCTTAAGGAAGGAATCACTCCACAAGATCTCCCAAGATGAGATATACCACTTAAGGAGGGCAAAGTCCCATAATCCACTTCATGGGTAAATATGATTACATAAGATTCATCTCCAATGATGATTACAATGACAAATATCTCTTCTTTATATATCCATCTTCTTATTCTACTTTGGGGAGCCTACTACTAATATAATATAATATTATAATACAATCAAACTTGGGTTATGTGTGGCCCATGTCAATACTTATACAATATAATAATATATCCCCAAATATCTATTCCTAGAATCCTACCAAAATAGTGGCCAAATTTCCACAAGTTGTTTAACCTTATCTCAAAAATAAGCCACCTTGGTTGCAACACTAAAAAGGGAAAAAAATTTGGATATTTAAATCTAAAGTCATAATAATAATCCAAGGTAAAGGCTTAGAGATACAACATAATAGCATTGATGTGGCATCAAAGATCAAGTAAAAATGGGATGAAAACAATAGGAACAAAATTATTCTAAGATCATCAATAAAAGATGCAATCAGGGCTCCTCACACCTTTCAAGAATAATCAAAAGGTAAGCCTTGGCCATCATAGAGGGATCCCAAATTTTTTACAAAGCTAGGAATACCAAGAGAAATAAATTTCCTAAATTTTTACTCCATGCACAATGGATAAGGCGATGGATTTATAGGTTTCTTGTCGTCATCGAGCTGAGGATCCCTCATGAGTCACCAAAATTGTAATGAATTCTCACTATACTTGAGTGGAGTAAGGCTATTTGTCCATTTTGAAGGTTGGTTCTAGTGGAAGACCAAGCCATTCAAGGTCTAGATGAAATCCTAAGAAAAAACTAAAAGAACTGGACCCCCAAATAACATAGGCAAAGGCAAGCACAAAAGCCCCGATAATTGGACCCACAAGGTGATGATTCACAAAAAGAAGGCATGAATTTTTTTTTTATGAAATCCCAAGGCAGCACAACATTTTGATCAGCTAGAATCAAAATAGAAGTTTGGTACAAGGATAACCAACCAAATCCAATTATCGACAACATCCAACCAAAGGTAATAACTAGAACAACATGAGAAAGTAGAGGGGAGGGACTACCATGAGGGATGCTAGTTTGAATAAGGAATTTATAGGGGAAAATAACAAGATTTTGGTTAGAATACCTCTAGCCATGGTTCAATATTTTAGAAGGCCTATTTTGCTTCGAGGGATCCTACCCATGACCCTTCTCATGAAGGGACACTAGCCCCCCATACTCTCTAGCCAAGGTTGTGGTCTTGGACCCCATATATTATGTAGAGGTGTATAGTTCCTTAGATGCACAGTCCTCTCTCTACAATAAGGTATAACATTTAAGACACTATCATGAGTTCTCCAAAGAAGCATCTATGGACCTAAGAGCAGTAATGGCTAGAAATATCTATGAAATTTTGTTGGCATGGGTAACAAGACCTCGTCTCTAGCAACTCTGGACCTAGCAACCTCAAGATTGTGCACCATTAATGCAAAAGTGCCATGAGTGGAAATTCTAAGAGGGGTATATTTTGAATTTTAGGAGGGAAAGGCCCCATGTATTATCTATAAATATGTATATTTCTTCTCATTGTAATTATCGAAAGCCATCCATTCTTTTAAGGGTGTTGTTGAGTGGAAATTTTGACCAATTGCAAAATCCCCATTACAATTAGTATTTCAAAAGAAAACCCCTCTCTTGTAAAGAAATAAACATTTCTCCAAGGTTCCTTTACTTAATGCATGTTTGTGTGTTATGAAAATGTGTCAAATAAGTGCTTAGAATACCTTAGTGATTTGCAAATAACTATTAACAAGGAGTCTATGTTGGTAATATTTTATTATGTTATGCAAGTGATTTTTCATGAAAATGAAATGATGAATGAATAGATCTTTATGTTGCTTTAAACATGAAAGAAAAATGATCCAAATGATAAACCTTAAAATGTAATAATAAACTTTGAAGACCCTTATAAATTAACCCACCCTTAGATGAAATTAATTTTCATAAAGTGAAATTAATCTATAGCCTTGAATACAATGGCCCTTTGAATGCCAAAACAATTACTCCCTTCAATAAAATTAATTTTCATAAGGGTAAATTAATTTATTGCTTGAAAACAATGGCCTTTTTGAATGCCATATAAATAACCTCCTTTAATGAAATTAATTTTCATAAAGGTAAATTAATAAATTGCTTGAAAATGAAATTCAAAACTTGAAATGTAAAATAAAGCTTTTGAAATTATAAAATTCCTTAAAATTTGAATTTTATAATTTCTAATTTGCCTCGAACTAAAATATAAATTACTTCAAATAATAGTTTAAAGCATATTATTTGCCAGTGCTTCTCTCTTTTTTTGGATTTTATTTTTTAATATTTTTATTTAATTTGGAAAACTTAAAAAAAAATGAAAAATTTAGGGCTAAAGAAATAAAATAAATAAAATAAAATGCTGAAACTTTAAAATTTCCCATAGACCCTACAACATTTGTATCCTACAAAACCAACATTAAATGTGATCCGAATTCACGCAATCTGACATTTAATGCAGTGCAATCTTCTAAGGATAAATGCAATATATTGAAAAATAACAAATGAGTTAACCATCAACATGTATAAAACTCATTTATTTCCAAAATATTACAAAATATAGGTTCCAATAAATTCTATAAAATGCAAAATACTCTGTGCATAAACGGTATCCCATGTGAAATTATCTTGTCCAACAATATGAAGGAGCAATAGCTATATCCACTACGTTCTCCAACCTGCAATCTGCCTCCAAAAGCTCCAACCTTTGTTTTTTGTGCATATAAATTTTCAATGAAAGTTTCGACCACTCTCTTAGCTTATCTTGGGCTATTTATAACTTCAATTTTATTTAGTTTCCAAGTCGTTCTTTCTATTAGCATCATTCCTCCTTTCCGTTCCTTTGCTTAGTTTAATTACATATCTTCTTTTCTCTTTGTAATATTTTTAATAATTGGATATTAATCTCCAATATAATCGTGAGATTTATAATTCCTTATAATGGTAAAATAAGGTGAAAATCTTGTAGATGAGGGTAATATTAATGTCCTTCCCAACTTTTTTAGCCCTAGTATTAATGAATATCATCACTTGGAATATTAGAGGACTCAAAGGGATTCTTTCAAAACAAAATGAAATCAGAAGAATGATTCAGATAAATCATCCACATCTTTTTTTCCTTCAAGAAACAAAGATGTCAATGGAGGAAGAAAAATTTGGCCAGCTAGAAAAGTGGTTTCCCTCAGTTCCCAAGGGACTTCTAGTGGCATTGCTTGTCTTTGGGACCCAAAAGATGTAGTTAGTCACCATATGGTTGGAAGTTGGGGTTTTTTGGCTATAGTTATTCAAAGTAGACATTCCAACCAAATTATGCTCTGCATTATTGTTTATGCTCCGACTTATTTGGAGGAAAAAAGAAGACAGTGGAATGATATTACTCATATTATCTCTCATTTTCCTGAAGCTTGGATCTTGATCGGAGTATATTTCAATACCATCCTCTCTTTGGATGAGAAAAGGGGGGAAATAGAAATTTGGACAAAAGCACTGACCTCATGAGAGAATATATTACAAACCTCCATCTTGTGGATATCCAACCGAGATAATGGCCTTATGACTTGGTCTAACAGAAGGCAAGGCTTAGCTTGTATAATGGAGAGATTGGATAGGTTTTTGCTCTCTAAAAATTTCTTAATCCATGGTCACATTCCTAAAGTGAATACTCTTAATAATGTTGGTTCGGATCATTGGCCAGTCATGGTGGAAATGTGGAAAACCAATGTGAGTTTCTCTCCTTTTTGTTTTCAATTAATATAGCTTAGAGACATTTCCTTCAGACCTCGTGTGCAACAATGGTGGAAGGAAGGTAAACCTAGGCATGGGATAAAGATGTTTTGTTTTGCTAAAAGACTGCAATACATTAAATCCAAAATCAAGACTTGTAATTGGAAAGAGTTTGGGGATGTTCATAAAAAAAATATGAAGTTATTGCTCATCTTGAAAACTTGAATAAGAAAATACGTTTAGATGGCCTCACAGAGAAGAGAAGTGCAGATGAAATTAAACTCACAACTCAGTTAGAGGAATGGGAAAAAAGAGAAGAAATATTATGGAAGCAAAAATCTAGAATTCAATGGCTCAAATAAGGAGATCAAAACACAAATTTCTTCCACAAATCTCTTCTAGCTCGAATATCTCACAACTTTATTTCTTCCTTAAAATCATATTCTGGAGATGTTGTTTATACTTGGGATGGCATGAACTCTATTGTTGTTGATTACTTTTCTAATATTTTTGCTGCTACTCCTCTTGACTCAGCTTCACAACAAAATTTTCTTCAAGCAATACCTTCTCTTATCACTTCTGAGGAGAACTCTATTTTTACTGCTCCTATTACTATCAATGAGCTTCAACAAGTAGTTTTTAAAATACAAAAAGGGAAAACCCCAGGTCCTGATGATTTTCCCATTGAGTTCTACCAAGATTTCTGGGATATCCTTCATGTTGATTTATTAGAGGTGGTGGAAGAAGCCAAAAAAGCCAAAGAAATTTTGAAGGTTATCAATAAAAATTATATTACTCTTGTTCCAAAAGCTGAAGAGGTTGATCATATCTCAACTTTTAGACCTATTGCTTTATGTAATGTTCTTCTCAAAATCATTACTAAAATCATGGCAGAAAGGTTGAAGCATCTTTTGCATAATATTATTTTTCCAGAGCAAGGGGGTTATGTGGAAGGACATCAAATAGTATATGAGATAGTTCTTGCTCAAGAAGCCATCCATTCCATGGATATGCAAAAATATCCTTCCATGTTCATTCGGTTAGACTTATCCAAAGCTTATGACAGAGTGGATTGGCACTTCCTTATCAAATTTTTGAGGCAATTTGGTTTCTCTAAAGATTGGATGGATTGGATTATGGGATGTATCTCTTTAGTTTCCTACTTATTTCTTATCAATGGCAAGCCTTGTCAGTCATTCCCAGCTTCCAGAGGTATTAAGCAAGGTGACCCGCTATCCCCTTATTTATTCATATTTCTTGTTGAATGCTTGGGTAGGACTATAAACAAAAAGAGGGAAAAAAAATTCCTTGAGGGAGTTACCATTGCTCATGGAGCTAGACCTATCTCTTATCTTCAATTTGTGGATGACTCTACTCTTTTAGGTAAAGCTACAGTTAAGGAAGCTTCTAATATTAAGCAAATCATTAGCTATTTTTCTAAGGCTATCGAGAAATTGATCAATGAAGACAAATCTAAAGTTATTTTATTTCACTGCTCTGCCATACAGGAATCCATGGTCTTGGATAAATTAAGATATAAGAAGACCTCCATTCCAATCACTTATTTAGGTATTCCCATAAATATTCAAAGGCAAAAAAATAAAGATTGGAATTGGAGGTCTTCTTATATCTTAATTTATCCAAGACCATGGATTCCTGTCTGGCAGAGCAGTGAAAGAAAATAACTTTATATTTTTGGACAAAGTCAAGAAGAAAATTGGAAAGTGGACCAACAGGTGGCTTTCTTCTAGGGGTAGAATCACCTTGGTAAAATCAGTCCTTCAAGCTATTCCTATTTATGTTTCTTCCATTTTGAATATACCAAAGGTTGTTCTTCGAGAATTGGATCAAATCAGTCATCGTTTCCTTTAGAGTGGTACTAAGGAGAAAATAAAATGGGCCTTGGTGAAATGGGATACTTTATGTCTTCCTAAGAGTGAAGGGGGGTTAAGATTTTGGTCTTCTATTAATAACAACAAAGCTTTAGCTGCTAAATTATATTGGAGGATGTTACATAACCCCAATGCTCTTTGGGCCAATAATCTCCGTGCTAAATATGCTGAGAACAAAATTCCTGAAGACCTTGTTCGCTATCAACTTCCTACCAAAGGTTCTCCCATTTTAGCAGTTCTTAAGACTGGTGAGGATTTGATAAAGAAAAAATTATTTTGTATCATTCATAATGGTCAATAGGCAAATTTTTGGACAGATTCTTGGGATGGTCACAAGCCTTTGATAACTCAATTTCCCGATTGGAGGCCTTGGATGGAGGAGCTTCACCAAGCTAATTGGATAAAGGTGGCTAATTACTATCGATACCATACTGGTAATTCAAAGGTTGGTAGATATTGGATCCCTATTGATATCTGGACTATTCAAATCCCAGAAAGGCAAAGACAAGATATCCAAGGCATCCTTCATGTTGATTTATTAGAGGTGGTGGAAGAAGCCAGGAAATCCAAAGAAATTTTGAAGGTTATCAATAAAAATTATATTACTCTTGTTCCAAAAGCTCAAGAGGTTGATCATATCTTAGTTTTCAGACCTATTGCTTTATGTAATGTTCTTCTCAAAATCATTACTAAAATCATGGCAAAAAGGTTGAAGCCTCTTTTGCATAAGATTATTTTCCTAGAGCAAGGGGGTTATGTGGAAGGACGTCAAATAGTAGATGAGATAGTTCTTGCTCAGGAAGCCATCCATTCCATGGATATGCAAAAATATCCTTCCATGTTCATTTGGTTAGACTTATCCAAAGCTTATGACAGAGTGGATTAGCACTTCCTTATCAAAGTTTTGAGGCAATTTGGTTTCTCTAAGGATTGGATGGATTGGATTATGGGATGTATCTCTTTAGTTTCCTACTTATTTCTTATCAATGGCAGGCCTTCTCAGTCATTCCTAGCTTCCATAGGTATTAGGCAAGGTGACCCGTTATCCCCTTATTTATTCATCATTCTTGTTGAATGCTTGGGTAGGACTATAACCAAAAAGAGGGAAAACAAAACCCTTGAGGGAGTTACAATTGCTCATGGAGCTAAACCTATCTCTCATATTCAATTTGTGGATGACTCTACTCTTTTAGGTAAAGCTACAGTTAAGGAAGCTTCTAATATTAAGCAAATCATTAGCTATTTTTCTAAGGCTATCGGGCAGTTGATCAATGAAGACAAATCTAAAGTTATTTTCTTTCATTGCTCTACTAGACAGGAATCCATGGTCTTGGATAAATTAAGATATAAGAAGACCTCCCTTCCAATCACTTATTTAGGTATTCCCATAACTATTCAAAGGTAAAAAAATAAATATTGGAATCGGTTGTTGGACAAAGTCAAGAAGAAAATTGGAAAGTGGACCAACAAGTGGCTTTCTTCTGGGGGTAGAATCACCTTGGTAAAAATAGTCCTTCAAGCTATTCCTATTTATGTTTCTTCCATTTTGAATATCCCAAAGGTTGTTCTTCGAGAATTGGATCAAATCAGTCATCGTTTCCTTTGGAGTGGTACTAAGGAGAAAATAAAATGGGCCTTGGTGAAATGGGATACTTTATGTCTTCCTAAGAGTGAAGGGGGGTTAGGATTTCGGTCTTCTATTAATAACAACAAAGCTTTAGCTACTAAATTATATTGGAGGATGTTGCATAACCCCAATGCTCTTTGGGCCAATAATCTCCGTGCTAAATATGCTAAGAACAAAAGTCCTGAAGACCTTGTTCGCTATCAAATTCCTACCAAAGGTTCTCCCATTTTAGCAGTTCTTAAGACTAGTGAGGATTTGATAAAGAAAACATTATTTTGTTTCATAATGGTCAACAGGCAAATTTTTGGATAGATTCTTGGGATGGTCACAAGCCTTTGATAACTCAGTTTCTCGATTGGAGGCCTTGGATGGAGGAGCTTCACCGAGCTAATTGGATAAAGGTGGCTAATTACTTTCGATACCATACTGGTAATTCAAAGGTTGGTAGATATTGGATCCCTATTGAGGATCTGGCCTATTCAAATCCCTTAAAGGCAAAGACAAGATATCCAAGGCATCCTTCATATGAGATCCCTCTCTTGGTCCCATGAAAAATATTGTTTTGGATGGAACAACACTACTAAGGGTGAGTATTCAGTTGCTCAAGGTTATTTGACCTTATGCCATAATAATCCCAACCATTCTTCTGACATATTTTCTTGATTGTGGGCTCAAAAGCTCTGGCCTAAGGTGAGGTTATTTAATTGGATTTTATTGCATCGTAGGGTGCTTACTGGTGAGCAACTTATGAAGCATGGTTTTCATGGCCCTTTTAGATGTGAAATGTGTGAAGAGAATGTAGAAACTCTCAACCATATTTTTATTGAGTGTACTTTAGCCTCTGAGCTATGGAGGAGAATGGCCACTTTACTTGGCTTACAAGTGGTCCAATTTTTTTACTTTTGAACAACTTTGGAGGGATTGGCCTAATCAAGAGGGTGTTGATCATTTTATTAGGCACTTAGTTTGGATGGGTTCTACCATTCTTCTTTGGAATATTTGGAATGAAAGGAACAACCAAATTTTTAATCAAGATAGGAAGGATATTCACTATATTTGGCAAAAGACCATAGCCAACTTAGTTGAATCAGTCCATCAACTCCTTAATCACCCCCAAAACTCCCACCAAAGATGGGATCAAGTGATGCAAATATTGAAGATTAAATATTCTAAGGGCAACCAACTTAAAGGGAATGTGAGTATTAGTAAGATGGATAGGACAAGAAATTGGCAACCTCCTCCTAAGGATTTTGGAAAAGTCAATATTGATGGAGCCTCTAGAGGGAACCCTAGAAAAGCCAGTGTGGGAGGAATTGGTAGACTTTCAGATGGCTCCTTGGTTTTTACTTTTGTTGAGAATTTGGGTATTCTTTCCAATAACCTTGCTGAGGGGTATGGTATCCTCGGAGGCCTTCAGGAGGCTACTAAGGTTGGATGGGAAAAGGTGTTAGTTGAGTCCGACTCTCAACTTATGATTAATCTCTTGAAGACTCCTTCTAAGAATCATAAGGTGGATTGGAGAATAAAAAGAATTATTGAGAAGATTCAATTAATCCAGATGGGATTTTTGAAAGTTGATTACAATCATGTGGTCAGAGATCAAAACAAGAGTGTTGATGCTTTAGCTAATTGGGCTTTGGACAAAGGTGATCTTACTTGTTATGGCCACCCTCCTAGATGGTGGGCTTCTCAAATTAGGGAAGCTCTTCTTTCTATCATTTCTTTGGATGGCTCCAGATCGAAGGTACCTAGTTTCTTCTTGCTTTTTTTTTTTTTGCTTCTCTTTGGTTCATTCAGTTTTTTTTAGTTCCCTAGCTCATTCTATTCTTTATTTTGTTTCCTCTATTGATTCTTGCCTTAATAGTCTTCTCGGTCTAGATAGGTCATTGTTATGTTCAATTTTTTTTTTTCTTTTTGTTTTTTGTTTTTTTTGTTTAGTTTTTTAAGGTGGGTGGGTTCTTTTGTTTTGTTTTGTTTTTGTGTTCTTTGTGTTGTTTTTTGTTGTTCTTGTGTTTTTGTTGTTTTGTGTTTTTTTTTTTATGTTTTTTGTTATTGTTCTTGTGTTTTTTTCGTTCTTGTTCTTGGGTTTCTCTTTGTTTGTGTTAATTCGTGTTTTTATGTGTGAGTGTTTTCTATGTTTTTTGTTTTTGTTTATTGTCTGTTGTTGGTTGTTTTTTATTTTTATTTTATTTTTTTAATTTTTTAGGTTTTGGTTGTGTTTATTTTTCATGTTTTTTTTGGGTTATGTCTTTGTAGTGTTATGTTGTTTTTGTCTTGTTTGTGTTTTGTTATGTGGTTCTTGTGTTTTTCTATGTGGTTCGTGTTGTGGTTTCTTTTATCTTATTGTGCATGTTTGGTTGTGCTTTTGTTTTTGACACACTCAAGGAGCATGTTTTTTATTTTATTTTATTATTTTTGTTGTTATTTACTTATTTTTAAATTGGTTTTGTGTGTTTGTTTGCTCCTTGAGTATGTCAAAGGTGGTAGGCCAGGTCCGAGTCCTGGGCATTTTTGGTGGAATGGATACCCCTGCCTCCTTGGGTCTTACCCGAAAGTGGCATCCCTTTTGGGATTTTTCCCACAAATAAAAATAATAATAATTGCTTATAATGGATTTACATATTTTAAAATTTATCCCTTATCACTCATGTTAATCGCTCCTTCTAGGAGATAATACTATAACATCATCATGTTATAACACTTCCCAACATCGTCATGAACTATCCATTCGCTGTGTTAGCTATAACTAATTGTATACATCATCGTCCTTACCAATAGATACATAATGAATCCATATACGATGTAGCTATAACACTATATATCTCCCCTCTACAACTGTGTGTATAATAACAAATGCAGATGTTTAAAAAGCATAGTCAAATTTTAAAAGATCATAATGCAGTTACCTGATGCAGTAGCCATTGGATTTGGGTAAATTTAGAAGCACTGTCACTTCATGTGGACACCCATAATTCAAGCCTCCTGAATGGGCAAATTAATTGAAATCACAACATATGCGATTACCCATTACCCATGAATCGTACAAGCAAACTATTTTTGCAAACTTTGATATTCATAGAAAACCTATTTTCACAAGGCTTAATAGAATAAAAGCCATATTAAAATAAAATAATATACCCATTGAATCATCCATAGGCAATGAATCGAAGCATAACTAATTGTATACATCACTAATTGTATACATCATCGTCCTTACCAATAGATACATAATGAATCCATATACGATGTAGCTATAACACTATATATCTCCCCTCTACAACTGTGTGTATAATAACAAATGCAGATGTTTAAAAAGCATAGTCAAATTTTAAAAGATCATAATGCAGTTACCTGATGCAGTAGCCATTGGATTTGGGTAAATTTAGAAGCACTGTCACTTCATGTGGACACCCATAATTCAAGCCTCCTGAATGGGCAAATTAATTGAAATCACAACATATGCGATTACCCATTACCCATGAATCGTACAAGCAAACTATTTTTGCAAACTTTGATATTCATAGAAAACCTATTTTCACAAGGCTTAATAGAATAAAAGCCATATTAAAATAAAATAATATACCCATTGAATCATCCATAGGCAATGAATCGAAGCATAACTAATTGTATACATCACTAATTGTATACATCATCGTCCTTACCAATAGATACATAATGAATCCATATACGATGTAGCTATAACACTATATATCTCCCCTCTACAACTGTGTGTATAATAACAAATGCAGATGTTTAAAAAGCATAGTCAAATTTTAAAAGATCATAATGCAGTTACCTGATGCAGTAGCCATTGGATTTGGGTAAATTTAGAAGCACTGTCACTTCATGTGGACACCCATAATTCAAGCCTCCTGAATGGGCAAATTAATTGAAATCACAACATATGCGATTACCCATTACCCATGAATCGTACAAGCAAACTATTTTTGCAAACTTTGATATTCATAGAAAACCTATTTTCACAAGGCTTAATAGAATAAAAGCCATATTAAAATAAAATAATATACCCATTGAATCATCCATAGGCAATGAATCGAAGCATAAATAGTTTCTATGCAATCGAATTCCCTGAAAATACTTGCTGGCATTATTTGGCTATGATGTTGCATAGGTAACCAAAGCTCTAGGCATCAACGTCTTCGTTCTAGTCTTGTGAATACAGTTACTAAGCCATGGATCCTTATCTATAATAGCCTACCAATAGTATATAGTCAAGTCCACTTTTTTACCGTCTGATTTTCTCTATGCTCGCCATGACCAATTCTATCACACTATGCTCATTCTGCCACTATCATTGATGACTATGAATAACACCTTGAAATGCATGCACTACCCAGCCAGTGTTTGCTTATTTCTCACTAGATGCCTCAATTTCATCTTAATATCATATTGAAATCGTAGTAAAATGGGTAAACATCATTTTTGAGGCTATCATTGTAGACTCCTCTATTTTTATCCATAAAGTTTAAGGCATTTTCAAGACAAATAGCAGCTCATTTTAGTATTTTTACAAATCAATAAAATTTTGTGATTGAATCTATAATCACATCATCGAGCATCATCCTAGTCCATTATGCATCTTCTTTGTTGTTGATCACTACGTGCTTATGTATCTTTAAACTAGTGCATCAGGAAACAATATCTATCATCCACATTATCCATCGTAGTAGGAGCAATCAATACTATCTATATGGCTGTAAACCAAAACTACCATGCTAAATATTTGCACTACATCACCAATACACCATATCATTGATTTGGGCTATCTTGAAATGCCTTTCGACATCACATGTGTCTTCAAACCACACCATTATCCCACACGTATCGAACCGATCATAGTGAAAACTTTATAACCCAATACACTCACCATGCTATCCAAAGAGCAGTTCACCTGTTATGCATCTCTTATAACTTGATTACCTCAAAATTGCTTGACAGGTTGACTGTCGCTTTATCCAAATGACTTGTCTCGATAATCGAGCTAGGATTTAATCACCACTTAATTTGAACACCTACGAAATCAAAAAAACAAATTTTATTAAGTGTTTTAAATAATTTTTAATGTTTCAAATTCTATCCTCCAAAGCATTAGAGTATTTTAACTTTTTAAATTTATTCAAACTGATTAACCCTTATTTAATGTATTTTATATCATTTAATTTAAAACTTTAAAACTTAAAGTTAAAAAAAAACATTTAAAGTCAAACTAATAAAGTTGACTAAAACATAAAGTAAAACAAAAAAAAAAATCAATTAAATAACCACAATCATGAAAACTCAAACATTTTTAAAAATAACAAAAAATAATAATGGGTCCCAATTCTAGGGTCGTGAAATGGTCACAACAAATTGTGACTCAGCTGGGAAATGTTCCTGAACATTTCGGACTTAAAAACCCAGTTTTGAAAATAACAAAATCCAAACATCAAAAAAACAAGCATCAATAATATCCAAAGAATGTGAATAAATAAATTCAAAATGGAACAACTGAATCATTTGCCTTTGTTCAGTGTGTGTTTTGTGATTCATTTATACTTTTGAATCTATTCAAATTCAATTACTAGTTTTACAATTAGGTTAAGTGCACCTCTGCATTACTCCATGGTTAGTCGAGCATTCATAGCTCCAATGGAGGTAACCTTGCTCTCTTTGAGACATTTCTCTACTACCAACCAGGAATTTATAGCCCTGGTAGAGATTATATGAATCATCCAAACTTTAAGTAAATTTTACATTTTGCTTCTTTTTTTTATTTTAGTCTAGACATGGCTCCACTACCAGTCAGACATCTATATCCCCGATGAAGATTATCTAAGTTGTTGTGACTGATTTGTCTTTACTTTTCATTGTATTTGCTTTGCTTTTATATCAATATTTATATTGCTTTTACAAAATTCACCTACCACTTGGGTTATAGATCAAGGTAGGCTAAAAATTTGAGTTCATTAGATTTTCACCTTAATCTACAAAACTGAATAACTTCATCCTTCAATAATTCAAAGAATATTCCTTTTAGTGATATACTACTTGTGGAGCTTTTGCAAAATTATTTCAGTGTTTCAAATTTTACTATTTTAATCCATATTCATAAGAATACATATTAACCATATCATTTTCCTTTTCTTCAAGTTTCAGATGTTTTCAAAAATAGGTAATTTTATCCTAAATGATATAGGAACGAATACTAAACAAATTCATCAAATATTTATTACAACTACCACAACTACCTCAATCAAGAAACAACACCAAAACCTACAAAACTTTAAACAAAAAAATGATAACATGAATTGAAATCCAAAATTTAGCATAAGCCAATTTTATTGCAAACCAAAATAGAAACACATCCAAAATTTCACGAACAATAATGAAAAAAAACACACAAACGATAACTAACAAAAATACAAAACCACAAGATATATACAAGCAAAACTAATAAGCTAGTAAAAACCTGCTATTTAAACTTGAAAATACAGACAAGACAACAAATAACAAAACAACATATTATGTACCAAAAACAAAACAAAAACACACAAACCCAAAAAGCTATTTACAAAAATATACACTATATACAAGATGATACTAGATTTATGCTATCACTTCCCTAGATTCCAAACACGATTAGCACAATGTAAAAAACATATATTATTATAGGCATGCCAAGTTTTACATAACTCCAACCAAAAGAATATTAGGCCAAACAATATAACAAATTTCATTTTGTATTTATCATCTCATCGATTTGATTCAAGTTTATAAGAAATTCCATATTTAGATTTGATTTATTAAACTTATAAGTGAATACATGATTTTCGACTATCTTTTGCTTATTCAATGAAATGTAACTTTCAAAATCTGATTTTTCACTTTGACTTAAATTCTCATTTTCACAAGCATATAGGATTTCTTTCAATTAGAAGGCTACTTCTGAAAATTTTAAAGCAAAATCATCATCTAGGTTTTTAAGCCAATCACACTTATGCAATAATTTACAAATATCTAGAATATTTACAAAATGAGAATCATTATAAGTTTGTATCCTAGATTGAATTGTCAATTGTTGATGAACTTGGTTCAACAACTCAAGCATATCTACTTCTCTTTCATTTAACAAAGCAATCTCATTAGTGGTGTGAATAGAAATCCACTCTTGTTCTTTATTAACCTTCAATGGCATTTCATCATAAATAACATTTGAATCCAATAAATAATTATGCAAATTTTTACCTGATTATTGAATGTATGTACACAAAGGATGATATTCTACATTTTGCACACTTTTATTTACCACTACTTGGTGATCCATTGTAATATTTTATTTTTTTCATGATCTCTATCACCATCATCATCTCGTACCCCTTTACCTTCATCAATGACCTGTTTTTCACTAGCATCAAAATTAGGCATCCAAACGAGAATATATCCATCATTTTCAAACCATAACTCTTGTTGATCAAACAAAGCAATATTTTCATTTGTATGAATAGAAAATTCTAATTCTTTGTTAACCATACATGGATTTTATTCATTTGAATATTTAATATAAAAAATGAAAATTTTCACTCAAATCTTCAGTATTCGAGAATGAAAGAGAAGATTTTACCTCTTCTTCATCTAAAATAGATGAATCGTAAGAAACATTTACTATTTCTTCATTTTTCCTTTTTAGCAATGTGTTCTCTAAACTCGTATTCAAAATTATCAAATTTTGGCACATTCTCTATTTCTGAAATTGGCACATCATTTTTTGATTGTACAAGAGTTGTAGGTTCTTCATGTAAGATAGCAATTTTAGTGTCCTGCATATCAGATGTAGAAAAAAATTATTAGAAGGCGTAAAAGAAACACATTCTTCATATCTTCCCCAACCATTATAATAATTATCTTCTACAACTAAAGGGTGAGGTTCAACCATATATTCTATGCAATCTTCAGATATATCTCTAGATTCATTTTCAAATTCACCTTCATCAATAAAAAATTCATCTTCAATTTCAAAAAAATTATCCTCCTCGAGTAATAAGCTTTTATGATCAATGATTTGAGCTATCATCATTGGGGTATTCTTTTCTTGCAGTTCATTATAGTTTTTAATGAAATCATATCTAGGATCATTCAAATTTGAAGCTTTAATTGTTTCATTCAACTCTATGGAAGGTTCTATTCTATCACATGTTTCAATGTTAGTTAGATCTAGAACTCCTCCAATATATGAAGACTCATGCATTTCTACATTTTGATAAGCTTGATTACCACTATTCTCATTGGTGGATATTGATACCAAATTAGATGGTTGGCATTGATTGGAATCCATAACTCCTAAAGAACAGTTTAACATGAAAGAAAAATGTGTATCATGACTCATAGGTGGTATCTAATTTGAAACCTTAGAGTTAAGTAATGATAATTTATCCACATCAACCCCTTTTGAAATCCACCATTTTTTCTCCAATTAATGCCTCATTGTAGGCTCTAGACAAGGATGTATTTCTAAGACATTTCCCTAGGAGTGCAGAAGTAAATGGGTCTAAAGCTTCCAAGTATACTTGAATGACTTCTTCTGAAATAATGTAATGTGTTTCCATTTCAGTATACAACCTATGAAACCTATCATTAAATTGACTCATGGATTTGTTAGGTTCTTTGCAGATAGAGGTAAACTAATTTGCTATCATATCCATGTCAACAAATATCCCAAAATTTTCAAGAAACATTGCTTCTAGTTGATCCCAAGAAGTGGTAGAACCTGCAAGTAAATTAATAAACCAATTATGAGCAAATTCATCCAATGTGTATGGAAATATTCTATAGATAACATCTTCATGAATAATTTGAAAGTGAAATATAATGTTTTATATGTCTGAATATGTTCTTTTGTCGTATTAATTCCATCATGCTTATAATGGGGTAAATAATTTTTTGCCATTGAACCAATTTCAACATGCAAGACTATGTATGAAAAATTCAAAAAAATTGAATCATAACCAAAATTTCAAGTTTATAGCAATTCAAAATCAATAATCAGAAACATTTCAAAAAAATTTTAATGAAATTTGAACAACTTCAAATGTTGAAAATCAAATATTTACCTTTCAGGCCCTCCTTCTAGCACCAATTTTGTTGAGTGGAAATTTTGACCAATTGCAAAATCCCCATCACAGTTAGGATTTCAAAAGAAAAACCCTCTCTTGTAAAGAAATAAATATTTCTCCAAGGTTTTTTTACTTAATACGTGTTTGTGTGTTATGAAAATGTGTCAAATAAGTGCTTAGAATACCTTAGTGATTTGAAAATAACTGTTAACAAGGGGCTCGTGTTGGTAATATTTTATTATGCTATGCAAGTAATTGTTCATGAAAATGAAATGATGAATGAATAGCTCTTTATGTTGCTTTAAACATGAAAGAAAAATGATCCAAATGGTAAACCTTAAAATGTAATAATAAACTTTGAAAACCCTTATAAATTAATCCCCCCTTAGATGAAATTAATTTTCATAAAGGGAAATTAATCTATAGCCTTGAATACAATGGCCTTTTGAATGTCAAATAAATTACTTCCTTTAATGAAATTAATTTTCATAAGGGTAAATTAATTTATTGCTTGAAAACAATGGTCTTTTTTCAAATATCATATAAATAACCTCCTTTAATGAAATTAATTGTCATAAAGGTAAGTTGATAAATTGCTTGAAAATGAAATTCAAAACTTGAAATGTAAAATAAAGCTTTTGAAATTATAAAATTCCTTAAAATGTGAATTTATAATTTCTAATTTACCTCAAACTAAAATATAAATTACTTTAAATAACATTTTATAGCTTATTCTTTGCTAGTGCTTCTCTCTTTTTTTGGATTTTATTTTTTTATATTTTTTATTTAATTTGGAAAACTTAAAAAAAATGAAAAAGTTAGGGCTAAAGAAATAAAATAAATAAAATAAAATGCTAAAACTTTAAAATTTCCCACAGACCCTGCAACATTTGTATCCTACAAAACCAACATTAAATGTGACCCGAATTCACGCAATCTGACATTTAATGCAGTGCAATATTCTAAGGATAAATGCAATATATTGAAAAATAAAAAATGAGTTAACCATCAACATGTATAAAACTCATTTATTTCCAAAATATTACAAAATATAAATTTTCAATAAATTCTATGAAATGCAAAATACTCTATGCATAAACGACATCCCATGTGAAATTATCTTGTCTAGCAATATGAAGGAGAAATAGCCAAATCCAATGTGTTCTCCAACCTGCAATCTGCCTCCAAAAGCTCCAAACTTCATTTTTTGTGCATATAAATTTTCAATGAAAGTTCCGACCACTCTCTTAGCTTCTCTTGGGCTATTTATAACTTCAATTTTATTCAGTTTCCAAGTCGTTCTTTCTGTTAGCATCGTTCCTCCTTTTTGTTCCTCTGCTTCATTTAATTACACAACTTCTTTTCTCTTTGTAATATTTTTAATAATTGGATATTAATATCCAATGTAATCATGAGATTAACAATTGCTTATAACGTATTTACATATTTTAAAATTTATCCCTTTTCACTCATGTTAATCGCTCCTTCTAGGAGATAATACTATGACATCATCATGTTATAACACTTCCCAATGCATCATGAATCATCCATTCGTTGTGTTTTCTAGAACTAATTGTATACATCATCGTCCTTACTAAGAGATACATAATGAATCCGTCGATGATGTAGCTATAACACTATATACCTTCCCTCTACAACTGTGTGTATAATAACAAGTGCAGGTGTTTACAAAGCATAGTCAACTTTAAAAGATCATAATACAGTTACATGATGCAACAACAATTGAATTTGGGTAAACATAGAAGCACCGTCACTTCATGTGGACACCCATAATTCAAGCCTCCTGAATGGGTAAATTATTTTAATCACAATATACGTGATTACCCATTACCCATGAATCGTACAAGAAACCTATTTTCACAGACTTTGATATTTGCTGAAAACCTATTTTTACAAGGTTTAGTAAAATAAAATCCATACTAAAATGAAATAATATACCCAATGAATCATCCACAGGCAATGAATTGAAGCATAATTAGTTTCTATGGAATCGAATTCCTTGAAAATACTTGTCAATATTTTGCTACGATGTTGCATAGGTAACTAAAGCTCTAGGCATCAACGTCTCCATTTCAGTCTCATGAATACAGATACTAAGCCATGGCTCCTCATCCATAATGGTCTACCAACAGTATATAGTCAAGTCCACTTGTTTACCGCGTGTTTTTCTCTATGTTCGCCATGACCAATTCTATCATACTGTGCTTATTCTACCACTGTCGTTGATGACTATGAAGAACACCTTGAAATGCATGCACTACCCAGCTAGTATCTGCTTCTTTCTCACCATGCAGCTCAATTTCATCTTAATATCATATTGAAATCACAATAAAATGGGTAAATATCATTTATGAGGCTGTCACTATAGACTCCTCTATTTTTATCCGTAAAGTTTAATGCAATTTCAAGGCGAATAGCGACTCATTTTAATATTTTTACAAATCACTAAAAATTCATGATTAAATCCATAATCACATCATCGAGTGTCATCCCAATTCATTATGCATCTTCTTTTTTGTTGATCACTGTGTGCTTTTGTATCGTTAAACTAACGCATCAATAAACAATCTCTATCATCCATGTTATCCATCACATTAGCAACAATCAATACTATCTTTATGGTTGTGAACCAAAACTACCATGCTAAATATCTGCACTGCATCGCCAATACGTCGTCTCATTGATTTGGGTTTTCTTAAAACATCTTTCAGCATCACACGTCTTCAAAACCACACCATTATCCCACATGTATCGAACGGGTCATAGCGAACACTTTATAACCCAATGCACTCACCATGATATCCGATGAGCAATTTACCTGTTATGCATCTCTTATAACTTGATTACCTCAAAACTTATCGATAGGTTGACCATCGCTTTGTCCAAATGACCCATCTCGATAATCGAGCTAGGATTTAACCTTCGCTTCGAACACCTGTGAAATCAAAACAACAAACTTTAATAAGTGTTTTAAATAATTTTTAATGTTTCAAATTCTATCCTCCAAAGCATTAGAGTATTTTAACTTTTTAAATTTATTCAAACTTATTAACCCTTATTTAATGTATTTTAAATCATTTAATTTAAAACTTTAAAACTTAAAGTTTTTAAAAAAGCATTTAAAATCAAACTAATAAACTCGATTAAAACATAAATTAAAACAAAAAAAAACAATTAAATAACCACAATAATGAAAACCCAAACATTTTTTAAAAATTTCAAAATTATTTTAATGGGTCCCCAATTCTGGGGTCATTGTGAAATGGTCACAACGGGTGCTTTTTTCATTCTCTCCTATGTTTTGGCCAGGATCAAGCCTTGTGTTGTCGATCGATTAGTTTTCAAACCTCTTATCTCTACATGTAACTCAAAGTTCATACTAATAAGAATTTGTGACTACTTATAAACTCCCTATATTGGTTTTGGTGTGGGTGTTTTGTTTTTATGCATGTTTTGGAGGGACCTATGTTCCTTGTGAAGGTTTGTCGCTATGCATGTGTTCACTTCAACCCATTGAATCATGGATATTCTATTAAGATCTTTGGTGCATCACCACCCATAGGTAGGCTAGATAGACTAGTTAGGTTTTACCACTTTACTATTTTTTTCTATTTTCCTTTTTCCTTGACAGAGACACCCAATAGAGTAGGCTAGAATGGGAAGGAGAGACAACCACTAAATATCGCACTTGAACAAGGAGTTGACCTTGGTAAAAAATCCTAGAGGTTGTCCAAAGGAGCCGCATCCCACACCCCCTAGACATCCTATTAGCATAAAATCAGCCTAGTCTATGAATTATAAACGAGTCTTAGACTTCAACCAACAGTTTTATATGAATGCTATTTCTCTCAATTCAACCTTCAGATAAGGTTGGCTCCTTGTAATGTTTGTGAAGTAAAAATAGGGGTTTAAGCTAAGAGGAAAGAGATGAAAGGGTTAAGAGAAAGTAAGGGTTTAAAGAAATGATCAAAAAGTGGACGAGATATAGTGTAACAACATTGGACATTACTATATAACAAGCTAACACAATCAATTTAAATGATACTTAATAGACCGACTTTTATCAGATGCAATTACAAATTTATTCAACTTTAGTTATATAATTTAATCATTCCAAAGACTTGAATTAATAGCAATCCAACAATGATCCAAATAGCAAAATTTACTTTAACAGAATAAACTAATCATGAAAGTGTAACATAAATGACTTAAAGTAAAGGTACATTCATAAAAATTTGTAATTATACAATAATGGAGGTCAAAAAACTATCAATTTTCATTAATTAGAAGCAATATTACACAAGTATCCAAGCAAATACTACAAAGTTGACCCCTCGGCTAGAGGTGTCAACTTATTTATAGGTTGTATTTTTAATCTTATAGCATAAGATTTAAAATGGTAGTTACAAGTATGTTATGAAGATAGCCTGGTAGAGAAATTTCACGAAGTTGAGGTGGTAGTTTCAGATTCCATTTTGCATTTGAATTTGAATTTTTGTGTAACGTACTCCATCGATTTGCAAATGCCTTCTACAAGTGGATAAACTATTGCAACTAATTTGTCAAAACTATCATTTTCATGCTTTTATGGTGCTTAGATTTTCCAGCTAGAAAGCACTGAGGTGGTTATGACCTTTCAAGGGGGTTTGTGTCGAATACAGGCTTTCACTTTGCTCCAAGTGCTCTTTGGAACAAATTTACATTTAGGAGATGCTACTGCCATATATGCCTCATCTTTGTGTATTGTTATCTCATTCACCCTAGATTTGTGTATTTTATTCCTTTTGCATGATGTTGGGCTTTTGGTTCGGAGGTGTTGACATCACTGTCCAAAGTGAAGAATTTCAATAATACAATAAAACAAAATTAGAGCAAATATTATCTTCTTATTATCTGGAATAATTATGGCAGAGTTTTAGTAATCTGTTACAATATCCTCATAGGCTCTGGAAGAGCTCACACACATGCTACAATGCAATATTCTTCTTCATAAAAGAAAACCCTAAAACTACCTTAAGTAAGAAAAAACAAAGCAAACCCTAGCCCTAGAAAATCACATCCGTCGGATCTACATCAACGGTTTTTATTACATGTCTTAGTATTTCGGCCATATATTTTGACTCGGGTGTTCGTTTGAGCCCATTTTTTTCTATATTGCACATATTTCGAAGCTCTATGATTTCCTTTTGTCTCCTCTAAGAGGATATGCTTTCCAAGGTTGAAAATTTTATCTAATAGCCCGAATTTTCATTTTAATGTATGGTTGGAAAAATTTCCAACATTCTCCCCTTGCTGGTAAGGGGACTGACTATCAAGTCCCTTAGCAGCAAAAACTAAGGTTTTACTACTCTCTTAGAAAAAATATCTGCTACTTGATCGTGTGTGGAGCAATACCTCAATTTAACTTGTTCCTTCTCTACCATATCTCGAATGAAGTGGTACTTGATGTCGAAATGCTTGGACCTAGTATGGTGGATAGGATTATGTGCCAACTTAATGGCACTTTGATTATCATAGAATAAAGTAGTTAGATTCACTTGCTTCTACCCAATATCTCCTAGCATATTTTGAATCCATAATGCTTGTGCACTTGCCGATGTAAGTGCAATACTCTACTTCAGTAGAAGACAATGCCACTGTAGCTTGTTTCTTGGAACTCCATGTCACCAAACCTAAAACAAGAGAAAAACAGTGCCCACTCGTGGATTTCCTATCATCAATATTACTGCCCCAATCACTGTCACTTAATCCCACTAACTTCAAATTCTTTGTCTGTAAGTAGTGGATCCCATAATAAATTGTTCCACGAACATACCTCAAAATCCTCTTTGTTACCTTCAAATGTAACTGTGATGGATTAGCCATATACCTAGAACACTGTGAAACAACAAAGCATTTATCCGGCCTAGTGTTACACAGGAACATAAGGCTACCAACAATACTCTTATACTCTATTTTTTTTCCCTTTCAGCTCCATACTCCAAACTCAAGATCTCCCCATGTGCAATGGGTGTTGCTACAGGTTTACATTCAATCAAACCAAATCTCTTCAGCATATCCCTTACATATTTGGATTGACAAACAAAAATATCATTTCTAGTTTGATGTACTTCCATCCCAAGAAAGTAACTCATCAAACCCAAATCAGACATTTCAAATTCCTTCTTCATATCATGTTTAAAAGAATCATTCAAAGAACTACTCCCCATAAATAATATATCATCAACATAAAGGTATACAATAATAATATCATTACATTTCCTTTTTTAGTACAAAGTGGGCTCACTCTTACTCCTTTCAAAATTGCACTACAGGAAGTAGTCATGGATTCTAGCATACCAAGCTCTTGGAGCTTGCTTCAGCCCATATAAAGCCTTCTTCAACCTGTAGACTTGATCTTATTTTCCTTGGATAACAAAACCTTGTGGCTGTTTCACATATACTTCTTCATCTAAATACCCATTGAGAAATGTACTTTTGACATCCATATGATGCACCTTCCAAATTTTATGAGCTGCAAATGATAGCAACATCCTTACTGTTTATTTCCTTGCCATTGGATCAAATATTTCCTCATAGTCCAAACCATATTTCTGAGTGAAACCCCTTGCTACCAATCATGCCTTGTACCTCTCAATGGATCCATCATTGTTCTTATTTATCTTGTAGACCCACTTGCATCCCACACATTTCCTATCCTTGGTCAAATCACACAACTCCCAAGTATCATTATTTTCAATAGAATGCATTTATTCTTGCATAGCCTTCATCCACACTTTGTTAGTACTAGCATACTCAAAACATGAAGGCTCAAAATCATCAACAACAACTTTTGAAACTTTAGAAACTTGTGAAACAAGTGCATATTTTACAACATCACCTTTAGGATCTCCACTATCATCATCTCCATAAAGATGCAGGTTCTCTAACCTCTCTATTACTGCATTCATCTCTATATGTTGACTCCTTGTCACCCTCTTATAGAAATTCTTATCAAGAATTTGAGATTCTGGGTGATCTTTTAATAATATTTTACCTTTTCCTTTGGCTAGTGGTGATGAAGGTGGAGAACTATTGGAAGAACCAATAGTAGTGCAATATCTTAGGCTTTCAACTAGGTTCATACTTACATTGGTGAGGTTTACATTTTGGATTATTCAGCCTCTCACAACCTTATATAAAACTTGAGATATGCTAGCTAAGTTCCACAATGATTGCATGATGCCTTCTTTTGACTTGGCTCCTTTTCCAAAATATTCAAAACTTGTGTAAAAGGTTTTTTCACATGCCTTATTTAATATTCCTATGTTAGCTAAGCTCCTTTGGCTTGGCCATCTTGCATTCTACCTTTGTCATATAGGGGATGAAATATCATGTGGCACATTTCATGTATTTCTTCTTGACTCAACTTTTGTCATGTCATGATGTTTGGGTACCTTTATGCTATTTGTTAGTTATTCCTATCTTATCCATTGGGCTAAAAAGTCATGAGAAGGGTGGAAAAAGGAATAGTGGGTGAGTAATATGTGATATTTAAGTAATGGGATGAGACAAGATGTATGAGGAAATGATATGATATTCAAGGAGCATGTCTTACAAGGAAATAACATCGAAGATATGATACTTGAGGGTGATGGGACTTCCCTAGTTTACTTTGTTTCATTATCCACCCTTGATAAGACCATGCAACTTCTTTCCTTGCTTGAACAATGTGGCTTCCTTCATCTTGAAGCTTTGTAGGTATCTCAATCTGATAAAATTCGAGGACTATTCATAGTTACATATTTTTGGGTATATTTTTTTTGAGTGTGTAACTACGAACAACCCTTAGATTTGGTCAAATATGTCTATGATCATCTTTCTAAAATACTTCTTTGTTCTCATCCTTTCTTTTCCTTGAAAAATTCCACAATTAAGAGGTAGTCTTATAGATAGTCGTTCTTGCTTGCCAAGTTTATCAAGGATTTGGGATTTGTAAGTCTATCAAGCCTTTTGATGTCCTTATCTTTCTCTCTCTATAGGTCTTTAGTCCTTGGATTTTGCTCTTTTGGTGATATTTGCTATTTGTGTGAAGGAGCATAATATAATTTACCAAAAGATAGTGGCCTTTTCAGTTTAACTTCACGACAAGTCAAGATTATTGTGGATGTCCTTGATGGAAGAATCTACACAACTAATTCTTGAGATTTCTTGGCTAACACTAGGAATGTTGGTGAGCTACCATTGATTGAGACATCCACGTTAGCTAACATTGGAAAGGCTAAAGTCAATTCTTCTCCTCCTCAGGGATCTTAGCATCTTTCTTAGGCATAGGGATCTTCAAGCCTGTTTAAAATTTCAATCTAGGGTTGTCTCATCTATTGATTCTCATCACTTTTTGCAGTGTGCTCAGCTTAAGATTCTTGCACAAATTTACTTGCCTTAAGTGGAGGAATTTCAATCAAAGGATTTCTTATATAGACTTGTTAGTCTAGCAAAGGCATTTCTCTATAAGGCAAGTCAACTCTCTTTTTCTTGTTTCCACCTTGCATCTATTTCCAAGAAGAGGACTTTTAAATACAATTGGTGTCCCCCATTTTTTGGTTTAATTTATTGTTGTAGACATAGATTCTACCTTTTAATACCTTATTATGCATGCCATTCAGATATATTATTGGCTAATCACCTTATTTTTCAAAGTTTTATCCAACCTTTTATTTACTTGTCAACTATTTACACAAAATCATGGCATGCTCACCCATGCAGAAGTAAAAAAAATTACTTTATCCTACGAACCTGCAATATCCTAACCATATAATGCTAAATTTTAGCTTCTCCTCTTGGTGGATTCTTTGGAACTAACAATTGCTATTGATTGTTCCTGGATACTGATCAAGTTTTAATTTATTCCCAAGGATCTTCTAGCTTCGAACATCAATGGTGGCTATATATGATTGATCTAAATAAGGTGATCTTATTTTTTTTTAGCCTTAGACTCCTAAATGTTGCCCATAGAGTCTCGAGGAACATATTTATCATCAACTCAAGCTTTATTTGATTTTCTCCTTTCATTACATACCAGTTTTTGATGGACTTTTTTTTATTCATAGTCCAAAATCATTGTAACTCGTGACTTTTTAGTCCTTGGAAAGGTTCACAACTTATTACTAGGTCCGACTATTTTTTTGAAACTTTTTCCCATGGCTGTGATCGCCTTGCCAAAATTTTTGCCATGCTAAGTCTGGATCCTCTTTCGGCCAATCAATTATTTCCATGCATGTATTTATGACACTTCTTCTTCTAGGATTTGTCTTTATTTTCCCATATTCCTCAATATAGAAAGGTTATAACCCTGACTAGATATCTGAACTAATTTCTTGGTGCAAGGAATAATCATGTGACTTAGATTAAGGTCTAGGTGTCCTCATATTTGATCCATAAAATATTTGGACAAACACATGCCAAACAGAGGAGGCACATCAACAATTACTATATCTTGTAACACCACAAGTTTTGGGCATTCATATATCATCATTGGAAGTCCCTTCATAAGACCAACTACCTTCATTGGTATACCCTTGAATTGGATCCATTTGGGCTCTATTTGGACAAGGATTAGGCCCATGCTATTGCAAAATTCTTGGGGCATAATTGTAATATCATCCTATAGATCCACCATGTAATTATGCAGTAGGTGCCCTTCCAAGTGAAGAGATAGATATAATGGAATGGGTTGGAAACTTTCATACTTAACGATGGTCATTTTGTCACTAGGTTTTAGGGGTCATCATATCTTATTGATCTTTTAAGATCCAATCCGACTAGATCCATCCTTTAATATGTTAGAAAATCTCTTCTAAGGTCCCTGATGTTGCTTGCAAGATCAACCTTCATTTTGCTTAATAATTCAGGCTTTGAGGTTGACTCAAATCTTGGGATTGGATTTTTGAATAAGATCTGGAATTTCATGGATATTTTTGCTCTTTGTGTTCAAGTCATAGATGGGAAATATAACCTTTAATGCACTTCAATCCTCCATAAATTTAATAGTTTTGTATCGCGTCTAGTGCTTGAGCATATAACCATAGATTTACATTTTTACTCTAGGTGTATGAAAAGACTATTTCCCATTTCTTGTCGATTACTAACGAGAGATGTCGTTTCTAAGAATGATTGTTCTGAATCTATTGTCGAAGCTACCATGCCTTCCATTACCAAGTATTCCTTCAGATACACATGATGTTGATAGCTTTGGTTCATATAAGTTCTACTAGGCAACTAAGAGTCACACGTAGCTAAGATCTTGAATCCTCCTTGTCTACCATAATCATAACAACGCACTATTTATTCTTTTTTAGTAAATCTATCTTGAGATTTTATCTCTATCTATGATCTTCCTTCTATATTTTTAAGAATTTTAGTTAATTTCTAGATCAATGCCTTCAATTCTCATTTTGTCTAGGGATGATCCACCTGTACAATGGGGATGTATTTTGCTATGGGTGGGTAAGATGGATACAACCTTGACACCTCATGATATGGTACATAAGGCAGGTTTGAGTATTAGGGAAGCAAATACTTTTGGATTGTTGAGCATATGGTATTTCTAGGAGGGATTTTATCGGTTGTGATAAACATATTTTCTGCTAATTAACCTCTTGAAAAAACTATGGGAACCTTTTTCCTTTAGACTATTGGATTAAAGGGTTCAATTCAGGATAGAAGGCATGTATATAATAAAGGTATGCTTGGGCATGATAAGGTTGAATCTCTTGGGGAATTCTCTTCCAAGTCCTTTTGAATCAAGTATTGAAGTTAGAAATGCTTTCATAAGGAGCTCTTTGAATAGAGGAGAAATGAGTGAGCAGTAGGAATGGATCTTCAGGGTAATCAAATTTTGTGATGAGAGATTTGGCTATTTTGGCCCAAGTGCTAATACTCTTATCTTCTAAATATTGGTACCATAACAATACTTTACCTCTAAAATATTTAACGAGCAGTCTAATCATTACATATTCAAAGATAATGTTGTATATTGTAGCTAAATTAGCTATGTCTTGGTAGCGTTCATTAGTCATTTTTCATTACCATTGTAAATTAGGAGGGTTTTCAAAGTGGATTTTGGTATTTCATGAAGGATTGGGATATTGAGGGGATAAGTGTCATACCAAGTTGGACAAGATTTTTTGGACATGATAAATTTCTTATGATAATAAGGTCCAACATGCTTCTTTAGGTAATTCTGGATTCAATTTTCAGTGGAGTCGCCAGGTGAACATGCATTCTCCATTTGTGAGGTCAATACTATTCATAGTGTCTTGAGCTCTTCAGGATCTTTGAGGTAATCAAATTTTGCAATGACATATTTGGCTATTTTGGCCCAAGTGCTAATACTATTATCTTCTAAATATCGATACCATAACAATACTTTGTCTCAACAAGATTGAATGAGTAGTCTAATCATTACATATTCAAAGATAATTTTGTATGTAGTAGCTAAAGCAACTATGTCTTGGCAATGTTCATAAGTTATTTTTCATTACCATTGTAAATGGGGAGGGCTTTGAGTGGATTTTGGTATTTCATGAAGGATTGGGAAATTGAGGGGACCAATGTCATACCAAGTTGGACATAATTGTTTGGCCATGAGAACTTTAGGTAATTTTGGAATCAATTTTTAGTCGAGTCGCCAAGTGAACATACATTCTCCACTTGTGAGATCAAGACTATTCACCGTATCTTGAGCTCTTCGAGAAGGTAAGACGAAAAGACATAATATGTTCCACTGGGCATGCCAAAAACAAACCATTGGCGTAAAATATGCCTAGTCTATGAATTATAAATGTGTACTAGACTTCAACCAATAGTATTTGGATGAATGAAATTTCTCTCAATTTAACCTCTGGAGAAGGTCGGCTCCTTATAATGTTTGTGAAGCAAAAACTGTTAGAAGTATTGCGTTTTCATTGATGTCAAAAGCAGACTTGGAAGGGCGATTTAATTAAGTATACTTATGAGTTTGGGTAATATCAAAGGTTGAAATATTTAAATAAATATTTAAATATTTCCAATATCAAAGGTTGAAATATTTAATATATCAAAGGTTGAAGATTTAAATATTTCAAATATCAAAGGTTTGAATATCAATATGAAAAGAGTCGACTTCTTGGGCATATATTATCTTGAAATATTTGATATAAATACAAAGGCAAAAGTTAAATTGAAGCAATGTTTTGGAGAATACCTTTGATATATCCGAGTAATGGTAGCAAGGAGACGTCAAAGAGTGGTGGTGAAATGGAGAAGATCGAATGCAGTAGATGAAAGGTCTTCGAGATTTGTGAGGCACGATAGATAGGAATTTTACGACCGTGGATATGGAGTAGAGCATTGGATACAAACTTGTGCAAGGTGAATAGGCAGAACATTTTGTGTGGAGGTTGTGAACGTCTCTAAAATGATGCAGTGAAGAATGATGGACCTACGCATTTAGAAAGTGAGAGCGTTGATATTTTGGGCGCTAAGTAAGAAGGAACAAACGATAATAGAGGATACATGGTAATGGTGAGCATTGTATTTTGAGGAGCATAAGAGATGTAGATACATGAGCTGAAGGAGATCACCATTGCAATATAATATTTGGAGGATAAGACCAGGAAAAGGTCATTTCGAAGATTGTTGAGTGATTGGTTTCAATTCACACAAGCAGCACTGGATACGAAAATAACTGCTATCATGCTGGGAGCAATTAATTTTTGGTAGTAGTAGAAGTGCTATCATGCTGGGAGCAATTGAGTTTTTGCGATAATAAAATTTTTATAACATTGGGAGAAATTGAGTTTCGATGAAAGCAGAAGTGTTATCACACTGGGCGCAGTTGAGTTTCAACAGTAGCAGCAGTGTTGGCGTAATAAAACTACGAGTTTTGTTTGAAGAGTGAATGAGAAAAGGGATTAAGAGTGAGTTGGTCATAAGAAGTGTGAGATTTGATTTAAAACATATTCGATATACGACGTGTCACAAGTGGTTGGTTGTAGCTACAAAAGCTTTGAAATTTGGAAGAGTTTCAAATTAATATCAAGCATTGAAGAATCCATTGTCACTGTGAGCAAATAGATCTCATGAGATCTTTGATTGGGCTTGTGAATTTATGTTATCTAATATCCAAACGTGTTAGCATATTTCAATATTTTATTTGATTTATTATGATCCTAACAATCTTATATTGTTGGACATATTTTAGGCTCGTTGTTATTTATTATAACAACGCCTATTTTGGTCCCGGGTGGTTCCGTAACCTCCGGACTATTATTGGCTCCGAATGTATTATTTATATTTGGTCATATGAATGAGAATTAGTTCCAATGTTCACATGGTATCAGAGCAAACCTCCGCTCTCATTTTTGAATGATCTTGTAGCGGAGCTTTGATGATCAGGAGCGAAGCTTTGGAGGAGATTTTTTTCATTGGAAATCTTTCTTCATTGGAAATCGTGGCAGAAGCTTTGGAGAATTTTTTATTCTCCATTAGAAATCGTGCTCGAGTGGGCAGTGTGAGACTCGGGTGATTCGACTTTGGAATCGGGTTCGACTTTGGAGAAAGTAATCCTAAAATTTTGGGATCGACAAACAAGGCGGATCGACCAACAAGTCAAAAGGTGGAAGGTCAAACAACCGAGCGCAAGGCAAGATCGAACAACAAGCACGAGTGCACAGTTGGCAGCCAACAAGGCGGCCAACCCCACGCGGGAGGAGAGCCCGTGCCCTCTCGGGGTAGCATCTCCCCAAGAAGAGATACTCCTAAGGGGAGTATAGGGTGTTATAAACACCTTAGAACTCCTAAGTCCCATCGATGTGGGATTTTGGGAGTAAAAACAAACTCACTGCACTCTGTCGCATACCCGTCATTCGGCCAAAAATGCGTCAAACCAGTTTGCCACCTGCTATTTTTTGTTAACTCTGGGAGCAGTGGATCTTGTTTCTGAGATTTTTCCTGGCTTCAGCAGTAAAATTCGAGCAGATTGGCTGGATTAAAATCTTGATTTGGTCCTCGAATTTCATCCAGCGATCAAATCTATCTCCCGGAGGGCGTCACTGGCACTGTGAGTTGCAACATTTTTTGAGCAATTTTTGAGGTTTTCGGGTGTAGAGTTGTTCGAATCTAAGTGCTAAGAGCACTGTGAAGCAGAGGCGATCTATTTTGGGAGTTTTTTTTGAGTGAAAAACAATTTTTTTTTGCATATCATCGTTCGCCACCCGAACGTAGCCCGAGCGCCGCCCGAGCGCCACTCGAAGCCATCGCCCGAGCGCCACCCGAGCCGCGACCGAGGTGGAGGCGCGACGTCGAAGAGGTTTTGGGCTCGTGGAGACTCCTCTTGTAGGAGGGCACCCAAGATCCTAAGCGGATCAGCCCGCTAGCTCACGTGGTCGTGAGCTGAGCGGTTGGGCTCTGGGAGCCCTGAGGTCGCGGGGTCAAAACCCGCCGACCCCCCCCTCGAACAAGGTAAAAAAAAATTTTTTTTTTTTTAATTTTTTTTTCTAAGGTTAATATTTAATTTTTTTAATTATTTTTTTTACATAGTTGAAAAGTTATTTTTTTTAATAATTTTTTACTATGAAGAATAATTTATTTTTTATTAACCTTAGATAAAAAAAAATTAAAGATGCTTTAGAGAAAAAAAATTTAAGGGGGGGCACCATTTTTTTTTCAAAAATCAAGGGGGGAAAGAGAGTAATTTTTTGAAAAAGGTAATTTTGGCATTATTGTAAAGGTGCATTTTCGGCAGTGCCCGACACCTAGTGGTTTATTTCTATGGGCACTTTTATGTTGTATGTTGCATTTTTCCATTTTTTGCACTACTTCATTAAAAGTTAAAATCAAATACACTCCCTAAGTCCCCAGAATAATTAAAACCCATCCGTGCAATTTATTGCACTGCAGCATTCGGTATTTGTGATACCTCTGGCCAGCACTTACAGGTAAAGTTGTCGTGATTGCGCTACTGTATCCGCCACCTAATATAGCTGCCAAAATGACGTCTGAGCTTGTTCTCTATCAATCGTCGGGGAGATATAAGTTTACCATTTTGCTATTTTTTTACTCCATCCACTACCCCAATCGCTCTCGTGTTTAGGCTTAAATCCAGATGAAAGTTTGGATATCCAAAGTGTTTAGGGGAAGTTACGCCCCACGCATGCGGATTGAAGGCTTTCTAAGGTCGGTGCCATCAAACGAGGTGATTCCCTTTCAGTACCGCCTAAGTACCACGTATCGTATAATCATTAAAATTACCTACAGTCTCCCTCACGTAAGGGCGGGTAATTTTTCTAGTTTTTCAAAATACCTATAGTCTCCCTCACGTAAGGGCGGGTATTTTGTATGGTATAACGACCTGACATTAAGGTATATCGAAGGGGGGACCATTTGGTGATATAAGGAACCTTCACAATGTCTACAAAATTAATGACTGATGCTCATCAGTTGTTGAAAGGTCCTAACTATACACCATGGAAAAATAAGATGAAGGCAATCCTCGAAATGGATGACTTATGGGATGTTGTATCTGGCACAACAACAAGACCTTCATCTGCTTCAGGAACTACAACTCCATCTGCTGATCAGAAAGACTTTGACAAGAAAGACAGTAAAGCAAAAGTGCTCATCTTGCTTGTTGTGTCTGATACAGTTCAACCCCACATTGCTGACTATGAACATAGTAAAGAGGCATGGGATGCCCTTAAAACTATATATGAGGGAAATAATGATTCCACCATTCTATTTCTTCAATCTCAATTACACAGTCTGAGCATGAAACAGGGAGAGATAGTTGAACTCTTTCTTTGCAGAGTGTCTGAATTGAAAGCAAAGTTGAATTCTTTGGGAGAACCTGTTGATGACAAGCTCCTTACCCCAATTGTATTGAGAGCTTTACCTGATTCTTATAGGGTGTTGATCACTTCCCTTCAGGTGTCACAATGAAAAGTTACCTTTGTTGAGTTGGTCAATATGCTTCAAGAAGAAGAGGCATGCCAACTTCAGAGAGATGATTCTTCTAACACAACCCTCTATTCCAACAGGAAGGGTTCTAAGAAGAAGGGTAATTTTTAGAAAGGAGGGAACTCTCAAAAATATTCAAAAGGGAAACAACCTCAACAAACTAAGAGGTATTGCAAAATCTGTGACAAAGAGGGTCATGATACAAATAGATGTTGGCACAAGAATAAGCAACCAAAATAGAAAGGCCAGAACAAACCACAAAACAAGAACAAGCAACCAAAGGTGAATGTTGTTGTTGAGGAATCTGACTCAGATTCTGAGTGGGCACACAAGGTGCTCATGACTACCACAGCCTCCAAGCAGATGGATCCTGTTTGGTATGTCGATTCTGGCGCTAGTAAGCACATGACTAGCGACAAATCATGGTTTGAGTCCTTTGAGGCCAAAGAGGGCAAACCTATCACTATTATCGATGATAAAACCTATAAGGTTCAGGGAGAAGGTACAGTTTTAGTCACTCTTCCTGATGGCAAGTGTCATATTGACAAAGTTCTCTATGTTCCAGGATTGGCGAACAATTTGTTGTCAGTCACACAAATTTTGGACAAGGATATGGTTGTCAACTTTAGTGTTGAGGGAGGCAAGAAGTGTTGTTCTATTACCAGGAGGGGTAAGAACATTGCAACCGCTTCATATAAGCATGGCTTATTTGCCTTAGATGCTATCTCTACTCCACATGTCACCATGACAGTCTCTACAAAGGAGGCAACATCTCTATGGCACAAGAGATATGGGCATCTTAGTTCTGGCTACTTACTTGAGCTAAGTAAGTATGAGATGGTAAAGGGTCTTCCTTCCCTTTCTTCCATCTTGCCAGTGTGCTCTGATTGCTTGGCAGGAAAGCAACATAGAGTACCTTTTGAGAAAAGCTCTACAAGAGCCAAGAAACCTCTGGAGTTGATTCACATCGATCTGTGCGGTCCTTTCACACCCATTAGTAGTGGGGGGAAGAGGTATTTTCAGTTGTTTGTGGATGATTACTCACGTAAGATGTGGGTGTTCTTTCTTCATCTGAAATCTGAAGCATTTGGTTTCTTCCAGCAATTCAAGAAATCTATTGAGAAGGAGTCAGGGACTTCTATCAAGACCCTCCGCTCAGATCGAGGGGGGGAGTTTACCTCTAAATAATTTTTAGCATTCTTGACTGCACATGGGATCAAGAGACAGTTAACTACTGCTTATACTCCTCAACAAAATGGTGTTGCTGAAAGGAGGAACCGTTCCATCATGGAAATGGTTCGTTGCATGCTCACAGGAGCTAGTCTTGAGCAACAATATTGGGCAGAAGTTGTCACCATAGTAGTATACCTATTGAATAGGGCACCCACAAAGGCCCTACAAGGAATGACTCCACAGGAAGCTTGGAGTGGTCGAAAACCCTCCATATCTCATCTACGCATTTTTGGGTGTAATGCTTTCATGCACATACCGAAAGAGAAAAGGAAGAAGCTAGATGAGAAGACATTGAAGTGTATTCTTCTTGGCTATGATGAGCACTCTAAGGGTTATCGTTTGATAGATCCCTTGACCAAGAAGATTCATGTCAGTAGAGATGTTGTTTTTTATGAGGCTTTCACATCACAAAGCACATCAGATGTATACCTAGATCTTGTGGAAACTAAAGTTGAGAAGTCCCCTTCATCACCAAATACTGGAGGTCCTTCGACTTCTTCATCTTCTTCATCACCATAGAAGAAGAATCCAAAATGGTATACAAATACAATCAGAGACTCCAAACTATCCACTCCACCAGATTTGACTTTGGATAGACCTCGTACTCACAACATGGCTCGACATCAAAGAGCAACAGTAGAGATTACTGGGGTTGATGATCTTTGTCAATATTTTGAGGAACTTTCTATTGATCAAGAGAAACAAATAGAGGATATGGATATAGATGATGACAGGGTGTTTATGTCTTCAGTGAATGAACATGAACCTGCTTCTATACAAGATGCCCTTAGTGAGCCAAAATGGAAGGCTGCTATGGATGCTGAGTATAAGTCTCTGATGAAAAACAAAACTTGGAAGCTTGTCGATCTGCCACATGAAAAGAAGCCCATAGGCTGCAAATGGGTGTACAAATTCAAGTACAAGGCAGATGGGACAATTGATAAGCATAAGGCCCATCTTGTTGCAAAGGGCTATGCTCAAAAGGAAGGCATTGACTACGAGGAAAATTTTGCACCTACTGCTCGGATGACCACTATTCGAGTTCTTTGTGCTATGGAAGCACAATATGGGTGGAAAGTTCACCAAATGGATGTCAAGAGTGCTTTTCTGAATGGTGATCTCCAAGAGGAAGTCTACATGACTCAACTCTGAAGGATTTGAAGTGGAAGGCCAAGAGGAGAAAGTGTGCAAGTTGGTCAAATCCTTATATGGTTTAAAACAAGCTCCTCGAGCTTGGTATATAAAAATGGATAATCACCTCCTACAACATGGATTTAAGAGATGTCCATCAGATGCAAACCTCTATTTCAAGAAATAAGGTTCTGAGATAGTGTTGCTTGTACTCTATGTTGATGATCTGCTCATTACAGGGAGTTCAGAAACTATGATCTCTACTATCAAAAGAGACTTGTGTAAATATTTTGAGATGACAGATCTCGGACTTCTCCATTACTGTCTTGGTCTGGAAGTGAACCAGAAGGAGCACTACATCAAAGTGTCTCAGAAAAAATATGCCAAGACACTGTTAGAAAAATATCGCATGACTGATTGCAAGCCAATGGCAACACCGATGGAATTCGAGCTTCAGTTATCGTGATATGATGATTCACCTCAGGTAGATGGTACTCTCTATCGACAACTGATTGGGAGTCTCATATATCTGACCAATACTAGGCCAGATATCGTATTTGCTGTCAACTATCTTTCGAGGTTCATGCAGGAACCTAAGACTACTCACTAGAAAGCAGCAAAATGAGTTCTTCACTATGTCCGTGGCACAATGGAATATGGCCTAGAATACAAGAGGAACAACAAATTCTTCTTACAGGGATACACGAACTCAGACTATGTCGGGTCATACGATGATCGTAAATCAACTTCAGGATATTTGTTTCATCTTGGATCCGGTCCTGTCTCTTGGCACAACAAGAAGCAACAGGTGGTTGCTATCTCATCAACAGAGGCAAAATATCGCACCGCACGTGAAGCTGTGTGCGAAGTGATATGGTTGCATCACATTTTGACAAGTATGGGTCTTCCATCAAAATCTCCAATACACTTGTTCTGCGACAACCAGGGTGTTTTGAACCTTGTTAAGAATCCAGTGCATCATGAGAAAACCAAGCACATTGATACACAATGCCACTTCATTCGAGACGAAGTACCAAGGCACCGAATTCAGCTTCAGTTCATCTCCACCAATGCACAAGTTGCGAGACATTTTCACTAAGGCACTTGCACGTGTCAAATTTGAATTGTTTCGCAGCTCTCTATGTATTGCAAAATGATGTAAGCAGGGGGGATGCTAGTATAGCTAGTAGTTATAAGTTTACTCAAATATTGTAATAAGGGGGGATGTTAGCATATTTCAATATTTTATTTGATTTATTATGATCCTAACAATCTTATATTGTTGGACATATTTTAGGCTCATTGTTATTTATTATAACAACGCCTATTTTGGTCCCGGGTGGTTCCGTAACCTCCGAACTATTATTGGCTCCGAATGTATTATTTATATTTGGTCATATGAATGAGAATTAGTTCCAATGTTCATAAAACGAAGGCAGCATGAACAATATTAGAGAGGTAGAATCAAGGATTTTAAAATACGTTGGACCTCACCGACAGTTGACACGCTCATCGAAGCAGCAGATCAGGATGGGATAAAATTCGTTTTGCTCGAGCCATCATCGATCATTGTAGAAGATAATAGAGGACCGCAGTGCAGGATAAGCCAGTGACAAGAAGCCAAAAGATAAGTATGAAAGTAAATTAAGTTTTTATTAAAAGTAAATATCTTTACTTTTTTTTGAGAGATAAGGTGATTTTAATTATTTGAGGTAAATATTTGGTTTTATAAAGTGAGGAGGAATAAGGAGCATTGATATTTATTTTAAAGGGTTTGATTTAATTAATCTAAAGTTTTATAGATTAATTAATATCAACAAAGCTTGGATATTTTTCATGCATCTTTTGGCAAGGGCCTGACAAGCATAGAAGGTTGAAATTCAAAATTTGAAGAGCTTGAGAAGTGCTTCATACCATGGAAATATAAATAAGTGAAAGCAAGGTATTAGTGTCTCCAATTCAACATGCAAGTAAGTTATCTAGTGCTAGACTTGGGCTACCTTTAAAATGTAATAAATGTGAAATATGAGGAAGTGATAGACTTAATGAATGTGAAGAACATATAGGTCATTTGAAGCTTCCTACACAAGTACATCATCTATATGTTCATGAAGTTAAAATAATTCTGGGTAGAATATATTTTGGTTTGAAGAAAGCAAACTCAAGAAAAGGGAAGAATTTAAAAAGTTTGAGCAGGTTTTTGGATCAGATTGTTGAGCACATTTGAGCAGGGTTTTGGATCAGATTATTGAGCATATTTGTGAGTATATTTAGAGCAGATTTGAGCAATTTTTTGTGAGCATATTTGAGCAATTTTTGTAAGTAGATTTGAGCAATGTTTGTGATCAATTTTAGAGTAGAACTTGCTGAGGGGATTGGTGTCTCCTGTGGGTTGGTTCCCATAAACTTGTTGAGGGGATTGGTGTCTCTGTGGGTTGGTGCCTATGAACTTGCTGAGGATATTGGTGTCTCTTTTGGGTTGGTGCCCATGAACTTGTTGAGGGGATTAGTGTCTCCTATGGGTTGGTGCCCATGAACTTCTGAGGGGATTGGTGTCTCTTGTGGGTTGGTGCCCATAAACTTGCTGAGGGGATTTGTGTCTCTTGTGGGTTGGTGTCCATGAACTTGCTATAGGGGATTGGTGTCTCCTGTGGGTTGGTGCCCATGAACTTGCTAAGGGGATTGGTGTCTCTTATGGGTTGGTGCCCATAAACTTGCTGAGGATATTGGTCTCTTAAGGGTTTGTGCCCACAAACTTGCTGAGGGAATTGGTGTCTTCTATGGGTTGGTGCCCACAAACTTGTTGATGGGATTGGTGTCTCCTATGGATTTGTGTCCATGAACTTGTATAGAGGATTGGTGTCTCCTGTGGGTTGGTGCCCATGAACTTGTATAGGGGATTGGTGTCTCCTATGGATTGGTGTCCATGAACTTGTATAGGGAATTGGTGTCTCCTATGGATTGGTGTCCACGAACTTGTATAGGGGATTGGTGTCTCCTGTGGGTTGGTGCCCATAAAATTTATTGAAGAAAAATATAAGCAATATTTTGTCGTGGTTTTCTCCCGAGAGGGTGTTTCCACATAAAAGCATTGTCTCTTATGTGTATGGAAATTATGCATTAATTTATTATTGCATTCATATTATTGTTGTTATCATTTTGAAAAGAAAAGTTTTATCTTATATTGTTCACCCCCCTCTTAGTATAAGCTTGTGTTCTTCAATTGGTATCAGAGTGGGTTCCTTCGTGAAAGCCTAACAACTTGAAGGAAGATCTTACAAGAACACACATGGCTTGCCAAGAAGGTTTTTCATCAAATAGGGCTCCATTGTTTGATGGGACTAACTATGCTTTTTGGAGCATAAGGATGCGAACCTATTTTATGGCACATGGCTATGATATATGGCAATCTATTGAGGATGGGTTCACACCACCTACAACTCCTCCCACGGATCGATATGGAAAGAAACCATTTGAAAATAATGCTAGGGCAATGAATGCAATATTAAGTGGGTTATGTGAGTCAAATTTTGTGAAATTCATGCAATGCACCTCAACAAAAGAAATATGGGACAAGTTACAAAGAACATATGAAGGAGATGACAAGGTTAAAATGGTAAAACTTTAAACCCATAGGAGGAAGTTTGAAGATTTGAAGATGAAATATGAGGAAGATATTGTAAAATATCTACTCCGCATTGATGAAGTTGTCAACACCATTCATGGACTTGGAGAAAATATTGAAGACTCTAAGATTGTTCAGAAAATATTAAGGTCACTTCCCATGAGGTTTGATGCAAATGTCTCAACGATTGAAGAAATGAAGGATCTTAAAACCTTAAGCATGGATGAGCTACACGGAATTCTCATAGCCTATGAGATGAGGACTAAAAAAGATCAAACATCCAAATGGGAGGCTACATTTAAAGCTTCAAATAAGACAAAGAATAAAGAACCAGAGTCAAGTGAAGAATCAAGCAATGGAGAAGAAGCTAACTTTGTGCGAAGAAATAAGAAGGGTCCAAGAAAACACAAAGGTATGCATTCTATGAAATTTTTTAATTGTGGTAACATTGGTCACTATGCATCTAATTGCCCACAAGCTAGAAGTAGTAGCAGTGAAGAAGAAAAGGAATACAAGAAAAAGAAAGAAAAAAATTTTATCATGAAAAGAAAAACAGGCATGGTCAAAGCAAGCATGAAAAGAAGATCTTTCAAAGATACAAGAAGAGTCTTTATGTTGAGGAAGCAAGCAATTCTTCTAGCAGTGATGAAAGCCTCTCAGATAGTGAAAGAGAAGAAATCCTATTTTTGGCTATAGAAGAGAAAGAAGATGCTCCTGTTGTCAAAAACCAAGAAAAAGAAAGAGATCCAGAAAATGAAGAGGAAGCCATAGTTGACATAGAAGAGGAACTTGTTGTTGCTCTTGAAGAGTTGAAAAGGCTTAGAAAGAAAAACTCAAGATTGAAGATTCAAGTACAAGAGGATGAGGAAACAAAGGCAAAGCTTTCGCAAGATCTCACCAACTTAAAAGTGAAAATTGAAGAGGCAAAGCGAATGGAAGAAGGTATGGTTGAGCAGTTAAAGGCAAAAGAGTTGGAATGTGAAAAACTGGAACATGAGGTTGTCTCTCTAAGGAAGGAAGTTGAAAAATCTAATGATAAGCTACAACAAAATATCAGGTTTGAGAAAAGCACAAAAATCTTGGATGATATTATCAAAACACAGAGATCTTCGGTTATAAATACTAGACTTGGTTTTGGAGAAGGTCAAAAGAAACAAAAGGGGGAGTCAAGCTCAAAAGGAAGAGAGGCATCAAAGAAAATAATTAAAGAAGAGCCTAAGACCTATGTTGATGTATTGAGAAGTGGAAGCATCAAGGAGGAAGAAAACAAAGCATCATCAAGGAATGAAGTCCATCACAGAAACAACAATGAGAGAACCATGTGATAATATCCTCCAAGGCAATCAGACAGGTTTCAATATTTCTTCCATGGTTATTGCTTTTCATGTCACAAATTTGGTCATAAAGTTGTAAATTGTAGGGTTCATGCTAAGAATAATTTTGGCTTCACCAAGAGGAATTTCAATTCATTTGCACCTCTCATGGACTACAACATCATTTGCTACAAATATAATAATTTTGGGCATACAACTAGATGGTGTAGAATAGTGTTCCCTAAACTTCCAAAATCAAGCAAGAAGGAGGATGGTCAAAATGTTCAAAAGAATATGACCTCCAAAGTTTGGAGAAATAAAATGGAACAAGAAAAGGAGCAAAGTAATTTGGGAGTTTCACTCCCATCTCATAATTGATTGTCTCAAGAAGAGCAGGGAGTAAGGGGGAATTGTCAAGTGTCTTATCTTTCAGCCTCGAGGAGCCTTTGCCATTGATGTCAAAGGGGGAGAATTTTAGTAAGGGGGAGCAGCTTGTCAGGGGGAGCAGTTTGTGATCCTGTTGCAATAAAGGATAATTTATTTGCAGGGTTGCCATCAATGACAAAGGGGGAGATTGTTAGAAGTATTGAGTTGTCATTGATGTCAAAGGTAGACTTGGAAGGGTGATTTAATTAAGTATGCTTATGAGTTTGGGTAATATCAAAGGTTGAAATATTTAAATAAAGATTTAAATATTTCCAATATCAAAGGTTGAAATATTTAATTAAATATTTAAATATTTCAAATATCAAAGGTTTGAATATCAATATGAAAAGAGTCGACTTCTTGGGCATATATTATCTTGAAATATTTGATATAAATACAAAGGCAAAATTTAATTGAAGTAATAATTTTTGAGAATACCTTCGATATATCTTAACGGTAGTGAGGAGGCATCAAATAGTGGCAGTGAAATGGAGAAGATCGAACATAGTGGATGAAAGGTCTTCGAGATTTGTGAGGCATGGTAGATAGGAGTTTTATGACCATGGAGATGGAGTAGAGCACCGGATACAAACTTGTGCAAGGTGAATAGGCAGAACATTTCGTGTGGAGGTTGCGAACGTCTCTGAAATGATGTAGTGAAGTATGATGAACCTGCGCATGTAGAAAGTGAGAGCGCTGACCTTTTGGGTGCCAAGCAAGAAGGAGCGAACGATAATGGAGGAGACCCGGTAATGGTGAGCATTGTGTTTTGAGGAGCCGAAGAGACGTAGATGCATGAGCCAAAGGAGATCACCATCGTAATATAATATGTGGAGGACAAGACCAGGCATAGTTCATTTCGAAGAACGTTGAGTGATTGGTTTTGATTCACACAAGTAGCACTGGATATGGAAATAAGTGCTATCACGCTGGGAGCAATTGAGTTTTAGTAGCAAAAGAAGTGTTATCATGCTGGGAGCAATTGAGTTTTGGTGATAGTAGAAGTGTTATCATGTTGGGAGCAATTGAGTTTTGGTGACAGCAGAAGTGTTATCACGTTGGGTGTAGTTGAGTTTTGATGGTAGCAGAAGTGTTGTCACAGTCAAACTACGAGTTTTGTCTGAAGAGCAAATGAGCAAAGGGATTAATAGTGAGTCGGGCATAAGAAGTGTGAGATTTGATTTAAAATATCTTTGATATACGATGTGGCACAAGTGGTTGGTTGTAGCTATGAAAGCTTTGAAATCTGGAGGAGTTTCAAATTAATATCGAGCGTTGAAGAATCCAACATCACTGTGAGCAAATAGATCTCGTGAGATCTTCGATTGGGCTTGTGAATTTATGTTATCCAATATCCAAATAGAGGCAGCACGAACAATATTGGAGAGGTAGAATCAAGGATTTTAAAATACGTTGGACCTCACCAACAGTTGACATGCTCATCAAAGCAGCAGATCAGGATGGGACAAAATTTGTTTTGCTCGAGCCATCATCGATCATTGTAGAAGATAATAGAGGACCGCAGCGTAGGATAAGCCAGTGACAAGAAGCCAAAAGATAAGTATGAAAGTAAATTAAGTGTTTATTAAAAGTAAATATCTTTACATTGTTTTGGAGAGATAAGGTGATTTTAATTATTTGAGGTAAATATTTGGTTTTATAAAGTGAGGAGGAATAAGGAGCATTGATATTTATTTTAAAGGGTTTGATTTAATTAATCTAAAGTTTTATAGATTAATTAATATCAACAAAGCTTGGATATTTTTCATGCATCTTTTGGCAAGGGCCTAGCAAGCATAGAAGGTTGAAATTCATAATTTGAAGAGCTTGAGAAGTGCTTCATACCGTGGAAATATAAAGAAGTGAAAGCAAGGTATTAGCGTCTCCAATTCAACATGCAAGTAAGTTATCTAGTGCTAGACTTGGGCTACCTTTAAAATGTAATAAATGTGAAATATGTGGAAGCAACAAACTTAATGAATGTGAAGAACATATAGGTCATTTGAAGCTTCCTACACAAGTACATCATCTATATGTTCATGAAGTTAAAAGAATTATGGGTAGAATATATTTTGGTTTGAAGAAAGCAAACTCAAGAAAAGGGAAGAATTTAAAGAGTTTGAGCAGGTTTTTGGATCAGATTGTTGAGCACATTTGAGCAGGGTTTTGGATTAGATTGTTGAGCATATTTGTGAGTAGATTTGAGTAGTGTTTGTGAGCATATTTGAGCAGTATTTGTGATCAATTTTGGAGCAGAACTTGTTGAGGGGATTGGTCTCTTGTGGGTTTGTGCCCACGAACTTGTTGATGGGATTGGTGTCTCCTGTGGGTTGGTACCCACAAACTTGCTGAGGGGATTGGTGTCTCCTGTGGGTTGGTGCCCATGAACTTGCTGAGGGGATTGGTGTCTCCTGTGGGTTGGTTCCCATGAACTTGCTAAGGGGATTGGTGTCTCTTGTGGGTTGGTGCCCACGAACTTGCTGAGGGGATTGGTGTCTCTTGTGGGTTGGTGCCCACGAACTTGTTGAGGGGATTGGTGTCTCCTGTGGATTGGTTCCCACGAACTTGTTGAGGGGATTGGTGTCTCCTGTGGGTTGGTGCCCACAAACTTGTATAGGGGATTGGTGTCTCCTGTGGATTGGTGTCCATGAACTTGTATAGGGGATTGGTGTCTCCTGTGGATTGGTGTCCATGAACTTGTATAGGGGATTGGTGTCTCCTGTGGATTGGTGTCCATGAACTTGTATAGGGGATTGGTGTCTCCTGTGGGTTGGTGCCCATGAAATTTATTGAAGAAAAATATAAGCAATATTTTGTCGTGGTTTTCTCCCGAGAGGGTGTTTCCACATAAAAGCATTGTCTCTTATGTGTATGGAAATTGTGCATTGATTTATTATTGTATTCATATTATTGTTGTTATCATTTTGAAAGGAAAAGTTTTATCTTATATTGTTCACCCCCTCTCTCAGTATAAGCTTGTGTTCTTCAAAAACAAGGGTTTGAGCTAAGAGAAAGAGATGAAAGGGTTGAGAGAAAGTAATGGTTTAAAGAAATGGTCGAAAAATGGATGGGATTTAAAGTAATAACATTGGACATTACTACATAACAAGCTAACACAATCGATTTAAATGATACTTAACATACAGCCATTGTCAGATGCAATTACTAATATATTCAACTTCAATTTTATACTTTAATCATTCCAAAGACTTAAATAAATAGCAATCCAACATCAATCCAAATAGCAAAATTCGCTTTAACAAAATAAACTAATCATGAAAGTGTAACAAAAATGACTTAAAGCAAAGGTACATTCATTAAAACTTGTAATTACATAGCAATGGAGGCCAAACTACTATCACTTTTCATTAATTGGATGCAAGATTACACAAGTATCCATGCAGATACTATAGAGCTGACCCCTTGACTAAAGGTGTCATGGCTTATTTATATGCTATATTTTGAATCTTACATCAAAATATTTACAATGGTAGTTACAAGTCTGTTATGAAAACAGCCTGGCAGAGAAAATTCATGATGTTGAGGTGTTGGTTTCAGATTCCATTCTGCATTTGAATTTGAATTTCTATGTAATCTGCTCCATCAATCTACAACTAGCTTCTGCAAGTGGTTGAACTGTTGCAATTGATTTATCAAACTATAATTTTCATGCTTTGATGACACTTAGATTGTCCAACTGGAAAGCACTAAGGTGGTTATGACCTTTCAAGGGGGTTTGTGTCAAAGTCAGGCTTTCGCTTTGCTTTAAGTGCTCTTCGGAACAAATCCAGATTTAGGAGATGCTACTACTAGATATGCCTCACCTTTGTGTATTTTGATCTCATTTGCCCCAAGTTTGTGTATTTGCTCCCTTTTGCATTATGTCGGGCTTTGATTCGGAGGTGCTAACGTCAGTGCCCAAAGGTGCCCAACTTTGTGCACTTCAACTTCAAATGATCTGGCTTTATTCATCATTGCTTTGTGCAACTTGGCTTTGTGCATCTACTCCTTTTGCACAACGTCGGGTTTTGGTTCGAAGGCGCTAATGTCATAGCCCAAAGATGCCCAACTTTGCGCATCGCAACTTTATGCATCCCAATATTGAGTGCTTTTACTTGCATGATTCTAGGCTTTTCTTTACCTTTGTTGATGTCACCTCTAGAATAGCCTCAACTTTGTGCATCGCAACTTTATACATCCTACCATTGAGTACCGCAACTTTGTTCAACCTAGCTTTGCGTATTTTTGGAGTTTCGTGATATCACACTGACATCACCATCGAGAAGGTTCCAATTTCATTCATCTCGACTTTATGCAACCTCTTAAGCTATCAAAACACTTAGCCAATTTTTTCAAGGAAAAGAGTTTGGATTCTTGTATTGCAAATGGGGACCTACACTTCCTAGGATTGATGTCCCATACGAGGCGTAGGGCACCGGACACACCTGCTCGAAGAGACAAAAACAACCACAACCGCAACCACAGGGGATCGCGATGCTTGGGGTGCAAGGGTCGTTTCATGCCCCTAACATTGCTTTTCCATATCAAAGAATAAAATGAACCTATCAAGGTATGGTCAAAATTACATGAATTATTTATTAAAGTAAATACAATTGAATTAAGTTGCTTGGAATTAGAGCTTTCTTCTCTTAAATTAGTTGAATTTGGTAATGTTGAGGACTGTATTGCAAGATTTAAGGCATTGAGAGCAGATATTGCATCTTATGGAGGCTAAAATAAAGATAATGTACAATGTGTGAAGATTGTTCTTATTAATATACCCTTCTTTTTAGATGTTGAACCTCATAGTTCATACGATTTCTATGTTCTTGGAATCTCAAAATACTCTTACTCTTGATCAACTTTTCTCTCTCCTAGTTCATTTTCAAGTGGCAATGAGAAATTATGGTGGTACTTCACAAATATAGGCTCATGCAAAGGAATTCAAACATGATGCGGCTAAGGCCCAAGGGCTAGGCTAAGTCTTCAAAGAAGTCAAAGACCATTTGTGGATACTACAAGAGGGAAGGACATCTAACAAAGAATTGCTTGCTAAAATTGCTAAGGATTGAAGTTGAATTTTTGAAGATGGATGGACGTCTTATAGATGATGGGGGGGTTTTAGATAGATCCACCTCAACTATAGAGGCCCACTAGAGCATCCATTATGGAGGGGAAGATATTATTGTCACTAATGTCTTCTCTCCTTGGTCCTTCAGTTCAAATTATAAGGGGGTGTTTAAAATGTAATTTGATTGAATACCAAGGCTAACATGGTATAATATAATCTTGGAGAGACCTAAAGGTAATTATTATACAATGTATTTAAGTTATTGTAAAATTTTATATTATAAGCCCTATGGACCACAATTAACCTTGTTATACTTAAACCCATCACAAACTTGTAATTAACTTTAAAATCGTATTGTTATGTCAACTTAGGGCTTGCTGGCGCCTACTATATATTTTTCTTTCATCCTTTTTTACGCTTTCTGTGTAAGATTTGAGTGGATGAATTGCTTTTGTTAGTTTAGGAATTAGGTGTGAATTTAAACATGGTTATAGAAAAAGTTGAAAATATATGCTTCTTTGTATCATAAAGTTGATTACTTACTAAGACCACTTATGGCGTTGATTACTTACTAAGACCACTTATGGCTGCATCTAAATAGATTGGGACAAAATTAAGCACAATTTTGTGTCTTTCCTTTTTATTAATTAAACGAAGATGCTATATTTGAAATCATTTGTAATTTACATATAGATAATTATTCAATATTTCTTATACTCATAGTAATCGACAATAAATTATGAAAATCTTATAATTATGTCTATAATACATGCATGCCATATTATCATGTGCCAAGTTGGCCAAAATATGTGACTATTAATTATGAGTCTCTTATAATTGTTATGACAATGCATGCATGTTATAGCATTATGTGCTAAGTTGTGCATTAGATTGTAATTCAGCATGGTAGGGGAAACTTTTCATGTCGTTCTCATGATAAACCTCAAAATATGGATTCAATTGCAAGGTTATAACTCAATGGAGTCGCCACCCTAAAGGTACAATCCCAAAGTGGCAACACTTATCTTTATAATAACCTTAATGGATTATTCATGGCTCAATGTTTTTGCCAATAACTAACAAGGAAATATGTTTTATAATGAATACTAATGAGTGGCATGAGTGTGATAGAAATTAAAATGTTTAATACAATTGTATAAAATGGAGGATTAGTGAATAATATTAGATTCTAAGATCCATACATATTCTCACCCTTGAAAGTAGAAGCTTATTGACACTGAGATATGCATCTTTGGTTTGTAGCTGGATGGTCATATGCGAGATGTCAATACATTTGATTCGCATGACAGTTGAAAACACCTTTATGCTAGAACTTTGGGCATTACAAGTATCACATTTAAAAAAATTATTTCTATAATCCTTGGGTATGACATTTCATAATTTTAATTAATTTATATGAAGTAGGACTTTCAAAAACACTTATATTCTCACCTCCCTACCGATCAATTCAAGGACTTTTGTTTCCCTCACAATCAACCAATTTGAGATTCCTAAGGATGCAAAAAAACTAGTTTTACCGATATAAAGTCCATCCACTACAAACAACCCCGAATTATAAAATTATTGGAAAATACCATCATTACAGGAATCAACCTTTTACAATGCCTTTAAGAAATACAAAATTTTCAGAAACTTTTAGATTCCATCTGTGCTGTTTGGTTTGATTCTCAAGCTTGTTGGATTGTGGCAAACTTGACGAGTGTGCCAACATTTGAAACTTTAAATAGGACCATGCTTTCAATCAGTCGCAAACAGTTTGGATAAAGGAAAAAGGTATCAACAATACAATCATGAGACAAAGACTGCTAAGATTTTAAAAAATAAAAATAAAAAAATTCTTGGCTCAGATTTGGATATCATATTCTGCCCCTAGCCCATGCCCTCAAAGAATCAAGATTCTGATTGTAAGGCAAAAACACCTGTTATTTCATAGAAGGGGACAACATTTTTTTAGGAAATATGATTGAACTTGGATGTTCCAGTTTACTGGGATATTGATGCGTCAATGTGAATTAGTACCTTCTCCATTTCATATGATTGGTTAGGCTTTGACATTATGTTCAACCCGATTCATAGGGCACATGCAGCTTCTATTTATGTCTTTGTTATGATTCCATCTTGTTCCTGCTTTATGCTGTTGCTGGCAATCTTCTTGTTCTTCACTTTTGTCTTTTCAAGCTTGTCATTCTCTGAATCTTCAATCCTTCTGAAAATGGGCTGAGGTTCTGCCATGACTTGGCCTGCTTTGAGACCACCCCATGCTGTATCTTTCTGCATACAGTTGGAAGTAAAGGCAATCAAAACATGCATACAAAAAAGAAGACTATTATGAACATATGTTATTCCAAATGGTCTTCCTCATACGAACATTATACTAGTGTCCACACATAAGTAATTAGGAAACATATTCAGTTTCTAAGTGAAAGGGATGATTAATTATCAAAGTGCTTTAGCAGTTGCCAATCTCTGCTCTGATTTCAAATGCTGCAAATATTTATGCTTCTACAAGGCAGTGTATTACATCAAACACTTGATAACATTAACACCAGGTTGACACAAAAGTTTAGTTTAGCATTTTGAAATAATTTACTAGTAACTGTGCGTGAGTGTTACAAGCAGAACAGGTCTTGATTATTTTTGACCAAATTGGACCAAACATTACAGCCCAGAATAGTTCTAATCTATAGAAGGAAGAAATTAGCAGTGATGCAAGTATGGTTTTTTCTGCGCATATAAAGACCCACCATTTTAACTGCCACTCTGTTTATTTGGAAAACAGTGTTGAAAAAATCTTCAAAAAATCGTGATTTTATGAAATTTTCCAGCCCCCAGATTTACTCGTGTGTAGCCGACATTTCCAAAAAATTGCCAATATTTTCCACAAAAGAGGTAAATATCATGATTTTTGTTGAATTTTTTACCGATTAATTGCCAGTCAATTTTTTTTCCAGGCCTTGCCAGTAAATTGCTGATCACAATTTTTTTTAACTATATTCATGTGTACCTGACTTTTTCAAAAAAAATGCCAGTATTTCCCACAAAGGGGGTAAAAGTCATGATTTTTGCTGATATTTCCTCAATTACTTGCCAAATTAACTTTTTTTTCAGGCCTTGCCAATAAATTGCCGATCACAAATTTTTCAACTTTGATGGGAAATGCAAACATTAGAAAAGATAGGCTCTAAAGACTACCTTGGAAAGAACAAAGGGCATGGAGGAGGTATGCTAGGATAAAAGTCGTATCATTTCTTCTTAATTGCTCTGTTGGTTGAGAGTGGCTAGTCCTGGACGTTTCACCGTTAGTTTCAGATGTTTTCAGATCATTTCTGTGGGCTTCCCCCCTCCTTTCTTTTGGTGATTTTGAGGTTCCAAGGAGGGGCCTATTTGGTACCTTTTTGAACTTAAAAACAAAAGATTGGTGGGCATCTTATTCATAGGCTGACACTCAGTTAAAAAGATACATTAGGGAATATTTCTTGATATCGGCGGGTATATTGGAGAGTGCTGATCTATGGAAGTTGAAGTGAAGGGGACAATCAAAGCAGCAAAATTAATAACAGCAAGGACAGAGAACAAAGAAAAATTAGCAGCAAAATTAATAACAGCTAGGGCACAGAACAAAGAAAAATTAAGTGGAATGGGGTATGTTTTAAATACTGGTAAGAAAGTAAAAAAGTTTGATTCATGCCTATACACAGCAGTCACAAACAAAAAGTCAGAGGCAAGTGGTGAATCAGTGAACTTTGAACAAAGGCTCGAGTCTAGACTATAAAAAATAAGAGGTTTATTCCTTGTGATAGTTCAAATTAAGGGGAAGATATAGCTAGGATACATATAGAGGATGCATGTTCGAATATGGCTTGCTCAAAAATATAGTGAGAATCACTACGAAGGACTCAAAGTTACAGGAAAATTTTGCAAGAACATATTAAGAGCCTTGGGAACCTAGTTAAAGTTCAAATGCCAGGATCATTCTCAAACAGAGATAAATATGAAATCTAAGTACAGTACTAGGAATACGCACAGTTTGCATGTGACAACAAGACAAACTTGCAGAAAGAAAGACTTCCAGTCATGGAATTTCCCCACATTACAAGCATTCAAATATATGTATAATGTTCTTCAAAGTAATTTATGCCTTTGACTGTCTTACTCAAATCTTTCATAGAAAAAATGAAAACATAAGTCTCCTTGGAGACGTAGAAAATGCAAGAGGAACAAATTACATGCAATAAAAGCATGTTAAATACTGATGTTAAACAGAAATTAGAACAAGATCATCTCCACAATCTTTAGTAGTAGGTGACAAAATATATTTAAGGGTACACTCACATGGTTTGTTATCCACGGGCTTTTACACAGCTTTAAAAAAGGTATTGTGGGCCATTTGCAACTTCTCATGCACAGATGCCTCCAAATGTACATGTATTAAGATCTTTCAAGATTTAATACATTACAACAGCTTTGCAAATGTGCGAAGTGAAATAGGAACTTTATGGAAAAATTAGAATATTGGATTAAAGAGAAAGAAAACTGAGAAACAGGAAATAAAAGAATGTTTTAGTGAAGGATCCAAATAAACATACGAAAGAAGCTAAAAGAAATCTCAATTCTTGTAAGAAAAGTAGGCATTCATCTGCGTGAGTGTGGTCTACCGGCAAGGACGCCACTTGCATTATCGGTGATGTGACCCGGGTTCAATCCCCATGGCGGATGTGTATAAGAAGTATGATTCAAAAAAAAAAAAAAGAAAAAAAAAAGTAGGCATTCATTTTGGACAATGAGATCTCTATAGAGAGAAAAGAAAGTAGGCATTCATTTTGGACAATGAGATCTCTATAGAGAGAAAAGATGCTATGGCTTATGAATTGCCATTAATATACTTAGTAAACTCATGCATAGCCCACTTGATCTTGCATAACTTGCATGACAACACAGATATATTAAAAAAAGGCCACATTCAAAAGAGGAAGCTGTTCTAGCAGGAGCATGACAGAGGTTAGACAGCCTATTAAAAGCACTACTAAGAAAAGCCACTAACGATCAAATGAGTGACAGAAGCTGTGGACATGCAACAATCAAATGAGACAGAAGCTGTGGACATGCAACAATCAAATGAGACAGAAGCTGTGGACATGCAACAATCAAATGAGACAGAAGCTGTGGACATGCATGCAAGAACAGGAAAGGAAAAATGGGATGCATTACTACTTGTCATTTTTCTTTCATATTTGGATTTACAAGAATTCCCATGAGACCGTTTATGGCATAAGAAATTGCATTTAGGGCATAAAAAAATTTGAGCTATTCCTTGTGGTGGTCGAGATCTGTAAATATGGTCTCAAAAATGAGATGATTGGGTTTAGGGCATACCAAATGCACTCCTCTGATAAGAAGACCATGCCTTTGGAAGGAGGCAACTGCTATTGGAGACCACTTTACCCTATTTTCAGATATTGCTTATCAATTTTGTATCTGTTGCAGTTTTATGATGCTTGAAGAAGGTTGAGTTGCATGAAGATCTGGTATATCAAGAGCCTGTAATGAAGCTCTATGTTAATTTTGTTATCGTAGTTCTCAATTCTACTCCACTGTATGGACTAACTATTCAAAAGAACTAGCTCAATCTATCTTTTTGAGTGGAACAATTGGCACTCAACTTTGACTTGCAAATATAAAGTTAATAGGGTTTTTAACATGCACACTCTAGAAGAATAAACAAACATGTTGTGGCTGGCTGTAAACCTGAAAAAGGAGCCATGTTACATCCAAGAAGCTGTTTTCAGGATTTCATATTGGAGAAAGGCATCAAATTTGTGTTCCTCACTCTGTTGCCTCTGTTTTAAAGACTCTTTCATGGCTTGTCCTATGGATTTTGCACCATCCTCATAGCTGAAATAAAGCTAAATGTTTGAATGTTAAACTATTTGGGAAATTTTGATTATAAGGCTCCCAGGATGCATTCTTAAGAAGTAGAGAACATTTTTGTACAGGAAAATTGTTAAATAGGAAAAATGGGCATGCACCAGATCATTGAGATAATGATGCAAGCATGGACTATCATGAATAACTTGTTCATTCATTTATTGTAGATAGTAGAAAGTATAATTATGGGTCATATTGGTTAAATGAGTTTCCATTAACTGGCTCCTAGCATGTTCGCCCATCGTCTACTACTAGTATGGGCCTCAGTAACATGACTCTGCTTTAACTCGCCAATGCTTGTAAGTTCAGTTGTTAGCTCAATCAAGTTGTTTTGGCTCACTTGGATTCAGGAGTGACTCACAAAGACTGCTAACTCTCTCTAGACTGAGAAGTTTCACATAGATGATCAACCGAAGCCCCTAAATGGAGAGAAGAGAAACAGAAAAAACTCATTCATTCAAGTTTATCTCATGCTATTTGCAAAGTATTTTCTCATTTCCAAACCATAGTTTCAATTTCCAACTCTGCCCACCAGATTAGCAGCAAACATCCAATTTGTGTTGCGAAGAAAATCTGCAAGATCCAGAAAAGGTATTTTCAGCAGCAAAAACTGACCTGGATGGCTTTTTACACATTTTCAGTCTCCAAAACCAGTACACAATTACATTTGCAACAGTGAAGATATTTCACTAGACAAGCTCTTGTTGAAACTTGATGTTGAATCTTTTTAAGTCCCATACCACTAGCCTCATTGAGTGTGTAAACCCAGTCTCTGTCATGTCATTATGGCACAGACACCCTTATGATGATTTGGTTGTGTTACTCCTTTATTGAAAATTATGTCGACTATGTTATTTTTCACATAGTTGAGAAAATCGGAATCAGACCGGAATCGGCATGGAAAATGAATCGGGAAAATTGGCAAAAGGAAAAACCAAAGAAAATGCAATTTTTCATTGAAAGAAAAACTTCTTTCATGCGTATCACAATGAATTAACATTATGCAGATCAAATATTAATAGTGTAAGTGATACAAGCTTAAACTACACATGACAGTGGCAAAAGATACAAGCTTAAAGCCTTAAACTACACATGAATGTGACAAAACACATCTTGTATTGCTTATAATATAAAAAGGTACAAATTACAAAATGTGTCATTAGTCACAACTAATACAATGCCTCAATGTCTTTGAGTGCTTTTGCCCTTTGCCCTAGCAAAAGCTCTAGTCTCTCTTTGTTGCTACACTTGTGCCTCTTCTTGTGCCCCTTCTTGTGCCTTGGCTGCTATCTCCTCCGCTAGGTTTTCAAAGTTTTGTAATTCATCCATGGAGAAGAGAGGCTCTTCCTACTGCTCCTGCTGTGGATCTGTGATTCATTTAGATGATGGATCAATCTCCTCTAGGTCAATGGCCTCGGAACTTGTTTCTGTAATTTTTTGATGATGGAAGAGAAGGTTGTAATCATCAAACACAAGATCATTCAACTTTTCTTGTGTAAGCCTATTGTGCTTCTTGGAGTGTATGTGCTCAAACATACTCCAATTGCACTAGAGTGTTTTGTTTGGTGTGGTAGCAGGTAGGCAAACCCCTTTCTCCAATTTGGAACAGGTAAAAATGAGGCAAAATGGAAAGAAAAAAAAATATATATATATATATATATATATATGGAGCGTTTTCTCTACCCTTGTGGCGGTGGATGATTTTGCCACGTGGATTACAATTCCTGATTTTTTGGAAAAAACGGGAAAAATCGCAATTCCAATGCGATTTGAATCGGCAACCCTGCTGAATAAAAAAAAACAGATCAAATTGGGATTGCATCAGGATTTTTGTAACTATGATTTTCAATCCTTCTCTACAAATTGTCCATAACTTGTGAAGTGTACGTCCCTTTCTTGCACATGGGTAGCAGTAGACTCATAATAAGCTCACATAACAAGAAATTCTGATCAACAGGCAGGGACAAGCCTTGTGGCTGGAGAGTAACCTATCTTTGATAATGCTCACCTAGCGAAGGAGGCTTTAAGACATTGAAAATATATTTCTTGTGTTCATGGTGTTATGATGAAGTGCATGGAGTCAAATTGAGCCAATCCCTTGTGGCATATCAATGATTATCAAGAAGTAGACAAGCTAGAGGAGTTGTTGCTTAAAGGAGGTTTTATGATGATTTAGAACTTTCCAAACAATGAAGGTATTGGAAGCCTAATACATAATGTTGTTTGGTTATTGCATATCCATACTGCTTAAGTAGGATTGCATCAATTTAAGGGACTATCATGCCTATCAAACAGTATATGTCCTCGTTTTTTTTCAGGTGAAGCTAAGACAATTTCACTTTGCACATGCTATAATTTTGTATAATCTCTAGCTTAGTTTTACTTTTGTATGGATTCATGTCTAAAGAAAAAGAATGAAGAAAATACCCAAGAAATAGAATCAAATGCATCCTCACAATATCCAAGTTGTAAATATATCTTGCGAGAAAATGATGGAGTAACTGGAGAGAGAGCAACAGCTATAATCCGTACTGTTTCTAGTATAATTACAAGATCCTGCAAAAACACAGAAAAAGAATTACAGATTTAAGCATTCTATTAAAAACACATGACAAGATCTCATACAAATATAGATTTAGAACAAAGAGCTCGGATGTTAGAATTCCTTTTAAAAATTGAGCCATGCGCATAAATAGAAAGTAAAATTGAGCCATGGGCTATTCATCAGTGACTAAGAATCATAAAAGAAAAATAACAGGAGACTTTTAGTTACTAGACTACTAAGTTCCCCAATTGTTTGGTCATGCTTCCTAAACAATAACAAAATATTGAAATTTGTAATTTGTAACGCCTTTTACTTGTAAAAAGAAGGATATGCAAAAATGTATCTGAGGATTTTTATGAATCAATTTCCCTTTAATGCTTATGAATGATTACAAACTTGAAATGAAACCACCTTGGCAATAATAGAAGGAAAGATGCAAGAATGTATATGAGGATTTTTATGAATCAATTCCCCTTTAATACTTATAAATGATTACAAAAAAGGTAGGATATAAAGGAAATATTAACTAAAAATTGGTAGACTAATTACATTTGTTTGAATGGAAGAAAGGACTTGCAAGCATCTATAAGGCCTTTTGACATAAAACAGGCAACATTAATTCACTCAAATGTCCTTTCATTAGCTCAAAGGAATTATTCACCCCCTCCATGCTATCCCACAACCAAGGCCTTATGGAAATAGGCAAAGACTTGGCAAAAGATAAAATCATCACTGGTTTTAGTTGGAAACATTTTATGTACTACATCCATTATTGATTGGTAAACTTTTAAATTAGAGGTTTTAATATTTTTTGAAGGCAAGAATTCATGCAATAGACAAAAAAACTGTAACACCGCACTTTGGTATTCCATGCTATAGAAGGAACACGAAATATCAGAAGAGAGATTCAACGTTAAAAATAATAATCCATGCATATGCAACTATAGATTGCACGAAGAGAATTCATACTGCTAGAATGTACAATACAATCTCTATGATGGAATAGCAATACAACATCCACAACACATGTACACAACAATGTTGAAGCCAGTTTTGAGATGGCACCACCTCAAGCGCCACCTCAAGCATGAATGAGCACATATGGAGATGAGTATGCAAAGAAATTTTGCCTGTATATAGGTTTTGTCATTTTGTATAGTTTGCACATCAAGTGTTAAAATATTGTCATGTTGTGTTAAATGGCGAACATTGTTAGTGTGCAAATAAAATAATGTCATGCATTATGAGTTGTCATGTAAGGGTAGTTAGGGATAGGTACGAGGAAGTTGCAGAAGTTGGCAACTGCCTCCCCTATCCAGGAGTAGTATATATAGGCCCCTTACATTTCCGAATACATCATCAATGTATAATTGTGTGATACATCCTGTGTAGCATCTTGCATTGGAGAAACAAGTCATCTGTTGAGGAGAATACATGCTGTAATCTTGTGACATTGCTGCTGTACTTGATATGTATAATTGCTTTTATTAACCGAACACAATGGCAATGCGCAGTTTTGCTACTTTCTGTCTCTGAATCTCTTGTATTTATGGTGAATGTTGTTTGCTGTTAACATTTTCTGTCATTCGCTCTTTCATGTTCCTTCAAATTTTGAAAACCATCACTATGTTACATTTGGCACTGTTGCCGGAAAGAAAGAAAGAAGAATTTTGAAAACCTTCTCCAGCAAAACCAGCCAGGGTTTCGAAGAAAATTGCATGTAGTAAGAAAAGACCAGCACGTCAGCAACAGAAGCAGCGATGAAGACAAAGGAAAATGTATAAGAAGACATCTGGACAGCAGAGCGATGGCAAGAATTTGTTTAGCAAAAGATATTTGTGCACGTAGAAGGAACGGGCTGCCTGAGAGCTAGAGAAGGCTGTCTGGCAGTTGGAGAAGGCCATCAAAGACGTAAAGCGTGTTTTCCGGCAAGGGATGCAATTGAAGTGTGCTGTCTAGCAAGTGGAGCAGCAGAAGCGGGCTGTCCAAGCACAAAAGCAGGTCGTCCAACATTGTAGGGTCATCTGGCAAGTCACCTAGGTCATCTGGCATTTGACCTAGGCCATCTGACATAACAAATAGGTTGTCAAGGCTTGGAGGCAGGCCATCTGAGCTTGCACCCTATCAAAAAACAGTTAGAACATGCAAGACGAGGAGAGTGGCACAAAACACATGACATTTGCGACGTGGAGTTGTGCAAGAGTGCCACACCAGCCTGTTGGGAATAACTGCAAAGAGGGTTCAAATTCAAAAGCCAGTTGAAGCGAGTGCAGGTGGAATGCAACAATGGCCACGAGTTGTAGAAGGCCAAGGAGACCAAGAACTGTGAAAAAACCCTTGCAGATTTGCCCCTGACCTAGCTTCGCCATAAGGACCAAGTATGCGTGGAGGAGATGCATGCTTCCACAAGAGCCATTTGGAGCCTGCATACTACCAAGAGAAGGAAGAATGTGAGATGGAGGTAGGACATGGAAGCTCGCGACATCACAAAGAAGTTGGCTCGAGGTCTTGGTCAAGAACACGGACTCCAGATGATAAGCGAAAAGGGAAGGAACAGGCAACATTTCCACAATCAAAAGCGAAAGGGAAAGAAAATACAAACTCCTTTAGAAGAGATTACCTAAACAACGCCTGCAGGAGAATTTTGCAGGAATTGGTGGAACAACAATCTTGCAGATCACCTATTGGAGTGCGTGTACCACCAAGAGTAGGAAGAATGTGAGATGGAAGCAGGATGGGGGAGCTCATGACATCACAAAGAAAGCAGCTCGAGGTCGAGGTCAAGGTCGCGAACTCTGGATGATAAGAAAAAATGGAAGGAGCAAGCAACATCCCCATAGCCAAAAGGGAAGGGGAAGGAGAAAATGTGGACTCCTTTGGAAGAGATTATCTAGACAATGCCTACAAGAGAATTTTACAGGAATTCGTGGAACAAAAATCCTACAAATCACCCTTCAAAATCAATTTTTTGAGAAGCGAGTGTTCACCACATCATGCAAGTTGGAAATTTTGACAAGGACTTCTTCAAGCCATATCTATTGTAGATGCTAGAGAAGTACAACCCAGAGAAGAAGAAAAGCACAATCCAGGTTGGAAGAAAAGATGGGCAGGTGTCATATTTCCCAAACAATTTTAGACGCGTTCAAGCTACTAGGCGTGAACAACAAACCAGTTGAAGAGGGGGATTACGCCCTACAAATTGTAGATGTTTGTGGTCATATTCGCCAACTTGAATCCAAGAGAGGTTGGCAAGCTAATGAAGCACAATAGTCATGGTTTGAAGATGCAACATATGAAGATGGATGAACTACACTGTGCAATGAACGTGGTGATGTCTAGATTGTCAAGCGAATGAGCTTTGAATATGCCCACTTGACTCGTGCCGTATATGGAAGGCATCATATGCAGAGTGAAATTTGATTGGGCAACTCATTTGTCAAACCACATTCAAAATTTTTGATTGCAATATACGAAGAATTTTTCGATGGCACTCCATCTCATCGTGTTATTTCTGAATGCAACAGTGTACGAGAAGGTCCAAATTTTGAGTTTTGACCTACGTCAACACATTCCAGAAGGAGCTGCTACTATTTTCCTTTGGACCACAATGCCCCAACGACAAAGGTAGGACGTACCTCAAGAGAAAAGAAGAAAAAGAAGACAACAAAGAAGAAGATGAAGGCACCAACAATGCAATCAATAGAATTATTGAATGAAGAAGATGAAGGTGATGACATTGATGCACTAGCTAAAGAAGACGAATAGTCTGAGATGGAGGGAAGCGGGGAGAGGCTACCCACCGTTGAGGAGCTGGAGCAGGAGGAAAAGAGGCAAAAACAATAGCTAGATCAGCGCTGGCAACTACTAGAGTAGAAAAGGCAGAAGCAACAACTACAGCTACAGTGGTAACAAATGAAGTAGCAGCTACAGCCTCAATCTCAACCATAGAGACAGATGGTGAGAATAATACCTCCTCAAGTACTATCACAAACAACAATTGTCAATGCAATTGATGCAATGGGTGAATAGAGTGAAGGCGCTACACGCATTGTGGCAAGCCAATGTTATCACTTTCAGGAACAAACATATGTTGTGGTGCCAACTAGTGAAGCTACCATTGTAATCTACTACCATCGCTTCCAAAACGAGTTCTATCATGCAAACAATATGAAAGATGTGAAGGGACCAAGTCAAGACTTCATAGATGCTTTGCTTCGAGCATCTTCCACTCTACTAGAGCGCCCCGCTCGCCAACCAACCCGTTGCCCAAGTGCCCCATTCTTGGAGTGCCTCACTCCATGTCTATTCTTAGCGAGAGGATAAGGATGATGTAATCACCTCGTAATTATCATTGAGGTACATTGTATGTCGTCCATTTCATGGCTACAAGTATAAATAAGAGTTGAATGCTCATTGTAAAGGTCTTTTAGCCTTTGTAGTGATACCAAAGCTACTATTCGGAGTAAGATTGTAAACAGTTGAAATTGCAAAATCAATAAAGAGTTGTGTGCGGCATTCCAATCCAATTGTCTTAGACATTTTGTATATGAACGTGTAGAATCAGTGGCCCAACCCTCCTTTTCTCTTGTTAGTCCTTTTTGTTTGATATTGCAGATTATGATCTTACACGCTGTGGTTATTTGGTCTCTGCAGAAGAAGTCATTTGCACCAAAACTTAAACCTCGCTATGGTTTTAGTCGTATTTTCTATTTTTTTTCTCCACGAGATCCGAAAGGATGTTAGTCTCCAGTACACCAAATGCACATGGATCTCTCCTATTGCCCCTCTTTCCCCCAAGTTGTCTTTCTACCATGAGCACTTCCTACAAATACAGGAGGGCAGAATAGTTCCTCCACAATACCTTCAGCAACACACAATGCATAGTCTTCGGATCACTATTGGGCAACTCAGGGTGTGTTCTCACCAACTCCGGATTGAGTCAAACCACCATCTTCCAACAAAGGAGCGGATTTGCTTGTTTTGCTCATTGGGTGAAGTTGAAACCCTTCATCACTTTATCTTTTGCTATCCCATTTATTATGAGATACGGGGTAGATTCCATTGCCTTTTTAGGGACAACTCTCGATCTGTTCCTACCTTCTTTAGATACCCGGACCAGCCGTGTCTTGCACTCTTTCTTAAGGAGATAACTCAACTTCGATGACATAAAAATTCTCTAGATGGATCTCACCCTCCTCAACATTAGTTCATCACAACATACTTCACCCGCTCTGATGGCTCAGGTGACTCCTAATGGAAACGCCCCACATCATCCAGTTCGGACAGGAGCAAGGTCACTAGAGAGCGCACCCATAGCTTGTCAGGGTTTCGAACCAGCGATGGATAGAGACATATCATGGACTTCTTCAACTCCGATACTTTGGCCTCGACTATTAGGAGAGATTAATTTTTGAAGGGTTCTTAGAGCTTGCCCCTCTTGGGTTGCTCCCTCCCCCCTCCTCTCTCTTCGTTCTTCTTGGCATGTACTCCCTTTCGGACTGCAGCCCTCCCCCCCTTTGGTCCCCCTTTTCTTTATCCTTTTCTCTTTGGCCCGGTTGTCGGGTTTTGTCTTGTATTTATCTTAGTTCTTTTCTTTGTTGGGCTTTTTTAGCCCACTAGCTGGCAGTCATTATTGTCCTTCTTATAGTCCCTTGGGTCTTATTTTGGCCCACCGAGGACATTAATAATATTTCATTTCATTTCTCAAACCCTTAACTCCTCCAACAAAAGTAGATTAGAACTGTTTTCTGCATTTCTATATCAGTTTGCTTGTTCATATTTTGCATGTTTCAGATTAGTTTCTTTTTTTATTTTCAACATTCAAACCCTTAACTCAAACAAAAGTAGATTAGAATTGTTTTTGGCATTTCTAGATAAGTTTGCTTATTCATTTTCTGCATGTTTTAGATTAGTTTCTTTATTTATTTTCAACATTAGATAGAAGATAAAAGGGAATAGGCCCAACATTCGGAGGTTGGGGAGAGTAGAAACCTCACCATCCATTTGTTGAATTGCAATTACGAACGCAAATAGAACTTACTGATTTCCACGTTCAACAGTTTTGGCATGCTTGGTGGGACACACAAGTACGATTTCAATACGAAATCAATCTTACCCCACCTACATAACTTTTCTGACCTGCACGAGTATACTTCATATCCTTTTAGATCTGCAAAAGGGATTTTGTTAAACTAACACGCATGAAACCAACAAACCTTTTTGCATTACAATTTATGAGTTGTTTTCCATTTCATATTTAATACATCATAAGTTTTCATGCATATGGTGACTCTATTTTTGATCCAAAATCTTGCCTACCTTGTCATTTGTGAATTTTGCTTTTCAAGAAAGGACGAAAGCAATGACAAGCAAAGATAGGAGTGAACAAGAACAAGATTGCATGAAAAATGTTGTGTTCCCTCTAGACCACCCTGCTTGCAAAACTCCTTTCTTGCCAAGCGGTGCAGCCTGCTCCCAAAGCGCCCCACTTGCGGAGAGCCCCCGCTTGGTAGCACCCTACTCCTGTACACCCTGTTTTCCATTTGTTTCTGCTTTGACCAGTGTGCCTCGTTTTTCATTCCCATTCTTTGGTGTGATTTTAGAGGTTTCTTCCCTTTCATTCATGAATATCAAAACACCCAAACAATGTTAGGGATGTCCTGGTTACTGAATCATCAAATACTTCAACAGTCTGCTTATGTCACTATAGAACCACCTATATACCAATTGTCACATGAACAGGGACAGTGGCCAACCTATACAATACAAGTAGGTACCTCAACCATACGCATCCATTCACTAACAAAACCTTGCAACATTCACTTAGCAAGGCTACCCTACTCAAACAACCCAAATGCCCACCCCATAAATCCAACACCCTTCCCCACAACAATTGCCCCAATATCCATTGTTTCCCCAAAATCCCTAGTGTTAACCAATCTCCTAGGAACAACAAGAATTGCAAATGCAGCTAAAAGAATTCAAGCATATGGTTTCAGCTCTGCAGTCACTCTATAAATAGGAGAATGAACTCAATGAAAGGAACATATTTATTCCTCAACAAGGAGATTTTCAGATGGCTAATCAAAGGAACTGGTTTGTACCACAGAAAAAAAATTCCATATGACTGATAGGCACAAAACTATATGGTGAATCATCCCATAGTGTTTAGGCAACCAACGACTTGTTGACCCATGATGAACCAACCAACAATGAATCGAGTGTTTGTACCTCAAGTTGATGCAATGCAAGTCCATGTGTTACTTGAAATGTCCTCAATGAGAGGAAATTGTTCATTTTCCCAAGGTGTTGTCATGTACAGTAACCACTCTGATGGGTTGATAATTGTTGTAGGAGATTCCACACTTGAGCATCAAGAGTCATGACCCCTTCACCAATGATAGAGCCTGAGATAGTAAATGAAGACTCTAAAGATAAAGGGTTAGAACTAATAATATGTGAAGTATTTGTCCTCCTCTCGAATAGAAGAGGAGAATTTGTAGAAGAGGAGACAAATCCACAACTAGAACATGAGACCATTATACAAGGCACTATTGAAATGTTACAGAAGGAAAACTAGAGAGACTGGAAGAGTCATCGGACAAGTCCTCATTGGTGGAAGTGTTTCTGTTACTCAAACAACTCCTAGTAGAAGGCTACCAAATCAGCGAAACATCTTGTGAATTGGAGAGAGAACCTGAAGTGGACGACGAGGGTTTGAAGGATGAGGATTTAGAGGTTGAAGCAGAGTACATGGCATGTGTGTTTTCATTAGAAGAGGAAGATCCTGTAGCAGAAATGGAGACAGATTTTCCTCCAGAATATGAAACATGCAATTTTACCCTAGATACGAACATTTTCCAAGTAACATATATGGATACATCTGCAAGTTGCAAGATTGCCCAGGAGAGTTCATGTGAGGGAACCATGCTAAGCAATAGGGAGATCATAATTCTAAGAATGATGCAATTTCCCATGATTTTGGGGAGTAAGGTTGAGGTAGGGCCCACATTCCAACAGTTCAACGCTATGGAGAACAATAGCAGGTTTGTTGAAGAACAACATCAAGAGGGATTGCTACTGCTGAATAACAATCTATTATTTGATGACACAGAAACAAAAGCCCAAACTAGCTTCCGATACCATAGCCCACCACAAGATGAGATAGAGAGTAAGGAAACGATCATAGGAGTGTAGAACAAGTGGTGATATTCCCACCAATGGAATGGTGAGATAACAGATTGAGGAATCAATCAAGATTGTAGTCATAAAACTGTCATCACAATCATACGATGTCATTGCCCTGAGACAATACAGTCTCACTTGTACGGTGCAGTCTTGTATGGCACAGTACAAGATAGTCTCTTGTAGGTGATGCTACAACACTTGGCAATAATCTTATTGTAGGCAGCAGTTCTAAGAAACAGAAATGAAAGTGTTTGTGAAAATGACTAAGTAACAACTAATCTGAAATGTAAATGAAATACAATTGAAATGTAGTGAAATATAATCAAAATGAAGTGTAAGGAAATGTGTTGAAATGAGATGTAATACAGTTGTCATTTTCAAACCTTAATAAATTAATTAATTAGAAGGTTGCTAAGGTTGACAATGTAATTAGTTTTGTAATGACATCTTCGGAATTGCTTATGACAACCACCAGAACATCGCTTTAAATAGCCCCCCTTACTTCAATTTGGTAACAAGGCTAAGACGTATGCAATGCAATGCTGTAACAACGTGGATGCTGGGTTGATAAGTCTAAGTGCAATTATAGAGACTGGACTCTTTGCCATGTATGCTGAGGAATTCTGATAATGAAACAAACTTGTTTTTCTCTCCAATTGTGTCCAATGTTATGATGATTGCTATGATAGAATGTTAGATTCGTGCGCAAGTATTGCTATTGTCTGCAGGTTGATGAGGGAAGACGCTGCACAAGGTTACAATCACCGTCAATTGGATTTATAGTCACAGTTATCAACGAGGGTGCCGTCACCAACGAGAGTGCTGTCATCGTTAGGAGTGTCGTCTGTGATATGGCCGATAGAGACTGTGGAAACGCTGTCATGTCGTCATGGTGATTGTTGTCTAGGACCCTACCGACTGTGAACTGCCATTAGGACAGGATGCTGACACAGGATTGTTGTCATAAGCAGCTTGTCAATGGAGGAAAGTCGTCTATGTTGTGTTGTCGTTTGCCGCTAACCTGTTGACTGAAGTTGGATTGTCATCTAAGTCAGGATGTTGTCTTGGAAAAAGTATTCTCCCATGAACTGCGACTCCTTGGTCTAAGAACTATCATTCCCTCATCCCTTGGAATCCTCATCGATGTGCTATATTTGGCGCCATTGCCTAAACAAATACGGGTCGATAGAGAGCAGCAAGTGTGACAAATGAAGAGGTGAATGACAGATTCAAGGTTGCATGGACAAAGAAGGAATCAAGGAAGAACTTCGAAGCAACTTGTAAGAAGCGCAAGACTCACCAACCAAGAAGTGTAGCTTGGAGAAGCAAAGATATAATCATACTGACGGAAACACATGAACACGATGGATGTAGGACTCTAGAATTTGTGGGATAAAAAAAAATAGCAATATGGAATAAAGCAGCGGAAAATGGCAAAGGGCATGGGGGTATTATGGTTTTAATAAAAGAGGAATGGGATAGGGTCATTAAAATTGAAAAACAAGATGAAAACAAATAGTACATCTGGATAAAGATCCTAGAAAATAAGTCAGTTATTAGCATAGCAGCATGTTATTTTGCTCCCAAGAATTCTAAATTCTATAAGAAACATGACCTTAACAGAGAAGACCCATACTCCTCCCTAAAAAGAGACATTTCGATATACAGTAAGTTGGGGGAGATTATATTAATTGGATATTTCAATGCAAGAACAGCAAATAAGCAAGCTAACATTCTAGAAGGCAGCGAAGATATTGAGATTAATCCTCTTTGGATGCTAGAAGAGGAAAATCAGCAGTGGACCAGGACTTCAGAAGATGAGCATAGGGCTATCACGCAATATGGAGAAGATTTGTTAGGCCTCTGCAGCATACACAACTTGATTATTTGCAATGGGATGAACAAATGGAAAAATTCAGGAAAGTATGCATGCAAAACATATAAGGGACAAAGTGTAATAGACTATGTAATATGCTTAGAAAATTACATACCAAAAATAGAGGAGCTAGAAGTGGAAGATTCTCCAGTGGAACTTAAGTCAGATCACAACCCAATTGTTATGAAACTTCGAATGCATGGAGACAAACCAAGGGAAAAACACTTGCAAGGCAATCAAAATAAATATCCTCACAAGGGAAACATTCTCTTAACAGATGAAAATCGGCATAATTTTAGAGCAGTATTAAATAACAAGTTACCGGAAAGGGAAGAACTACCTCACAGTAGCAGAGATTATAGTAAGAGTGAATGGTTAATGCACGTTATCCAAGAAGCTCTAAACAATTGCAAGAGAGCTAAACCTAAAAAGAAAGAAAGGAGTAGCTTCCCAACCAACGCATAGTTCGATGAATATTGCAAAAAAGCGTAGAGATTACTAAAGGAACCAACAGGTAAAACAAGGGCAAACAGAAAAACACATGAGAAACTGGTAAGGGCAAAAAAAGAAGAATACACTAGAACAAGGAGGAAAGAATTGATTTACTTAGGGAAGCATGAAGCAAAGAAATTTTGGAAGTAACTAAGCGTGAAAAGGATGCAAAATGAAAATAGCATAACAGTTAATCAATGGTTGGAGTATTCAAAACAATTGCATCAGCGTAGTAACCAGCACGAGACACCCCCTACTATCATTGTCAAGAAAGAACTTTTCACAAATGAAGACATTATTCAAGGGATAAAAAAGTTAGCAACTAGTAAAGCCCAGACATAGACAATCTTCAGGCAAAGCATATAAAATGGGGGGTAGATATTCTGGCACCGCAAATCAAAGAAATTGTCAATGAGGTCATACAAAATGGCTTCCCTACCAAGTGGACAACTAGCTTGACCATTCCTTTGTTTAAAAGTGGAGATGTAAATAATCCCTCAAACTATCGAATTATCATGATCAACCCTCTCTTTACAAAGTTGTTTGGGAGTATGATAGAGCGTAGGATCAGCATATGGGCAGAAGAAAAGGGAAAGAGAGCAAAGGGGCAAGCAGGTTTTAGGCCCAAGCACTCAACTATTGATCACCGTATCACGCTCAGACACATAGTGGAAAAAATATGGGACAAAAAAGAAGAGGCTTTTTGTGGTTTTGTAGACTTCAAAAAGGCATTTGACATAGTGCCAAGGAAAAAATTATGGAGTAGAATGGAAGAGCTAGAGGTTCCAATTCACTATAGGGCAGCGGTTCACAGACTATATGAGCATGTAAAGGCTAGAATCAGAACACGGGAAGGGTTATCCGAATGTTTTGATAGTGACATAGGTGTCAAACAAGGTTGCCCTCTATCTCCGACCTTATTTGGGTTGTACATTGACAAGTTAGAAGAATGGATAAACAAATTTGGGGGAGAGGGTGTGCACTTAGCCAAATATGTGGTAAAACTCCTCATATATGCAGACGATGTAATTCTTGTGGCCAAAACAGCCAAAGATCTAGAAGATCACCTTCGAGCTCTAGAACTCTTTTGTAAGGAATTTGGGATGCAGGTGAACACGAGCAAAACAAAAATTATGATTTTTTCAGCAAAAAAGAAGAAGCAACAGCTTGAATTTCAGTTTGCAGGAGAACCGCTTGAGGTAGTAGTAGAATACAAATACCTGGGCATAGACTTTCATGACAAACTTAATTGGAATACATGTAGGATGAAAAGAACTCAAAAGTGGTTGGAGAGCACTATATGCACTTCAAAACAGGTGTAGGAATGCCGATTTGTGGGATTGGAAGACCACCAAGGTCTTATTTGGCCTACTTGTTACACCGGTTTTGTTGTATGGTTGCGAGGTGTGGGCTAGCGGCACAACAAATGCAAAATGAAGGCAAATAGAAAGGATTCAAAAATATCTAATCACAAATTTTCTCAAAATTAAGGCCACAACCCCTTATGAAAATATTCTAGCTGAAACTGGAATGTTCCCTTTGGAAGTAATTGCTATGACCAAGCTGTTATGTTACTTGAAAAAAAAAGAAAACATGAAAAACGACAGATGGCCTAGGGCAGCTAGGGACGAAGAGTTGCATAGACGGAAGAATACATGGATGAAACAAAATCAGAAATGGATGAAACATTGGGAAATCAACATAAATGAATGCCCAAATGTCAACAAAGACATAAAAAATTATGTGAATGAAAAGTTTAGAAGTGGAATGTGGAAAAATGCAAGCAGGAAAAGACAATATTATATTGCAAAGTTTAACCCAACATATGACCACAAGGAAAAAGTGTATATAGGCGCTGAAATCAAGTGGAAGGAAAAAATCCTCATTGCTCAGATAAGGACTAGCTCTCATAGGCTTAGATGTGAAACAGGGTGATGGACAACGCCCAAAGAACAATGGGAAGAAAGGACATGTACTCTATACAGCACAGGGGTAGTAGAGACGAACACTTCATCTATAAATGCCCGAGTTTTTCAGATATCCGTGGCAAATACAAAGAAACACTTGGAAACGGGTCTATGGCAGAGTTGTTTGAAGACAGTAAAATAAAAAAAGTTGGGGAATTGCTAACCCAAATCAACAGAGGAGAAGGAACAACCTTCTCAAAGATATTAAAGATCATATGATATGATTTGAGTAGTTGTACTTCCATATTTGAGGTCCCATAGACCATATTTGGGTCTCACGGACGTAATTAAAATCTTTCGTTTCATTTCACAACCAAAAGGGGAGAGAGTGTGGAACCCTTAGGAAGATAATAGTATGAGGGACAAAAGTGAAAGGTGGCAAATGTTGTTGCTAACAACGGAGAACGAAGTGAAAGAGGAGTAGCACCAAATAGTCAAAGAAAACGTTCACGTAACTGAAGATGCTAACGTAGGGAGTGCGTATAGAAACAAAAAGTGGATGGTAACACCCGAGCCAATGGAAAGGAGTTTGCCAACTAGTGCAGAGGATGGGATTTAGGCACTAGAGCAACCTCGTGTGGATACTTGGGGACGAAGACTAGAGCCACATAAATTTACTCACGAAGGTCACGAAGCATAGATGCACAAGAACTTGGATGAAGACTATTTGGAGTAGAAGCACTCCCTGTCTATTGTAGGTGGTGCATATTCTCGTTCAAACACATGTTCAAATAGTCTTCTCTCCGAGTCGCATACGTCACTACTCTGTGACCTTCGCAAATATACAAGGTGTGGTTCTGGTCTTTCTCCCCAAGACCCTACGCGTGGTTGCTTTGGTATAGAACTTCTCTCTTTTGTATCCGTTGGCCAACTCCTCTCCGCTGGATCAGGTGTTACCATCCGCTCCTCACTTCTAATGTTAGGTATGTCTTCTGCTATTTGATTATGTTCTTCATTCTCTGTTGTTACCAATAATGTCTCCCACATTTCTTGCTTTGATCTTGGACTTTCGTCTTCCAAGGGGTTCCACACTCATTTCATCTCTGGTTGTGAGACGTCGTCTTGAATTCATATCCTTTGATTTGCCAATCGTGCACTTTGTCATAGTGGTATCTAGTTCCTTCCTCGTTGGCTCTATAGCCTCCAATCTGTCATTCACCTCTTTGCCTTGTCACGTTTTCTTCTTGACCCAAAGTTGATTTAGGCAACGGCGCCAAATGGAGACAGGGGTGAGTGCCTTCCCAAGACGAGGGAATGACAAGAGTTTAGGAAGGAATTGACAAACTTGACTATAAGACATGGTGTCAACTTACACTGTTCAGTCCCAGACGGGTAGACTGCTATAGACGTCTAATCTAGACGAGTGAACCAGTCTATACGCGTAACTGCCAGACGTGTAGGTCCAAACAGGTGATGAACTAGACGAGTGGCTCTGGACGGGTAGGCTCAAACAGGTAGGAACCTAGACGGGTATGCTCAAACGGGTAGGATCCTAGACGGCTTCCCTCAGACGTGTAGCTCCAGTTAGACGGGTAGTTGCAAGTTCAGACGGGTTGAGACGTGTAGGTCCAAACAGGTGGTGAACTAGATGAGTGGCTCTGGACGGGTAGGCTCAAACAGGTAGGAACCTAGACGGGTATGCTCAAACGGGTAGGATCCTAGATGGCTTCCCTCAGACGTGTAGCTCCAGTTAGACGGGTAGTTGCAAGTACAGACGGGTTGAGCGCTAAACGGGTAGTTCACAATCCTAGACGGGTGGTACAACGGCTAGGGCCTAGATGGATAGGCCTAGAAGTGTGTTGGCTAGGCCTAGACGGGTTCTACAACTTGCGTTCTCGTACTTGAACTAATTCCTGATCACTCCTTCCTGCAACTCTACACAACACATAAGCACAACACCAGTCTGCTCCTAATCTACTTCATGACATTTATCAATCAGATACCTGTAACACAGACAATGCAATCACATAGAAATCCACACAACGCTAGAACAATCTGCTTGTTGCATTGATTCACAATGTATAATCGCTCATTGATAATGGATCATGAATCATGGATGTACAAAAAAGAGTAGGGAGGGTATTTATGGGGCAAGCCTTGGTGGTTACTGCAACCAACCAGGCTCAACTGTCCCAACCGTCCCTACGTTACTGCTCTAACTAATCAGTCTTAAAGCATGACAAACCAGTCCCAGACTGATTAACAAGTCTGGCTTAACAACCAATCTCAGACTAGTTAACAAGTCTGGCTTAACTAATTATGGCGGCTGAATTTGTCTTTTTATGCCATGTTATTAATCAGTCTGTATTACATTATGACGTCTGATTTTACATTGCAAAACACATTACATTATCAATATTGCTATCAATATGTAGACATTTCGTCAAATAGTTCGAGATGTCATTTCTTCGTCGAACTGCTATCTATAGAGGATATGCCCATTTCACAAGGGCAATAACAACAAGAGTTGAACCAAGAAGATCATGCCATTGAGAGAGAGGTTGAGACGATGTTGCTGGAGAACGAGCACCTGATCGAGTAACCAGTTGGAGAAAAGGTGGATCATACCTCAAGTTAGATAGTTGTGGCAAGGCACAAAAAACAACATGGAGATGGACGATGTCAATGTGGAAAGAGGTCTTCCCTTACCACCACTATGGATCAAATTTAAATTTTTACTAGTAAATTTCACACCCATCAGAACTTCTGAGCAGAGGAAGAGCTCTACAGTAGTAACAGGAGTGCACACAGCATCTACAACAAGAAGAAGATAAGAACAAATATTGTTGATACTATTGACAAGAACAAATATAATGTACCATCCAATTAAAGGACAATAGTTAACTAAGCTATGGTGGCCTTAAAGAAACTCATTAATGTTACTGACAATATTGTGGATGACTGAAGATTTTCATGATCGTCCAAACAAAGGAAAAAATAATTTATTGATTTGGTAAAGCTACTAAACCCTTCAGATCAATCCAGTTGCATCTACACTAAACATTTCATGAGGATTGAGAATGGCATTATTACTCATCCTAATTATGTCCAATAACATTGTACACACAGCCTAAGTTGTTCTCTTGTTCAGCTCAAAGTGTAATTAGATCAATTGCGAGTGGAGGCAGACCACCATATTCCTCAAGAGGATAGGGTATATCGTCTTCATTCTCTTTGGGAGGTGGAGATTGAAGAACATCTTATCTTTAGGTGTCACGTTTATTATGAGAATCAAGGGAGATACTATTTCTTGTATAGAAACTTAGGTGGATCTTTAGGTGAAACGTTTATTCCTGATTAAAGATGCTAGGCTTTGTATTTCAAGGAACCTATCACTCTTTGACATCAGTTATTACAAGGCAGATCGACTACTACTCGACTAATCACCTTAGTCTTTCACTTTATCTTTACAATCGAGAGTAATAAATGTTCATTTGAAGCTATGACTCTCCAAAATGTTAATGATAGATCTATGCACCCTTTTCTACATACAAAAGTGGTTACTAGGGCTTTGGATCTATCTTTTTCTTAGATGTGGTGGGACAAGACTATAGTTCTCTAATGTCAGGTTATGGCTACACCTCACATACAGGAGTTGCAAACAGACAAAGCTTGCCAGTTTCCAATCTTCATCATGACAATGGATGCTAGAAGAGTCTTGACGTGTCGAACACCATGTCCTTCTCGTATTATTCAACCAGGTACCCTTAGTTCTAGCCATTCTCTTGGGAGCATCATTAGATCCTACGTAAGCCCTTTTGGCATAGTTGTTGGTGACAAAGATTGTGCTTCTACTTTACATCCCACTATAGATTAGTGTTGTAGCTCGGATCCACTAGAGGTCTCTCTCTCTCTCCACACACACACACCCACTTCTACATCTCTCTTCATCATTACTTTTAGCATTTTAGGATTTATCCATTGTGTCTAACCCTTGAGGCTGTAATTTTATGTCATATAGTTGTTCCATTTTAGTGTAGTTTACACTACATTCTTTACTTTAATTTAGCGTATATTCGTATTACTTTTTGGTTATTACAGTGCATTGTAACAGCTCTTTGGGACGAGTCCCATTGGCCTACTTTGACCATCAATGGACATTAATAAAATTACTTTATCTCAATATATGATAAAAGTTCTTTCTCTTCTCACAAAAGTATATGCATAAAAAATGGGGATGATCACCTCAGTCATGGAAGTATAATATATATCCTGCATAGGGCAGTTTTAGTTCTGTCTGGTTACTAAATGTGTCAGATTCCAAACAATTGTTGCCATTACTTTCCAATATAGTTTGGAACAATATGTGCCCAATAACCAAGCAATAGTAATAAGAATGGACATAAAAGCATGGACTCATAATATCCTACCATAGACTTATATTACGGACCATTGAAAAACAAAAGCACCTTTTGTTAGCTTCAAAGATCAAGGAGTTGACAATCATTCCAACTACTTTACTTGACTCTGTCAATAATTGGCATTGCAGATGATAAGCAGCTCTGATGTGACCTTGAATCCCTCTACATAAATCCATTTGCAAAACAGTAAGTCCTGTTGAGAATTTATCTGAGTGGAAGGCAGTGGAAGGCAGGTAGAGGACAATGAATTATCATTCCCATGCTTCTGCAAAGAAAAGAGCTATTACCAGGCTATTGCATATAATAGTCCCATGAGACCATAGTTCCATTGATGCTCCCAAGATATCATGTCTCATTTAGATATCATGGCTAACGAGAACCTAGTAGGGAAAAGGTTTGTAAATGTACTTAGCAGCACCATCTAAGAAAATTTAGGAAGTCCCCTCCATGGAACTTTAGGTAAGATTACAAAGTGACCTTCATTCCCTAGTTGTTTAAGTCGCCAAGTTATTCCATTAAAGCACATGAAGAAAAAAAAAATCATAATAGAAGTGTTACATTGCATTTGTAAATGGTAAAGATAAATCAGACACATAGGATGAAATACAGTAAAGATAACTTCACACAATTCATTCTTAAATCATAAGCCAATAAGGTATGCTCATTATTATACCTTAGCAGCTACTTCTGCATTTGCTCTACCTTGCTTGAACAGAGACCATGGAGCATGCTCATCTAGATATACATTCCCAGCATTACCAATATCTATAATAGCCGCACATGCGGAAGAGAGAGAAATATCCATATAGCAGAGTTGTGCCTTCTCCACCTGTGAACAATTTGCCCATGAATGTGATAGTATTAAGGAAACTGTTACAGAAGTATTAACTTAACAACATAAAATATGACAGAAATGACATTTCCACTCAACGTTTTTTATCAAACAATAAAAAAGAAACTTACAACTATTGTAGTCAATAGAACGGTATGCATATAACAAGAAAACATCTTTAATCTGTATTCTTTTTAAATGTCTAAGCTTGATGGAATATACGTAACTTCATCTTAGTGAAAAGTGGATTCATTTCAGAAATCTTATTCCACATCACTTTTAAATACCGATCTCTATATGCAAAATATGGTATACCTTAAATACAGTTTCAAGAGTTGAGTATCTAAGATCTTTGCTTAGGAATACAGCAAGTTTTAGTCTTGCCCTTCACACAAACATGACTATTGTTTCCCTTCTGTTAAGGCAGTTCAAAATTTCACAGAGTCTACTTAAATAATATTCTCATAAATTGGAAGCAAGTATATATAAGAGTTGGCATATTTAAACTGTGTTTATGACGATAGATTGCCAACGATTGCTTCATCCAGCAGAATATGTTGTTAAAAATCTTTCTACTATATTTTAACTACATTAAAATTATGGAAAATAACAAATTCAGAAAAAGGAAACAACAAGTTGATGACCAATTTATCATTTGATTGATGATGTGTCCTTTCTTATGTGTGTCTGTCTCCTTAATTTTAGACTTTAGTTTCTATCTTATCCTGTAAGTAAATTGCTTAATATGATTTTATAATTAGTAAGGTTGTTTATCTATTGTAATATAATTGCAGACCAGAATGTATGTTTTACTTTTAATGTGCACTATGAATTTGAACTAAGGCCATAGACGATTGCTGAGTATTAAGAAGTTAACTATGAGTAGGTGCAAGAAGTGGATAGTATTAACATCTATGAAAGTCATTCTGTTTGTGTTGAACTTGAAACTTTTCTATGTCAAACATTTATTTTACATTTTATAATGCTATACGCTGTGTAATAAGCAATAATTTTCAACCATGAATGTTATATGTTGTCTCAAAGTGAATTTGAGTATAACAAAATAAATTTGTCTTTGTGATGTGTATTGAAATGAACAACAGTGTAAAGTTATTATTTTAAATTTGTTATTTGTCACTAAGCTTAATTTTTAAATTTTAATCATGTAAAGGTGGTTCAATGGCAAAGGAGTGAAATTCTTCGCTGACAGTCATAATAAGACCGTAGAATACCATATGACTAGTGATAAACTGAATTACATATACCCTTCGAATACACTTGTAGCTTGGTTTTGTATTCATACCATTAAGTGTTTACAGTCATGTGTTCATGATTTTATCGATGATGCAAACAAGAAATGAAATGAAATTATACTAATGTCCATATATGACCAATATAGGTCAATGGGACTCACCAAAATAGCATGTTTCAATAGACAATACTAGGGATTAAAGAGCCCCAATAACAAAGCAAAGGGACGAAGTCTAGAGGACTAAGTGAGGAGAGCAAAGAGAAAGAAAGGAGGCAAGCCCTAAAGAGGGAATCCTAGTAGATTAAATTAGAGGCAGTAGCACCAAAATAGCCAAGAGAAGGAGAAATTTTCCCAGAGAAAAAGGATCTGGAGTCAATGGAAGAGCTAGGAGTGAAAAAGCATAAAAGGAGAGACATACAATGCATTATGTATATCATCAATCTCAGTGATAGCAATCCTAGCATTCAAGATTGACGACCTGCAAATGGAAATGAAACTGGTGATATGCATGTACCTCCAGGCATGCTTACAGAAACTTCAATGTTAAGAAGAGATGAGATGGTGACGTTTAAGTCAAGAACAAGAGTGCTGAGTTGGTCCGCCAGTAGGAGATACAAAGAAGTGTTATCTTAATGATCTGTCATCAAATGCTAGCAGGGTGATGAATCAGAAGGACGCCTAGCACCACCATGATCAAAAACAGGCTGGAAAAAAGAAGTGAAGGAAAACGTTGTGTTTTTAACTTTTTTATCATCCATGATTTTTTATTTTTCACCAATTCAAATTTTCTATATGTAATTTTACACAGCTTGTAAATTACAGCGTATTGTCAAGAATACTAAAGGATCCAAGCAATAATAAGCTAAGTCAAATATAGAAAATACACTTAATAATAGGATGAAACAGGGATGGCTAGGCTGAAGACTAGAAGAATACAGTAAAGACCACATGCAAAATAACGAATTACAAAGAAAGAGACAATATGAAACAACAAAATGACTTTTAAAGAGAAGAGATATGAAAAAGTGTAACTTGCTAATTGAAGACTTGATGTTGTAAAACCTGGATTTTGTCAACAACAGCCTCCAATGACCTTGAGGCGAGAACTTGAGCCAAACAGTATCCTAGAATTAGGGGAAGGGAAGTGCCAAGGAATGGAAGTGAAGATTGGGCTGTCCCTGCTAGCCCACCTTTCAAGTTTCAACAAATCCTTGTCAAGGCCAAGGAAGGAGTGCAATCCTATCTTTCTTTAATTCCTACCCTGAAGTCACTAAGTGATGAGTTGAGCACTAAGTCTTAATAGTAAAGTTTCATGCCAAGTCCAAGTTGGCTTAGTGTGTCAGTTTTGTTAAGCTTGTGCCAAATCTGAGTTTGACTATTACGGTTTATGGCATAAATGGAATGTGTACATAAAAATCACATTGCTATATTGTTCCAAGTCGCAACATGGACCGTGAAGAACCAGCCCCATAAATGATTCTCTCATATTTTAAAAGGATTTGTATACACCAGGAAGGCAACACCTTCATACATACAGAACATGCTTTAAGGGCAATGAATAGGTTTAGATAATGTGTGAGATCTCCTCGCTAATCACATCATATATCTTCAGATCATCAACCTAATAATGCCAAAAAACACCATATGACATGATATCAAGACATAGACAAGCAATGCTGAGAGAAAGTCTGAATTGTAAATCCTCTTGATTTGAACAGGCCAAATGAAAATATCCAGGTTAAGTTTGTAGATGTATGGGTTAGCAGATAGTGAACTGTTTTTTATCAGAAAGTTGAAATTAATTAGCTCTATCCTGTAGTTTATGTCATGCAGATATAGCTAATTCCAAAAACAGTAACCAACAAAGGAAAATAAATCAAATAAATTGAAGCACAACGCTTACCAATTTGCTGACAAGTTCTTTGAATGAGTTATCCTCTGCAACATTGTGAGAATCAAATGCTAAGGTAGATTGGCAATTCTTTTTCAACAAACCGAGTGTGCGGTTAAGAAGGTTGCCTGCACCATAGTAAGACTCTGTAACTTAGAATTATATGGTTCTTTTTTTTCAGCCTCTTTCAGAATTAACCTAATACAGAACATAGAAAATCTTTAAAGCTTCTAAACCTGTACAGTTCTAAAATTGCACCATAAATGACAACCATCTGTGACTTGAACTAATTTTTCTTATTACAATCCCAGTAGGAAGAAAGGTATCTCATAAATATTTGATTATGATATCCTAGTTTATATTTACAAACAAAACTTACCAATTGTGTTAGCAAGATGGGCATTCACAATATTGATGAAACGTTCCTCTGAATAGTCCCCATCATTACCAAATTCAATCTCTCGCAAAAAGAAATACCTAACAGCATCAGATCCAAACCTCTCAACAAGATCCCTTGGCTCAAGTACATTACCTAAAGATTTTCCCATTTTCAAACCATCCTGCAAAAACAAAAATGAAAAAAAAATAGATCATACTAATTTGTAAAGATCCCAAAAATGGGCCAATAGGACTGGTGACTTCAAAAACTACATCAGACCATAAAATTCTTTGACAAAGAAAAATGCCTGAATAAAACTTTCAAGCTTGAAAAGGTCTAGCAAACTAGACAGCACACATTACTTCACAGATAATATGATACGGAAAGGTCTGAAATCAATTTGCAAGAACCATATTGTACATTACAGTTAGTGAGATTGAAAACAAAAAGAATCAGAAAGATTTTCTCATAGGCCTATCTGCAACCCCCGAAACACAAGCACAAGAAAGAGAATCCCAGTGTCAAAGTGAATGCAAGCTTACTTCAGCACTATGACATTTGACGATTTAAGTTTTTGTCAGCATGGTGTATGGTTCCTCTGCTTGTAGTAAAATACATCCCACAGAGACCATCCTTTGGTAATCAACACCATGATGTGATCAGTCATCTTATATCCAGGAAAAAGGACTATATGGATCCAGCCCTTAAACATAGAACCATAGTTACCATATCCAACAATTATCTTGCTTAGATACCCGTATCCTCATATCAAATATGGATATGGATATGATAACACTTGGATACCTTATCCAAACGTATCCAAACACACAAGTATTGTATCCAAACATATCCAAAAACATGGGTACCATATCCAAACGCATTCCAGTACAGCCTGAGTGGCCCTAACAGTGAAGGCTTGGATACTTCAGATAGGAGGTCCAAGGCTTCAATTCTAAAAAGGCATAGGGTATGTATGCCCCCTAGGCATATAGCACAACACAAGTGCCTCCTCCCATGTATAGTGGACCTAAGGAGTACGGGGTGGTCTGATATGCATAATGCTCCTAGACCTTAAAAGTTAATTTTTTTACTTCATAGACAGGTACCATATACAGATGTATCCAAATACATGCCCTTATTTGGTCCATATCTAATATATCCTGGTATGGCCTAGGCACATCTAGCATTGTATTTACAACATGAGATTAAAAGAAGAATATGCAATTTAGAAAAAAAATTAAAAAACCAATGAAAATCATCTTTTTAGTTACTGAAAATATCCTTTTCAAAACTTCTGTGTGCAAACATTTGTGTCATATCTTTTTTCTTTTGATATATAAAACATATATGCTTTTTATAGGGTTGTATAAAGTCATATTAATAAGAGGTCATCTTGGAAATTTGTCATATTTGTATCAGATACCGTATCCATTTCCATGCAACATAGCATAGAACTATATGGCCATAAGCACAAAACAACTAACTCTTCATTGATAGGCAAAATATCCTTATTTCTATTAGTTATAGAGCACAATTGCAAAATGCAAAAGAAGTAGAAGTTCTATTGTTACTTGACACAATTGTAAACAAAACTGAGAACCCTACTGGGGTATTACATTCAAAAGTTCATAGATTTTTCTGTGTAGGATTTACAACTTCAAACAATAAACAAATCACCAGACTGTACCTAAGTGGCAGACTAGTTAACCTTGTCAGTATTTAACACAATATGTAACAGACAAAGAACATCTGCTTAACAAGCACAGAGTAGGCTCATGAACTTGAGTCTCTTCTTGATTCAGAGACACCTTGTATTTATTTTGCTGGGCCAAACCATAGACTTCTGAACATAACCTTAAAACTTCATGATGGGCTCTATGACTGATATGCCTATGTATATACGATATGCTCTGAAAACAACACTCAAAATTGTTAAATACCCACAGTGTTGATCTCATAACTGTATACATTGAATTTTAGCAAAGTTATGAAACAGTTCTTTCAGTTGATCCTTTCTCTCTACTCAGCAGCATAGTGCCAAAAGCAGGACTGTTATCCGTTCTCTATTGAAGCAGTGGTAAGGTGTCATAAATGTTGGGCAAAGCAAAAACATTGCTCATTTTTACGTAGGCACCATTTGTCCTTATGAGTCATGCACTTAGTTTCACTATGAAGTCATAATGCCACTAGCAGGACCATGAAATTTTCTAATATCCATCAGTGGTAGACCAACAACTTAACACTAGAAGTACTCACAACTATGTATATTTAGCACTGAATACTCTTCAAAAAGTAAAGTAAGATATTACAATAATAGTACATGGATATAATGTGCAAATTGTATAATCTACAGAGACCATCTATTCAACCTATCTAATTAAATGTGATAAAATGTATTTATGCATATTTAAATAGTGACATTACATTTAATTATCGCATAAAGGCAAATATACATCCTACAGTTTTTAACACATACATCCCAAGAAATGCAACCGATCAGCAAAACAGTGGATGTATGACCTGGTCCTCGTGCACCACATTCTTCCACTCCAAATTGAACAATTGTATAGTCTGATTCTTTCAAACTTCAAAATATTTGGTATTTAGATCTGATTCTTCAATATTATCAAAAAGCAGTAACAACTGCACAATCAAGCTGGATAAGGTTGATCCAATTTCAGATTGGATCATTGAAACTGAATGGAAGCAGTCATTCACAGATTAGGATTTTGGTTGGATAGTTGCAGCAATACAAAGACAAGTTTGGGGACTGACCAGTACTCCAGGCCCTTGACTTCCCATTTCTGATCAGTGATGCATAAGCATGGACTTTGGACTCCAAACTTGCATATTTGTCTCTTGTACATCATAGTTAGTCTTCTGGAGAGTACAAAGTATAGATTCTAGAGAATGGAACTCTAAGTTTAGAATTGAAATTTTAAAACTTGCACATACATGTCTATAGTGCATGAGGGTTAACTGTATACTGCTATTTTTTTAACCCTTTTTACTATTTAAAAGGATCCAACTGGGGCCCTAACCCATCTGGAAAACAGAAAAAAAAATGCCTACAATCCACAATCAGCAGCCCCTTTTACTCAAGATGCTACTGTTAACCAATAGCCTAAAGGAGATCTCACAAAACTTCCTATGTACAACTGCTAGAGGCATTAATGTACTTTCGTATCATCTATTGTCTAGTCTATAGAAGAAAAATGCCCAATTCACACGCTAGCTCTTAAAAGACGAACCCTTGACTAGCAGGGCATAACAGACAAAATTGCCTGTACATGCAAGAAACCATTTACAAAGGTCATTCAACATGCACATAGGATCAAAAGCTTACCACAAGCTAGGAGAACAGCCTCAGCCATCTCTGCACAGAATCCACTAACTACTATTCCCTCAAGGGTCATTCCTCGTATCCCTTCCTGATCACTACCTAGATTGTAGCTGAGGAACAAGCATCCATCCAATACATCTTCTAAAATCATGTCATGTGACATCATTGCATTCATCATCCTTCATTCCCTGATTCTTCCAGTCCACTGCTAGATGGCAGAGAAAGAAGTTTAGAAATAGTTAGGGATGCAAGGTTGTTTCAAACCCCTCAGCATCATTCCACACTCGACTGTTGACTGCTCATTGGCAAGTACATAACTAGAGGCCATCAAAGCATCTTTCACCGAGTGAGTTTTCCTTACCTCATTGATGCCACTTGTGCCTGCTTCATTCTTGCCATGCACCTTATTCCTACTTGCAAAACATAGGATGCAGACCACTTTTGCAACAAGCATCTCTTCTATTTACTTGAATTTATCAAGAATGCTCCCATTTTGCTTCCAGATCATGCATGATTTAACAATTTGTGCACCATGCTTCTCCCATTGGGCAACATCCAAAGTGTCTTCAAGTAATGTGCAGACTCCAAGGCAAGGTTCCAAGACCTCTGTTCCCAGCAATTTCATATCCAATTTAATAGATGTGTTTGTTGAATATTATCCAAAGCATTCAAATTTCTATAATTTTTCACCCTGTGCAGATAAATTTAGCTCATTTGACGAACATAATTAGCAAACAACAATAAAAGGAAAATGAGATAAATGTAAGAAATTAAGACTCAAATTTGTCATCTCGTTGCCTGCCAAATTCATTCTCACATCTCAACTTTCTTACACGTCTTCAACAGCTAAAGGCTGAAGCAAAATAACCAGGGGAAAAACAATCGTGAGGCATAGCGGTTGCAGAAGCATCTGCAACTGGGGCTCATTGTTGGATGAAATTTAAAATTCTTGAATCTTTATATGTATATTATTTTTGTTTAAAAATTTATACTAATTAAAAAATATCTACCTCTCTTTTGAAATGAAATGAAAGATTTTAATTACGTCCGCGAGACCCAAAACATGGCCTATGGGACCTCCAAATATGGAAACACAGTTATTCAAATCATATGACCATTAATATCCTTGAGAAGGCTGTTCCTTCTCCTACTGATTTGGGTTAGCAACTCCCCAACTTTTTTTATTTTACTGTCTTCAAATAACTCTGGCATAGACCCTTTTCCAAGCGTTTCTTTGTATTTGCCACGGATGTCTGAAAAACTCGGGCATTCATAGATGAAATGTTCCTCTGTCTCTATTGCCCCTGTGCTACATAGAGTACATATCCTTTCTTCCCATTGTTCCTTGGGCGTTGTCCATCTCCCTGTTTCACATCTAAGCCTATGAGAGCTAGTCCTTATCTGAGCAATGAGAATTTTTTCCCTCCACTTAATTTCAGTGCCTATATATGCTTTTTCCTTGTGGTCATACGTTGGGTTAAACTTTGCAATATAGTATTGTCTTTTCTTGCTTGCATTTTTCCACATTCCACTTCTAAACTTTTCGTTCACATAGTTTTTTATGTCTGTATTGAAATTTGGGCATTCATTTATGTTGATTTCCCAACGTTTCATCCATTTCTGATTTTGTTTCATCCATGTGTTCTTCCGCCTATTGAGCTCTTCGTCCCTAACTGTCCTAATGATTTTCAAAGTTAATGGCAGATTTTACAGTCATTTTCCCAGGTGGTGATTTTTTCAATCTTTATCCTTCTTGGGCAGGAACATAAAAATTTAAAACCAAACAAGGTAACATAAGATTTCACTAGAAGAATATAATATACTTCTCTGATGTCCTTTTCTGAGATATTACCGACAAAAATCATGTTCTACTAGCATATGGTCTTCTTCCTCAATGTACCCTGCCCCTCTCTCAGCCTCCTAAATGCCATGATTAAAACAAACAAAAAACCAAAACAGAACATCACATAGATGTACATTGATGGAAATGTCATGCACACAGATACCAAATCCTTTCGAATAACTTAATAAGAACCCCTAGCCCAACTTGTCAATTCCACCCAAATTTTCTATTAAAATAGAAATCTTCCTATATAGCCCATTACATTTTGCTGAAAGATTTAATCAAATGAAGCAATGTACATAAGGTACGATCAAGGCATAAATGTGAAAGGCAGAGACAGTTTATCTTTATATGTGATTTGAAGCACAAACCAAAACACCCTCTATTCCCTACAATCATTAATGTGATGCACTCTATCTAATTTTTCAAACCAGAATGATGCCAGAAAGAAAAGAACAATGTACCACTAGAAGTATTTTATTGATAAAATTTGCTGGAATACATCAATAGAGTAATAATAATATGGAACTAACTAGAAGTAAAGCACCTGGTAGAAGATCCTTCCCAAAAATCAGAACTGATGCTGCTGTATAATGCTGATCCAGCCGCCCCTCAAATCAGTCTACCCATAGAAAAGAGAATGTTTTCAGCTCAATGCAATCCCTAGATGAGATTGCCCACAACAAACCAGAAGGGTTGCGTACTCTGATCTATGGATCCAAGGGTTTTCATCCCTAAATCTGTAGATGAATGCTCCCTGATGTAGCTGCCCTCTCTAGGACTCAAAAATGTAATATAAGCATAGAATGAATCCCTCAAAGGTTGGGCAGCCTCTATTTATTTATTGGCATGCTCCAAATGCTAGGCGCCTAGCTCAAGTGTCAATAGAAACGAATAGAGATTATTTTTATTTGATATGACACTAATATCACTTAGAACATGTCAAATTTAATGTTAATAATCAAGTACCACATAACATAGCACTAGTGTAATAACATTAAATTGCCTAAGTAGCCAATAAACCCTAACCCCTCATCAGTAAATCAGTTATAGTTGGAGAACCACTCACCAGAAATACCTGAGATAAAGCATTATGAACAGCTGACTCACACCCAAATCCAACAACAGGCTGCATGACATGGTCTTGTCCCTAGAAGCCCTCCAAAAGCCCCTAAGAAATAGGAACAAGTTTTCCCCAGGGCACTTATAATGAACATGTACACTTAAAAATTTTCAAGGGCATGAACAATGTCAACAGTAAAAAGGTCCCCTTAGGGTAAATCCCCCATGAGGAAACTAATGGTGAGGGTCCCACCTCCAACCGACCTCCTAAAATTTAGGAAATGCTCCTAAAATATAGGAAATGGTCCAAAACTCATAAAAATACCAAGGACAAATAAATGAAACCAATCCTCACCAATATATACTTCTCTAGCAATCACCCCTCACCCATTGAGAAGTATAGAAATGGGCTCATGGGTCCCACACGTGTGGACTCAATGAAAAGGGGGCATTACAAGTCCGTCGTTCCCGGAATTGCTTGCCCACAAGCAATGTAATGTCGAATGTTCAAGTATCTTTGGCCCCTCCCAATTTGCATCCTCAAAGGGTAGGCCCCTCCAATGGACCAATACTCCATGATGGTTTTTTTCTTCACTCTCTTCTCTCATGTGTCAATAATGGCATTTGGACCAATACAAGTTTCCCTTCATCATCAAGGGGAGGCAAATCAACTGATAGCACGACCTATCATCCAAGTGCCTTTTTATGGCAAGACACATGGAAAACATTGTGAATCTGACTCCTTACTAGCAATTTCAACTCTTAGACCACCTCACCAAATCTCCTCAATACTCTGTAAGGTCCATAGAATTGAGTTTTAAGCTTTTCAACCCCACTTCGTTTCATGAAAGTCTGCCTTAAGGCTGCAAGCATAGAAAGACCATATCTCTAACCTCAAATGATCTCTCAGTGTGCTGCCAGACTGCATAAAATTTATGTTGATTTTGTGCCTGCTGCAAATGGTCTCTAAGTAACCTCAAAATGTCTTTGCTATGCTCTGCAAAATCACCAGTTGCTGGTACACGGTTGTCAATTAACACCAAATCAGTGAAGGTAGGTGCATCGTATCCATATAATGCCATAAATAGTGTCATGCCAATGGACATGTGGTAAGTGGTATTATAACAATACTCTCCAAGGTGCACCCACTTAACCCATGTTGTCTGTGTATTTGTGACATAGTTCCTTAACTAACCTTCTGCCCACTTATTAACTATCTCCATCTATCCAACAGTCTAGGGGTGATAGTTGGTACTAGGAGTGAGCTTAGTGCCAATCAAACAAAATAACTCCTGCCTGAGGAATCTGCTGTCCCTGTCACTAACAATGGTCTTGGGCAAGCCACGTAACTGGAATACCTCTGAAAAATAGGTCAACCTTTTGTGGTGCTCTGAACTCTATACGGATGGCAAAGAAATGGGTATATTTAGTTAACCAATCCAATACCACAAAATGCAGTCCTTGCCATTCACTTTAGGAAGATCTATTATAAATTCCATGGATATACTTTCCCATTTCTAGTTGGGAATGGGCAAGGGCTGTAGTAAACTTGTTGGGGAAGTTGGCTCTGCTTTATTTTGTTGGCAAGAAGTGCACTCTCTAACATGTCTAAGAACATCCTCCTAGAGGCCCTTCCAAGAGAACCTCTCCCTCAACTGCCTATAAGTTTTGTAGAAGCCCGGGTTGAGAGCTATGGATGCATCATGCAAAGCCCTCATAATTTTCTCCTTCATTTTGGACTCAGGTACAAACAGTATTCTGTTCTTATATAGTATAAGGCCATCTGCCACAACATACCTATCATCCTTCACACTCCCATCCAATACACTAGTAGCAAAGGCATTCTTGGCATATTTGGCCATGATAGAAGCCTTCCAATCAACAACAATACAAGAAAAGGCATAGAAAGTAGGCATACAGGAAAGAGCATCTACAACCACATTCTTCTGACCTTTCACGTACTCAATATCGACATCATAAGCTTGAAGCTTACTTATTCACTTCTATTGTCGATCATTTAAATCGTGTTGGCCTAGGAAGAATTTCAAATTGTTGTGGTATGTCCTCACCACAAACCAAGTACTGCCTAAACTTAGCCAAAGCATGCATAATGGCAAGCACTTCCTTTTCATAGATAGAAAATGTCCTCTCCATAGCTTTTAATTTTCTGCTCTAAAATGCTATGGGTTGGCCCTTTTGCATCAGCACAGCTCCAATCCCCTCACTTGAAGCATCACACTCTACGACAAATGGTTAGTGAGAAATCGGGAATGGCAAGGATAGGGCATGAGCACATCACATGCTTGAGCTTCTCAAAAGCTCTTTGAGCTGCGTCACTCCATATGAAGTCTCTTTTCTTCGTCATTTCTGTCAGGGGTGTTGCCAGCTGTGAAAACCCCCTAATGAATCTTCAACAGCAACTGCATAGGCCTAAGAAGCCTTTTAAATGGGTCAACGTAGTAGGGGCTAGCCAATCCTCAATAGCCTAGATCTTTTGTTGATACGCCTGAACGCCTTTAGCACTAATGATGTGGCCCAAGTATAGGATCTTTGCAAGTCCAAATTCACACTTGGATTCTTTTGCAATGAAGACCTGCAATTGCAATATCTTGAGGACTGTATCCAAGTGTCTCAAGTGGTCTTCCCAGGTTTTACTATAGACCAAGATGTCATCAAAGAATACCAAAAAAAAATTCCTCAACTAGGCACTAAATACTTGGTTCATGGTTTGATTGGAAAGTGGTCGGCTTCCAAATCAAAATGAAAGGCAGCTATAAAGATCCTCTGGACAAAGGGATTTTCATCAAGCTCATACCATTGGTCAACCTTAATCAACCAACTCTGTGGTTCTATTCCATCAGACCTTGGAAAATCAATTTTCGGGAGTTAGAGGGTCATGCCTCTATTGTTCCCCTGCCGCTGAGTGTTTTCTTCATTATAGACCCTAGAAAAAATTGTCCAATCAATAGTTTTCCCCCTCTAAGCATCCGAACTATTCTTAGTAGACCCATCAAAATTTGAATTTTTAATCTTTAGCACATCAATGTCCTGACTCATCTAGTCTTGCTTATGCTGTAGTCTGCCATCATGGTGACGAGAAAATATTTGACCCTTGAGTTCCATGAGGGTATCCAATTTGGAGAGTTGTTCCTCTAGCTTGTTCATCCTGGCCTCCATTGCTTGATAACGAGTCTCAATGGGCATTTACTAAAAATAGAAATGCTATATTTAGCAGTTACTATTTTTAGCAAGGCTCTTGAAAAGGTGTATGGATGCTATATACCAATACGATCAACTCAATGACAAGATCGAATTGGGCTATATGCAAACATGACAATTTTTGGCACCCTAGACTACTATTTTTAGTAGTCCTAAAAAGGTGTATGGGTGGCGGGTGTTATATACCAATACAATAAACTCAATAAGACAATCACAATGGGCTATATCCCAAAATGACGTTTTTTGGTAACCTATACTTTTCCTTTTCTTTTCTTTTTTCAAGGATTTTCAATTTGCGTATCTGTTCCCAAACTTTTTGAAGTTCACTTTTTCTATCCTGTGAGCTTTGCTTCTGATAAAGTAGGGAGTGGATGGATTCTAGGTTAGGGTTTGTGTACTCTCCATAGCCCTCTATTATATCATAGGAACAATTGATAATATTCGGACCAATATTTCAAGCCACTACTCAAGGAGGGTTCCACACATACCCTTGAGCGCACTACCCGCCTCTTTGACAATATGGGAGGGTAATCTTCCCAAGTGTTGTGCTCGGTGCACTATGGATATTACATGGTCGACTAGTTTCCTATATATGAAGGTTTGGCTATGGGTTCCTAAAGGGGTCTCCTGATATACACGAGGTATGTGGGAGCTTAAATCCGTGAACGGGTGTTGTCTGAGGACTGGGTATTGGAGCCTAATCGCCCTCACTCCACTTGACACTTTATGGGCTATCTAGCTTAGCCAATAACAATAGCTCCTCCATAGTATTTTAAAATGACCGGAACACCGTTTCAAACCTATGGACCTAGGATTAACAAAAATAAATAAAAATTGCTCACAACAGAAGCTTACCATGCCCTGGAAAGTGCTTTGATACCACTTGCAATGAACCTCTTCTCGTGCAAATATTTCACCTCAAAAGTCTTAGTGCGAAGCTGAACTGAAATAAGAAATTCAGTGCCAAAGATAATTCTAACTATGATCACATAGAGTATTGATAAAAGTAGCACTAATATCATATATCCAATAACAGAAGCATTCATGAATTGAAACATAAAGAACAGTAATTGCAATAATTCGAAATGAGAAATATTACTATCACAGGCCACTTCGAGGGGGCAACCTCCTTACAAAATATGCAAATTCTTCTCTAGCCCGTGAGGGTTACATCCTTCCCATTTTATAACATTTACAAGAATATTTCCTACCATATTATGACAATATTCCTAACTTGCCTAATTTATGACAGTTACATTCATAATACAAGTATTTACATTCATAATTCTATGACAACAAAGAGATTCTATGATAAAGCAATTACATATATGATGCTATGACAAACACTCTCCTAACTTAACATGTGGTCCACTTCTAACTAGATACATGGTCCACTTATTTACAATAACATATGCCCCGATGTGTTACAAGTGTCGGGTATGTAACAGTCCTCACAAACATGGATTTGGTGATAGTCGAACCTTAAGTCAATTTTCGAAAAGTAGATAGCTCCATGCAACTCATCAATGAACTCATCGATCCTAGGAATGGGATACCTGTTCAAGGCCTAGTAATCTATGCACATCCTCATCGTACCATCCATCTTCTTTACAAGCACTACCGATGAAGAAAATGGACTAGAACTACGCCTGATGTGACCCATCTCCAAAAGTTTCTTTATAACCTTCTCTATTTGCTCTTTATATATCCATGTATGGCGGTAGGGGGTGATCATGATGGGCTTTGAGCTCAGCTCCAACTCTATGATGTGTTGAAGTTCTCGATTCGATGGTAAACTTGCAAGCATATCACCAAACACAATACTATACAAGTCCAAGATAGTCTGAATGTCAACAATATAAGTGTGGTGCTCATCTAAAGGTATAGTAAGCATGCCTTTTATCATAAAGCAACTAGCTTACCATAAAGTCTCCCTTACAGAAAATCCTCTCCATCCTCTTGGCTATAACTATCTATGGTGAGTTTTCATGTATGCCCTTAAGTACCATGTCTCTCCCCTATGACTTGAACTTTAGCTCCATGGACTGATAATTTTGGGAAAATTCCCCAAGAGAATGCACCCACTATATACCTAGAACCATGTGTGCTCCACCCAATCCAACAACATAGAAGTCATTAAATACAGCATAATCACCCAAAGATAAATTGAGTTGTCGAATTCTCTTGATGCATGGGATAGTGAAACCATTAGCGACAGACACGTTGAACCTCAAGAAGTCCTCTGCCTTCAACCTCCTCTTCACCAAAAGGCCCGCATCAATAAAATTGTGGGTTGCCCCACTATCAATAAGCACAATAATCCACTATCCAAATAACTCTCCACAAATCCTAAAAGGATGATATCGTGGTGCTCCTCAGAGAGTTGAAAGTGTACCTTCTTTAGTGTCGATATTACCCTCAAGCAACCACCCAGGCTCATGCTCGAAAATCTACTCCTCTGCTACCTATTGTTATTTTGGTTCATCAATTTCATAACCAGCCTCCTCATCAAATCTTACCTCAATGTAATGGACTTGGCCCTTGCCAAGGCATATATAACCCGGCTTCCAATGCTCCTTGCAGATAAAGTGCAACTTTTTCTTCTAAGTTCATTTCTAGTTTGCTCATCAATATTTTTTGTTGCAGTGGGCGGAGGTTTAGCTCTCTAAGGGTGCAAATTAAACCTGCTGCCATGCTGTCCTCCTCTCTGAAAAGTCCCTCTCTACTGCCCAGTAGTAGGTGCTGTAGGCTGAGATGAAAATTTGCTCCTAAGCATAGAAGGCTGAAGTGTCAACAACTACACTTTCAAATTGTACTGCAGTTGTTCTGGAGAAAAGACCCATGCCTTGATCAATTTCTGATTACATACACCAATGGGTAAGTGATCTTCTATTGCATTGCCTTTCCATTGTATAGTATTTACATTGCTTTATACTTTAATGTATTGCACTATACCGTGAAGTGATTTATATTTTTATTAACTTGAATACTCGCACATATTACATGACAGTTATGAACTCCAAGTGTGGAATCAGATCAAAGGTCTTGTTAGAAAATAATCCTGATTTTCATAGATTTAACAATCTCCAGGAACAAATAATATATCAACAATATGCAATAATCAATCCACAATATTGAACATAAAACATACTGAAATCTTTATTGAAAAATACATCTACTAGAGCATGCATAAATGCAATGCTTCTTCGATACATATTACAGAGTTTTGTCTTCAATATATATTTACATGAGACTCTTCATATGCACATGACTCTTGACTTACATTGACTCTTCATCTCCTCAAACTCACAAAAGATCCAAATCTTCACATTTTTGTCTTAATAATAAATCTGAAATATCACATAAAGAAAAGTCTCTCATGATTGCACATAACTCCTCACTTTTAAACTTGGCACTTCGCTCACATAACTCACACTTATTAACAAGACAACTCACATACTTATTCACATGACACATACTCGCTCACATAACTCACACTTATTAACAAGACAACTCACATACTTATTCACATGACACATACTCTCACTTAATAACATGACACATACTATAGACACAAATATTAAACACACACTCACAAGGTACCAACTAATGTAATACCTCCAACACCCGCCCGTGTTATTTGGTATGAAGGCCTTTTTCCTTCATGTGTCTTCAATCTTCTTTAATCCTTATCTTGGTCTTTCTGTACTAACTCTGGTACTCCTTCAAATTTGGGCACTGAATCTGTTTTTCTTGTATTAATATTTGTTGTTGTCATTCTTATAAGCAAGTCATCACAATAATATATTCCATTACTGTTATTTGAATCCCATCATGACTCATTATTATCAGCTTTGTTGCTAACACATGTAGAATGTAACAATTTATCATCATGTTTATCATTTGTGATTTTTAAATTAACATTGTCTGTATCAACACATATGCCTTTGGTACATTCTTTGTTTATACCCAAATTTATTTCTTGAAGAAGATCATTTGTTGTTATATGCGTGAAGCTTTTAATCAATTCTTCTTGTCTTTAGAAACCTCGAGAGTAAGTAATGTTATATACATTATCCTACCTATATTAATAGGTAATATAATAGCATCTTTAGAATCTTCATTTGTTTCAATAAGTTGTGAACTTTGATAATTACCAAATGTTACAAAATTTTCATCTTTGGCTTCTTTAAAAATCAATTGTAAGTCCTCCAAATGGATCTCACCCCCCTCAACATCAGCTCATCACAACTTACTTCATCAGCTCCGACGGACTAGGTGACATCGGTCGGAAACGCTCTGCTTCTTCCAGTTCGGACAATAGCAGGGTCACTAGGCAGCGCACCCACAGCTTGTTAGGGTCCCGAACTAGTGATGGATAGAGACATATCATGGACTTCTTCAGCTCGAATACTTCAGCCATGACTGTTAGGAGAGATCAGTTTCTGGGGGTTCTTGGAGCTTGCTCTTATTGGGCTGCTCCCTCCCCCTTCCCTCCCTCTCTCTCCGTTCTTCTCGGAGTGCACTCCACTCCTCTAGACTGCTACCCTATCTCCCTCTTCTCCCCCTTCTCTATTCCCCTTCTCTTTGGCCCGTTTGTTGGGTTACGTCTTGTATTTAACTTAGTTTCTTTTCTTTGTTGGGCTTTTTAGCCCGCTAGCTGGTAGTCATTATTGTCCTTCTTATAGTCCCTTGGGTCTTTTTTTGGCCCACCATGGACATTAATAATATTTCATTTCATTTCATTTCTATCATGTGTCGAATGCAAAGTTTTAGATATTTCAACCTCTCCTTACTTTCTTGAATATCTGTTTGCTTTCTTTCCATGATAATAATTCTGCAATCTTCTCAAAAAAATTCAAATTACTTTCCTTTGTTCCGAATCCCTTATTGCTCCTAAATTTAAAAAAAATTTCTTTCAATTCCAATTTTTTTTCAATCAATTCTTTTCAATCTTCAATCATTAAAATCTTTCATCAATTTCAACTCAATCAATTATCTCCCTTATCTCCCTTCAATCGCAATTTTAATCAATTAATCTTTCTCTTCTTTTAATTTCTTCTTTTCTCCAATTTCTTCTTCTTCAATCTTTCATTCAACTTCTTTCAATTTTTCTTTTTCTTACTTAATTAAATCTTCTTTCTTCACTTTTAAATTATTTCTTCAATTTTCTTCTTCTTTAACTTCTTATAACTCCCTTCAATTAATTTCTTCTTATAACTCCCAAATTTAATTCTCTTCTTCAATTAATTTCTTTCAATGATCAATTTCTTCTTATAACTCCAATTCAGTTATTTTTCTTCTCTTTCTTTAATTTCAATTTCAAATTTTCATAAACTTCTTATATCTCCCTTCAATCAATTTATATCTGTTTTAAGAACTTCTCATGATTCCCTAATTGAATTTCCTTTAATTAATTACTTTCAATGATCAATTAAAAATTATTTTCTTCCATTCACGTTTCAATTTCCAATTCTCCCAATTTAAACTAATTCTTCCCCAAAATTCATGCCCTCCTTTTATTAAACCTTTATAACTCCAATTCATGCGTAGTCAAAATTTAGCTGGAAATGATTCTAATACCTTAGTAAACCTGCGCTAATTTCGTTTATGATGCTACTTCCATTACTAATGGGTTCTGCGAACGTACAAAACAAATCTACGTTCCTCTAGCTTTCTTCAGGTGTTTCTCAAGAATTCCTCAAGTGTTCAAACATTCCTCAGGCGTTCCTCAAAAGCCCCTCCCGTGTTAAGCCATTACTCGGGCGTTACTCAGGCGTTGGACATTCTATACTGGCACTCTCTTCTACATCGGCACATTCTTCCAGGCTTTCTTCTCAAACATGGACTAGTGATTCTTCTTTGTTCTTCGAATGTTTCTCGCTTCAACGATGTCTTGCTCTACTTTCGGCCTTAGTCTCTGCTAGGCTCATGACAAAGGCTTTCTCCAGTCTCAAGCAAAGTCGCCTTCCATACAATGTGGCGCTTCAATAGACCTTCGTAGAATGGCTTTCAAAAAACACGTCACTTTCACCAGCTGAAAATTTTCACCTCAACCTCCACCACTCTCTATCCTGGACGTTGAAAAAAAACAAGTGAGCCTTCCTAGTACAAGGCTTGGCTCTGGTCTTCTCAACTGAAATATGTGAGCCTTCCTAGTACAAGGCTTAGCTTCAGTCTTCTTAATTGTTATCTGCTATCTCTTTCAGATATTCTGCTATCCCTCTCAGCATATGCTGAATGTGGTTCTTACTAAGCTCACACACGGTGGCTCTGATACCACTGTTAGCAAATAATCCCGTTTTTCATAGATATAACAATCTTCAAGAACAAATAATATATCAACAATCTGTAACATAAACATATTGAGATCTTTATTGAAAAATATATCTACTAGAGCATGCATAAATGCAATGCTTCTTCAATACATATTAAAGAGCTTTGTCTTCAATATATATTTACATGAGACTCTTCATATGCACATGACTCTTGACTTACATAGACTCTTCATCTCCTCAAACTCATGGGAGATCCAACTCTTCACATTTCTCTCTTACATAATAAATCTCACATATTACATAAAGATAAAGTCTCTCATAATTGCACATAAATCCTCACTTCTAAACTTGACACTTCACTCACATAACTTACAAGACACCTCACACACTTATTTACATGACACATACTCTCACTTAATAACATGACACATACTATAGACACAAATATTAAACACACACTCTAATCTAAATATTTACAAGGTACCAAATAATGTAATACCTCCAGCAAGTCTCCCCAATAATCCTAAAGCATCTCCAACTAAATATGGACTTAGACTGCATTGCTCTAATTAAAAGGAGAGAAGCATCTTTCATATCCAAAGTATTAAGATTTTTATGCAGGGATTCTTTCACCCATTTGACCTGAGCTATCACCCTAGCTTCATTGTTTGTTGCTTTTGCATAATCTCGCTGCATGGACTCCTAGGAAATTTCCTTTGTGATCCCAAAGGGGACCACTTGCTCCAGCAATTCCCAGGTCTTTTTTACTTTTTTATTTTTTTCTTTGAGGTTCTATCAAGAGTTAACTTAGCATTGCTTTCCTTGGGAGGAATCCATCATTCTTTTCTTCCAGAGGAACAACTGTCACAAACCCCACTAGTAAGGGAGTTATTATTTGTACGTGCTATTAATTTAGATTCATGTCAAAAAAGTAATTTTCTTAGGATTTTTTTCTTTTTTGGGTAAATAATTGCCCTACTTTCTAAACTTTTTAGGGTAGATACCAAGTCTTTGCCAAATACATTGTTCAATTATGCTTTGATTTCACCATGTTGATGCCAAGTCTGAATCATGTTACTTTGATGCTTCATGAGAATACTGCTTTCCCTACTAAATTGTGTTCTACATTGTCCTGAACACCATAGTCAAGCGCCAAGCCTGTCCACTTTGACAAAGACAATACAGGGGATTTTGAATGCTACCAGATCCACCTCAAACCTGTCAGAATGCAATTCAATACCAACATGTTTTTATCTGCAACACGTCCCTAATTAAATAGTGTATAGATTTAATAGATAAAGCAAAAAGACAAAGTATTTATAATGTAGGGAACACAAGAAACATTAAACAAATGGGTTGCGCCATTTGATTTTGATTTATGAATATCAGAGGGTAAGCAACCTGATCACTATCATCATAAACCTGGCAGAGTGATATCTCAGAAACTTGTGATTTGCAGTGTTCTTTTCATTTTTGGGGGACCGTACAACCCAGGCTTGTCATTAGGCTTGCTTGAAGGCATTAAGCTGCAATAATTACACAGGATTCACCTACAATGTTTGAATGCCAACCTTGATGAATTTTTCATGCTACAATGACTTCTATCTGATGGATCATATTCTTCTCCCAAATGTGAACAAGAATTATAAATAGCAAGCACAACTTACTGTAGTATAATTTTATGCATGACAATTGATACCTTTGTCAGAAATCCATGACCAAAGACAGTTGCTGGAATTTTTACTCCTGCAGACATCAGCATTGCAGGCCAGTAAATTGCATGGAACCTTAATATGTCCTGCAAAAGATAAGAATGCATAAGTGAAAATCAAAATATTGGGAAACCATCTTGCTTTTTCTATCTAAGATATTATTTTACTGCCTTCGCATAGAGTTATGACAGACAATTTTCTGGATTCAATTTAAAAAGCCTCCCAAACAACCATCTAATCAAAGGACATCCAAGGCAGTTACTCCTATGAAATACACCTTGGGACTTCTCCACAGTGACAGCAGAAAAATATAGTGAAGATAAAGCATTGGAATTATTCTAAAACTCATGCATTAAATGAAAAAATCAACATGGGTTGTCATACATGTCCCATTTACTACTTTAGTCAGCAATGGACATTTTACTGACAGACAAATTGACATATAATTCTCTAAACATAATTTTTCAGCATGGAGTGATTTATCACAAAGTATCTATTTCTAACTTTTTCCTACTAAAATTTTGTCAAAAGCATATTGATAATGAAGAAACCTTTCCTATAAGGTGCAGAGTAGCTGGCCACCCTCCTGCCACTGCATTGTCTAAGGTTGGTTTGTCTTCATCTTTCAATAGTGCTGATATGTAACTGGTAAAGATAGAACACAATGCTTAGAACGAAAATTTCTGATTCACATAGTGGCATTTCAAAAAATATATAAACTCACACCACAGTCCAATTTCTCTAGTCAAAATAAAATGTCCACACACAGACTGCTACAAGCACAATTGGTAATCTAACAGATTGTGCGAAAGAAAACATATCACTTTAAGAATAATGACAGCACATCTATATGTACTCTTTGCTCACAAGTATTCTTCTCTTTGAAATATTCACCTTTAGCATGCCTTGACCAATTATCTTATAATACCCATCTCTACAAATTGTTAATGTCAATATTGAAGGGTCAAACTACCAAGAAAGACTAAGAAACTATCATTTATATGGATAATAAATATGTCGATCATGAGGAAAAATATTATACTTGATTACAGAAAAATCAAGAGGTTGTCAGAAGGGCTGCAGAAGGAATGGCATTGATTGCAAAACCAACTGACATCACAATATATGAAGATTAGCAAAACTGGACTGTAAAGTTATGTGATCATCTGAGGTTATTGGAAGATTCCCTACCAAGCATTAAGTACAGAGGAACTCACTTCTAAATAAGTCATCAAAGAAAGAAAAACTTTAAGGATGTGTACCAATAGCCAACAAGTTCAATGGGCCAGGAATCACATCATACATAATATAGTGATCCTTAAGGGTGTGCCTCAAGCTTCCCCAAGATACCTATAAAGAAAATAGAGAACAAAATTATAGTGCAACTGCAAAGCGAAAAAGATGGCATCCCAGAATTGAGAGCATCACTTGTTTATCACCATCAAAGATAAAAAGGCACATGCAGCATTTACTGAAGAATTTGCATAGGCATTTCTTCTCAAACCAGGTTCATAAATTACTTTCTATGGCATAATGAACCAAATTTCTGTCAAAATGTATATATTTTTGACATATAATGTTCCCAATTCCAATTCCCTCAATGACTTAAATGTTTGAGTACATTTAATGCAAAATGTACTTATCTTCAGTATCTAATTATTTTATATTGACATGGTAAATGATGTATACATGGCTACAGACAACCATTGTGCTTTGACTTTCATTTTATTTCAGTAAATTACTTTCATAATATGGTGTGCCACTTCGCTAGCAAATTTTAAATTATTTTATTTGGGGGTCCCTTTGCATTTTAAAAAACTGAAGATTAGCTATCTGGAGGAATCTTTTGGACAGTATCAAAGAAAGAATTAACCATTTGTCTCATAAATGATTAACCTTTGGGGGTAGATAATATTCAGGCCATGCCAATCTACAAATTTTCTATCATTGCTGCCCCACATACCATATGGAAAGAGTTGGACAAGATGACCAAAAAACTTTTATGGGGAGGAGCAAAAGGAGAGAGTGAATGAATGAATGAATGAAAGATTTTAATTACGTCCGCGAGACCCAAATATGGTCTATGGGACCTCAAATATGGAAGTACAATTACTCAAATCATATCATATGATCTTTAATATCTTTGAGAAGGTTGTTCCTTCTCCTGCTGATTTGTTTTAGCAATTCTCCAACTTTTTTTATTTTACTGTCTTCAAATAAATCTGTAATAAACTCGTTCCCAAGTGTTTCTTTGTATTTGTCACGGATATCTGAAAAACTCGGGCATTTATAGATGAAGTGTTCCTCTGTCTCTACTGCCCCTGTGCTGCATAGAGTACATATCCTTTCTTCCCATTGTTCTTTGGGCGTTGTCCATCTCCCCATAAAGTAATGGGCGTTAGTAGGCTGGAATAAAGTAATTCAGCCCAAGGCGAAGGGAGGTTTGGGCTTAAGGAGGTTGGAGCTAAACAATAAAGCTTTGTCTGGAAAGTTTTACTAGCGGTGGATCTGCCAGCAAACTTCTTTATTTAACAAAGTTTTAACTAGTAAATATTTGGGACAGGTAAACCTGAATGAGGTGAGTCGTTTCCCTTTGGATGGTAATGGGTCCCTAGTGTGGTAGGCACTGAAGCTAGGATCTCAGGTAGTGAAAGATGGATTATTTTGGAAAGTGGGGAAAGGGGAGAAGGCACTATTTTGGACAGATTCATGATATCAATACCCGCCTATCATTGCTGAAATCCCAGAACTGCAACCAGTAAAAACAGCCATGGAAAGTAGGGGTTGGATCAAGATAGAAAGGTATTTCAACACCAGCCAGCTTAAGAAGTTGGACGAGTGGCCAATTCCAATCCCTCCAGAATTGGCATCCATTATGACTAAAATCTTGGCAGAAATATTTCTCACAGGTAGGGATGAGGAGAATGAATTAGCTTGGGCCTATAGGAGCCTTGGAGTCTACACGGTGAAGGATAGATATGAAAAGATCCTTCCAGAACCTGCTCATGCATATTAGGTTGAGGATTGGAGAAAGATTTGGCAGTCCAAGGGTTGGCCAAAAGTAAACTTCTTTGCCTAGCAATTCATGCACAATGGAATTCTTAATCTGAGACATAGGGGAATTGTTGGCCCATCCCAGTGTGTTTTATGCTACAAAAGTGAGGAAACATCTGACCACCTGATGTTTGAGTGCCCGTTCACGCGCCAAATCTAGGAGAGATGATTTTTAGTTTATAAAATACGAGCCAATAGTGATATGAACCGGAGAAATTTTTGGGAAAGATGGAAAAGAAGCAGATTCAAATCTGAAGCTCTTCGTATCAGGTGGAAGCTTAGATTAAACTTTATTTGGCGGCAATTGTGGCTGGAGAGAAATGGCAGAATATTTAGAGAAACCTTTTCATCTGTAATATCCCACCCAAGCTGAGATACGAAATTTCTGCCTTGTTTTGTTATTTTGGAAATTTGCAAGGTTTTCGGTTTTTTGTGCAATGTTCTGATTGTTTCTGTATTTTTTATTTAAGTCCAGAATGATGCAGGAAAAAGTTAAACTGCTAACTTGAACAAATAATATCTAGCAAACTACTTGGCGGGAATCAATGAAACTTGGAATTTAGATAATATAAAACTATAAACCCTTTAAAGGACTTTGGAAAGTATCAAAATACCCGAAAGCTGTACAAGACTGAAAATGGCGACTTTATAGCTGAACAGCAACACAGGAATATATGTATTTCTTTCCCAGCAACAAATAAAGATGTCTTTTTACAATATCAATGCAAAGGAAAGCTTCCAATCCTTATCCGCCTCAATTATAATCATTAATTGGCACCCAAACTCTGAATATTAAAAACCACCTTCAATGCCAGGCAAGATATGGTACGACCAGGCTAGAGGAAATTATGGCCAGCAAGAAATGTTTGAAATCTGCCCTGAAACCATAAGAAACCCACTCTAAATGGAACGGCTGGAACTGTAGAAGCAAAATAACCAAGTCACCTTAAAACCCCAACTCAAATCATGGAATCATATACAATAAATGACTCCACTTGTACGGCTATGTTGAGAAATGAATGCTACAGAAATGTATGCAAAATATGCTTCGAAATCCCTTCCAAACCCCCTGAAAACCACTGTAAATCTACAAATATAAAGCTCCAATGCAACCCCTGAAGTAGAGCTGCTCATGAACACCCTAAGAATATCTTTCAACTCCGATGATGTTGTCCCTGCTGGTGATTTTCGTCACACAACAAGCTGAATTCGAAACCCTTGCAACTCTGCAAGAACTCCTCAAAATTGCTCCAAGAGAATGAATAGCCAAAGATGATGAAAATGAAGTTTCATTGCTCTTTTTATAACTCTCCAAGAGGGGTCGACCTCTTTTTTCCTCTTTCCAAAGCAACATTAAAATAAAACATTTTAATTTTAATTCTCATAACTTGGCTGACCATATTAACAATTGAATATTATAAGTCACCTTTATATTTCTACTTGTTTTTTAAGTAACTAATAAACCTTATATCTCCCACATATGAAATATTATAAAGTTAAACTATATTAAATATTTAATTTAATATAATTAACTTTACACATTAAAATCTCTGCTTCCTAGACCTCGGAATCCCAAACAAATTATGGAAACGGATACCCATTTTGCCGAGGTATTCAATCGTACTGTCCATTTCCACTAATTCCCCAACTGACTGACTTACTAAAAATAGTAAGTCCTCCCACAAGTGTCTGAAATGGCCTGAAAAGATGGCAACGGAAAATTCTGCTCGTCCAAACAACAATCCACGTCACTCGGTGGGCTCCCAACCAACTGACACTGCCTACGGGAACCCTTGAGTAGGTAAGTTCACTCATCTCCTGTTGTCCGACTAAGAAGGGGACATTACATCATCCTTGGATGGCGTCTGGTAGGTCATTTGGAGCAAAGTCATAGAAACTGTGGCAGTGTATGCTAAAGAGAATACTCAAGCTGATATAGGGATGATGGAGAAGGAAGTTGATGTGTAGGAGGGGCGGGACAGAGCTAGTTGGAAAACACCCCCGAAAGGCTAGATTAAAATTAATACTAATGGAGCTACAAAAGGCAATTCGAGTAGAGCTGGAATTGGAGTGGTCTACAGGTTTCATGTTGGGGCAGTGCTCTATTGGGAACTGTAGGGCCTAAGCAAGGCTACAAACAGTGAAGCAAAAGCCTTAGCTATCAAATATGCTTCCATTTGGGCGGTAAGACAAGGTTATGGGAGGATAATCATAGAATCAGATTCTCAAATCTTGGTAGGAGCACTAGATTACATGAGGATCTTTGCTTTGGATAAGTGGAGTTTGGGATTCTTGTGGGTAGAGCTTTGAATATAGTGGCAGACTTTCTGGCTAAGACGGGTACCAAGAAGGAGGAAGGAGTTAAGCAGCAGAGCTATTGAGGATGAGGGGATTGGGTAGGTTGGTGAGTAAATCCAACATTTGGCTAATTTGGACAGCCATTGCAGACATATGGTTTAGGAGATTTGGCTCCAATACAGATCTCCTTTTAGTGTTGTAACCAAAAGTGGTTAGTTCGTAGGATCTTGGGCTTTAGAGTTACAAAAGTTTGTTGAAAAGTTAAAATAAGGAAACAGGTGCTCTTGCTGGCTAAGGCTGGGAGGAATCTCGTTGCAACTTGTAAATAACCTTGTTCTAATATAATTTTTTTCAAATCCTTTTCCAAAAATAAAATATTAAATTATTTATTGTTCGGTACAATTCTTCCAAAATACCATAGCAATGTCTTAAGTTTCACAATGGAATCTATAATGGATATCAACTACTCTCCCATTAATACAATGTCGTTAAAACTGTGTTGTCGCTAATATGTTGTATTAGAAAAGAAAGCTGAGGCAATTAACTTCAATTGACGCTAATTCATTGCCCTTAGGACACAAAAAAACTGAGTACGTTATTATCAGAGGACATTAATCTCCTAGCTCTATGCATGATTACATCAAGTGGGCCTTTCATATCTAATTAGAATGACCATTCTTTGGCCAATGCATGACTGCACGGATGCATGTTAAAGGCAAGTTACATGACATACTTCTTAAATTAATATAACTGAAGTCATACTGTAGGAAACATGCCTTACAGCTGGTGTGTTGCTGATGTCATAAGCCTATCATATTTTATAAAATCATATCATTAAGAAAGAAAAGGATTCATACTAAACAATAAATCCTGGTATTTGTAGTGTACACAATCTATCTAGAATTATTTGTAATTTATGCATTGGAAGCTTGGCTTACTATGTCATGAATATGGGTTTAGTGGAAAGTACCCCAATAAAGCATCAAACCAAACATAAATAGTTTGTTTGCCATCATTTGGAACCGGGATGCCCCATGCAACTGATGACCGAGATATTGAAAAGTCTCTTAAGCCACTTTTAACCCAGCTTTGAACCTAAGATCAACAGAATAACACAGTTCAAAGTAATAAAATGTCAATTAGTGACTAAAGTAGAAACTGAAGAATTTCTATACTGTTTTGACTCAGTATATAAGTTTTCATGTTAATGTAACTGAACAATTTGCAAGGAAAATAAAGAAATACAATGCTAATCTGACAAAATTACATTGGAACAAATCAGGACATTCACATAACTCATGTTTTCAAGAAATTCTAACATTTTACTTCAATATAAAAATGAAAAGATAAGAACAAGAAATAATTCTGAAAAATGTGAAGGACCTTTTTAAAGCAGCAAACAAGAGAGTAGAAAGCAACCACAACAAGAACACAATAATCAACTATTTGTTCGGGTAAGGTAACAAGAGTCATATTCTGTTCAAAAGCACAAGATTCAACAAACATCTGAATCCAATCTACATCTGAAGCCCTGTACCTTCAAATTTAAATTAGCAAAAACTAGCCACCATGCCTTCGAGATTATAAAAACATCTCCCCTAGCAAGTACAAATTAGCTAGAACCTAAGTTACCAGGTTCGGGTTCATGTTCAAGTTCAACAAGTATAACAAAAAAACATATTTGCCATTGTGAAAATCAGTTATAGAATTCACCATAAAATTCAAAAAACAGAAATAAATACTCTTATTAATTTATATTTCTAATATAAATATCTATAAAAAAACTTAACATTTCATACAGGAATGAGGGTGACTTGCAAATGTCTCTATGAATAAGTTGCCCCAAGATCATTTTGAATAATGTCTCTACGAATAAGTTGTCCCAAGTTCATTTTTCTTTATTCAAAATGTTTTAACTTTTTCCTTTCTTGTTTTGTTTTAAACGCTAGTTTTGAGAGGTGTACAAGGGAGTCAAATAGATGTGGGAATGAACTCTGCAAACAGTACAAGTTCTAGGTTTCCTTTTTATTTAATTTTTTCCTATTTTTTATCTCATTTGTTATTGATTGCTGTTTGTTGAATTATGTTGCCTGAATTTGTTTGTGTAGGGTAGGAAATTGTTCTAAAACTTTATTCTTGCAATCATAAATTATTCACCAATATGCAAAAATATCAAATATTCAACCACAAAGAATGATCCACACTGTAATAATCTAAACAAAGAGACACAAACATAGATAATACCGTTTTGGTTGGGCAACACCATTAATACTAAGGAATAACTTTTCAAGATCTCCCAAGATGGGAGGCCACTCCATCAGCAAAGATGATTACAATACTTGATATAATTGATGATCCTTACAATGACAATATCCTTTCTTTATATACCCAACATCTTATGATCCTTTGGGGAGGGTATAACCCTAACCCTATTTGACTCCTAAACCCTAATCTAACTCATTATGATAATATGATATTACAATACATTCAACCTTGGTTAATGTGTGGCCCATGCCAACTATCCATACTACACATACACAATATAATATCATATCCCCCTATACCTATCCCTAGGTACCATAGCATTCCAGCCCCCTTACAAATGTTTCGTCCTTGATACATGAGAATAAACTAAATAAAATGATTTTCTAAGCATTGTTGAAAAGTGGTATCAATCATGATCATCCATCCATCCAAGTGAAATCTTGATTGGTGGTAGTCTTCGATGATGCCAAGCTGTTGTGCCACTCTGATATCCATGATTGCTTCTTAGGGTTCATGTTTCTGCTACTCCATGATGTTATCCAAAATGATTGCTCTTATGGTTCCATGTTGTCATTGCACTATAAAATCCAAAATTACTATGCTTTTTCTGCCAAGCACCTCTCTCACTCCATGTAGGTCCATAATAATATTGATGCCCTATGCCATCCCTCCACGATTGTTGCCGCTCATGGTGGTGTGGATGGCTATATGCTGCAAACTAAACACGACGTTCTACTTCCTTTGACTCTTCAACCTTTTGTTTCTTTGTTTTAAATTAATTCTCATGATCTTCTCGCTTGAGCCCTTCTTTTGATGCATCCTTGTGCTCTTCTAACTATGCGTCCTTGGACTTTGTTGCTGCTTCTTCCTTAGACTCCGCTTTTGATTCCTTTACTGGTTCTTCAATTTGTACCCCTGCAAAGGCTTCTTGTTTTTCCTAAGATCCTTGCTCCTTAAGCTAATAAATATCCTGCAACTTTTTCTTTTTCCTATACCACAACTTCACGAACTTCCTTTTACACATTAATGTTAACAATACCAAGTGAGTCCAATCAAAGATAACCAAGAACAATATCCACATCATTCATAGACGTACTGTAAAAATCTGAATGTAAAACATATTTATCCATGGTTATCTTCAAATCTGCAAAAAAGCAACATTGTCACCCTCTAGTTGTATGTCCTTAGTATTCTTTGCTTGAACCTACAACCTCTTAGCATTTCACGTACGAGCATTTTGAGTGTACATAGTCTATAGTACAAGATTATATTTATATGGGACGTTGCATATGATGCAAGGCATCATTTTTGTTGGAATATGTGGCGGTTAAGCTTCTCTTGAGTCCATGACCAACTTTTTGTACTTGTATTGATCATATTTGCCCTTTGGTCCCATGTAAACCTTGAAAAAAGTGTTTTTTTAATTTTTTGTAATATTTTATTCCTGAAGGTCGGTCTCACAACCTTGACCTAAAGGTAACTTGTATTTGGGTATAAATACCCTTTCATACCAACCATTTTGCTTATCAGTTGGAGTGTAATTTCATTTCCATTTAGTGAGATTATTTGGTGTCCACGGACACCCCCAATATATTGTGTCCTTTGTTTTCATTCTATGTATTCCTTTCCTCAGCAATATTGGGCAATGTTTGATTCCATCCATATTTCGAAACTATTGTGAAATCCAACAAGGTATCAGAGTGGGTGTGAATCTCCATTACTCGATTGCTTTTGTCAATAGGTGTTCTTCTTCCAACTTCTTTCAAACGCAATTATTATTGGAGCAAGCTAAGAATTTTTTTTTTAAAGGCTAATAGCATAATCCAAAGAAGGGTTTTTTGATAAAACCCTAGGTGGACTTGGATCGCGAGGATCTCACTGGGATTAGCAGATTTGCTCCAGGAGAAACATTCACCAATAGGTTCCTTTTTCCTCTCATTGGCACTCAATCTTGTTTTCTTACAAATTTTCTGATGGATGCCCTAGTTTCAAGATTGGGTTTTTTGAGGTTTTTGAAAACCTCATTTGTCTTTTATGGATTTTCCAAAAAAATCCATTTCCTTTTCTCTTTCAACTTTTTTTGTCCAATAGCAGTACAAATGAGAGGGTAGACTGCTTGGCCGCCGTGAAAGAAGAAAAGAAGAGGCTGAATTTTTTAGATAGACCCCTAGTGCCAGAGAAGTCATGGGCAGGCTTTCGTGCTTAGCAAAGACCTTCAAGCCACTTGACAAAGTTGCAAAAATGGTTTGACAACTTTTCTACTGCATAGGCATGAGAGGATGTCCTAATTGGTTGTGTTCGACAAAATGGTTGTGTAGGGCAAACCATGATAGATACGGACAAACCGCCAACGTTTATGGATTCTTTGCGAAATTTCATGGAGAGCCTAGTTCAACACTTTCACTCATTTTACCTCCAAGTGCTCCAAATTCACATCCAAAAATTTGTTATTTCCCTCCAAAAATTGAATTTTTGAATTTTAAAAAAGGAATATTCCTTGGAATATCAGCAAAATTTGGACTAGTGGGTACACACTTGCGTTAATGTGACATAGGCCTGCATTAGCATGGGGTGTCAAAAAGGGGGAAAATGGCAGTTGTTTGTTGTTTAAATTTGGCTATTACCTTTTCTCTCCTAAGCGTTGTGCTTGGAGAGTTGGCTAGCCAAAGCATTGTAAGACATAGGATCATGGGAGTTCTCAAGTCCAATTCCCTCCCATGCCCAAATATTTAGAACAACCTTGATGATGTCAAGCATGCATGATGTGGTAACTTCAAAAATGACAAGGCATTGTGTGATGGCATGGCATGGCATTGGATGATGTCACCTCTTTGGATAGTTGTGATGATGTGGCAAAGCTATACAAATGACACATGGCGATTTGTATGGATGTCATGGCAGTCTGTACATGTGACATGGCAATGAGCGCATGAAACCCCAAGCAATACATGGCGGTCTGTACAACTGATGTGGCAAGTTGTACAAATTATTTGGCAACAGATGGACAAATCCCATGGCAACATATGACAGCTAACATGGCAATCCATATAACTGAATAGGTGGCCAACGCGCAAATCTTAGAGGCAACACATGGCAGTCCGTGCAAGTGACATGGCATGACACGTAGCGGCTGGTGCAAGCGTTGACTCATCTAACAACATGGCACAAATCCGATTGGGATGATTTGGAAATCTTCGATCATAATGATGTGGTACGTCGCACAATGGCCGACATGGCAGATCATATGCCAGTGGACACATATAAATAGGGCTTTGGCAAATCACATTTCACTAACTCATTAAACTTGACAAACAACTCGCACAGTCAGCAGCAGACTTGGCAATGCATGAAACTCGGAGTGAATCAGGAACGTAGTGTGGTTTGTAGATCAGGCAACAAATCAGATCCTGACAAGTGGCATCACACAATTCGCTAGTATGCCGCATAGTCAATGCATGCTTGGAACCCCCTTAACCAATCACGTAGTGACATGTGGCGGCCTCCCATTTACTACAATTACTAAAAATATTTTTTATTTTTTCAAAGGTTTTGGAGGCATTTTTTGCAATTGTAGGGCAAAACTTCCAAGGACCATAAGTTTTGCATACATAAGCATTTTGAGCCCCCCCTTTTTTTCAAATCACATGGTTTTTCGAGATCTTTGCATTGGTGGTGTTGTTTCTGGTCACAACTGCACGTAGATTTTTGTATTTTGGCAGAATAATTATGGATCACCATGTGCCCTTGTTGAGTGGTCCAAACTATGCTACCTGGAAGATCAAGATTGAAGCTTTGCTCCGAAGCAAGGGGTTACTCAAATATGTGAATGAGGAGCCTCATGATACTGATTCTAAAGAAGTGAAGTAGCTCTACAGGGACAAGAAGGATGAGGCTCATGGTATCATTGCTCTTCATGTTGACAATGTATATGACACCCATGTTAGCAGCACCACGGATCCTAAAGTATTGCTTGAGAAATTTCAAGGGTTGTGTGATCGAATTGATTCCACACAAATCAGTAGATTGGAGGCTGAGCTTGCAACCTTGTCCATGGACTCATTTGATATTGTTGATGAGTATATCAGTCGATTCAAGAAACTGCAAGAAGACATCCGAATTGCAAGAGGACTGCCCAAGGAGAGAAGAGAAGGACAGGAAGCATTGGAGAAGGAAAGGAACACTGAACTGCTCAACATTGTCTTTAACAATGTGTCTGAAACATATGAGATAGTTGTTGTTGTCTTTGAGATGCTTCATGTGTACTTTCCAGATTCTCCTGCACCACCCATTGATGAGGTATTTAAGTACTTTTTGCACCATCAGGCTAGAAGAAATAGGCATAAGGGAAATTTTATTTTCAATTAGGCTCACCCAAAGGAAGTTGTTGCCAAAGTCTAGAATGACAAGAAGCCAAAACAGAATGAGAAGAAGCCCAAGAAGTCTTTCAAAAAGCCTACTTGTGAGTTTTGCAAAAAGGAAGGGCACAAGGCAGAATTTTGCAGGATTCGGATCAAGAAACTTGAGGAAGCAGCAAGAAAGGGGGTGTTGATGCTGCTCTCTTCTATGCACAAGGTGAGGACAGTTTTGATGGAGAAACCTCACAAGCACATGTAGCGGTTCATTTCACATATTGGACATCCACTTCTTCAAATGAGTGGATTGTAGATTCAAGGGCAACTAGGCACATGACAAAGCACAAACATCTCCTACAAGGCTACAACAAAGCACATGCAGGGGAACATGTTGTGATTGGAGATGATTCTTCATTACAGGTTGCAAGGTGTGGAGACATCAGCATTGGATCTTCATCTTTTGATGAGGTACTTCATGTTCCTAATGTTGGCCCTAACCTTTTGTCTATTTATCGCATTACTCATACAAATAAGAAGGTAGATTTTGGCCTAATAGATGGGTAATCAAGGATATAGACAATGGGTTCAAAACTGTTGCTTCTGGCTATTGTGATGAGACTGACCACATGTATAAGTTGGGAGAAAGACCTGCCTCTTCTGCCCCTCCCTCTAGGAAGAAAAGCTTTGTTGCTATGGTTGCACATGCAGATAATAAAAGTCAGAAGTGGCATCATAGGCTTGGGCATCTCAACTATGGATCTTTGAGATACATGAGTCAGCATCAGATGGCCATTGGGCTTCCATGCATATCCCCTCCAAGTGGTGCATGTGAGGGATGTAATCTGGGAAAGCATCATAGGGAGACCTTTCCAAAAGGGGTTGCAAGGCAAGCATCTCATCCCTTGGAGATCATACATAGTGACATTTGTGGACCTATGGGCACACCATCTCTCTTAGAAAATAGGTACTTCCTTCTTTTTATTGATGATTTCTCTAGATATGTGTGGTTGTACACCATTCGCACTAAGGATGAGGTTTTTGAGAGGTTTAAGACCTTCAAGGCCCTTGTTGAAAATCAGCTAGATAGGAGAATCAAATGTCTAAGGACAGATGGGGGTGGTGAATATGTTAGCTATGCTTTTCATGATTTTTTGGCTTCTCATGGGATTGCATATCAAAGGACTGTTCACTATACTCCTAAACAAAATGGTGTGGCTAAGAGAAAAATAGGGTGATCATGGAGATGGCATGATGCATGATTCATGCCAAGGGGATGGATCATAAGTTCTAGGGTGAGGTTGTCACTTGTGCAGCATACATCATCAACAAAGTTCCTACCAGGGTAGTCCAAGGCATGACACCTCTTGAGAGATTGATAGGGGATAAGCCTAATGTGTCCCGATTTCGTATCTTTGGGTCTTCAACATGGGCTCACATACCCAAGGATCTTTGGAAGGAGGCACCAAAGAGTCATAAGTGCATTTTTGTGGGGTATTTAGATACCTCAAAGGCATATCGTATTTACGATCCTTAGAGGCATGAGGTTTTGATCCGAAGAGATGTCATCTTTGATGAGGTTCTTCTAGGTACTCCTTCCACCCCACCACCTGAGCTTTTAGCAAATTTAGTTGTTTTTTATGAGATTTTGGTTGGCTCTATTCCCATTAGAGTATCTTACTCATCTTCTCCTTCATCATCTTCATCTTCGAGTGGTAATCCATTGCCTATTGATTTGACCCTTTCACGGGCAGCACCACGGGAAGCACTTTCTTCTCCAAGTTTGAAGCATGATGAGCAAGACACATCAATCCAGAATGCTTCAACCTTGTGTGATGAGGTGAGAGGTAATGTTGAGTTGGATTCTTTAGCTTTAGCTTCTAATGTTGAGTTGTTACAAAATACACATGATTCTTCCTCCATTCATCCTACACCCAAGTGGGTTAAGACGCTTTTGAAGAATGCTCAGCCTATGTTGTCTCTTGAGCGACATGGAAAGGTTCTTTCCCAAGCATTGCTTTCATAGGTAGCACATTCTTAGGATCCTCTCACATATTCTTAAGCTAAGAGTAGGCCAAAATGGGAAGATGCTATGTTGGAAAAGTATGAGACTCTGATGAAGAATAGGACTTGGGAGTTGGTTCCTCTTCTATAAGGAAGAATGTTGTTGGCTACAAATGGGTCTACAAGACCAAATATACTTTGGATGGTTAGGTGGAGAAGCACAAGGCATGCCTTGTTGCTAAGGGATTCTCTCAATAAGAGGGAGTGGACTATTCTAAGACATTTGCACCAGTGGCCAAGATGGACTCAATCAAGATGATTCTCTCCATTGTTGCCTCATATGGATGGAAGGTACATCAAATGGACGTGAAGAGTGCCTTTCTACATGGGGAGCTTTAGGAGGAAATCTACATGTAGCAACCACTTGATTTTGAGCTTGAGTGGGTCGTTGGTTTGTCATCTAACTAGATCCTTGTACAGACCATAGTAGCAAAACTCGGACTTAGCTCGGACTCGGCAAGGCTGACTCGAGAGTCGGTCTCAGGACTCGGCAAAAAAACTCGGCAGGACTCGGCAAAAAAAGAAGAAGAAAAAATACAATTTTTCATTGAAAAATAAGTTTTTTCATGCATATTACTTATTAGTATATTCTAATACACTTACTCAACATTCAACATTATACAAATACGAAAGGAAGTGGCATATTCTAAGAGCAAGCTAATAGTTTTGTTTTATAAGATTTTAAATTATAAATAAATAAATAAATAATATAATAATAAAATAAAATTTAATATATAAAGTTTAAAAACATTATTAAAATTTTATAAAACATTAAATAATAATAAACTTTACTATATGTCTAGACTCTAAATTATAAATTATAATGGCTGGGACATCAAATATAATAGTATTAAAAAGTTTAGAAATTTAAATATATAAAAAATATAAAATGTCTAAATTATATAATTAAATATTTTGTTAAAAATGAGATCAAATACATAATCAATAAAAACAATATAAAAGTTATAAAATATATAATAATTAAATATCAAATTATATATATATATTTGGTTAGTGTGAGAAATCACTATGATCGACGTTGAGGGTTGGGCACCCCATCCCACCACGACCTCTCATAAGAGTGAGAGCTAAACTTATCAATAGGGAATTTAACACACAACCATACACACTCACCCTCTCACACACTCGCCCACATCGCAATTTGAACCTTAGACCTTCCAAAGAAGAGTCTACGTGCTTTCACCTATAATCAAATTGTCCTTAATATTGAATAGTTATTAGTGTAAATGATTATAAAAAACATAAAATCATTTCGAGCCCCTTAAGGTCCCCTTCACCAAGTAAACATTTAAATAAGTAGGATAGGAGATTATTTCCCTATGTAAAATAATAAAAAAATCATGAATTTTTTTTTTTTAAATAAAAAAATAATATTTAAAAAACAATTGCACCTAGGGGTGCAGCGCAACTGTACGGGCTTTGGCTCTTCTTCGGGAGGTCCAAGATTCAAACCGTGGCGTGGGCGAGTGGGTGTGTGGTGGCTTTGTGTTAAATTGCCTATTAATATATAGCTCTCAACTTTAGGAGGGGTCATGGTTGGGAGGAGACTACTCAGCCCTGTCCGTCGGTCATAAGGATTTCTCACAATAACCAAATCCAAAAAAAAAATATTAAAAACAATCTTAAAAACGCTGACATGTTTTGACTTGTAATCAAATTGCCCTTAATATTTAATAGCTATTAGTCTAAACGATTATAAAAAAGAAAACAAAGGGAAGCTGTGAACCCCTCGGATCATATGTGCACACATTTCTAGCCAGCCATTGGACAAGACATGAACCGATTTGCAGTATATTCCAAAACGGCCACGGCATGAAAATTCCTACGATATCACTTCACGGCAAGGGACAAAATATTTAGCCAATCGTCTCCACATTCATATCACGATGTCGGACCCGCGAAACGTGTGGCTGTCTTCCAAGGCTATTCCATCTACAAAACTATTGGTCGTGCTTACAAGCTTGTTGAAGTAGCAGTGTACTTCCTACTACTGTTTGCTTTCCTACGTTTTTATAGCTTTTACGAAGATACAATTCAGAACTTTGTAAAAATGGGACAGCATTGGAGTTGCAGAAGAATAATTTGTGTACCGAAATTCGAATGGCAAAACCCACAAGCGAATTACAATGAACTAGCTCCAAGTTTATTCCAAACATTTTGAATAGTATGTACATTAGATATATAGAGAGTGTCATCGAGAGCGCTGCATCTATACTAGGAAAATAATCGATAGGAGCCAGCTGAGCTCGCAGGATACAAAGCCACAAGCAGAGCTTCTAAATATGTGTACAAGATAGACGACGGAAGGGGAGGAAAGGGGAACGGGGGTAGCAAAACTATAAAACAAAATGAGATTCGGGGCTTCACAGCTTCCCTTTGATAACCCTTAATTTTTTTATTACATTAAAATTTATTAAGGTTTTTCCTGGGTCGACCGAGTCCCGAGTCCTAGTCGAACTCGAACTCGGCACGGACTCGACCGAGTCCAAAAAAAAAACGACTCCGAGTGGACTTGATGTGGCTGAGCCCGCTCGGACTCGGACTCAGCCGAGTACTCAAGACTCGGGCCGAGTCTAACTACATAGGTACAGACTTAAGCAGGCTCCTCCTGAATGGTATGAAAAGACCCATTCCTTTTTCCTCAATTGTGGTTTTCAGCGATGTGAGGCTAAACATGATGTTTATATCAAACATCAAGATGGGGAAACTCTGGTGATTGTGTTGTATGTTGAAGATCTTCTCATCACCAGCAACTTTTCTACTCTAGTCCAGGACATGAAGTGCAGCTTAATTCCACTTTTGAGATGACTGATTTGGGGCTTTTGCATTATCTTTTTTGGGGATTCAGATTGATCACACAAATTCTAGCATCATCATTTCCCATCCCAAGTATGTTTTGCATCTTCTTTAGCATTTCAGGTTGAAGGATTACAAGTCCACTCAAAATCCTTTTGCCTCAGGCATGAAGCTTTGGGCTGATTGTATCACTTCTTTGGTAGATGCTATGTTGTATCAGTCCCTTGTGGGAGGAATTCTCTATCTTATTCACACTAGACCTGATATAGCTTTTGCTATTAGTTATTGTTCCAAATATATGCAGGCATCCTGAGAGATTCACTAGACAGCAGCTAAGAGGATTCTTAGATACATCCAACGTATCTATCATGTGGGTATTCACTACTCTGTTGGCTCTCCTTCGATTTTGAAAAGACTTTTAGATGTTGATTGGGCTGGTGACTTGGATGAGCGGTGGACCACCACAGGCTTTGTGTTATATTTGGGATACGGCCCAATTTATTGGTGTTCTCGAAGCCAATCCACTATTTCTCAGTTCTCCACGAGAGCTGAATATTGTGCTGCCAATGAGGCACCTAAGCATCTTAGGTGAATGCTCATGATTTTGGAGAAGATAGGCATTTCTCAGAGTTTTCTAGTGACTCTTCAATGTAAAGATCAAAGCACTATCTAGCTTGTTCGTAATCCAATGCTTCATCAGCAGAAAAAGCACATTGAGTTATGGATGCACTTTTTGAGATGGCTTCTTGCAAGTGGGATGCTTGATCCAATTTTTGTGCCTTCATCAAAATGGGCAAGAGATATTCTGGCCAAGGTCATTTCTGAGGCCACTTTCATGCGAATGCAGTAGCTTCTTGGAGTTGGAGAGTGTCCCTTAAGGGGGGATGACAAGTAAGGGCCTCTCTCTGTGTCCCCCATTCAGCATAAGGGGGGATGTTGGAATATGTGGTGGCTAAGCTTCTCTTGAGGCCACAACCGAATTTTTGTATTTGTATTGATCATGTTTGCCCTTTGGGCCCATGTAAACCTTGAAAAAGGTACTTCTGTAATTTTTGGTGATATATTATTTCTGAAGGTCGGTCTCACAACCTTGACCTAAAGGTAATTTGTATTTGGGTATAAATACCCCTTCACACCAACCATTTTTCTATTGGTTGGAATGTAATTTCATTACCATGTAGTGAGATTATTTGGTGTCCAGGGACACCCCCAATATATTTTGTGTTCTTCGTTTTCATTATGTGTATTCCTTTCTTAAGTAATACTAGGTAATGTTTGATTCCATTCATTTCTGGAAATTGTCGTGAAATCTAAAAAAATTGTGTTAAGGAAGGGATTTAATATTTGTTTGTATGTACAGATATGAGCAGGTAGTTAGACTGTAACTCAAACTACCTTCGACTCATCCCATTGTGTGTGTGTCTATATATATCCCTTGTTCCCATTGTGGGTATCGTTCTATATTGTATCATTCGCATTGTTTATAGAACATGGTTGGAGAGCATTGTGTGACACTATTGTTGTGCTAGCTTTGCAGACATCGCATTGTACGTTTAAATCTGGTAATACAATGTGCTTGTGTGGTCTTTATTTGCATGCACATGGATTTTTACTTTTAATGTCAGCATTTGCTTTGTGTAATTCTTTTTCGCATATTGTTTCCTATTGTGTATGGAGTATCAAACTGTCACTCTACATTTGGCATCGTCATCGCATCAAGGTTGGATCGAGGACCACGGTGACAAATAATTCGAATGAGTGACAATCCACAAAGGGTATGTGGATGTGGATGTGGACATCGACAGCGACATGCAAGAGAAGAACCAATTCAAAGTTCCGATAGGATCACTTAGCAAGAGCCACAACCAAATAAGGAGTTTGGTCAAGACATGCGATGGATTGTGATGCAACCAAGAGAGCTCCTTCCACAAAGGGAAGTGTAGAACATCTGTAGAGACCCTTGCGATGAGGAGAGACATGTGCACACACTAATGCCCGTTTTGACAGAAGGAAGACACGGGCAATAGCGACGACACTATTTGTGTTAGGTACCCAAGATAGGTACTTAATAATATAATATTGTATTGTATGTTAGGTACCCAAAATAGGTACTTAATAATATAACATTGTATTGTATAGTTGGAATGAGCTATAAATAACCCAACTATAGTGTATAGTTGGGATGAGCCATAAATAAATTATATTGGCTAAAAATAACCCAAGATCTATCTATAAAATTATTATAATAATGGATGGGATAAGGATAGGGTTATGACTTCCCCCAAAATAGCATAAGAGGATGGTTATAAAAAACCCCTGCCATTGTAAGTAGGAATTGGAGATCTAGTATTCTTGTAATAGTCTTGGCTCATGGAGCCTAGAGATAGTGTGGAGTGGCTTCCTTCCAATAAGGAGCATTGTACAATGTTGCCCTACCTCAAGGGTTTGATTTATATTTTGAATAAATTGGAATAAATTGCATATTTTGTCTTATTCAAGTTGTTCGTGAATTAATTTATTTTTCAGCATTTCCGTGAATATTTTTATATTCATTGAGCAATACAGTTTTTAATATTCCTACAATTTGATACTAATTCCTGTGGATGAAAAAGAAGGTTTATAACAAGTGGTACCAAAACAATGGAGGTTCTTAATAGTCTGGGTGATAGAAGTATTGTTGCCAAATATTGAACATGTGTGGCCACCTTGAGAGAAGGAAAGTCCTGAAATGAAGGATGATTTCTGATGAGGAAATGAACAAGCAACAAGTGTGGTGTAGAACATTGTTCTTGTCAGAAGAGTAGATGGCATATATACGATGTGGTGAAGAAAGCATGCACATGCAAGACGGAGATGACATATTTATAGAAGATGTGCGTGCACACAGACAAATTTGCACAGGCAAAGAGGTGTGCAAATGAATATTTGTGTAGACAAAGAAGTTCGCACAAAGGGAGAAGTTTGTGCAGATAGACAAACTCACATGGACAAATTTGGTCATGACAAAGAGAATCACACAAATAAACAATGCATTTGAATGACTCCATCAACACAAGTGCTGAGAGAGTGTATGGAGGTGCATGGGACAAGACTTCAATACAAAGACAAGCACAACGATGTGTTGAGAAGCGAGTGGAGTTTTAGCACTCAACCTAAGACACATATCTTGGGTCACACTATTTTACCTTTTAGAATGTACCCTTTGACCCTTGACTTACATCCTTTCACGTCTTGTGTCAAACCCTTTTGTCTCTTAGGTCACACTTATTACCTATCGGTCATAACAAAGTCACACCTTTTTCCATCTTGGGTCGCAACCCTTTGAACCTTGGATGGCACCCTGTCGCATCTTAGGGTCGCACACCTTCTTATCTTAGGTAGACAAATGTTAATTAAATGTTGGGCAAGAGTTGGTAGGTGAGATGAATATTCAGAAGCATTAGTTGAAAATGACCACTTGATAAAAATGGTCACGGGCTGAGAATTATCTTCACCACAAGAAAAATAAGTAAAGGCCAAGTCCCAACAATAGTTCAGTCATAGACAAGATATTGAACGGCTGGTTTAACATTATGGCTTTAATGCCCCTTGTAAGAGACCAATAGGTATCGTATGTCGAATCCATAAAAGACAAAATAGATAATAATATATAAAAGAGATGGATGAACAACCGCTCCCCCAATGATACACATATAATCCAAGTGGTATAACTTAGAGAATTATGACCTACTCTACACACCCCTTAACAAATATCTTATCAATAATTTACTAATAAGGTAGGATATATAACAATAATATAACTTAAGTATACAAAATAAGATATAATTCAAGTTTCAAATGACATTAGCTCAACCGGTTAAATTCCTCAACTTTCAAGAAGGAGACCCAAGTTCGAATCTTGCCAAGTGATAAATGCACAATAGCCAAGCTGTTGTAATACCACTATATAGTGATGATGTAATACGGGTGGGACCTGCTTCAATCCCATATAACCAATTAAAAAAAAATAAAGATATAATTCAAGTATTAATGGCATTAGATCAAGAGCTGACTCTGCTAGGAATTGATGAGGAAAAACTGCTCTGCGGGGATGGCAGCCGTTTCTGGAGGAGGTCTGAAAAACTGGAGGAATGTCGTGATGGCATTGGGTCCGTCACAAAGAGTGCATGCTCGTGATGTTTTTTCATCTGAAAATGATTGGAAGGAACAAGATTTCCCAATGCATGTCGGGAACCGCTTGTTAAAGAACAATGGATGTTTGGAACGATGTGAAGCCAGGCCGGTTCTAGTGGTTCAACCAGACTCGGTGGCAGAAGATGTGGAATATTTAACCAAACATGCGCTTATTGGCAAATTTTTGGGCATCCGAATTTCTCTCCCCTTTGTGGAGGCTTGGGTCAGGAAGACTTGGAATCCTGAAGGCGACGTGGAGGTGATGTTGAGTGCGAACAGCTATTTTATGGTGGTTTTCTCTTGTCTTGCAGATCACAACAAAGCATTTGAAGGGGGTCCTTATTTCTATAACCAAGCGGGACTCTTTCTTAAACCCTGGCATGTGGGTTTCAACCCGTCAGAGAAGCGGCCGTCGCGGGTTCCAGTATGGGTTTGGCTTCCATGGCTCCCATTGGAATTCTGGAGAACTGATATCTTGCATAAGATTGCCCTTCTTCTTGGGAATCCGGTTGGACCGTCACAACAGACAATGGATAAAAAGGTAATCTATGTTGCCCGTATCTATGTTGAAATTGATTTAAATAATCCTATTCCAGATTCTATTGAAATACAGTTTGGATCGACTACATGGGTTCAAAAACTTGACTATGAAGCTCTTCCATTTCGTTGCCGGATTTGCCGTGAATATGGCCACCTGCAAAGAAAATGCCCTATGTTTGTCCCGCTCGTGGCTTCAAATCCTGGGCCCTCTCGGTCTGGACAAAATTTGGATAAAGGAAAAGCCCCGATAAAGGAAGGGGAACGGGATAAGGAAGGCTTTGTTCCGGTAAAAGCCTGAAATAGAGGACGAAGGGCAAACAAAGACCATAAGGATAGCCAGCCAGATGCTCTACTCAACCGTTTTGAAATATTAGATGATCTTGATCAGTGCATGGAGATACCTGAAACGTCACTACCTGATGCAAATATAACAGGTTCAAATCAGATGTCTCTTCTTGAGGTGGAACTTAAGGAATCAAATCTAGGGGGTTTAAATGAAGAACAAAGGGCTTTGGATCCGAGTATAGGTGATATGGTTGGATCTAGCCCTAGAAGGGAAACTATTTTGGAAAGTGGTACAGATTTAGTTATGCCCTCTCCTACTCAAGAATTGATGCAGTCATCCTTGGACTGCAAAACTCCTACGGTGTTGGGATTGCAACAAAAAATAATTAAAAAAAAAAATTAAGATAAGAATATGAAGGTGGGTCGAAAGAAGGACCAGGATAAAATTAAGTTAATGGGGGAGACTTTGGTGGAGTCAAGATTGGTGAGAACATTGGACTCCCATTTTTCTAACCCCCCAAAATGATTATCCTTTCATGGAATGTAAGGGGGTTGAACAGCATCCCCAAACAAAATGTTGTTTGTTATTTGGTTCGTGTACATTCTCCCGATGTGGTGTTTATTCAGGAGACTAAATTGGCTATTGATAGTATGTTCAATATTGCTCCCAAGTTGTGGAGAAGGGGGCAATGCCAGTGTATTGGTGCATGTGGATATGTTGGTGGCGTCGCTTGTTTATGGGATCCGGTTAAGATATCCCCTCTTACTTGGATTTCCAGCAGATGGTCTATTTCGATGATCGGGCATGATAATGAATCTGGTGAAACCATCCTACTTACAAATGTGTATGCTCCTGTTGATTACAATGGTAAAGTGAATTTGTGGGAGCACATTTGCTTTGTGAGAAGTCTAGCTCCCCTGTACCCATGGATTTTGGCTGGAGACTTCAACTCTATCACTTGTCTAGAGGAGAAACGCGGTGGGGTTGACCGTCTCGAGCCTTTTTCTTCTGTCTTCAGTGCTCATATCCAGGCCCTGAACTTGGTTGACATCAAGCCGGATAATGGGATATTTACTTGGCACAATAGAAGGTGTGGGGAAGTTTCCATCTCAGAGAGACTGGATAGGTTTCTGATCTCCGGTTATTGGATGGGTAGTAACAGAAGTGCTAGTTCTGTGATTCTGGAGGGTAGGAGATCTGATCATTAGCCTATCAAACTCTTTGCTCTGGAGTTAGGGATAAAGAAGAACCCTTCCTTTAAGTTTCAACTTATGTGGCTTCGTGATCCTAAGCTTCATGATTTCATGCGAGGCTGGTGGACCACTGGCAAACCTCCTCATGGCACCGCTATGTATTCCTTTATGAAGCGACTACAATTTGTTAAGCATAAATTGAAGAGATGGAATAGACTGAATTTTGGGAACCTTTCCTTGGCTAAGCTGGCAGCTCTTAGGAGGGTGGAAGAAGCTTCAAGGAAGATTAGAGATCAAGGACTCACGAAGGAGCTTCTCGTTGAGGAATCTGAGGCTGCGAAAGACCTTGCTGAATGGGAACTGAGGGAAGAAATTTTTTGGAAACAAAAAGCTCGAGTAGATTGGCTTTAGGAAGGGGATAGGAACACAACCTTCTTTTATAACTCAGTTAAGGCTCGCCGTAATGGTAACCTAATTACCTCTCTTGTGAATTCTCAGGGTGCCCTGCTCTCTTCTTTCAGGGATATTTCAGAAGAAACTAAGAGGTATTTTTCCTCTCTCTACAAGGAGGACTCCCTCTCAGATGATGAGAATGAAAAGTTTATTCTAAACTGTATTCCATCGATTGTTTCTAGAGAGATGAATGAGCACTTCATGGGTCCAATTTCCCTTGAGGAGTTGGAAAATGTTGTATTCAGGATGAAAAAAGGAAAAGCCTTAGGCCCAGATGGATTCCCGATTGAGTTTTATCAGGAGTTTTGGGATTTAATCAAATTTGATCTTCTGGAGGTGGTCCATGAGTCCCAAAAGAACAAACAGATGCTAAGGGCCCTAAATGCTACCTTTGTGGTGCTTATTCCCAAAAAAGAGGGAGCAAATTCCTTGGATATGTTCAGGCCTATTGCTCTATGCAATGTTGTGTATAAGATCATCACAAAAATTATTGCTAAGAGGCTGAAGATATGGTTGAGCAAAATCATCTCTGAGGAGCAAGGAGGTTTTGTTGCTGGCCGACAAATCCTGGATGGGGTTGTTATTGGCTATTGCTACAGAAGCTATTCACTCGATGGAAATTTCTAAGGAGAAAAATATGTTGATTAAGTTGGACATGGCCAAAGCTTATGATCGGGTCAGATGGTCCTTTCTTCATAAAGTTCTTGCGGCTTTTGGATTTGAGGAGGAATGGATTAGATGGGTGATGAGTTGTGTTTCTTCTTCCTCATTCTCTGTTCTTGTTAATAATGAGCCATCGGAGCTATTTGAGGCCTCAAGGGGATTGAGGCAAGGAGATCCTTCATCTCCTTATTTGTTTATCATTATGGCGGAAGGGTTGGGAAGATTGCTCAAGTCTCAAGTCGAGCGGGGTCTCATTCAGGGGGTGGAAGTGGGATAGTAGTTTGCCACCTCTTTCCCACCTTCAATTTGTTGATGATAGTGCTTTGTTGGGAGTTGCCACTATCGGGGAAGGCGGCAATATTAGACGAGTCTCTTGACATATATCTTGGTGCTTCTGGACAGTTGATTAATGAGGACAAGTCTTCTATTTTCTTCTTTAATACCCCTCCTCTTATTCGATCCAGGATTGCTCGTATTCTAAGATTCTAGGTTGGGACTCCCCCCTTCATTTATCTTGGTATTCCAATTTCATATCATCTCTTGGCAGTCTATGCTTGATAAGTTTAGAAGGAAGGTGAATCACTGGACTTTCAGATGGCTATCCACTGCAGGTAGAGCGTTGCTTTTAAAATCTGTTGTTCAAGCTCTACCCATTTATAGATGTTTTGTACAAATAGCTCCCTCTCATTTCATCAAGGACATGGAAGCTTTGTCAAGACAGTTTTTATGGTCTAGAAAACTTAATCAATCTAAATGGAGTTTGGTTAGATGGGATTCTATATGTAGGCCGGTGCAAGAGGGAGGCCTTGGGTTGCAACAGACAACTCTTTTTGGACAGGCTTGGGCTGCAAAACTTTATTGGAGATGGTGTACCTCTTAGGATCATATTTGGGCTAAAATATTATCTTGTAAATACTTGAGAGGTATTTCTGAGGCTGAGATCCCTAGAGTCAGTTTGGTTGGGAAAGGTTCGGTTATCTGGGACACTTTGAAAAGAGGAGCTAATTTAATCAAGTAGGGTTTGTTCTAGATTTGCAATCGGGGATCAAATGCTCTTTTTTGGGAGGATTCTTGGGATGGCCACCCTCCTATCTTGACTCAATATCCCAGGTTACATTCCCTATGCATTTTTTTCTTGGAAGCGGGTTGGTCTCGTGTGGAGGACTTTAAAAAAATCCAGTCTTTTGGAAATATGGAGATGTACAGGTGGAAAGATCTGCAAGAATGGCCCGAGGGGGGACTGGCCAAGGACAGAGAGGAGCTTGTTCTTATTCTTATGGGGAGGCCCTGTTCTTCGTTGAGGGGTAAAGATATTCTGGCTTGGAACCCTGATCCCAAGGGAACCTACTCGGTAGCCTATGGTTATCAGGTTCTTGATAAGCAAAAGTACGGAAGTCTTCCTGTCACATGGTGGAAAAAGGTGTGGAACAAATTTGCTTGGCCGAAATGTAACTTCTTTCTCTGGATAGTAGCTCGTAATAAATGCCCCACTTGGGATAACGTGAGGAAGAGGGGATTTCAGGGTCCCTCTTTTTGTGTCCTTTGTAGTAAGAATGAGGATGACTCTTCTCATTTATTTTTCCAATGCTCCTTTGCCAGAGACATTTGGCACCGTTGGTGGAGTGCTTGGAACCATCCATGTTTTCATGTGTTGTCCCTAGTGGAGTTTTGGAGTAGTCTAGGTAGACCTCTAGCCAAGGCCCCCTTCCTTCGGGTGGCTTGGAATTTGGGCCCTTCTTGCATCATCTGGAAGATTTGGCTTGAACGGAACCGTCGCATATTTCAGGGCAATCATTTGGCTGTTCAACAGATTTGGCAAAGGATCATGTGTATGGTCCATAGCAAATGTGATGTGGACCCGCTTTTGGATTCTAGGGAGAAGGTACAGCAGGCCCTTGGTCTCTTTGGGGATGGTGTGAACTCTTCTAGCCCTAGCAAGGTTCCTCAGCTCAACAAGAAGGTTAAGAGAGATGGTAGGTGGAGGCCACCCCCTAGAGGAGTTTTAAAAATTAAATATTGATGGATCGTCCAGGGGTAATCCTGGACATGCTGGCATTGGCGGTGATGGGAGAGATTCTGCTGGTGGTGTCAGTTTTTTCTTTTCCATTTATAAAGGTGTTCACTCCAACAATTTTATGGAAGCTCTTGCAATTCTTGAGGCCTTGAAGAGGGGGTTTTCTCTTGGCTGGCGTAGGATTATCTGCGATTCTGACTCTCAAATTGTGGTCAATATTTTAAACAGTAAAAGGATGGAGGAAGTTAATTGGCGGTTGGCCTCTCGTAGCCGTTCGATTCTCAGAATGAGTGAAGAGTTCGAATTTATATCCTTTGTGCACATTCCAAGGGAATGGAATGTGGTTGCTGATTACCTGGCCAAAAGGGCTTCTGAGCTGTTGGATCCTTGGAATATCGATCACTAGGAGAGTCTCCCGTCTGGGGACTCTCAATGCTTGTGGGAGTTGATCCACAAGGATGTTCAGACTTAATGTGGTTTGTTCTTGTTGTCTTCTTCGGGTGTCAATCTAGTCTAGTGGTTTTAGCCTGTTTGGCTATTTATTTGAGTCCTGGTTGGAAGCTCAGTTGTACTCTGTAATCCAAACTTTTTATCAATAAATTTTTACCCCTTTATTTTAAAAAAAATAACATCAGATCAAGTGGTTAAAAACTAGACTTTCAAGTTGGAAACCTAGGTTCAAAGCTCGGCTGACGATATATGCATAAGTGCCATACAAGTGGTTGGTTGAAATATCATGCCATTGCAGTCATAATGTAATATGGGAGGCATGTTTCAATCCCATATAACCAATTTGGAAAAAAAAAATTATATAATTCAAATCTGAAGGCAAATATTAGGTCCAAAAGTTAGTTGTTTCCTTTGTTTACCCATTTGCATTTTGTTTATTCTATAAAGCAGTTAGGACCATAGTAGCAAAACTCAGACTCGACTCAGACTCGGAAATTTCGACAAAATTTCGACACGGGAGTCGTACTCGGGACTTGGCAAAAAAACTTGGCAAAACTCGAAAAAAACTTGAATAAAAAAAAAAGAAAAAAAATACAATTTTTTATTGAAAAAATAAGTTTTTTCATACACATTACTTATTAGTATATTCTAACAAACTTACTCAGCATTCAACATTATACAAATAAGAAATTAACAAAAGGAAGGAGCATATTCTAATAGTAAGCTAATAATTTTGTTTTATAATTTTTTTTTTTTGGATACATACATCCACACTATTTTTAGTAACTGCCAAGTGCAAGATTCAAACTACAAGGGCTGCCCCCAACAAGCCTATACCACCTCATTATTTTATATCCCGGCATGAAGAGGACCACCGGTCGCTTGAGATTCATACCATCGTTGTCGGTATAGGATGCACTCAGAGGATTCGGAACAAACTATGACCTTTGCAGGCATGACCACTTTGGTTTATAAAATTATAAATAAATAATATAATGATAAAATAAAACTTAATATATAAAGTTTAAAAACATTATTAACATTTTAAAAAACATTATAAATTATAAAAACATTAAATAATGATAAACTTTACTATATGACGGAATCACCCTAACTTAGTCCACCATGTTTAATAAATAAAATATTCAAATACCATGTTTAAAAATAATCGGTGGGTTGTCTAGATTCGATTTCCTGGATGGTTCGCTGGGATCTATTAACTTTACTTTTATTAAAAGGTTCCTTAGAAAAAAAAAATATTGAAAATAAAATTCTTCAAATATTAAAAAAGCTAATATTTAATCCTAGCCATTTTTTCGGTTTTAGAAAGGGAAGCCGTTTTTGAAAACTACTTACCAAAATTCAAGGTAGAATCAACATTCATTATTCTGGGGGAGCTTCGTGCGTAGCAATTGTTTCGTTTGCAGTCGAGGGTTTCAGAGCGAAATAAATTATTGTTTTTAATTTTTTTTCCATTGTAGCGTGGTGGTGTGTATTGGCTGCAATGACGACGATGGCAGTGATGGCGACGGGAGAGGGTGCATTGAAGGAGAGAAAAGAATGGAAGAAAATGAAGGTGCAAGAACTGCGCTATGAACTTTCCAGAAGAGGTCTCAACACTAGTGGCCTCAAGCCTTCCTTGATCGAACGCCTCCAAAAATCATGCCATTCTCCGGTCGAATCACCACACCTACAGGACATGCATACGTGCATTTTGAAGCGGTTCCCATTCCCAAACAAGACGCGGATGATGTATCCATCGACAAAAGATATATTTGTATTAAAAATAAATTATAATTAAGGGATAAGCATTTTGAAGGTTTGAGAAGCAAAATTGCACATTCTCTGGTTAATATAAAAAACAAAGATTTAAGCGTCCTGTTCGTGATTGCGCACTGGCCAACGTGGATGCTTAAGTCGTGGAGCATCATCAACACTTAACCGCCCTAGACGTAATTTTTCTTTTTTTTTAAACTTCCATTTTTTGGGCTAGCCGAGTCCCGACATCGGGACTCGGGAGTCCGTGTCGGACTCGGACTCGGCCAGACTCGATGGAGTCCAGAAAAAAAAGGAGTCGGAGTGGGCTCGACGCGGCTGAGCCCACTCGGACTCGGACTCGGCGGAATACTCGGGAGTCCAAAAGAGTCTGACTACTATGGTTAGGACAGAGGTTGCCTAAATTTAGGTTCTTAGGACACTATTTCTAATTAAAAAATACAATAACATAACTCGAGCAATTCCAGCTGTCCATGCAAAAAAACTGGACCAAATTATATAGAATCCATTTCAAAAATAAAAACAATTCACCAGGACTAAAAAATGTCTTGAAAAGTCACAATAATTTAAAACTTATAAATCAATGGAGACTGCAAATATGCCTCATCCTTCATATGAAGAGAATACCTGTTCAGTTTTTAGAGTAACATAAATGAAAAAATGACAAAATAGATTTGGGATTAGTACTAAAGGCCAGGAAGAACATGTCAAAATGCTTGCTATTGCTGAAACTGTCTCAATTTCTGTCTCCTAACTTTCAAAAAAGGTTATCTAAATCACATTTTCAAACTATTCATACTTTTATCAATGTGAGTTATATCCAACCATAAAACTGACTTGGCACACAAAAATACGGTGTTGTGTCTTTTGATCTTTCTAATTACTCTTTTGAAAGCTTCATTTTTGTCACCATCATATTTTAAATGATGTCCCTCTATCTGTGAAGAATTTCAAGTGGTTTATCCTATTATGTTTTGGCAGCCAAGGTTTGCCAAGTCTTGTCCCCAAACCAAAGTTTGAAATCCAGGGAATTATTTGCTGAAGCTGTGTCTAACATATGCAATTCCTATAAATGATCACCAGTGTATGCAAACAGAGGCTTGGTGATTTTATGACTATGTTACTTTTGGTGTATACAATCAAGGATATCAATCTCCAACCATATAAATTGGTTGAAGAACTCATCTTCAGCTGACTGCTTTCCTGATGTTCGTTATGTAGCATGTAGGAGTACTCTGGTCACCCAAATAAATATATAATGCAACTCACTATAATACACTTCCATGTAAAAGACAAGATGATGGAAAGAACTGATAGATACACGCAAGTGCACAGCACACACAGCATTTATCCTTCTCATTGCAGTCATCTGGAATAAGGGTTGGTCATGCATACAACACAACCGAATGAGCGTGCTTCAATCATCATATGGTACATAAGTTATCACAAGAGGAGTTTTGCAAACAGTAACTACCATACCCACCAAAGTTTGAACATCCCAACAACTCACATACACCTAAAACATCAAAAGTGCCCCTAATATATTGTACGCTCCTTTGTTACAGCGTTTGTGTCATAACATATCATTAATACAAAAGATATGACAATTATATATACTTCATACACACACTCATATGCTCATACAGACCTACTTGTCTGCGTACAACTTGCAACATTTTTTTAGCTATATGAAACTTTTTGTTATCTAACTTAAGTGTTACATGAGGATGAATCCTGACTCACAAATACATAATTTAGACTCTACCAGCCCCAAATGAATAGATATTACATGAAATTCTGGCATTCAAAGCAAAACATGCATAATTCCACTATTACATTCAATTCAAATGGCAAAAACTTGTGTGACTTGCATCTTTGATAAACCTGAACAACTGAAAATAAAGCTCTGAACCTAAACCTAATAATTTTTTTAATGTGGTGCAACAGTGACTGAAAATGAAATCCCCATGTCATATTGTAGAAATACATTCAAACATATACCCAAACACATACAAAAGTAGTCAATCCAAAAGTGTTTAGTAATTGACCTCATTCAAGCGATAAGCTGGCTGAACAAAGTCTGGATTTGCAGTCAACAAGTCTTCGAGTGGTTTTTGGTACTTTGAGAGAGAGAAGAAATAATTATCTTCCTTCCGCTCCTCACACGGTTTTCTATGAATAGGACAGCATTTTTCTTCAAGCAATTCTTTTTCATCCTGCAATAAATGATAGAACATATTAACACTTCACATACACTGCAGGTTGTCTCCTCTGTGACATTCAAGATATCAATCGCATATGTTTTATTAATCCAACAACATGTTGCTAGATTGTGAAATTTATGGCCATGTATCATTTACAATTATACGACAAAAAATAAACTATTATAACAGAAAACAATTTCATATAAGTTTTAAGAGACTCGATAGCATAAAATAGCTTACTGACACAGAATTTCTTCCAACTGTTAATCTCCAGTACCATAGTCCTACATCTTAATCCCATCACAGTTGTGTACACTGTATCCTGGTAGGTGAAGAGTTATACATTTAACACTTTCCATGGAGCATGACATGAAAAAACCAACAGTGGACCAAAATCAATAATTTCTTCAATTATAATAAGCTACTTTATGGTTTACAAAAAGAAATTCATGACTACTTATCTAGCTTCCCTTCATTCTGAAAATACCAGAGATTAAAAAAAGTAGTCACAATATTGTCAAGAAACTTCTCTGAAAGGCTCCTACCAGAAAGCCGCTTATGCATATGGAAATGAAATGGCAACTGGGAAATAACTTAATAAGATACACTTTAGTTGCAGAAACAGTAACATCGACATTATTTGCAGACTATGACATTATTATGCATTAAATATACATACCTATGGTGAATGGATTTTCTGCCATTTTCCAAATCATGGTTAAATTTATATCCCAACTACCACTGCATCTGTATCTTGTAGCTTTAGTTATTTTACAGTCCTGAAAACAAATAGCCTCATGCCCTTAGAAATAAACTCTTGATTGTAAAGCCTTGATATTCAAATGACACCCTCTGACAGATTTTGAGTGGTCTAGCTGTAAAAAACCCTACCCAAAATATAAACTAACATGCAATTTCCAAAACAAAACACCCAAAATTTCCAGCCATAGAATTTTCGAACAGCAGTAAATATATTTATATATTTTGTTTTTTTATTTATTTTTATTATTATTTCAATAGGAAACAATACATGGAGATTCACAAAAATGAAAATAGAACAATAAACAGAAAGCATGCACCTGGTAATTGCATCCACTGAATAATGTAGAGATATTACAATAGAAGAGCCAAACAGCCACCAGTTGCTAATTAAATTCCTCTGAATGCACAATGCAGACCAGGTAATAAATCTGCCAACTGAAATCAAAGATCTGATCCTGAGATTCGAAGGTTTTCGTCCTCGAATCTGCCAATTAGTTGTTGAAGCACAGCCGCCACCCAAAACTGTAGAATAGTTTTTTTTTTTTTTTTTTTAATGTTCCAAAAGCACCTCATGTTACTTCCAACACTCCCCTTTTATACAACCACCCCTTTTTTCTTTTATTAACTCGTGGAACTATTGATAGTTTTTCAAAATTCTAATGCATTCATTAAAATCTCTGTTACGACTCTGAATTACACCAAACAAAAGCCAAGGTAGACTAGAACACATCTAGAGGAATCACCAAGGCCACTCCAAAACTTGGTACTACCTCCTAAAAATTAGGAAGATCCCTAAAATATAGGAATTTCCCTTTTATTCACCCGAAAAACAATACAAAACAAATGCATATAGTCACTCATGCTTATGCCTCCTACACATGAACATCCACTCACCACGACTACTCCACAAAAATAGGTGAGTGGGCCCCATAGCCTACTATCATCTAGAAAGGGGCACTGCAAATCCTCCCCTCCCAAATTTGCTTGCCCTCAAGCAAGATAAAGCGGGATGATCCAAAATAGCAGTTGTCTGATGATCAATAGCAAAACTCTGTAAGTATCCCTCAACCCACTTATTTACTATCTCGGTCTGGCCATCAGTCTGGGGATGATAACTAGTACTCGGAGTCAGCTTTGAGAAGTAAGTTCTGTCCATCTTGGAAGCATCAATCCATCTTAATGTTTCTAATTTGTAAGTTACTAATAGCTGAGCAATCATGTGATACAATGGGTAATAGAAGTTCTCAAGTCTCTTCTCACATTTTGGCACACATTGTGATTGTAGCAACCAAGTACAGAAAAAGTTCCCTCGTTCACCAGTCATAAACTCTAAAAAGAAAGACCTTGGCAAAAACAAGCTTTCTGAGGGAAGTCCACAGGAGGGTGAAAGGAAAAACAACTTCTCCAGAAGAGAGACAAATATGTGGAGAAATATAGTCAAATTGTTTTCCTGGTTTCCAGCTCATAAAAGTGTTGAATAAAGCTCTTACAAAGCTTTCTACAAGATGCCATCTTTTATTCTCCACACTGATTTCTGTAAACGTGTCAATAGGCAGCCAAAGGAGTTCATTATTCCAACCATGATTTTCAGCAAGACTCTGAATAATTTTTTCACCATATGCTGTCACCAGATTCCTTGGCAAAAAGGGAAGCAACAATTGCAATTTTCCAATCTGGCCAAGAGTTATACCATTATGCATTTTGTTTATTTTACTTACGGTTGCATCTTCAAGGATCTTTCTGCTTGTTGGCTCCTCACGCAAAGAGAGAAATTCCTCCTTGTTTTCAATGTTACGAAACTTTATTCTCATTAACAGAAATCATTCACCAATATGCAAAAATATCAAATCATTCATCCACAAATAATTATCCACAATAACAATCCACAAATGAGACAGAGATAGATAATACCCTTAAGGTAGGGAAACACCAATAATACTCCTTAAGGAAGGAATAACTCCACAAGATCTCCCAAGATGAGAGTGCCACTTAAGGAGGGCAAAGTCCCATAAGCCACTTCGTGGGCAAAGACGATTACATATGATTGATCTCCATGATGATTACAATGACAAATATCTCTTCTTTATATACCCATCTTCTAATTCTACTTTGGGGAGCCTACTACTAATATAATATTATATTATAATATAATATAATATTATAATACAATCAACCTTGGGTTATGTGTGGCCCATGCCAACCCTTATACAATATAATAATATATCCCCAAATATCTATTCCTAGGTACCCTAACATGCCACCCTCCTTACAAATGTTTCGTCCTCGAAACATATGAAGAAACAAGATAATATGATTTGCTAAGCAATGTTAGCAACTGGTACCAATATCAATCATCCATCCATCCTAGTGAAACACGTTGATGCTGGTATGCCATTTTGCCACTTGAGTATCCAAATCCGCTTTGTTGGCTCCATGCTTTTGCTGCTGTATTTTGATAATTTGAATGATGGGTCCACTTGTTCCTTGATGTTGATGAACCACTCTGAAAACCAGGATCACTATGCTTTCTCTTCCAAACACTGCCATACTTGGTGCCCTTCTGATTCCATGTAGAACCATAATATTGCTGCCTTGAGCCATGCCTCCAAGATTGTTGCCGCTCATGGTGGTGTGGATGGCGATAAGGTGAACCTTAACTTGATGTTCTACCTTCTTTGAGTCCTCAACATTTGGCTCCACTATTTTAAAATCTTCTACACATTGTTCTTTCATGTTCCCTTTGTTTGGTATGTCCTTGTGCTCTTCTAACAAAGTTTCCTTGGACTCTGCTACTGTTATTTCCATGGACTCAGTTGCTGCTATTGCCTTCTTGGATTTTGTTTCAGGTTCTTCTATTTGTTCTTCAATTTGTTTCTCTACAACCACTTCTTGTTTTTCCTTGGATCCTTGCTCCTTAAGTTGAGAAATATCTTGCAATGTTATCTTCTTTTTCCTGTACCATAACTTCATAAACTTCTTTTGCACATTAATGTTAACAGTACCCAAAGAATCTAACCAAGGATAACCAAGAACAATATCCTCATCATCCATCTCAATAGCATGAAAATCTGAATGTAAAACATATTTATCCATGGTGATCTTCAAATCTTCAAAATTCTACGTATGTCCTTAATTTTTGTTGCTTGAACCTGCAACCTCTTAGCCAAAGCAATATTAATAAAATTATATCTCCTACTAGGGTCAATGGAAATAATAACCTGTTCCTTTTGAATGCTTCCATGAACCTGCAAAATAGAACTTTTAGATGAATTTAAACCCTTTTGATCCTTCTCTTGCTTTTGAAAATCCAAATATGTGGCTTCATTCTTCTCACTATCTTCCTTAACATTTTCCTCTTTCTCCTTCTTGAGTAATTTTATTTCTTTTTCATAGTCTTCATTTTGTTTCTTGAAAACTTCCCATTCTCCTTTCATTTCATTTCGCTCATTTTGAATTCCCTGTAGTTTCTTTTCAAGGTCTTTGATGACATCCATCAAGCTATCTATCTTTTTATTCCTTCCCTCAAGATCTCTCATACAAATATCTAACTTTCTTGGTAATTGAATAAGTTCCCATTTACTCAAGAATGCTTGCTCTAGTTTTTCCCAAGTCAGGGCACTACAAAAACTATAAAACCAAGAAAGAGCTTCTCCTTCAAGACAATAAGGAAGCATAATTTTCCAAAGAGAATAATGATATAAGGATTTAAAATTTTGCCACCAAATCCTAACATCAATATCATCTTTTCCAGAAAAATTTTGTAGCTCCATAAGTTCACACCCCAAGATAATGCAAACTAGGGTTTCATGAAAATATATTCATGCCCCAATGCAAACTAGGGTTTTATGAAAATATATATCTCTCCACTGATTTAAAGCTAAAATTCCACATAAACAACTAGATCTGCAATTTTTCTTCCAAACAAAATAAATTGCAACTGATTTGCTTACCCGAACTAACAAATTTCGTCTTCCAAAAAATTCGCGATTTGAAAATTCGTCACTGCCCTTGTTCCAGACGGCTGACTTCAAAAGGTCGTATCTCCTTCATATGACCACTCATTTTAAAGCTCTTCAAATTCCGCACAAAATGATCCAAGAATCATCTGAATCGGATAAACGGTCGCAGAGATATGGCTCCTGAAAGATGAGACGTTTTTTCCAAAAAAAAATCTGCCCTAATTCTGCAATTCCACACAAAAAAATCCCCACTTTGCCAAAATCGTTGCTCTGATACCACTTGTTACGAAACTTTATTCTCATTAACAGAAATCATTCACCAATATGCAAAAATATCAAATCATTCATCCACAAATAATTATCCACAATAACAATCCACATAAGAGATAGAGATAGATAATACCCTTAAGGTAGGGAAACACCAATAATACTCCTTAAGGAAGGAATAACTCCACAAGATCTCCCAAGATGAGAGTGCCACTTAAGGAGGGCAAAGACAAAGCTTGGCAAAGAGATTACATATGATTGATCTCCATGATGATTACAATGACAAATATCTCTTCTTTATATACCCATCTTCTAATTCTACTTTGGGGAGCCTACTACTAATATAATATTATAATACAATCAACCTTGGGTTATGTGTGGCCCATGCCAACCCTTATACAATATAATAATATATCCCCAAATATCTATTCCTAGGTACCCTAACATTCAAAGTGCCTTAGTGGGAAAAAAATATTAAAGAATCGCTCTTCAAGGTTTCTAATCCCGTACAAGCTCTTGACCTGTCCAGTCCCAGCCACCTGCCCAATAGCTTTCAAATCTTTTGAAACTTCATACATTTGAAGTATTAAGGCACCTTGAACAGTAAGCAAACTATATTGTGCTTGTAGACACCCAATTTTGGCACACTTCACCAACCTTCAAGTCTACTAAAATTCATCAATTAACCCTAATTCACAAGCCTTTAATCAACCAAATCGGACCTACCTTCTTCATACCCAAAATTGGAATGGTAAATGCCCTGAAAAATAACATCATCTTTAGGACATCATTTTCCATAGTAAACCTCCACAAAACTTCACAAAAATGCTACCATTTATTTATTTTTTATTAGATGGACGAAGGAGTTTTGAAAGGATCTCCAAACATTGTACAAAAGAGACTAAACCCCGCCCGAAAATAGGGAGCCAAAATTACTTACATCCAGTAATAATCGATGAATGACAAATCAAAGGAGTTATCCCTTCCAAAGCCAAACCAATACATAGGTATGACCATACATAATTTAAAACTTAAAACAAATTGAAATAGAGGGAACCAAAATCACTTACGAAAATGCTACCATTAGAACGGACTCAAAAAGAGCTTTCCAACAAGTATAAATATGTCTATACTTGTATAACAATCAATACCCCAAATTGTAAGAAAATGACACCTAGGCAGGACGAAAAGCAATAGCACCAGATATGAGCAAAAGCACCATGCAACGCTTTTGCTGAAAGGTGGTGCTTTTGCACCTTTGACTAATTTTTAATTTTGACTATAAAAAATCATTTTTCAAAAGCGCTAACTAAGATCAAAAGCACCAACCAGCACTTTTGCAAAATCTCAATGCTTTTGCTGGCATGAATGGAATCTTTGCAACACGAACGAGAAGCATGCAGATTCCTTCCTCCACTCCCTGGTTTGATCACACATGGTCCATCTCATCCCTAGGCCTGCAAATTTTGAATTCTTCTTTGCCCATCTTTGGCTCCTCCTTCCCTCCAAAGAATCCCCCTCCCCAAAATCTATATATTGAGCCCATGGGAGGGGCATTCAACAAGCATTCTCAAGGTGTCCAAACTCTGCCAAATTCTCTCTAAGCTCTCTCTCTTTCTCTTACATTCTTGCATCTTCTCATTTGATATCTTCAAGCAAGGGTTTAAGCAAGTCAAGCAAGACAAAGGGGTATTGAAGCAAGGAGGACTTTTAGGCTGAGAGTAGGAGGTTCTATTGGGTTGTATCTCCCTATCTCACACTTCTTTTCTCCTTTGCTTCTTATTTTATGCATTTTTCCCCTTTTTTGCCTTGCTAACACCTCATTTGGTGCAATCTCTTAAACATAGGGCATCTCTCCCCCTAAACCATGGGCCACCACCCATTATTTTATCCCTGATTTCCAAACTGGAGAAGATGACGAGGAAAAATCCTTTCGAAAGAAAAGTCATGAAGTAATTTGAATTCAATCCCACTTCCACTTGATCCAATTTTGGATCTCCAAAAGACCTAGTTGTAGCATAGCAATCATATTTTGCAATTGAAGGAACAAAAATTGGTAGATGACAGGAAAAATCAGCAACACGGCGTACAGCAATAACGTTCAGATCTGGAAATGAAAGAACAGCAGCAAATATCTAGAAAAATCACCCCCGGATGGCCCTGCACAATTAGCGATACAAACTGGAACATGCCCAGATGGTCCTGTATAGACAACTATAGCAACATATGTCCAGACAACCTTGCACAAGTATCTACAACAAGCATTAATTAGTGGAAATAGGTTCAGACAGCCATGTACAACAATATCTAACAGCAAGCATTAATTCAAATGCACAAGCACAACCTCACCATAAGTCTGAGCACAACAATAGCTGAATGAAAGTATTCTCATTATCTGCAAATGTATCTCCCAAATGCATACAAATGTCTACACACCACATACACGCATACATCTTTATTTGAATTTGTGAGGGGGTCTATTTATACAACTTCCTATGAACGGGGAGGTAGTTGCATCCTCAACTCCCTCCAACTAACTACCCCAACACATCATGACTTCTTGAATTACATGTATGTTCATTTGTCCGACATTTGAATTTCATGAATATCTTAATTACACGTATGGCATTTTGTCAAACACTTTACGCACGTGTTACAAAACAACTCAAAATTACAAAATTATTTACACAAACAAAATCATATGTGCGTACTTGACTCCAAACGTACTCCATCAACCTCAAGGTGGCGCTTGAGATAATGCCACATCCGAACTAGTGCCTGCATTGGCCAATATCTGTGGACCTTACATATTAACCCTTTGCTTTTAAGAATCATACTATCATGCTCATCCATTTCATCCTTGATAATCACTTATAATGTAACATTTGCTTCCTAGATAGGGACTATCATAGACTCATTTTTCCTCTTATCCCCAACTAGGGCATCCATGCTTCTAGCTAGACCATCCTTGCTTCTAGTTAGGGCTTTCAAAATGACTTTCCTTCCATGCTACCTAGCTTTTCCTCATAAGAATCCTTAATTTTTTAAATTTCCCCAAAGATCTGCAACTAGAAAAGATGACGCTCCCTCCTTGCTTGTCCTCACTTCTTGCTTGAACTTGCTCCCTTCTCTTCCCCAAAGGTCTAAAACAAGAAAAGGTGAGGCTCGCTCTCGGAATTTTTTGAAAAGGGGAGAATAGGAACTAAAATGTGAAGTGCAAAGACATGGAATGGTGTAGGGGAAATATACATTGTCAAAATCCTTTCTTCCTCTCGGATTAGAGGGAGGCTAGAAGTCAAGGATGAAATGCAAGGTTTGGCACATAGTCCAACAAAACCATTAGAGAGACAAAGTGGTCCAGGATTATCACACACCATCTATATGTTAAACACACTTCTTTTGGAGTTCTTACGACACTAAGCTCTATGAAAATTCCACCTCTCCTCTTGTAATATATTCATTTCCGTTATCAAGTGGCATTAGCTCAACCGATTAGATTCCTCAATATTTAAAAAGAGAAGACCAAGGTTCAAATCTTGCCAAGTGATATATGGATGATATCCAAGCTTTGTTGTACTACCACTATGTGGTGATGATGTAATACGGGTGGGGCTTGTTCCAATCCCATATAACCAATTGAAAAAAATATATATTCATTTCCGTGAAAATAGTCCTTTAGGATTCTAGAACAAGATTACTCAATTCCAAGGGTCTTTGCATATATTAAATCTACTTATTTATGAGGACAACTTTTTATTGCATTATCCATGCACAGCTTATTGGAAAAAATAACTATACGAGAAATGAAAAATGGGGCAAAAAATGAGCATAGAGAAGAAAGTGGGGTAGAAGCCCTTTTGCATTCACCTTGGTTATATTCTGATACATTAGGTGATGAGTAGTTCCAAACTTCCATCAACTACTTTGTAACTACCTTCCTTTTGTTTTCACCAAAAACATGACACTTATACCTTTTCATATGTATTCATGTGTTATCCTTTGCAGTCATGCACTATGTAGCTTCCATTATTTACACGCTTCACACTATTTCTAAATTTATCCAAAAATGCATGATCAAGGCATTAGTGGCTATATGCATAATGACAAACAATTTAGGATCCTTTGATCCAAATAACAAGTACCTTGGCAAACACTAACTTTTGACATTTTAGTGCATGCCCCCCTTTACAAATATTATGAAACTTGCATGTACAAAAACAAAGTATTAATCCCACTTAAGGCATGGAGATTTGACCCTCAAATTGAAGAAATTGTAGCAACTTTAAGTAGCATACTCATAAGTGCAAGAAATGTACAATACAAGGATAATATATGGGAGTTAAGATATTAACCAAAAAAATAATGTCAAGATTGAACACGAATCTGACCATGAATATGATGAAAAATTGGGTTTTGATGACCTCAACTAGTCAAACGCTAGCAATCCTCAAGCTAGAAACCCTAACTTGTCCACGGCATGCTTGCAAGGCTGATACATCACAAAAAGGAATATGGACCATATTTGTTCGCCTAGATCATTCATCTAAAAGAACTTGCTTCATTTCCCTTGTGGGCTTGGAATCAAGGTTTCAAAAGAGAATTTTCTCCCCCCTTCCAAGGTTTTAACACACCTTTGGGTAGATATAATCTATATATACTTTGGCAGAATATCAAGGAGTGCATGTTCAAACAACAGCTTTCAACTCTCAATATCAGCAAAGATAATGCAGATTTAGATTTTCCTCCATCATAGTGGAAATTTCTAGACTGCAAGTAGACGATTTGATACATCTGCATGAATGCATGCTTGAGCGTAGGAATGTATATGTGCAAATGTCTGTGCACAAAGTGCTTGTGATAAGTTGTCATGTAATGTTGCCTGTGTATGTGATAAGGTGCTTGTAATAATGCACGCATGCCAAGTGTTTGTAATAGTGTGCACATGGCAAAGTGTTTGTAATAATGTAATTTAATGGGGTATTTTTAATGATTTATGTAAACGCGTAGTTCAAAGGTAGTTGGATAGTTACCAACCACCTACCGATCCCATTATGGCTATAAGTATGCATCTATGTGAGAGGAGAGTGTGTTGTGGTTGGCCAAAATGTATTGTTGGTAGATTGTTCGTCGAGTATGATGTATTGTAGATAGTTGTGTAGGATACAAGTTGCATGTACAGTGTATCCACTTGTCTTTGTAAATTATTCCCATTGAGTACTTATGTTTATATAAGTGGTAATGGAATTATATTGTAGTGTATTGTATTCCATTTCTACATTCTAGCATCATTGCCTATTTGAAGTTGGGTCAAGTTTGGTGACATGGAGTTATGACAAGCATATCACTCGAGAAGGTACACAACGACAACAATGGGGCGAATATAGTGCAGCTAACAAACAACGTAGTTTCCCTCAGGAGGAGGGAATATTGGAGGTTGCAACAGAAAATGCAGACATGTTTGTTGGTGTTGACAAAGGACTAATATGTGAAGCAAACGTGTGTAAGTGGATACGCAACCAAGTAGGTGCACAGGAAAACGTGCAAGAAGAAGATGTGCGAGTGTTCATGCATAAAGGAAACATGCAAGCATCCGTGCATGAAGGAGACGTGCAAGTGTTTGCGCACGGAGGAGACGTACAAATGTTCGTGTTCGAAGGCACAGGTGATATGCAAGTGTTCATGCATGAAACAAACGTGCATGCCAACAAAGAAGTTTGTGCAAGCGAAGATGTGCATGCCAACGTGGAAGTGCACATTGATGAAGACATGTGTGTTGATGAAGAATTTTACACAAGTGTGCACGCAGAAAGACAAGGGCACAATGACATACGTGATAACATGTGCAACAGCGATGAAGACATGCACACAAACAAACAAGTTCATACATGTGAAGATTTGCATGCAAATGTTGAAATTTACACCAATGAAGTTGGGTGTGACGAACCTGAGAACAAGTTTGACAAAAGAGAAAACCTAGTTTAGCAAGAAAGGTTGAGAGTGGTTGGAGCAGGTGGTGCGAAAGACAATACCCATCACAAATGTTTGGTATTGGAGCAATTGCATGTTGGTATGTTCGATGGTGAGGACGAGAGTTTGACATTAGTGCAAAAGCAAGATGGCGTGTCTGACAGTACGCGTGACGAGAGTATGGCACTAAAGCAACTTTTTTGGTGTGCTTGATGGTGAGCAAGACGAGACTCAAGTTCACACCGATGAAGTTGGGAGTGACGAAGTTGAGAACAAGTTTGACAAAGGATAAAACCTAGTTTGGCAAGAAAGGTTGTGAGTGGTTGGAGTAGGTGGTTCCAAAGACAATACGCATGACAAATGTTTAGCACCAGAGCAATTGCAAGTTGGTGTGTCCGATGGTTAGCTAGATGGGAGTTCAACATTGGTGCAAACGCAATATGGTGTGTCTAACAATACGCATGACGAAGTCCGACACTAGAGCAATTGCATGTTGGTGTGCTTAAAAGTGAGCAAAACAAGATTCTGACATCGGAGCAACTACAGGTTGGCATGTTTCATGGTGCATGAGACAAAAGTCCCGCACGAAAGCAATTGCGATGGGGTGACAAAATTCTTTCTTCTTCTCAGATTACAAAGAGGCTAGAAATCAAGGATAAAATGCAAGCTTTGGCACATAGTCCAAAACCATTACAAAGATAGAGTTACCCAAGATTATGACACAACATCTATATGTTGAACACACTTCACTTGGAGTTCTTGTGACACTAAGTTCTATGATAACTCCACAATTCTGAATGGACTATATCTATGACCTCTTTATTTATGAATGCATGGAATTAGTGGCTCTACTCTCTTTCCCTCTGTTAGTCCTTGAAGTTGTTGATTATTTTCGAAGATTTTATTGTACTTAAGTTATTCGGTCACTGCTGGATTTGCTAATTGTACCAATGCTAAATTCACGACAACTTTGGTCGTACTTTTTTTTTTTTTATCTTTGCTTATTTTCTCGCACCCTTTTCGTTACAAAGTAGATAAAGATTTCCTTTTCATGAATTTAGCTTAAATTTCAAGTTTTTCAATTAGATTATCAAGGAATCGGCCCAAATCCAAAGGTTGGGAAGGGGAAACTCCATCCCATCCGTAGGTTAAATTGCGATCACGGGCGCAAACCACACTTGACAATTTCCATGTTCAACAAGTCCATTTGAAGATGCGTGTGAAGAGGGTAAGACATACGAACAACCACTACTCTGGCCAAATCAACTGGTCATGACAAAGACCAATTTTGGCATATAACCCAAGTGTTCCATGTTTCATGGTGATGAAATAGAGGACCCAGTTAGGAATTGGAAAATATACCTCATGATGTGGAAAGCAAGTGGGCAAAAGAATGAAGCATATTGGAGAAGTTTATTCCCCATGAAATTTCGTGGAATCACAATGGACTGGTACATGTGATTGCCTAAGGGCAAGTACTTGACTTGGGAAGAGTTGCACGAAGCATTTGTGAAGGAATTTCAATTGTTCCACAATGATGATGAGGTCATTGCTGAAATTTATAGAATGGAATAGGGTGAGAAAGAGTCTGCTCGGTCCTACAATTAAAGGTTGACTGGGTTGTTTACCCATTTGGAGGAAGATCCATCAAATGCATTGAAGAAGAGGTGGTTAGTAGAGGGACTTCTCCCTACGTACAAGAAGATCAGGGTGGTCCCTCCGACATCGTATCTGAGTGGGCCTTGAACTTGGAAAGGGATGCAAAGACATCATTAAAATATTGGGGTCATGTTAATGAGAACAAGAGCGGCCCTAATGATGAAAGTGACACTAATGTTGAGAGTGATTCTAACAGTGAGAGTGATGATTTTGATAATGAGAGTAGTTTGGAAGATGACTTGAGTACATTATCTAAGTGTTGGGGTCGAGAAGTCAATAAAGGAATTGACTCTAGAGTGATGTCTTTGACAATGAGTGCAATGCAAAGAACGTGTGTAAAGAAATGAAATCATCACTACATGTATGTGCAACATAGAGGGAGATGTACCAAGGAGGGATACCATTAGTTATGCAGCCCATGACAACTGCTAGAGAATTGGAAGACTGATACTAAAGATAGACTTATTATGCAATGTTGGCGATGCCATTTGTGGGGGCACTTTGCACATGAATGTCAAGATACTCCAAGTCAATATGAACTAGTGATTGTAGCATAGAGGAGGGTATTCCGACAATTGGAGGAACAATTGGAATAACATATTCTAGGAGCCAACTAAGACTACAGTAATTGCTAGTCCAACTCTTGACATGATCAACACTTATACGACAATTCTACTAACCACTCATACAACACAACCTCTTGTATAGCACAATTATAGTTCAATCTGATAGCAATCTTCAGCCTCACACTGGTTAGCAATGCTCTTGAATGAAATGAAATGAAATGAAAGATTTTAATTACGTTCCGTGAGACCCAAACATGGCCTATGGGACCCCCAAATATGGAAGCACAATTATTCAAATCATATGACCATTAATATCCTTGAGAAGGTTGTTCCTTCATTTGGGTTAGCAACTCCCCAACTGTTTTTATTTTGTCTTCAAATAACTCTATCATAGACCCTTTTCCAAGTGTTTCTTTGTATTTTCCACGAATGTCCGAAAAACTCAGGCATTCATAGATGAAATGTTCCTCTGTCTCTATTTCCCCTGTGCTGCATAGAGTACATATGCTTTCTTCCCATTGTTCCTTGGGCGTTGTCCATCTCCCTATTTAACATCTAAGCCTATGAGAGCTAGTCCTTATCTGAGCAATGAGGATTTTTTCCCTCCACTTGATTTCAGCGCCTATATATGCTTTTTCCTTGTGGTCATATGTTGGGTTAAACTTTGCAATATAGTATTGTCTTTTCTTGCTTGCATTTTTCCACATTCCACTTCTGAACTTTTTGTTCACATAGTGTTTATGTCTTTATTGATTGGGCATTCATTTATGTTAATTTCCCAACGTTTCATCTGATTTTGTTTCATCTATGTGTTCTTCCGCCTATGCAGCTCTTCATCCCTAACTGCCCTAAGCCATCTGTTGTTTTTCATGTTTTCTGTTTTTTTCAAGTGACATAACAGTTTGGTCATAGGTGAGTTGGAGAGGGTAGGGCAATCCTCCAAGGGAGGTCCCTGGTTCGAATCTCCACCCTACGAAACGCACATTGGGTATCCAAAATCCAGTTGATTATGCTGGTGCGGTCAAGGTCGGGCGCGACCCCCGGGTGATTTTGACGGTGTAGAACCCCCTGGTCGTGGTTTCTCAGACCAAGGCGACCCCGCAAGGAGTTTTTCGCTAAATTTAAAAAAAAAAACATAACAGTTTGGTCATAGCACTTGCCTCTAAAGGGAACATTCCAGTTTCAGCTAGAACAATTTCATAAGGGACTATGGCCTTAATTTTAAGAAAATTTGTAATTAGACGTTTTTGAATCCTTTCTATTTGCCTCCAATTTGTATTTGTCGTACCACTGGCCCACACCTCGCAGCCATACAACACAATCAGTGTGACAAGTAGGACAAATAAGACCTTGGTGGTCTTCCAGTCCCACAACTCGGCATTCCTACACCGATTTTGAAGTGCATATAGCGCTCTCCAACCACTTACAGCTCTTTTCATCCTACATGTATTCCAATTGAGCTTGTCATGAAAGTCTATGCCTAGGTATTTGTATTCTACCACTACGTCAAGAGATTCTCCTGCAAACTGAAATTCGAGATATTGCTTCTTCTTTTTTGTTGAAAAATCATGATTTTTGTTTTGCTCATGTTCACCTGCATCCCAACTTCCTTACAAAAGAGTTCTAGAGCCCGAAGGTGATCTTCTAGATCTTTAGTTGTTTCGGCCACAAGAATTACATCATCTGCATACATGAGGAATTTTACCACATATTTGACTAAGTGCACACCCTCTCCCCCAAATCTGTTTATCCATTCTTCTAACTTGTCAATGTACAACCCAAATAATGTCGGAGATAGAGGGCAACCTTGTTTGACGCCTATGTCACTCCTAAAACATTCAGACAACCCTTCCTGTGTTCAAATTCTAGCCTTTACATGCTCATATAATCTGTGAACTGCTGCCCTGTAGTGAATTGGTAGTGAATTGGAACCTCTAGCTCTTCCATTCTGCTCCATAATTTTTTCCTTGGCACTGTGTCAAATGCCTTTTTGAAGTCTACAAAACAGCAGAAAGCCTCCTCTTTTTTGTCCCATATTTTTTCCACTATGTGTGTAAGCATGATACAGTGATCAATAGTTGAGTGCTTGGGCCTAAAACCCGCTTGCCCCTTTGCCCTCTTTCCCTTTTCTTCCGCCCATATGCTGCTCCTAGGCTCTATCATACTCCCAAACAGCTTTGCAAAGAGACGGTTGATCATGATAGTTCAATAGTTTGAGGGATAATTTACATCTCCACTTTTAAACAAATGAATGGTCAAGCTAGTTGTCCATTCTGTAGGGAAGCCATTTTGTATGACCTCATTGAAAATATCTTTGATCTATGGTGCAAGAATATCTACCCCCCATTTTATATGCTATGCTTGAAGATTGTCTATGTCACGGGCTTTACCAGTTGCTAAATTTTTTATCCCTTGAATAATGTCTTCATTTGTGAAAAGTTCTTTCTTGACAATGATAGTAGGGGGTGTCTCCTGCTGGTTACTACGCTCATACAATTGTTTTGAATACTCCAACCACTGACTAGTTGTTATGCTATTTTAGGTTTGCATCTTTTTCACACTTAGTGCCTTCCAAAATTTCTTTGGTTCATGCTTCCCTAAGTAAATCAGTTCTTTCCTCCTTGTTCTAGTGTATTCTTCTTTTTTTGCCCTTGCCAGTTTCTCATATGCTTTTCGGTTTGCTCTTGTTTTACCCGTTGGTTCCTTTAGTAATCTCTCCACTTCCTTGCTTCATCGAACCACGGGTTGGTTGGGAAGCTATTTCTTTCTTTCTTTCTAGGTTTAGTTCTCTTGCATTTGTTTAGATTTTCTTGGATAACTTGCATTAACCATTCACTCTTATTGTAATCTCTGTTACTGTGAAGTAGTCCCTTTATTTCCCTTTCCTGTAACTTGTTATTCAATGCTGCCGTGAAACTCTGTCGATTTTCTTCTGTTAAGAGAATGTTTCCCTTGTGAGGAAGTTTGTTTTGATTGCCTTGCATGTGTTTTTACCTTGGTTTGTCTCCTTGCATTTGAAGTTTCATAACAATGGGGTTGTGATCTGACTTAAGTTCCACTGGGGAATCTTCCACTTCTAGCTCCTCTATTTTTGATCTGCAATTTTGTGAGCATATTACATAGTCTATTACACTTTGTCCCTTATATGTTTTGCATGTATGCTTTTCTAAATTTTTCCAACTTTTCATCCTATTGCAAATAACCAAATTGTGCATGCTGCAAAGGCCTAACAACTCTTCTCCATATTGCGTGATAGCCCCATGCTCATCTTCTGAAGTCCTGGTCCATTGTTGATTTTCCTCTTCTCGCATCCAAAGAGGATTAATCTCAATATCTTCATTACCTACTAGAATGTTAGCTTGCTTATTTGTTGTCCTTGCATTGAAGTCTCCAATTAATATAATCTCCCCCAACTTATTGTATGTCAAAATGTCTCTTTTTAGGGAGGAGTATGGGTCTTCTCTATTAAGGTCATGTTTCTTAAGAATTTAAAATTCTAGGGAGCAAAATAACATGCTGCTATGCTAATAACTGACTTGTTTTCTAGGATCTTTATCCAAATGTACTGTTTGTTTCCATCTTGTTTTTCAATTTTACTGACCCTATCACACTCCTTTTTTATTAAAATCATAATACCCCCCTGCCCCTTGCTATTTTCTGCTGCTTTATTCCATATTGCTATTTTCTTATATCCCACAAAGTCTGGAGTCCTACATCCATCGTTCTCATGTGCTTATGTCAGGATGATTATATCTCTGTCTCTAGCAATGGGCCCTAACCCGGGTCCTCTTCTCCAAGGGTAACCTCTACAGTTCCAACTTACCATCGTAAGATGTTCCCGGGTGGGCCATACTCCCTATTTGTTTTGGGTTTGTTTAGATGTGATGTACGCCTTTCCATTTCTTAAATATGCCCATCTCCCTTCATTCCTTGTTGCCCTCACCTTTTCCCATTCCTTATTTCTTTCTTCCTGTTGTAGAAAGGTTAGGTCATCATCTAAATAGAATTGTGACCCTCTCAACATGCCTCTATTTCTTAGTAACCTTGTTTTATCCTCATAGCTCATCAATGTGACCCGAATATGCCTCTCTGCCTCCTTCTCTCAGCTTGCCAATTTTTCCTGCTTGTTTGATCTGACCTTTCCATTGTAACCGATCTAACAAGAAGTCCCTGGTTAAACGGTTTGTGTCTTCCCTATCCCCATAATCTTTTAACCCTTTGATGATTATGTTTGATAACTTCTCATGTCTTTCTTTCTCTTCTGTTATTTGAATTTTTACTTGTTTCTCTATCAACTCTTTCTGCTGATTGACTGATTCTTTTACTACTTGAGACCATGACTTTGCCTTTGTTAATTAATTTCGCAACTCATTTTCTCTTGTTTCTATGTTTTGGAGTGTTTCTCGTAACTCTTTTATTTTTCTTGCAATTGTTTTTTCCACCTCTATTGTATCATTGATTGGGGAGTGGATGGCTTGTTTGAGGACATGCCATTCATGTTGACCCATGTTCGCAACGTTTTGTAGCTTTGACAATTGCTCCTTGAGTTGGTTGTTTTCCTTTCTCAGCCTTTGATTGATGTTTATGACATCATCTAATTTAGTATCTCTTATTTTCTCCCTCCTTTCCATGCTCTCAAGTTTCTCTTTCATCTTCATTAGCTCTTCCACATAAAGTCTTGGTGCCCACATGAGTGGCGTGGTCGTGGAACTGTAAATTTATTCACTATCTTGAAACTCATTTTGGTGATATGCACTTTCCACGCTAAATGTTTCTTGCTTTCATTTTTTATTTTTTTATCCTTGCTTGTTTTTCCTTCTGCGTTCTTGTGAGTTGCCGCTTTGCCTCCTTCTCTTTTGTCCCCTATGTTGGTCTAACCGATCTCCCCGTTCGACGATGGTTAGTGCCTTTGATTTTTCCTTATTCTCCACATGTTTATGTGGAAGAATATTCTTTACTGTTATTTTCCGATTAGTCCTCTTCATTGTTGTTGCCCTTGTTCGAGCTTGTCGGCGCCTTATTATTCTCCAGTTGTTTTGCATTGACATATATGGGTTTTTCCATTCCTTCTTCGGATGTCTCAGATGGAAGTATTGTGGTATGCCCTATTGCTTGTGGATATGTCAATCCCCATGTTTCATTAGCTTCGCTGATTGGAATAGTATGTGAATTCACGAAGACCAATTGTCCTATGGTTTCTACTTGTTCTTGTAATTGTTGTTTCCCTTCTTCCATTATCGAACCACCCCTATACTATTGATTTGTTCTTTCTTGCTCCCTGTCAAACTTTCCTAAAACCTAAATAATTTCAAGCACTAAATCAAAGATGCCGAAACTTACCTCGCTATTGTTGCCTGGCTTCAAACCCTCTACAATCACCACCGCCTGACTCAACTGTAGATTAAAAACCCTCCAAAGCCACCGCTGCCTAGCTTGAAACCCTCTATAGCCGCCGCCGCTTGACTCAGTTGTGGATTAAAAAACCTCCAAAGCCACCGCTACTTTGATTCAAACCCTCTACAACCGTTGCCGCCTGAACTATGGATTGAAAAACCCTCCAGAACTGTTGTTGCCTAGCTTCAAACCCTCTACAGCCACCACCGCCTGACTCAATTGTGGATTAAAAACCCTCCAAATCCACCGTTGCCTAGCTTCAAACCCTCTACAACCGTTGTCGCTTGACTAAGAATTCTACGATCGATATAAAGATTTCATTATAAATCTTGTATGGCAGCGACTCTGTCACTTTCCTCATACGGCAACCTTCCTCGTACAACACTTGTGACGTTCTTCATACAACACTCCAACTGCAATGATTGTATGGCAACTCATACAGTTATTCAATTTGCAACTTCCTGCACATACATAGAACTTGGCAAACACACAACCTACTAACTACTGCAACAATGTCATTACACAGACATGCACATAGAGATGGAAATGAGTGTTCCTGCATTAAATTGCTTGTACGACACTAGCAATACATGGATGATTGCACTTGCAGTCCACAGACACAAGACACTTCCTAGAACCCTCATCCAATACACAATACTCTCTCAGGATGCTCTATGCTCGCTCTAGCATTACCTCTGCATACCATGGATTACAAAACAATGAATGGGGGGTCCTTTTATGCTTGTGGGACGGCCTCCCCGGACACCTCACCCCATAACTACCATTTCCCTTATGTGACTTAAGACTTTAGCCGTACCTTTACAAATTCTTAATCAATCTTATGACGTCACATCCCCAAATTACATTTCACTTATATTTCATTTCCATTTGAATTTCATTTACATTTCAATTTCATTACAAAACTTAGTGCATTTTGCACTTAATCTTCCTATTTACACTGTTTACTTTGGCTGCTTTGGTGACTGTCCAGAATTGGTGCCTATAGTGATGTATAGAGGGTTTAAATAGTTGAAGAAGAGTCATAGACCTAGCTAGGAAGTAGAGGAGGAAAACTTGATTACAATCAAGGAGGTGGAGATTGAGCAGGTCGTTGAAGCTGGGCAGGAAGAGGAGGTTGCACAAGTGGTTGAGATTGTGCAAGTGGTTAAAACTATGCAACTGGGTGGAATTGTGCAAGTGTTAAATGAAAATATTGAGGTAGACAGAGTGATGACCATGCAACTCAAACCAAATCAAGAAGAAAGATGCGTGCAACACTCTGAAGGAAAAATTCACCAAGTGTTGGTTGCTGACAGCAAAATGAGCAACGCAAACAACAAAGTGAGAGATGCAAATGGTAAAGTGGGTGGCGTAGACGACAAGGAGTGATGCAAACGATGAAGGTGGAGATTGTTCTGTGTTTGACCTTCTACTAGGATTGTATGGCCATCTAGGCTTGCGTCATCTAGAACTAGCCCCAAACCATTAGGATTTGGGTCATCTAGGCCTAGACCGTCTAAGTTGCGACACAGGCCGTCTAACCTAGAGTCAAAGTGTTGAGTGCCAAAGAACACGAGTGAGGGTTTTGTCGGAGCAAAAACCAAAATTTTAGAGGGAAGAGAACAACTTGTCATGGAATTCTGGCAAGCAAAAGTTCGACAAGTAGAAATTCGGCGAATAATTTGGCAAGTACCAATTCGATAAGCAATTTGGTGAAGAACAATCTGGTGACAAGCAATTTTGCGTAGAACAATCTGCAATGATCAATCTTGTGGAGAACAATCTGGTGACAGGCAATCTAGTGGAGAATGATCTAGCAATGAACGATTTGGCAACGAGCAATCTAGCAAAGAACAATCTAACGATGAGCAATTTGGCAGAGTGACCTATGGCAAGCGATTTGTGACGAGCGATCTGCAATGAGCAATCTACAACAAGCAATCTGCGACGAGGGATCTAGCTAAGAACAATCTAGTGACGAACAACCTGGTGACAAGCAATCTAGCAAAGAACAATCTGGCAACGAACAATCTAGCAACAAGCAATCTGATTGAGTACAATATGGCTATGAACAATTTGGAAAGGAATAATTTGGCAAGCAAGATATTGGCAAATAGTTTGCCAAGGAATTCAAGGAGTAGCTCGGTGAGCAAGGGCTTGACGAAAACAAGTCCAGAGGAAGGATGGAGAGATGTGTGCAAAGTGCCAAGCAACCCCGACAATGATGGAGACAACATGCCAACAAGTATACTGCCATATAACCCCTTGCATGGCAGCCACCTGCCAAATAACAAAATGCACACATCAATAACGAAAGTAGCAGTATAACTTTGATGAGCTTAAGTAGTGAAGAGGAGGTCTAGAGTAGTGCTAGCTCAAGTTTGGGCTTAAGAAGGCAAACAAAGAACCAAGGTAGTTACAATAACCGTCGTAGATAATTATTGCATAATTATAATTATCACAGAGTGCTAAGGATGGTGACAAGGAGGATTGCCAACAACCAAACAATAAATAAGCGGCCAAATACTGGAGTTAAGCCACTAGCAAATAACATATAACAGAGTTGAAACGCTACCAGATAATGAAGTTGAGTGCACAAATAGCAAACAAGTTGGAAGCTAAATCAGAAGTGTCCTTGACGAAGAAGGGTCAAGAGAACGAAATAATTAACAAACGAGTAGACAGAGAAAAGCAGTGAGGCTCAATTGGAGTCTCGGTTGATGGAGGAGACAGGCAAGTTGAAAGAAGGAAAACTTTGCTAAGTGCTAAATGGCGGCACCATGACAAGCCATTGAAGAGCCTTGCAATGTTTGCCAAGATTGACCAATTCCCTAGGTCATCAGCCTCCAAGGTTGTTCAAGGTGTGTGAATGAGACCCTGGGTCGTTAGGCCCCCCATGCTATCTAGCATGGGCCGGCCAAGGGGGATATTGTTAGGGCCCCTTCTTGACCATCTAGAGGAGCCTTCCAAGCCCCAAACAAGACATAGGTCGTCAGCTACTAGGGGAGGATCATCTAGACACCACCCTGCTCGTCTGGAGAAGCCAACTAGCCCCTCGATGGCCCTTGGCTCATCAAGCAAGAGAAGGTTGTCGTCTAGGCACCTAACCAGTCATCTGGCCCCCAAATGGCACTCAGGTCATCCAAACCCTAGCCCAGGTCATCTAGCTAGTGGGCCCAACCATCCAACCTAAGGAGATGGTCGTCAGGATTGCCAAAAGATTGTTTAGGCCGTAGGAGCAAGCCATTAGGATGGCCAAGGAGGTTGTCTGGTCCCCTGGGTCGTTCAAGCCGAAGAAGGAGATTGGCTTGTTGGCCCAAACTAGATGGCTGTCAAGTTAAGTCATTTGGGCGACAGGCTCACCATTTGATACCAAGGTAGGGTCGTCAAAGGCCAAGAGAGGGTCGTATGCGGCCAAGAAGAGGTCATCTAGAGCTAAGGAGAGGTCATCCGGAATTGAGAAGTCATTTGAGTGGGTCGAGCAAAGGCCACCAAAATGCAGATGAGGAGAAAAATTTGGTTCAAACAATAAGGGTTTACTTGTCATGTGCGCAACACAGTTGATTGCAAGAAGTGGAATGAGCATTCAAAGAATAATATGTTCTTGGCATCGAGTTGAATGAAAGCCAGTAGCAGAAGATGTTTGGAACAGGAGAAAGCGAACAACGTTCAATTCATATGTCATCGACGACGCCAACAAGTCTAGAGGAGGGGATAGATGGCGGCAAACAATTTGATATGTCTGCATGAATGCATGTTTGAGTGTAGGAATGTATATGTGCAAATGTGTGTGTGCAAAGTGTTTGTAATAAGTTGTTATGTAGTGTTGTGTGTGTCTGTAGCAAAGTGTTTGTAAAAATGTAAGCACGCCAAGTGTTTGTAATAATGTGCAAGTGGCAAAGTATTTGGAATAATGTAATGGGGTATTTTTAATGTTTTATGTAAACAGGTATTTCAGAAGTAGTTGGATAGTTGCCAACGACCTACCAATCCCACAGTCTCTATAAGTACGCATCTATGTGAGAGGAGAGTGCATATTGTAGTTAACCTAAGTGTATTGTTGGTAGATTGTACGTCAAGTATGATGTATAGTAAATAGTTGTTGGGCAGGATACATGTTGTGTGTAGTGTATCTATCGGTATTTGCAAGTTATTTCTATTGGGTACTTTTGTTTATATAAGTGGTAATGGAATGATACTGCAGTGTATTGTATTCCATTTCTACATAGATTGTGTGGTATTTGCAAGTTATTTCTATTGGGTACTTTTGTTTATATAAGTGGTAATGGAATGATACTGCAGTGTATTGTATTCCATTTCTACATAGATTGTGTGGAGATTAGGATATTGACCTGAGAATCTTACCATTTTGAATGGTGGCTCCTCAAACTTGTATGTACCCAGATTTTACTAGTTGAAGGTATTTCATAAATTCAGCATAACTTTTCATACTGTCAAATTTATGAGTTTCTTTTCTTGCTTTCGATTCTTTGTGGTTTTCCATTTTTTGAAATCATTGTCAAGGAGTTGTGTGCAGTGTATCTATTTGTATTTGCAAGTTATTTCCATTAAGTACTTTTGTTTATATAAGTGGTAATGGAATGATCTTGCAATGTATTGTATTGCATTTCTACATATATTGTCCAGTGGAGATTAGAATATTGACCTGCGAATCCCACCATTTTGAATGGTCGCTCCTCAAAATTTGTACGTAGCCAGATTTTACTAGTTGAAGGTATTTCATGAATTCACCATAACTTTTCATACTGTCAAATTAAGGCGTTTCATTTCTTACTATTGATTCTTTGTGGTTTTTCATTTTTCTAAATCATTGTCAATGTCTAGGTCATCTGAAACCCTAATTTTGTCATAGATCTTCCAAAGGCCATGACTTTAACATCTCGGCTCTGTTTTCTATGCTTTTTTTGGTTCAATTGATAATTTTGAACCCTACACTTCATTGAATATGGTTTTAGAATTTGATGCTTCTTAAATTTTGTGTGTGGTATCAAATTCTGAAGGCAAACTTGGAGTCCATCATGCTCAAAGGGCACAATTAAGGAACTTGAGTAAAAGATATGGATATCCTGTCGTGGAGCAAGGATCTGTTGTAGATTACCCTGGGATTGCAGCCCATGCCTACAAAGGACAATGTGAAGCTCGAATATATGCATATGAGGCCATAGGACTGATGAGCTATCACATAGCCATGGGTCTTTGATTCCACATCCTCCATTTGGATTATTCTCAAGTAGTATAGAAAAAACTGAAGAGCACTTTTGATAAGACCAACTAAAGGGTGGTTGTCTTGCTTGAAAGCTATGTTGAATGGAAACATATACTTATCTGATACAAATATGGTATTGTATATGGTTACGGCAAATTTTTTTGACCCCCTAATAAGTTTTAAATAGGATATTTTTTAATTAAGATGATTGTTACTTTTTAATTTAAAATTTTATTTGTTTAAAATTTCTTTATTCTTCTTTATAACTCAAGTTGTAGATAGAGCTCCAGATGTATCTAGCCATATCCAGATGTGTTAAATATGGACCAAATAGGGGCATGTATTTGGATATGTCTAAGATACAGTAACCGTGTATTCAGGTGAGGTATTCAAGAAGTATCGTATCAGTATTTGTATCTTATACACAGATATAGGTATCCAAGCAAGAGGATTGCTAGATATAGTAACTCTGATTGAAAGAAAGATCACCACTCTTAGTCCACTACAATTTGATAGGACTGAGAATTGCTTGTCCTGTGGCAAAAGTTGGGAGAGTGTGGTAAAGAACATAAGGACTTACAACTGATAGAGAACAGTCTTACAAATTTGAGGGCTCCACATGTTGTTTCACTCCACCTTGTGCTCCAATACGGCTGCAAAAAATGAGGCTGGAAAAGTATTCCTATGATATCTTTTGCAAACTGGTTATTGAGGAAAGAGAGGAGCTCATCTTCAACAGAAAGCTTGGTCAAAAGCATTAGGTCACTTCAACAAAGTTAAGGGTAAGCAAAGTTTCAGGGGCAACCATAGGAGAGAGAGGTTTTCAAATAGAAAACCTAGAAGGCAACCATGGCGAAGATCATGAAAACAATTAAGATCATAACAACCAACACTATCAAGGGCAAGACAAAGGGAGGAAAGACCATGAATGTTAATGCTGTGGGAATCTAGAACACCTTGAAAGATGTGCTACAAGAAGATGAGAGATCTTTAGTAAAAGGGCCAAAATCAATAGCAGTATCCACAACAAAGTTGCAATGGTAATAGTGCTCATGCCTTTTCATGTAGTAGCTCCCAAGACTTGCATGCTCATTCTTCTTAGAAGGAATGGGTTGTGGATTCTGGTGGTTTTCATGAAATGGCTAGAGATGCTTCTTTGTTTTCTTCTCTCAATAGAGCTCAAGAAGAATAAAGTTGTGGTAGATGATTCTGCACTTTAAATATTATTGGTAGCTGGTATAGAGTGCGAGAATCATGTAATCAGTGGTGTTTACCATATACCTAAGTTTAATAATCATCTATTGTTCATGCCACAAACTACTCCAATAGGGAAGAAGGATAAGCTTGGTGTAACAGGTTTGTTGAGGGATATTAATAATCACTTTGTTGTTGTTGCTATTGTTAAATTTGATCCTATAGAGCAGTTGTATAACTTTTGTTGATTTCAAGTTTGAGATAAACGCAAGGGCCACTTGCTTTAGTAATCAAGGAAGACAACATGAATAGGCTTTGACATAAGAAGCAGAGGCACTTGAATTTCTGGAGAACACAATTAATGAGTCACTTGAACATGGTCCACCGCCTAACCTTAGTGGCTCCTAAAGAGGGTGTATGTGAGGATGATTTTCTTTGTAAGCACCATCTGAAAATGCTTCAGGACAAGGCATGGATCACAAAGACCAGCTAGAGCTTTTTCATATAGATCTTTGGAAGATGGATCATCTCTCTCTCTAGTTGATGCAATATACATTTTGACCTTTATTGATTGTTTTTCTAGGCACACTTTAGTTGGTTTCTTAAAGAACAAGAATCTGCTTCTTGAGAGATTATTCATTGAGAATCAATGTGGTTATCCTAATAAAAACTTGAGATCTAGTAGTGGTGATGAATATGTGGATAATGCATTTGAGGACATCTTGCCCTAAAGTGTCATTGATTGGCAACAGATCATGACATATACTCCTTAGCAAAATGGTAGGTTTGAAAAGAAGAGCAAAATTTTGATTGAGATGGTTGTCTGCACTAGAAACATAGGATCTGCAAGATATGTTTAAGGCAGAAGCCATGGCTTGTGCTAGTGATATTTTGAATAGGGTCCTGAACCAAGGTCATGACGAACATAAAACCCCAAGATAGAGGAAGTGGTAGGAAACCAGCTATCAAGCATTTCAAGCATAGCAACAAGATTTAAAAATAGGGATTCATATAGGAAGCCCCAAAACATCTGAAAATTCAAAATTTTCAAAAACATCAGAGAAATTATAATCCCATTAAGAAAGTAAATACATCCATAAAATTGAAAACTCGGAATTTTCAAAGATATCGGAAAAATTCTAATCCCATTAAGAAAATAAAAACATATGTATACCTTAGAGTTATACTTCACATAATCACATAAATATGTAGAATATAAACACATAAATATAAGTATGCAAAACATTCCTATTAGTTTAGGTCTACAGGTCTAAATCTCATAAACATAATGGAAATTTATTTTCCTAGAAAAGTCTGTGGATTGGATCAGACTAATCCAGACAGTCTAAAATATCTGGTCTGATCTGAATTTGGGATAAGATCAGACAGGATTTTGTTTCTGTCATCGCAAGAACTTTGGGTGTGCTGCTTGGCAAATATTTTGAAGTAGAAGTGAAACAAGTTGGATCCCAAGCACTACTTATAAACTATAGTGGGCTATCAAGTCTAAAGTCTATCTGTTGTATGATCCTACTACTTGGAATGTGATAATTTGAAGAATGTGATCTTTGATATCCCCTTCTTCATGTCTTTTGATGCTTTTGCTATGCCTTAAAGAAAATTTGGATGATGAGTTGGATCACAATGGCTCCCCTTCAAATAGAAGTGCGGGATCTTCCTCCTAGAAGAATCCTAAGTGGATTCAAAAACCATTGAAATAGTTAGACCAGATGCAGGTAATCTAAATGACCCTAGAAGGACCCATAGTCAAAAACAACAAGCCAAATTTGTACTCATGACTAAGGTAATGGATACTTGTGATTCTCAACCATATGAGGATGCCCAGGGCAACAAAAAGTAGAAGAATGTTATGGTCGAAGAATACAACTCCTTCATAATGAATTAAACTTGATTTAATGCCATCAAATGCAAATGGGTCTACAACACAAGGTTCACTTCAGATGTTGTGAAGCGACATAAGTCTCAGAACATTGTTAGGAATTTCTCACGACAAGGTATCCATTAACTCAAGATCAAAACCATCATCCCTATTGTCTACTGCTTGGAACATTGATCATGGAAACACATGCACATGCACACACTCACACACGCACAAAGAATAGCTGCCCATTGAGTTTAAACCTGTCCCTCCTTGCAATAGGAACCTCGAATTACCACTCTATGTGCACACACATACACACACACACAAAGAATAGCTGCCCGTTGGGTTTGAACCTGTCTCTCCTTGCAATAGGAACCTCGAATCTCTCTCTCCCTCTTTAAACTGTTATACAAGAGACTGCCTGGAACGCTGATCATGGCAACACATGCACACGCACGCACACAAAGAATAGCTGCCCATTGGGTTTGAACCTGTCCCTCCTTGCAATAGGAACCTCGAATTACCACTCTATACAACCCCATGGACTCCAAATAGCCTGCTTTGCCAAATAGTCAGAAGCACTACCCCTTTAAGAATGGATCTTTGTAAAGGAATGGACCAGCAATGACTTGAACCTAGGACCTCCCACATCCATTGTGGTTGCTCTACCACTAAGCTACCGGCCCTTCTTGGACCAGCCTTTAGGTGTGACTCATTTCTCTCCCACCCGCACTCACCCCTCCGCCCACACCCCATCCCACCCCCAAGCCCTACTGCTGATGCTCGAGACTCCTTACTATAAACTGGCTCTGCAACCATGATAAGGTATGGGGCAGCTAGGACTCGAACCTAGAACCTCCAACATGTGCTCAGGTTGTTCTACCAATGAGCTAACAACCCTTCTTAGAGTGGCCTACGGTTCAGGTGTGGCTTATTTCTCCAACACTCTTTCCCTTGAGTAATAAGGTTTGTAAAACCCAGTATCATGGTGCATCTTGGAGTTTCAATCAAACTGATTACTGATAATGGAGCAATCTTTTCCTTTGCTAAAACACTGCCATTTCATCAAGAATTTGGTATCATCCTACATCAGTCATTAACCTGTTAACCACAAATTAACAGTTTTGTGAAAGGAATTAGTATGTCAAAATACCCAATGCATTGTGAGATTACTTGATTACCTCAAGAAAGGTGATGGGTAATCTCAATGCATATTGTTACATAGAATGGAAGTAATATACCTTTCTGACTTCATATCTCTACTTTCAAATGAGTCATAATGTTTCATGAAGTTGACCTCAATCCAATGCAAGAGTGCTTATATCAATTGCTCATGCGGGTTGAACTGAAGATTCTAATCCATAACCTGTCCATTCCAAAATTGGTAGAACATAGAAAAGTACAAAAAAAGTATGATGGATGTAATGCAAGATACAAATCTTACAAAAGACAATTTGAACCTCATGCAAAAAAAAAGCAAAATTTAACAAAGTCTGTAAAGTATCCTCACCAAAAAGGGGAAAAAAGAAAAATTGCAATCGCATGTCTGGGGAAAGCAGATAAGAAAGTTAGGGTGGTTGAAATGCCAGCTAGTTGTACATCTCAGTTTTATATAGACAACATCTCTGAAATGACTTGCCAGAGGATGGTGCAAAGTGTCCTTTAATTTATAGTGTTTTAGTATACAATATTGTCCAAATCATCACAATTAAGGATTTTACCTTGGTTGCTAACTCACAATTTTGGAAGAATAGTCCTATAGAGTAGAAGCAATAATATTTTATTTTGCTTGCTTAGTATTTGTTTCAAATGCAATGACATGCCCAACAAATTGTACAAATCCGTCATCTAGTTTGCCACTTAATTACTTGTCAGTTCTCTTCAATCAAACATGTATTGACAGCATTTTGTATGGTTTCCAAATAGTTCAATTACTCTCATGCATATTAAAATTATCAGAATATGAGCAACATTCAAAATGGCATTCAAAATCTGTTAACTTATAGAAATTACAACCTACATCACATGATAAAAAAAAAACAAATTAATATGAAGTTCAGACAAGAATCAAGATTGCCTCTTCATATATTTTCATTTGGAAAGCGATGGGAAAAAGCATACATAGAAGTCAAAACTTCTTTAATAGTGGAGTACTATTGCTATCTTTATATAGAACTGTATGCTTCCAAATTTAAATTACCATGAAATATAGAGAATACCTTATATTCCTCACAATTGACACAATAAAGTCCCTCATAGTCTGCACGATAGATATCTCCCTTTTCAAAGACTCGTGTATAAAACTCCTTCACAATTGCTTCATGGCAAGGATTTGTTGTACGAATGAACTTGTCATAGGCTATGTCCAGCTGTACAAAATTGAAATTAATTTTAATACTCTGAAAATAAACAATCTATAAACTCTGGTGCTAACAATCTATAGGCCTATATCATCCAAGGAATTTTGAAGCAACAGTAAATGGGATGCAATAATGTGAATGCAACTCAAGTTCAGATCCCCGCATTGTGATGGACGCTCCCACAATAAGGCAACCTGTGATAATACCACAACAATGTGGTTCATTGAAGTAGATGTAATAGGGATGAGGCCCATTTCAACTCCATATAACCAGTTTAATATTAATTAAAGGGGAAAAAATAGGCTAATATCATGTGCTGCATACAAAGAAAACACATCAAAGGGAAAAAGCCCATACATGGCAATCTGGAGAAATGGATGAGATAGTGCATGATTAGCACTTAAGCATAAACAATTACTTTCAAATACCAGGAAAAAGATTGAAGATACACATGGGAGAAATAAAAATAGGTCTGGATCCTTTTGTAATTTGTTCTCCATCTTAATGATCCTAACCAGAATCTTTCTTTTGCAAGTGCAAAGTATTAGCATTTTGCAATGGTCTTGACATTGAAGTCTAAAGAGATAAACACTTAATGACATCAGAATAAAAGTAAAGGAGGAATACATCTTTCCACAATGCCTGGTATTCAGATGCAATACAATCACAATGATCTTTCGGATTTTGATGGTTTGCAATGGCAGCTGCTGCAATTTTCTCCCCATGCTCATCAGTTCCAGTAATGAACACTACATTTTTCCCTTGTAATCTCTGCAATTTAACGTGAAAATGTAAGAATTTGCTCTCATACATGGAATCTAGTGCAAAGACAAAACAAAAAAATGTCGTACATGATGTACTAAACATATAAAATATCTTTATGCATCCATTTACTTACCTAAAAACAGGGCTGACATATAAAAATCATTAATCTTCAAAATCATGGAATGAAATATGCTTCAAAAATTTGGATTCCAGCACCGGCCAATTTCAAAAGAGAAAATAGTTTCCCTGGCAGTTATGTGCCATGGGTCCAATCCATGCCTTTTAAACTCAACAACCAATTGATATCCATTCATGGATACACAGCAAATAAGCCTCAAGCCGAACCTGTGGAGAATCAACTTTGTACTGGCACCAAATCCTTAATGCCATATTTCATAGAACTTTCTAATCACATAGTGTGAATAAAACAAAAAGCACAAGGTAGCTACATGGTAAATCATGCTGTAAGAATAGGATGTACAGCTCTGTGACAGACATACATGAATTACAACATAGTTTGCGAAAGCAAAATATGCTGATATGTATTGTAACATGCTTGTACAATGTCGGGTAACATAAAATTTCATCATTTCTATTTTTTATGCATACAAAAATTCAACAAGAAGCACAAGCCTTGTACACAAAACCTTCAAGGAGATCCAAGAGGGAGAGGTAGCCCATACACTTGATTTGCCAACTACTTTCTATCATAACTGTTGGAAGCGGAGAAGACTTCAGTGCAATGTTACTATGATCAACAGAACAGCCAGAAACAAGTAGATGCAAATACAAAAAGACAAAATAGAAGTTCATTCATTTGCATGGGGAAGAGCACTGTCAAAATTATAAAAGAAACTATTTATAAGATAGAATGAATGGGAATGAAATAGTTGAAAGACAGCATATTTATATCACTAAGCATAACAATTCCTGTTAGAATTAATAAGATCTAAAATCAGAAACATACAGGATTCAAAACTGCTATTAATATGACAATGCTGGAAGTAATGCAAAGCGGAAACATCCATATGAAGGGCTTGCAGTGATTAGGAAGGCATTCCCAAAGAAGGGCACTTGATACTAGGCACCCTTGCAGAGTCATTAAAGATAAATAGTCTACTTTTAGCACATGAGCATCTTAGCCACACAGAACAAGCAGCTCTTTTGTAATATCTGTATATTACGTTGTCTACTATGTCTAGTTTGACCTTCTAATTATGTGCCGTTTAGTCTTCAAAGTCCTTTTTATTTTAAAAATGTTATAATGAGATATGCCCACATACACTTCCTTCATGATACAAAGACTTCTAAATGCTGGCTTGCTCCTCCTTCAAAATGACCATCTATGCTCTTCTCCAAATCAAAATTAGAAGAAAGATATCAAGGGATTGCTTGAAGAAACTGCTAGTCCAATTCATCGACTACCAAATCTCTTGACTATCATACTCTTTACCAGCTCTGTGAAAGAGGTATTTCCAAGTAGGCCTTACATGATTCTTGCTGCAAAAATGATTGCCATTGGTTTCCATATATCTACTGACCCATTTGATGAATGATAATGTCTTGGAAAGGTTTCTTAACTGAAGGGTCCCCCAAAATGAATATCATATATGGGTTCATTTAAAAAGCAGCAAATTGTGATCATGGACATCTTCCTTTCTTTCTCGAGTATGAAGATTTTATCTTAGGTGAAATGTTATGCATTAAGGAGTCTCTTTAAAAGCTTCCTCTGGCATGCCTTTAGATCCATACTTCCCCTGATTTGTGCCACTTCCACTACTACTTCCATGATTCAGTGTATCTCTTGCTTGCCACATTACTCAAAGGGACCAATGGCTCATCCGTGCACTGATTTCTTAAGTGATGACAGATGGCTCAACTTTGTCATCTGGACATCTCAAGGCATAAAGGAGAAAACACAAAATCTTCTTTCACCACATTAAGAATCAAGATCATTCTTTTCTAGGTAGCAGTCCTTGACCCATTTTATTTTTTGCACCTCTACAGAAATAGCTTTGAATTTTTCCACATCAATGCCAGACTTTATCCATGGTACATTTTCTTCCACCAGAAGGTGAGTCTTATGCTGAAAATAAAACTGTGATCATATTCTTAGATGGAATTTTTTCCAAATTGGCTTAATTTTGCCTTTGTGATTAAATGGACTCATTTCTGAAGTACATCAAACCTTGGACCAAGGTGAGGTAGTAATTGTTGGGATATTGCAGAGTCAAACAGTAAACAAAATATTCGTTTGACATTCACATTGTCTGTCTTTAACTAGTTCTCATCAACAACTGCATCTATACACACACTTTAGCATTTGCCCATAGTAACAAGTTGTTTCCTGAGCTCATTATACATTTTTCTGATAATCTCCTAGTGGGCTTGATGCCCCTAAAAGTAAATGTAGTAATGCACCAATTGAAGACAATCCCTTAAAAAAAATGATAATGCTCAAGTGCAAACCTACTAACTACTGAGAAGACCCTTGCTTTCGCAAAATAATGCTGGAATTGCATGATTTTAAGAGCATAAGACCAGACATACAGCAGTAATATCTACTCAAGTAAACATGAAAATTCTCCTTAGAATCTGCAGCAGCATTCTAAGCAGGGTGAAAATCTATGCCAAATCATCCAAAGAAGGAAGGATAGCAAGGCTTGAAGTGATGAGATTGATAATAGTCTCTATTCTTAATCAACTCCTTCAACCTTGTACCTGTTTTAGTTAGAAACTAGAGAGTCCTAGTTTGCATTACTAGTTCATCTCAGTCACCAGCTGAAGTCTTAGTTTGCATGTACATTTCATCTCAATTGGACTGAATGAGGTGCCCATGCACATGTACAGATCACTAACTGCATGTAAGTTAGACTAATTGAGGTGTTTATGCATGCCCAGTCCAAGGGCAGTTTGCAATCATGCAACCCCACTTTTGTAAATCTATTTCTACCTCACTAATCAAAAGTGCATATCATCAGTTTGGCGGTTATCGTATACTGTCTTAATATTACTGCAGGTTCATATCATTTGGTATCAGAGCCTTGTTGAGATCTCCAATATAATTCCTTGATCGACTGGGATCCATCCTCACTGAGTATGCTTTTCCTCAGCCTCACGTTGAGCTAAGTTGGGGCATCTTACCCCCTTGCCATTTTCTCAGCCTGTTACACAGTTACTGCTTCCGCATTTATTACCCCGAGCTGTTGTACTTTTTCCTACAAACAAGTATTTTCCTTTTTGCTGTTCTTCTCTGCTCGAATTTTTTCTGCATGCATTCCAATATGCCATGCCGAACAACTGTTCAGTTTACTGTTTCAAATTTGGAATCTATGGCAGTAGCATTGTCCCACTCAAAGCAGATCAGCTAAGTACATGAACTTTTCTTCCTTCTGTTTTCTGCAAATTACTATTTCCTAGGAGTCTTCGCTTTTCTTCCTGCTTTATTATCCTCAACCCTTCCCCGACATAAAAAAGACAAAACAAGTTTATGAAGGGTAGTACGCAACAGCTCTACGCCATACTCTAACTTGATTCTGTTTCTGAGCTAAGAGCCAAATGATCAATGGCAGCAAAAGAAAGTGTCTTAGCTTACTCATGGATCAAATAGCAAATATGTTGCAATTTTTCATGAGACAACAATCTGCTAGTTCTACCTCTGCGGCCATCCTGGTTGCTCAAATTGCATTTACATTGAACACTAAGATATCCATTCCTCATTTCGATGGAACAATAGATGGGGATAAAGTGGATGCTTGGTTTTGTTTTCTTAAGGCAAATTTGAAGACATAACAAAGGCTCATGGAGGCACAAAGAATCATGATTGCCAAGGTCCATATGGACAATCAAGCCCTCACTTGGTGGGAGTCCCACGTCAAGCTTTTGCAAGCTACAAAGAAGCTAGAAATTGGTACGTGGAAAGAGTTCAAAACAAGTCTTTGGATGTGCTTTTACCACTAAGGATATGCAGAGGGATATTGGAAGTTTGGTTTCATTTTTGCCAACAGTACATTGAGAAGTTCAATCAGCTCTCTTTCAAGTTGGACATGGTTGAACCTAATGATGTCATTCAGATAAAATTTGTATTTGGATTGTTTTCAATAGAAGATAGAGCTTATCAACGTTATTAGTGGCCTACCTAAGTCGCTGCACCAAGATAACTTCATTTTTGTTGTGGTTTGTCGGTTTTCCAAGATGACAATTTTATTCCATGTTCCAAGTTTACCAATGCTCCCCGAGTCATTGATTTGGTTTTCAAAAAGTTTTGAAGCCATTTTAGGCTACCACCTCCTATAATTTCTAATCGTGACTCTCGTTTCTTGAGTCACTTTTGGAAATCATTATGGAAGCTTCTTAGTTGTCAGTTGTGTTGCTCCACTACATTTCATCCTCAAACTAATAACCAGTTTGAGGTGGTTCATCACACCTTAGCCCATGCTCTATGCATCTATCATCAATAGAACAGCAATGGGGACAATTATCTGAACATTCTTCAGCACAGTCACAACCGAGTTACTCATGTTTTTGTAAAGCATTCTCGTTTTAAAATTTGTTATGTCTTCCTACCCTTCGACCCTTTATGAGATTCAGGTCTGTCTTGCAGCTCCAAATACATCCCATGAACAGAAGGAGCAAGATTAAGCTTCTTTCCTTGTGTAGAATTTGGCTAAGATTCATGCCGAAACTCAGGATATTCTTTTTTTTTTTTTTTTTTGAGTAAATACTTCTTATACATATACATATCCGCCGTGGGGATTGAACCCGGGTCACATCACCGATAATGCAAGTGGCGTCCTTGCCGGTAGACCACATACCCAAGTCAAATTTAAAGCACTCCATGACCGCCATCGAGTACATCATCCTTTCCAAGTCGGTGACCATGTTGGGCCTCACCTGGACAACAAAGATTTCACAACCAACAACCTCACAAGTCGAAGCCCATCAAATGTGGGCCTTATACAATAATCCAAGCAGCTGAGACCAATGCTTTTCATCTGGATTTCCTAGCTCAACTTGGCATTTTTGATGTTGTCAATGGGATCCAGCTAAAGTCATACAAGCCATGTCATTTAAAGGAGGAGGTTTCTGTCACTGATCTTGAATATCCACTTCTAGATTATCATCAACCCTCGGTGGAAGATAGTTTACTTGATGTTTGGCCTTGCACCAACCGCATGAAACAAAACACTACTTACTTGGTGGCTGCAAAGGCACTTTGGCAATGCAAACCAAGTGGTTCTCCGAGTCGGCCTTTACAGGGAAGTTTCCTGATCTATTATAGACATTGGAAACATCTGCTGCTAAACAGGGAGGAAATAAGATTTATAATGGTCTCTCATCTTTGCAATTGTCTCGGTTAGAAACTAGAAAGTTTGCATGTCCAGTTCATTTCAATTATCAACTAGAGTCTTAGTTTGCATTGCCAATTCATCTCAGCTGGACTGAATGAGGTGTCCAAGCACATGTACAGATCACTACTTGCATGTAAGTTAGACTAATTGAGGTGTCTATGCAGGCCCATTTTAAGGGCACTCTATGCAGCACAGGGGCAGTAGAGACAGAGGAACACTTCATCTATAAATGCCTGAGTTTTTCAGATATTTGTGACAAATACAAAGAAACACTTGGAAACGGATCTATGGCAGAGTTATTTGAAGATAGTAAAATAAAAAAAGTTGGGGAATTGCTAACCCAAATCAGCAGGAGAAGGAACAACCTTCTCAAAGATATTAAAAATCATATGATATGATTTGAGTAGTTGTACTTGCATATTTGAGGTCCCATAGACCATATTTGGGTCTCGCGGACGTAATTAAAATCTTTCATTTCATTTCAGAAACATTTGACCTCACCTTTGTAAATCTTTCGATGCCTCACTAATGAAGAGCATACATCATCAGCTTTGAAGGTTATCTTCTCCCATTTGCATATCAGTTTGTGTGTTTAGTGCAAGCTCATATCATGAAGGCACACCAATCAAGGCAGTGGGCATTACCAGTTTCAATGATGATTAACACCCACGTTACGAAAAAGACAACAAAAGAGAGACAGTGGAAATGGCATCAGAGCCAAGGAGGTGACTGAGAGGCAGCCAACATGATCACACCAGCCACAACAATTTAGCAATGAAAGCAGTGTGGAGCATGGGGAGTATTTGTGGCTAGTTAGATTCCTTATGCATAATGGGTATTTTGGCTAGTGATATTTCTTATGTATTCCTTGTTCAGCACTACAGAGTGGTCCAAACATTGTTATTGATAATAAGGAGTTGAAGCAGCTTATTGTCCTATATTGAAAATCTCCATATGTCTGCTTACAGATGAATATGAACTCCAAATTATGATTTCAGTATCAGACGAAACCATCATTCATACATCCAGAGAGATCAGTGCATTTAATGTGAGAAGACATGTTACAAGCATCCTCCATTTTGAATGCTTAAGTGAGGGGAAACATGGGCAGGACCAAAAATAACAAGTCTGTAAAGCATCTGACATGAGTCCCTTCTTAGATAAAAGAACAGCCCTGGCTTATGATAGTTGAAGATGTCTCTAAGTTGCATGCAATGGCACAAGCAAATAGCAGACTTTCCCAAATTAGGACATGAGAAAAGCAGTTGTGTAGTACATTTTACAGGTTCTATTTTCTTCAGCTAAATTAGGATCTTCATAAAAAGGCATGTGATTTCATCCACATAATCAAGCAGTGTGGGAAGGTAATGACAATGGGCTCCTTTTCAAGCTACTCATCCATGCCTTCCACATGGACAATTAAGGATTGTGTAATCTGAGATGGGGGAAGATACTGAACTCTGAATTGAATGATTCATGAAGCAGTTACAAATTGCCAAAAAAATGTTCTCATAGCATATGCCTGCAATGAAATGTAGAATAGAGGCATGGTTATAGTTGACGACGTTCACTTTCAAATTTCACCTCTCCTATATATAAAATGAATGCCAAGAGTCAGGGCCTTTGTACTTCTATATTGAGAAAACAGTACTCAAATAACAATTCAAAATAAGGTTATTACCACTTTAGGGGTAAGAAAGAATGTCTTTTGTTGAACATAACCATCCTATGTAATCTGCCCTATTTATAATAGGACCCAGCCAACGCTCATGCGTAAATTACAGATCAGCTGCCCATGATCACTACCCTGTTAAACTGAAATAAGTACATTTCTATCATTAACAACATAGAAGCAAAATATGTCCAAACTTGGGAAAACAACACTTTTGTTTTCATGTTTCTCGGCTGTAGGAATAAAACGTCCATCTTTTGGACACTCTCTCTAACCTTAATCCACTTCTATTTTTTACTGTTGTTGCCCAAATCAAAATCATTTGAAAAAACACAGCTTCCCCACAGGTGAAGACGAAGCCAAAGATGATGAATATCTATAGGTTGTTCACCTCTTTATGTAGTGTCAATGTCCTCTAGGCACTGGCCTCAAAGTTCATTGAAATCTACCATGTATTATCATTCACAAGTATACTTCAACACTAAACACGAACCATCTTGTCCAATGCATCTGAAATTAGGTGGGTATTTCTTTTCTCGGTTTTATAGCCAAAACTGGCAATCCAGCATTACCTACGTGTGTTGTGGCTGTTTGTTTTGTTTTTGCCCTCCCTCCCAATGTGAGAGAGTCGAATTGCTTGAATTGAGATGAATATAGTAAGAAAGAATTACCTGGAAGCGGGCCAGAGCATCCGCTGCAATTGTGGTGTAAGCACTCCCCATATGAGGGGGTGCGTTCACGTAATACAATGGTGTTGTCAATACAAATGTCTCTCTCTTTTTCTCTGCTTCTCCTCCATTTTTATTTTGGTCCGAACTGGCAACTATACGTGCATAGATGGACCCCCTCAGTGGCTTAACCCTATGCCCAGTTGCAGATATAGAATTAACAAAAGATAAAGGGGCTGCAAGTATTGAAGATGTTCTGCAACCATTTATATGAATGGATTTAAATGAAGAGCGGCAAGTACGAAGACTTGGAAATCCATATTCAGTGCAGGAATAAAATGCAGAGGATGAAAGTGAGAATACTGTAGCAGCTAATGATGCAACTGCCATTTATATTTTGTTAAATTTGTCGGAAGTCAATGCGGTTATAGTATTTTTATGGATGACTGATTTCTTTTATTCGAGGAATGTTTTTCTGAAGTGCAGGCTGTATTATCATACAAGTATAACAGGATAAGAACATCGACTTCCACAGCCTTCAATCAAAGAGATGGGATCGTATGAGAAAGGACCTCATATTCATTACTCTACAAATACGTTCGAAATTTTTTTGCCGGAAATGCGGGGAGCACTTAACTTATCCCTTAACGACTACACAAAAGATGAGGAAAACTTATGAGTTGTAAATGGTAATTCTATGAAAAACCTAAACCCGTTGTCATCCCATAGAGCAAATTGCTCTCTAGGCATTAAGTTGGAAAAGTGGTATGAAATCCAAGATAACAGTCAGAAAAGCAACATTTAATGTCCAAGAGGCGTTAGTTATGAGATAAAAGACACTAGATTTTTTTTGGAATCAATTTAATTCCACATCAGATTAAAATTGACGGGCTCCGACAAACCAGGAGGGTTTATCACTGGATAAGCTCATGTTTCATGCCGGCAAGTTCGTCGGAAGAAATACTTAAGATTTGACGTTTATGAGGAAATGTCTGCAAGCCACCGGAAGAAAGACATAGAATTTGGCGAACCACTGAATTGGAGTAGTTGTCTTTTAAAAATTTAAGTTGTTTTATTAGTTAAGTTTATGCATTGTGGTAGTATTAAGGGAGTTCCGACATGTTAGTTGTACATAATAAGGATAGTACGGATTTTTAATCACAAAATATAAATTTACAGGATAAGATAAGTAAATTAATTGTAGTTTAATTTGTTTTTAAGTAAATTTATAGAATTATTTGTTGATAGTAAGAAAAAGAGGAGATTTAAATTTATTTTTAAATTTTAGTTTTTTTCCCAAACTTTAGCTGCTTTAAAAAAAATGAGTGAAGTTTTTTTTTTCCAAACCTTCGCTGCTTTTAAAAAAATGGGTTAAAGATCGTGGGTTTAGGATTAGAGACTATAGAGTTACTAGTTTTCATTTGAAATGATAATATGGATGCTCAAGAATGGTGGAATAAGTTTAGATCTCTATATTTTGGTATTTTTGGTAAATTTAACTTATGAAAATGTGTTTTTAAGAAAAAAATTATAATTACATTTGGGACGAAATGGAGCATACATTCTTGAGTAAGTGGGATCCATATAAAAAGATAGCTAATTTGAAGGTCACCATCAAAGGATATGAAGAAATAAAAAGGTTTTAGAGGGAACTAAAAAAAATGAATAAAGAGGATATAATAGAAAGAAAAATACAAATGACAATTTGCAAGTTCATTGAATGCATTAAGAAGGAAAAGCTATTGAAGCAACGATCCAAGGAGAAGCAAGAAGTAATTATGGCAAGAAAAAGTTGAAGAACCAAAAAGACTTAAAAGTTGAATTTATAGTAGCAACAAATATAAAGTCCATGGAAGAAGCAACAACAAAGTCCAAGGAAGCCCTCTCAGAAGTGTATAAAGATGCACCAAAAGAAGGGCATAAAAGAGAAGATTGTGAAGAAAATTTTAAAATAAAGAAACAATTTGTTGAAGAATCGAAGAAAACAAAATGTCATATTAAAGTTGTAGCATATTGGCACCCACACCACCCTTAGAGGCAACAATCTTGGAGGCATGGCTTAAGGCATCAATATTATAGATCTACATGGAGTCAGAAAGGCATCAAGTATGGCAATGTTTGGCAAAAAAAGCATAGTGGTTTTGGATTTCAAAGGGGTGCAACAGCATTAGGGAACAACAAGACCAACTGTTTGAAATATTATAGCCGAGCAGCAGAAGCATGGAGGCAACTGAGTAGTTACGGATATTCAAGTAGCACAATGGCAACTTGACATCATGAAAGACCATCGCTAATTAAGATTTCACTTGGATGGATGGATAAACAAGATTGGAAAATGTAAAAAAAAAAAGATGTTAAATACATGTATTTATAAAGAAAATTAAAGAAGATGCAGAAAATGAATATTCAGAATTCATACTTTTAAAAAAAAATGATGTAGGTATCTAGCTATAGCATCTTAATTGAGATGAGAATTGGATACGTTTCTAAACTCTCAAGGAGAGAGTTGTGATTTGTCAATCCTATTAAGAAAGCGTATTATTTTTCAGATTTACACAAATCTATTTTAAATCTTATCAGATATGTTAAAGAGTTTTTTTATTATACTAAATCACACATAACCCAAGAACAATTACCAGATTTGTTAGGTTGGACTTTAGATCTACTTGTTTTGTATTCTTGATTTGATTTGCAAGGACTTGATGAAATGACAACTTTGTTGTAGGAACTCAACAACTCATTTAATTCTAGCATTTTTCATCAAATTTGTAAATTAAATTTTTATGATCCCTAATTAGATTGTATGTTTTATATGCATATTTGACTAATTTTAAAAATAAGTCTAATAGAGCCATCCATCATTTTTTGCTTGAAAATTTTCACCAAGTCCTTTAGACAACAAATCACCCCCTTGAAGAGTGATTCACCCTATTTCCTAAAAAATTACATCTTTTAGAGGAGCGATCCATCCCTAGAGCTAACATGGTGATTTGCTCTAAAATTATTATTCTTGGTTTTACAAGTCCTTTTTTAGGTTTTAGTTAGGGCAACTTGTCAAAAGATCACTTTCAAACCTTGGAAGTTTGTAAGAACTTTGTGAAATCAATTTGTTGTCTGGTGTATAATGTGACTCACTCCTAAAAGAACTACTCATTTATCACTTTTTTAAAACAAGCAAATTTGATCTTAAGTACCTAAAAGAGTGATTTGCTCCCTTGACTTTAAAACGATTTGCTCTTTTCCATTAAAATATAGGTTAAATTTTGTTCAATTGTCTCAAAGATTGATTCATTGAGAAACAATAGGACGATCTACTCCATAAATGAAAAATTCATTTATCAACACTAGTGTTACTTTCTAAAGTTTCTCAAGTTTTTTTTTTGTTTTCTACAAATACATTAGAATCGGTTTTGGAAGCATTAGAATACAAGGTCAAAGTCTCATCAATTTAGTAAGGAAATTGAGCAAATAATATTTCTCGTGTATCAAAGAAAAGACACTAAAAGGAAAATCCCATAATAGCATTTTAGATATATGAGACGAGAGAAGTACAAAATACTCTAAAAACTAGTCCTATTTCAAAGGGGAAATTATCAATGGCAACTCTGACTAAAATCAACGAAATCCAAAAGGCAGCCTAGTGACTAGGTAGTACCTTCAACTATGTAAGCTAACCAAACCTATACCACCATTAGTTATTTATCCAACTATAATAACAAATTCCTTACATGGAATGCCACCCGCATTACAAACCCAACTTAATATCATTAATCCACAACCTAGTTTGGTAGATCCTACTATTTTAGATTTAATGATTATCTAACCCAAAAGTCAACAACCATAGCCCAGTCAACCAATAGGAGCACCAGTTTAGCAACATATTCAATGTTAAATTTCATAATATTTCATTGTGAGAAAATGTAAACCTTTTGTTGAGCCTCTACCTCCTATGGACTTGCCTAGTGACCATGCTCCACATCCTCATTCTAACAATCTTAGCCACACTTTGTACAAAGAAAGACTCTTCTTTAGCTAGCTTAGCTTGTTAGCTCTCACTCACACATTAGACTTTCTATTACTTTCTTGAGCTCACACTTACTCAAATTGCCTCCCATAAGGAGTCCCTTCCTATTTATAGGCTCATGGGATCTAGATATTACATATATGGAAAATTATATATGGACACGTGTCAATACTTTTTAGAGGTCTCAATTTTAACTCTAAGATACTCTAGATTTTTTTTGGACTTTTTTCTAGGATATTTATAATTACATGAGATAGTCAAAATATCACATGCTTCTAGAGAATTTTCTTTTGGACTTTTCCTATAATTACATAATCCTTTCAAAATTACTTTTGACTATATTGTATTCCTAGATTTTTTATTATTTACAACATATCCTACCTAGCAAAGATAATTTACCATGACAATGACACTTTCACTATTAACTTTTACTATTTATTGTTGCTTTTTATCATTACCTATCCTTATCACAATAATTGTTTTGTACTCCTTTTATACAAAAAATATGTTATATTACCATCACTATTTTAAAATAATTGCAACCTTCTTAATGAATCTCTTACTCACAAGCATCCTAAACAAGCTATCAAGCCATAATATTCTCTAACAAGTCATGCCAATATATGTTGTGCATGCTTCTTATACCACTACACATGAAAATAACATGGAAAATTTTTATGTCGACATCTCTCTCCCTCTTAATTTCTACTACATTCTCATAGTAGGCCTAATCTATTTTAGAGGATGAATTTTTTTGAGTTTATCATAGTTCACCAATTTCTTGATAGACCTTCCATCTAACTTCTCAAGCCTATAGGCACCATTGCCATGCACAACTACTATTTGATTGGGCCCATATATATTGATAGAAACGTTTTATGCTTTATACTTTTGTGTCGAGCATCATTAACCATCACCAAGTCATTAACTTTGAAGGGGGTCCACTTGAGTTTTTTGCCCCAATACTCTTTTTCTTTAATCTTCTTCTTTATAATGTGGTTTTATGCCACCTGTTGTATTTCATCTAGTTGGTGTAGTTATACCACTGAATCTTAACTAATTCTCTTTAATTCTTCCTGTTTTATCATCATTCATACAGTTGGAACATTGTATTTGATGGGAAGGATAGGATCAATGCCATACATCAACTGGAATGGAAAATACATTATGAATAACTTGATCTTGCCCTATAGACCCACAATATTTCATGGATTCTTTTATCCCATGTATCAACTTGCAAAGCTACATATTTTGCATAACACTTGGTTGGTTTATTCCACCTACTAATTGGTACTCATTTATGTGGTTGCCTTCTTGTGCTTGATCACAAATCGAGCTATCAAGTCTTCCATAACTTTGTTTAGAAAATGGACACCATGATCAGACAAAATCTCCATTGGGTATCCAAATCTACTAACAATTCACATAAATTAATCATGCAACTTATTCTTGCATCTTGTGCTTCACTAGATGATCTTGAGTCCATTTAGTTAGATAACCTATTGCAGTAATGATATATATTTCTTTGTGTTACTATAGGAAGGGGTCCAACAATATTGATTCCCCACTTTTCAAGGGTCTCAAGATGAAATATAGGATGCAAGGGTGCAAGTTATGTTTTATGATTCCCAAAGAACCGACACACATCATATGTTTTGTAATACTTCAGGCAATGTTTGAAGAGTGTTGGTTGGTACTATCCTACATCTAAAATCCTTCTTACAATAAGCTTCTAGGAGAAATATCCTCCATACAGACCATCATGGAACTTTGTAATCAACTACTTCCCTTGCTCCTGCTCAACTACTCATTGATACTTCCCATATGGCCCTACTTGATACAAAACTCCTTTGACTATTGAATAGGGTTGACTCATCTAAGAAAAACTTTTCTTCATTTTTAGTGTTGCACCATCTAAAAAACTAACTTTGTTTAGATATCACTAGATGTCTACATGTTCCTCTAGAATAGCTTCTACTACTAACAACATTGCATTAAGAAACTCATCATCTTTACATTTAGAGCCAAATCCCTTATATGCTCTTGAAAGAGCATCTAGATCAATATGCTTCTTACTTGGCTAATCAATATGTTAAAATCAAATTCTCATAAAAGGAGAATCCATCTAGCTATCCTTCCTAATAGATTGGGCTTATTAACAATATACTTGAGGGGAAATATGATCTACAATAATATTGAGCTTTTTTCCTAAAAGAAAGTTCCTAAACTTTTTAAGAGCAAAGATGATGGCTAGGGCCTCCTTTTTTGTAATTATATAATTTACCTCTACACTATTCATTTGTCTACTTCCAAATAAGATAAGGTTATCATTATTATCATCCTATTAACTCAATATGCTCCTAAGCATTATGTTAGATGTATCTATGTAGACAAAAAATGACTTGCTCCAATATGGATTCTTCAACACTAGAGTAATGATTAGGGTCTACTTCAATTCCTTAAGTGTGGCCCTAGCTTATTTTTTTGGTTCATAGGGCATATCCTTCTTGAGAAAATTTGCTAACGACAATGCAATTCTTGAGAAATTCTTGATGAATCTCCCATAGCATCCCACATGGCTAAAGAACAATTGCAACTTACTCTTGTTGCTAAAACATGGTAGCTCCTTAATCTTTGCAACATTTGTATAACCATTCACAATCCCTTGTTGGGATACCACATGCCTCATGACACCTTTGGTGCATCCAAATATGTATTTTTAAATTAAGTGAGGCCTTGGCCTCATCAAACCATTACTTTTTTAAAAGAATCTAGATGATCTACCTTTTTTCCAAAAATACAAAAGTAATCTAGAAAACTTTGATAAAATTTCTAATATAAGGTTCAAATACCGTATTTATCAATGACTAGAAAGTTGTAGGTGCATTGCACAACCTAAAAAACATCACTCAATAAGTAAAGGTTCCCCATGAAGTGGTGAATGTTGTATTTAGTTGGTCTTTTTCTATAATTTGAACTTGGATGTAGCCACTATAGCTATCCATAAAGCTATAACACTCTTGTTCTACAACTTCATCCAAATTTTGATCCAAGAAGGGGATCCAAGAATGTTCTTTCTTTGTAGACTTATTTAGCTTTTGATAATCAATATAGAACCTTAGCTTCACATTCTTCTTCCTTACAATTATTACTGGAGACATCCACTTTGAATTGTCTACCAAAAAATGAAGCCTACATCTAACAACTTGTCTATATTTTCCTTGACAAAGTTGAAAAAATTTAGATTCATAGATACCATATTTGCTTCATAGGTTTAGCATCATCGATCAAATATATCTAATACCTCACTAAATCTACTTGTCATAACTCTTTATGATTAAAAGTGAACAAATAAATATACTTGTGGAAGAGTTAGAAGAAATCCTCTTTTTCATGCTCTTCTATTGCATCCTCAAAGTGTAAATTTTGTGGGCAATTATCCACCTCTTCCTTATAAAATTAATGTGAGTGATCCATTGGATCATTAGGAAGGATGCTAGCCATTGAGACATCCACCTCATTTCTTTATCTTTGGTATCTACTTCACTCATACTAGCATAATCTAAGATTGTCTAGTCACTTTCTTCTTCTGTTTCTATTGTTCCCAATATATGAGGTTGAGGTATCATATTTATCTTCACCTACTTGAGATCTTGACCAATGGTCATGTACCCTTAATGCTAGTAATTATGAGTTTGGGAATTTTTTAAACCATGGTCTTCCTAATAACATTGGATAGGATACTAACCCATCTTTCATGACATGAAAATCTACTAGATAGGTGACTTCCATGATTGAAACTACTACATTATAGACTACTACTAGATTTATTTTTCCTTTATTCAAGGATACCAATTTTAAGTTAGTTTGATAATTATCTCTAGTTCTAATGTCTTCAAAGTAGATTATATCATTATATTAACAATGGCTTCACCATCTACCATGACATAAGGAATAGGAATACCTATTGTCCTATCAAATTATATCGATCATTGGACATGGTGTGGACTAGGTAGACATAGTAGATTGTGCTTCGTATGAAGCAACATAATAGGGTCAATCCCGAGAGCATAGGTTTGGATTAGTTGAGAGCCTCCAAGATTTTAACAAAGGTTGACTCCTTTATAATATGGGGATCTTTGGCACACTTTCTAATCCAATAACTTGGGGGAGAAAGGTTAAGAGAGATAAAATAAAAGCAACTAAAAGTAAAAAACCTAAGCTAAAAAGGGTGGTGATGCACCAAATATCAAATAATATCTCCTCGCACAACAAGTCTAAACACAATGTGTTGGCATTAACGTTGTCCTCTCCTTGACATAGACAAGCATAAAAATACAAGATGCACACACACACACACACACACACACATAAGAGAAGCGAGTCTAGGCATGCAATCCATAAATGGACTTCAAAGTAGATGCATGGCCTCCAATATGTGTTTGTGCAACAAAATATACTATATAAGATTATTACTAGAGTGGGGGTTCAATTGCCCACAATACTGCTCAGGATTCCACAAACTGCTATACAGAGAGAAATGAAAGGAAAACCTTACAAAATTTTTGATCCTTTATAATGCTAAGACTACTATTATTTATAGATTACAAAAAGGAGGATTTTCCTCCTAAACTCATGCAAATATTTTAAGATGATTGTTGTTCCTAATATCGGGTCATGTCTTTATTTAAGACATTGGTTTTTTTTAGGTCTTTGTATCTAGAATCGTAAAGGTCAAATGGTTAAAAGTATTTTTATGAGCAACTACCACCATTATTTCCATCTACCTCTTTTGGAAATTCCCATAATCTAGGTGCAAAATATTTCTTCATTTAATGCTTCATATTTGAGGGTTGCTTCTGCTATGACTCCCATGATGTTGTTGTCCTTTCTAAGAGATATGCCATATTATTTTATAGGAAAGGACTATACTCCCTAGGATACTATACACCTCAACAAACTTTAATCCCCTAAAATTTTTGGAGCATAGGTATTTTTAGCCTTCAAAAATTTCCTTGCCATCTGACATTGAAACTTTTTATCAACCTCGAGATATTTTTTATTTGACAATGAAACTTCATGTATTAGGACTTTTGCTTCTTATATTTGGTTAGAGCTTTTGTAAGTTTTGAATTTTAGACATTTAGCTTTCTTGTGCTCTTAGGGACTTTGGTCTTTTGGTCCTTAAAACTTCTTGATCAAAATTTTCTTCTACACTTTATCAACTACTTTAACTTTCAGTTCCTACCATCAAAAAATGGAGTGTAGTGAGAAGTCACTACAATTTAGGTGACTCACAAGAGATATTTAACCTGCTAAATATAAGAAAACCCCAAAAAATTGGTGCCTAGTCCATTTGGTTTGGATTCAAGAAAAGATCCCTTAATTGGAACGAAAGCAAAGGTGGTATTTTCAACAATCAGCTTGTAAGCTTACCTCTCTACAACTGTTAGGACTTTCACAATTCTACAAGACTGATATTACTCCCTTATGTTACATATAATACATATATACAGGGGTTGAGTGGGTGGCCTTATCCATTGGGTATGGAGTCAAATAAGACCCCCCACTAGTTGCTCAAGTCATTTTTCTTCCTCTTTTTCCAGTTTCTTGGGTAAAATATTTTTATCCTTAAGAAGCTAAGATTTTTGAGCAACTCACTTGGTGCATATAGACTAGTATCAGGGATGAGAGATCTTCTTGGTACCAATGTTGACTCCCTTTCTATCCTTGATCTAATTGACATTCATATTCCACCACCAAATTATATTTTTATCTCTTTTATATCCCTAGAGGGGAAGGGCCCTTTCTTTAGGCTCGAAGAAGTGTTCATGCTTGTTTGCTCGAACACTTTGGAGGGAGTGGACTCCACTACCTCTACTATACCTTGGCTCATCTAATCATTGTTTTGGTTTTGAGACCTTATAGATGTTGCTTCCTCTACCTCTATGTACTCTTATTCCTTATCCTAGATTTATATGATCTAGTCATAAATAGCAAGTAGTTGGGTGAGAGAGGACTGAGAAGTAGTAGGCTAGATAGTTGGAGCTAGTTTCTCTCTCTCTTTATATCCACATATTAAAAAGGTAGCAAGTTGGCCCCATTCCACAATTGAGTGTTGAGAGAGAGAGTCTTACTTCCTACGAGATTTTCCTCTAAATGATGCCACAAATAACCTTAGAGACATGCTCTACTTTGTGATATTGTGAAATTGGTAAAATTTGACCATGTATTGCTAATATTACCATGAGTTTGATAATCCTTCACTAGTATAATGTGGCAAGGTTATGAGTATGGACATCAAAAATTCATCCCAAATATAACGACATTAGAGGTCATAAGGGGTTAATTTTACTCCATGCTAAAAAGCCAAGGAAGTGTCTATACTTTTGCATGCAAATATAGTGGTAGAATTTTTAGTCCTTTGGATCATTTGGTTTGAATAGAGTCACTAGGTAAATACTTCATATGCTCTAGAAGTAGGTATACTTAAGTCTTCATCAAAACTTCAATATAATGTTTTTCATGTGACTTCTTCTAGATATTTGTTCTTGAGTGAAGTTACCAATTGAGTTAGAAACACCATGTGTCCCTATGAAAAACATTAATGAGAAGATTATAAACATAGAGTACAATTACTAATGTTTGATCATCCTAATATTTTATGTATACACCATTCTTTACCTCACATTAGTAGAACCCACAATTGAGCATGAATGAATGAATCCTCTCATACCAAGCTTTAGGTGCCTACTTAAACCATATAAGCACTTAGTCAAATGACACACAAAGGAAGTTGATCCATGAAGCTCAAAAACAAGTGATTGTTGCATGTAGACCTACTTCCAAAACTCACCATGAATGAAGGTATCCTTCACATCCATTTGATGTACCTTCCAACCATAAAAAGAAACTATGGATAGAGTTATCCAACCTAAATCCATCTAAACAACAAGGAAAAATGTATCCAAGTAGCCAATTTCCTCCTTCTAAAAGAGACCTTTAGTAATAAGGGATACCTTATACTTCTCCATATGACCATACAAAGTATACTTGGTCTTGTAGATCCATTTACACCTAACAATATTCATCCTTTCTAAAAGAGGAACAATCTCCCATGTTTTATTTTTCAATAGATATTCATACTCAACAAGCATGACATCTTCCCACATTGATTGAACCTTGGCCTAGGAATATATGAGAAGATATATAGAATCATCAACCTTTGAAAGCAAGGCCCAACAAGGAGCCTTCCAATGATGTTGTACATATAGAATAGGATAAACATCATGAAAGAGGGTTACCTGATTGGGTGTCCAATGAACCATGGAAGACTACATATCCTAAAATATAGCAACACCAAAAGCCAAAAATGAAGCATCCAAACCAAACTTACCATCCACCTCAACAACCATCATTGTTTCTCAATGTTTGAGGAGGATTAATTTCATCACTCTAGGAGTAAAGAAAATGAAGGTGTTGAAGATGGTACTTCCTGAAAATGAGTCAAATCAATAAGGTAAGTGATAGAGTCTCCACTGAAGGGTGAAGGTGTATAAACAATCAAAATAGTACGAATGATAATGTTTGAGGAATCTTATGGATCAATAATAGAGATTGGAGGACCTTTAGCCAAAATAGGAGGAAGAGAGATTATAGGATCTACTAGAAGAATCTCATTAAAATTCATATTATTAAATAAGAATCCTATTCTCTCAAGATCATAGAGATGATAAGCCTTGGAGGTGTTGAAGATATTACATTATTTGGTAGATGTTGATGTACCCCCATGGTACCATTGTACATTATTAAATATTAGATTAGGGAATGTGATTTCTATTTCCTCTAAAGTATGTGTCAATGTGTGAAAAGAGTCAAAGTGTCATAAAGTGTGCAAGCGTGTAGAGTGTGCAAAGTGTCATGTAATAAAGTTTACAAGTGTGTAAAGTGTGAAAGTGTGTAATGTGTCATGTAGGTAAGTCAAGAGTCATATGTGTAGGTGTCAAGTATACAAGTGAAGAGTCACATGGTATGTGGCAATATGTAAAGTCAAGAGATATGAAAGGTTTATCATATGTGAGGAATAGGAAAGGATTCATCTCTTGGACATGTGAGGAAAGCAATAATCAAAGTATTTAAAGGTCACTTATAAGGTTATATTATGAAGACAAATCTCCATGTATTGATTCAAGAATAATCAAAGAAAATTGTAACATAGAGCTTGTATATTTGTTCAATATATTGTGATTTTACTGAGATATTATTGTTATTTCATGAATGTTATATTAATTGATATTGGTAAAAAAAATGCATTGCTTCAATATTGTGATTAATTAAGATCCTAGAAATTGGGGCTTGTGATTTAATTTTGCTAAAAAGCCATCAATGCTATTAGAGCCACACATCCTCACTTTGTGTGAGAAGAATTTTATGGTGTGAATTTAGAAAGAAAAGTTGTAGATTGAATAAGCTAGCATCAAAGTTGTAATCTGGTGTGAATTTAAAGAATATTGGAGAAAGAAGGGTTAATAAAGATTGCATCCTTGAATTTGTTGATAAGCATTTGAGAATTTGGCTACTAGCCAAGAAGAATTTGAAGATAATTTGTTTTGAAGTTGATTATGTTTATGTTGAAGAGAACATATTGATAAAACTAAGGTGAAAGTCACTTGTTGAACATCTAAATAAGAAGTTGGATAGTGATGAAGGTAAAATTCATGAAATACTTGATTTTAAAGAGTCAAGAGTTAAAACAAAGCCATGATTGAGAGTCGAAGTAGAAATCAAGATTGAGATCCAAAGTAGAGTGTTTGAGGTGAATTGATAACAATGACATTATTGGAGTTGTACTCCATAATAGTGAAAATCCTGGTTAAATCCAACGATGGAGAAGCTAAGAAGCTCCAAATAAAATTTGAAATATCAAGAAGCAAAGAAGAAGCATCGAAAAGGAGCCTAAGGAACTCTAAGAAGCTTGATATTGATAGTATATGTGACAAGCTTGCCTATAAAAGAGAAATTGTGCAAGTAAGTCACTTGATTTGGAGACCAAACCATGGAAGTCCATGAAGAACAACAAAGGAGTGCTAAGCATAGTAATGTAATACCAATCACAAAGCAAGCCAAGACTAAGGTCATTTTTGCATGGTAAAAGGAGATGTTGGATCACCTGGTGTTATTTAACAAACTTCTATCCTGACATGTTCGACTTCGTAGCATAGAATCTTAGGAGAAATTAAAGGTACGCGTAACCTAATTACAAGTGTTTTCATTTAAATTTTTGGGCACCAAATATTTATTTGGATTTGCAGTTAAAATTTTAATTTTATATAGGTATAACCTTTAAGATAGATGAATAGGAGTTATAAGGGAAATAATTATTTGAAATTTGAAATTATTTTTGGAGAGATAAATATTGATTGAATTAAACAAATAAATTGATTATTTGAAAAATTGAAATTGAAATTAAAATTGGGAGACAAGGAAAATAGAAACTTGAAATTTGAAAAGTTGATTGCTTTGAAAGATTACAAAATTTGAAGATTGATGAATGCAAATTTGATTGATTGATTTTATGAATTGAGATTTTAAAAATTGGAAAAAAAATATTTATGGGAGTTATAAGAAGAATGCAATTAAAACTGATGAATCAATGACATGATTAAGAATTGAAAATTTTAAAATTTATTGATTGTGTGAACTAATTTATGGAGAAATAAGGAGGTCAACTTCAAAGGAATCAATTTGAAGAATTTATTTTTTTGAAGAAATTTATATCATGGATAGAAGACAAAGAAGAATGAATTCATCAAGACAATCATATGAATTCAAAGGACCAAATTCTATGAGAGGAAAATTTTAAATCAATTTTTTTATCAAAGATAGGAAACAAGATCACTTGGATCTCATCAAAAAATGATAAAATAAGAAGACACATGGTATATATATTTAGGTGTCAATCATCATATGACTAGGAATTTACATTGGTTTGATTCATTGGAAGTTAGACCAAACATTCAACTAAAAATAGCAAATGATGATATTTATCATGTTCAATAATATGGAAAAGTTATACCTAGCCTACCATATTTAGATTTCATACTAGATGATGTATTATGTGTTCTAGGATTATCAAATAAAATTTCTCAATAGCTCAATTGGTTGAAATAGGTAGGACAATGGAATCCAAATTTGCTAATGGAAACATAAAATATGTCATTAAGAAAAAAAACAAAATTGAAGCTACTGGTTCCATCATGGATGGAATATTTGCTCTAGACACAATGTGTTTTTCACAAGAAATCTTAAATCACCTTTTGCCTCAAGAAAAGTTTAATGATGAATTATTTGACTTCTCCAAAATATAGGAAATAAAACAGTGGATTAGGTACAATACAAGATTATCAAGTGCGGTCAATAGGCAAAGTTCATGGATGGACACAAGGCAAAAGATGAAGATGAAGATTGAAGAACAAAAGTCTTCGAAACAAATAATGTAATACATGGGGGATGTTGGAGATATTACATTATTTGGTAGATGTTAATGTACCCCCATGGTACAATTGTACATTTGTAAATATTAGATTAGGGTGTGAGTTATTAGATTAGGGAGTGTGATTTATATTTCCCCTAAAGTATGTGTCAATGTGTGAAAAGAGTTAAAGTGTCATAAAGTGTGCAAGTGTGTAGAGTGTGAGAGTGTGCAAAGTTTCATGTAATAAAGTGTGCAAGTGTGTAAAGTATCAGAGTGTGCAATGTGTTTTGTAAATCAAGAGTCATATGTGTAGGTGTCAAGTATATAAGTGGAGAGTCACATTGTATGTGGCAAGATAAAAAGTCAAGATACATGAGAGGTTTGTCATATGTGAGGAATATGAAAGGATGCATCTCCCAAATATGTGAGGAGAGCAATAGTCAAATTATTGAAAGGTCATTTGTAAGGTTATATCATGGAGATAAAGCTCCATGTATTGCATCAAAAAATATCAAAGAAAATTGTAACAACGATATTTTATATTTGTTTAATAATATTACAAGTTTATTGAGATATTGTTTTTATTTCATAAATATTATATTCATTGATATTGGTTAGAGATTTGTACACTTTAATATTGTGATTAATTAAGATCCTAGATATTGGAACTTGTGATTTAATCTTGCTAAAAAGCCATCAAGAGGTATCAAAATACTCCACAAAAAATGCATCTATGACTCTTTGGTGTCTCCTTATGAATATATTTGGTTATATGGATCTATGTTGTGGATCCAAAGATATGGAATTGAGACACATTAGGCTTATTGCTTGTCAACCTCTTAAGAGGAGTCATACCTTGAACAAATTGAGTTAAGATCTAGTTGATCATATGCACTGTATAAGTGACTACTTCACCCCAAAACATGGGCTTCATTTCCTTAGCATGCAACATGTATCAAACCATCTCTGTAAGTACCTTATTATTTATCTTAGCTACCTCATTACTCTAGATTATAGTGGATAATCCTCTAAAAAGTAATACCATGAAGAGTCGAGAATTTTAAAAAATTACTCAAATAAGGTAAGAAGAATTTGAAGATAATTTGTTTTGAAGTGATTATGTTTATGTTGAAGAGAACATATTGATAAAGCTAAGGTGAAAGTCACTTGTTGGACATCTAAATAAGAAGTTGGATAGTGATGAAGGTAAAATTCATGAAATACTTGATTTTAGAAAGCCAAGAGTAAAAAAAAAGCCATGATTGAGAGTCAAAGCATAACTCAAGATTGAGATCCAAAGTAGAGTGTTCGAGGTGAATTGATAACAAATACATTACTAGAGTTGTACTCCCTAATAGTGAAAATCCTAGTTAAATCCAACGAGAGAGAAGCTAAGAAGCTCCAAAAAAAATTTGAAAGGTCAAGAAGCAAAGAAGAAGCATCGAAAAGAAGCCTAAGGAACTCTAAGAAGCTTGATATTGATAGTAGATGTGACAAGCTTACCTACAAAAGATAAATTGTGCAAGAAAGTCACTTGATTTGGAGACCAAACCATGGAAGTCCATGAAGGACAACAAAGGAGTGTCAAGCATAGTAATGTAATTCCAATCACCAAGCAAGCCAAGACTAAGGTCATTTTTGCATGGTAAAATGAAATGTTGGAGCACCTGGTGTTATTTGAAAAACTTCTATCCTGACATGTTAGAGTGCGTAGCATAGAATCTTAGGAGAAATTAAAGGTATGCATTATCTAATTACAAGTGTTTTTATTTAAATTTTTGGGCACCAAATATTTATTTGGAGTTGTAGTTAAAATTTTAATTTTATATAGGTATAACCTTTAAGATATATGAATAGGAGTTATAAGGGAAATAATTATTTGAAATTTGAAATTATTTTTGGAGAGATAAGGATTGATTGAATTAAATAGATAAATTTATTATTTGAAAAATTGAAACTGAAATTAAAATTGGGAGACATAAGGAAAATAGAAAATTAAAATTTGAAAAGTTGATTGCTTTGAAAGATTACAAAATTTGAAGATTGATGAATGCAAAATTGATTGATTTATTTAACGAATTAAAATTTGAAAATTAGAAAAAAATATTTATGGGAGTTATAAGAAGAATGCAATGAAAACTGATGAATCAATGACATGATTAAGAATTGAAGAATTTGAAATTTATTGATTGTGTGAACTAATTTATGGAGAAATAAGGAGTTCAACTTCAAAGGAATCAATTTGAAGAATTTAATTTTTTTTGAAGAAATTTATATCATGGATAAAAGGAAAAGAAGAATGAATTCATCAAGACAATCATATGAATTCAAAGGACCAAATTCTATGAAAGGGAAATTTCAAAATCATTTTTTTTTATCAAAGACATGAAACAAGATCACTTGAATCTCATCAAAACATGATAAAAGAAAAAGACACATGGTATATAGATTTAGGTGTCAGTCATCATATGATTGGGAATTTACATTGGTTTGATTCATTGGAAGTTAGACCAAACATTCCACTAAAAATAACAAATGATAAGATTTATCATGTTCAAGGATATGGAAAAGTTATACCTAGCTTACCATATTTAGATTTTATGCTAGATGATGTATTATGTGTTCTAGGACTTGTTGGACATTTTGAGTAGATGAGTTGTCATTGATGTCAAGAGTGAGTGGTCATTGATGTCAATATTTTAGCACTAGTCAGTGGCAGTTTCAGTGGGCAACATAAGTTTCAGGTTCTCCAATAAGTGCAAAAGGATAGTCCACCTTCAGTTGATCAAGACCCGGCTCCAGGCAATCAGATGATGTCCAAAGGGCAAAGAAGAGGCCCAGGCAAATAATATTATAATAGTTTATAATAATATTAAAAAGGAAATTTAAATTAACTATAAATTAATTAATATAATTTAATTATAAATTAATTTATTAATTAATTTAATTAACTTTCATGTTACATAAGTTAATTATAAGTTAATTTTAATTTAATTATAAATTATTTTTTATTAATTTAATAAACCCTAAAAAGGGTTATAAAGCTAAGTTTATAAATCAAATTTTAAATTCGATTTGAGCGTCAACGTGTTATGGCAATAAGGCATCATGTATAAATAAAGGTAAAACCTTTGCCTTAGAACTCCCCATGCTTTTATTCGAATGCCTATGTTCTAGATTATGCGCAAAAAGGATGCAACAATTTTCGTGTTGAAAAGTCTCCAGTGGTAGAAGAACGAAGAAATAGGAGCAAGGCTCCTCTCACCCTACACAAGCACCACATAGCATAGTTGGCAATGATGGAAGGTGTTAAGACATGTTGTTGGCAGGAGGATGCGGTTCGAATCCCACGGGGTTCATGTTTTGCAAGGAAGGAAGGTCTTCATTTTGTGAACAATACCTAACATAGGGAACAAAGGGAGGCTAGTACCTTCCCCTCCCCATGGGAGCACCTAGCCCACGTGGTGGGCTAGCACCTTGGTAAGGCTCTTGACGAAAAGGTCTCTTGTTCGAAATCCACCGAGGCCTTTTTGTGGTTGAGACAAAGGTATGCGCTGATGATTGTTATGTTGGTCGCTTAATTTGGGATGTGCTAAGGTTGAAGGAAAATAAAAATATTTTTATGTGCCTAAGGTTGAAAAATAAATGATTTGATGGTTTATAAGATTTAATTTTTGCCTAAATTTATATTGGTTATTAATTGTTTTGAGGGAGATAAAAGGGTAGGCAATTATTATTTCTAAAGGGTTATTTTTGAAAGATTGATTTATTAAATTGGAGATTATAAGGATCAATTTGAGTGATTATTTTTATGTGTGATTTGATGATTTCTAATTTCAAGAAGTAATAAGGTGTATTTGGGATTGATTATTTTTGTGTTTGAGAAATATTTTGAAAGAGATTTAGTGTGATATTTTGTCATCTAACCATTGAAATTGGCAAGGAAGAAAAATTGTGATTGAGATAGGTTTTCTAAGGACACTTCTACATCAAACAAAAGATATGGGCACATCTTCCTAGTGAGTGATTGTTGAATGTTGTGAATGCAAAGTTGGAGTGAAAAGGATTGTTTGGTAAGCATTGTTGAGTGTGTTTTGAATTAATGCTTCAAGGTTTTCTGGAATAAAGAGTTGTTGATAAAACCTTGTTTGATAAGTATTATTGTTGAAGTGATTAGTTGAGTGAACTTGAACTAGGGTTTGCAAAGATCATGAGTATCATTGTTATGTGAAGATTGTTTTATAAGCATTGTTGTTGAAGTGATTAGTTGAGTGAGGAACTTGAACTAGGGTTTGCAAAGATCATGAGTATCATTGTTATGTGAGATTGGTTGATAAGCATTATTGGAAATATTTGAGTGAGTGTTCATATGCTTGGACTAGGGTTTGTGAGTAAGGATTATTTCATTGAGTGATTGAAAGTGATTGAGAATTGAGGTGAATGTGAATCATATTGAGTCTCAGATAATTCTTTATATGTTTCTAAAATAGTATTAAAAGTGATTGAGCATTGTGATGAGTGTGAAGTATATTGAGTCTCTAACAATTCTCTTTATGTTTCTATGAAATTGGACAAGTTCTAGTGTGGACTTGTTGAGTATATTTGAGGGAAGTCTTAGAGAAGACTTGTAGATATATTTGTGTGAGATTTTATGGAAGCTTACAATACATATTGAGAGCAGATTTGGATAAGTTCTAGTGAGGACTTATTGAGCAAATTTGGATAAGTTCTAGTGAGGACTTATTGAGCAGATTTGGACAAGTTCTAGTGAGGACTTGTTGAAAGTAGATTTGGACAAGTTCTAGAGAGGACTTGTGGACAAATTAGTGTGAGATTTTGTGGAAGCTTACAAGGCAGATTTGAGACAAGTCTTTGAGAAGACTTGTGAGCATAATTGATTGATTGATTTGTTTAAACCTTGAGTTAAGGTTTGGGGTAGATCTAGTAGTGTTGATTTGTGATTGGATCAAGCTTTGTGTTAAGGCTTGAGGAAAGAGATTGAGGATAAATTTGTGCTATACCCAAGGACTGTGTTTAGTACAGATCAGAGGATAGATATTGAGGACATATTTGTGCCAGACTGAAGGACTATTTTTAGTGTAGATCAGAGGATAGAGATTGAGGATAGATTTGTGCTAGACTGAAGGACTGTGTTTATTGTAGATCATAGGATAGATTTGTGCTATATCGAAGGACTATGTTTAGTACAGATTTGAGGATAGAGTTTAGTGTATATTTGAGGATAGGTTTGTGCTAGACCAGAGATAGAGATTGAGTAGATTTATGCTAGACCGAAGGACTGTGTTTAGTGCAGATTTGAGACAGAGCTTTGAAGGTGACAGAGTATAGAGGATGACAGTCTCCAATGGATAGAGATCCATTAGCTAGGGTAGTGAGGACATGTGTATTCAATGGATAGATATCCATTAGCCAGAGTAGTGGGGGCAACAATTATTCTAGAAGATCACCAGTCAAAGCTAAGGAGAAAGGAGTTCTCCTGTGGATAGATATCCATGAACTTGATTAGGGGATTGGTGTCTCCTTTGGACAGAGATCCATAAACATTTTAATAGGGAAAGGATTCCCAAGAGATTGATTGAGAAAATTTTAGTGAAATATTTTCTCCGTGGAGTAGCCCACATTGGGTGAACCACGTTAAATTGGTGTCTCTATTGTGTGTGGTGATTTGTGCATTGCTTTGATTACTATTGTTGATATTGCTATATAAACATTATATAATATTGATTGGAAAAGAAAAGTAAAAAGTGGTCTTATACTGTTCACCCCCCTCTTAGTATAAGCTTGTGTTATTCAATTGGTATTAGAGCGGGTTCCTTTGGAAGAGTTTAACAACTTGAAGGAAAGCTTACAAGAACACAATGAATTCTAAGAATGGGTCCTTAGATAATTCAACACCAGTATTTAATGGAAGTGATTATATATTTTGGAGTATGAGAATGAATATTCACTTGATGATACTTGGCAATGAAATTTGGGAAGCAGTTGAAAATGGATACATACCACCAGTTGATCCACCTACATATAAGGAAGGTAAGATTCTACAACATTACAATTCAAAAGCAATGAATACAATTTTGAGAGGTTTGCATAGAACAAAATCCATAAAAGTTATGCATTGTAAAGATGCAAAATGAATTTGGGATAAGTTTCAAAGCATATATGAAGGAGATAAAAGTGTCAAAAAGGTAAAGATATGAAATCTCAAATGACAATTTGAAGAATTAAGAATGAAGGATGAGAAAAACATTAGTACTTATCTACTTCGAGTAGATGAGGTTGTTAATGCCATGCAAGATCTTGGACTTGAGGTTGAAGAATCGAATGTTTGTGATAAGATCTCAAGATCTCTTCCAAAAATATTTAGTGAAAATAATTTTGCTATAGAAGAATCAAAAGATGGTGATTCTTTGACAAGAGATATGTTACTTGGTATTCTTACAGATTTTTAGTTAAGAAAAAAAGAGGAACCTAATCCCCGAAAGGAAGCATCATTCAAAGCTACTAAGAAGACAAAGGGCAAGAAGTCATATTCAAGAAATGAGTCATCTAGTGATGAAGAAGCTAATTATGGTAGAAGGAATAAGGTTTCAAGAAGATTTAAAGATGTAAAATTTGTTATATGTTTCAATTATGGAAAGTATGGTCACTATGCAACTGATTGTCAAGAAGCTAAAAATAATAATGATGAAGAAAAACATGATCACAGGAATAGGGAATCAGAAATATATAGGTACAAAAATAAAGATAAGGATGGACAAGGCAAACAAGGAAAGAAGTTCTTTCAAAGACAAAAGAGGAGTTACTATGCAGACAAGGCAAGTAAGTACTCAAGTGATAGTGATAATAGTTCTTCAAGTAATGATAAATATGAAGTCCTATTTCTGATTGAAGAAAAAGAAGAAGTTAAGAAAATGTCACCAATAATTCTCAAGTGTTTTAGATGTGGTAATTTTGGACATCTTGAAGATATTTGTACAAGGAATGGTTTTAGTTTTAGTGATGATGAATATACGGATACACTTGAAGGACCAAAAGAGAATATTCTAATGGAACTAGAAGAAGGAGGTGATCCTATAGAAGATAAGTCAGAAAATAATGAAGATGTTCTCAAAGGCAAACAAATAGAGGAAGAATCAGAAAAATGAGGAGTTGATCTTGAGGGAGAGCTTATTTATGCTCTTAAAACCTTAAAGAAGGTAAGAAAGCAAAACTCCCAACTTAAGATTTCAGTTTCAAGAATGTGATGAAGAGAGAGGAAAGCTTATAGAGGATCTAAACAAGTCAATGGCTAAGACAAAGAATTTCAAAGATAAGCTAGAAGCAAAGGTCTTAGAATGTGAAAAGTTAGAACAAGAAGTAGCCCTACTAAGGGAAGAATTATAAAAGTCCAAGGATAAGCTACACAAGTTTGGAAAGAGATCAAAGATTGTGGATAATATGATCAAGGTACAAAGAAGGTCAACAAATAAAATAGGTCTTGGTTTTGAAGAGGTTCAAAAGAAACAAGAAGATGAGTCAACCTCAAGTTCTAAAGAAGAAGAAACTTTAGAAGAAGACAATATAAGAGAAAGTGAGACTTATGAGGATGAGTTGGACAATAGAAATTTCAACAAGGAAAGGAACAATGCACAAAGAAGAAACATATGGAATAGGAACCAACATAGAGAAAAATAGACTAAGATACCAATGAGGTCAAGGTAAGGAAATTTCAATGGACAATGTTTCTCATGTCACATATTTGGGCACAAGGCTTCATAGTGCAGGACACATGAAAGACAGGAATATGGGAACTTCAAAAGCAGACAACTTTTTCATGGGTATTGCTACTCATGTAATCAGTTTGGTCACAAGGCAATGAATTACAAGGTACATGACAAGAACATATATGGCTTCACCAAGAGAAATCCCAAGACATTTGCACCTCCAAGGAATAATAACATTAAGTGTTATAAGTGCAATAATGATGGACATACAATAAAGTGGTGTAGAGTAGAAATTCCAGAATCAAACATGAACAGAAACAGGAATAGGAACAAGAATATGGACATGAACAAGAACAAGAATATGGACATGAATAAGAACAAGAACATGGACATGAATATGAATAGTCAAAGGAATCAAAAGGATCAGATGAGAAGGAAAGAGGACAAAGGTAAAGATTAGTGCTTGCTGGGAGTAGAAATACTCCCACCCCAGAATTAACCACCTCAAGAGGAGGTGGAGGAGGGGCTAAGCTAAGAGACTCATTCTTAGCCCCGAGCCCCAAAGGTGACCCTTTTCCATTGATTTCAAAGGGGGAGATATTTGAGTAAGGGGAGATATTTGGTTTAAGGAGAGAGCATTGAGTCAGGGGAGCATAATAGGGATAAGAACAAGAAAAAGGTCAAGTTTTTGTAAAAAGAATTTGGGTTGCCATCAATGACAAAGGGGGATATTGTTGGACATTTTGAGTAGATGAGTTGTCATTGATGTCAAGAGTGAGTGGTCATTGATGTCAAGCTTTCAACACCAGTCAGTGGCAGTTTTAGTGGGCAGCATCAGTTTTAGTTTCTCCAATAAGTGCAAAAGGATAGTCCACCTTCAGTTGATCAAGACCCGGTTCCAGGCAGTCAGATGAGGTCCAAAGGGCAAAGAAGAGGCCCAAGAAAATAATATTATAATAGTATATTATAATATTAAAATGGAAATTTAAATTAATTAATATAATTTTATTATAAAATAATTTATTAATTAACTTTCATGTTACTTAATTTAATTATACGTTAATTTTAATTTAATTATAAATTAATTTTTATTAATTTAATAAACCCTAAAAAGGGTTATAAAGCTAAGTTTATAAATCAAATTTTAAATTCGATTTGAGCATCAACATGTTATGGCAATAAGGCATCATGTATAAATAAAGGCAAAACCTTTGCCTTAGAACTCCCTCCCATGCTTTTATTCGAATTCCTATGTTCTAGATTGTGTGCAAAAAAGGACACAATAATTTTGTGTTGAAAAGTCTTCGACGATAGAAGAATGAAGAAATAGGAGCAAGGCTCCTCTCACCTTGCACAAGCGCCGCGTAGCACAGTTGGTGATGGCGGAAGGTGTTAAGACGTGTTGTTGGTAGGAAGGATGCGGTTCGAATCCCGTGGGGTTCGTGTTTTGCAAGGAAGGAAGGTCTTCATTTTTTTGAACAACACCTAACATAGGGAACAAAGGGAGGCTAGCACCTTCCCCTCCCCGTGGGAGCTCCTAGCCCACGTGGTGGGCTAGCACCTTGGTAAGGCGCTCGACGGAAATTTCTCTTGTTCAAAACCCACCGAGGCCTTTTTGTGGTTGAGACAAAGGTATGCGTTGATTATTGTTATGTTGGTCGCTTAATTTGGGATGTGCTAAGGTTGAAGGAAAATAAAAATATTTTTATGTGCCTAAGGTTGAAAAATAAATGATTTGATGGTTTATAAGATTTAATTTTTTCCTAAATTTATATTGGTTATTAAGTGTTTTGAGGGAGATAAAAGGGTAGGCAATTATTATTTCTAAAGGGTTATTTTTGAAAGATTGATTTATTAAATTGGAGATAATAAGGAGCAATTTGAGTGATTATTTTTATGTGTGATTTGATGATTGCTAATTTCAAGAAGGAGTAATAAGGTGTATTTGGGATTGATTATTTTTGTGTTTGAGGAAATATTTTGAAAGAGAGTTAGTGTGATATTTTTTCATCTAACCATTGAAATTGGCAAAGAAGAAAATTGTGATTGAGACAAGTTTTCTAAGGGCACTTCTACATCAAAAAAAAGGTATGGGCACATCTTCCTAGTGAGTGATTGTTGAATGTTGTGAATGCAAAGTTGGAGTGAAAAGGATTGTTTGGTAAGCATTGTTGAGTGTGTTTTAAATTAATTCTTCAAGGTTTTCTGGAATAAAGAGTTGTTGATAAAACCTTGTTTGATAAGCATTGTTGTTGAAGTGATTAGTTGAGTGAACTTGAACTAGGGTTTGCAAAGATCATGAGTATCATTGTTATGTGAATATTTTTTGATAAGCATTTTTGTTGAAGTAATTAGTTGAGTGAGGAACTTGAACTAGGGTTTTCAAAGATCATGAGTATCATTGTTATGTGAGATTGGTTGATAAGCATTGTTGGAAACATTTGAGTGAGTGTTCATATGCTTGGACTAGGGTTTTTGAGCAAGGATTATTTCATTGAGTGATTGAAAGTGATTGAGCATTGAGGTGAATGTGAAGCATATGGAGTCTCTAACAATTCTCTATATGTTTCTAAAAGAGTGATTGAAAGTGATTGAGATTGTGATGAGCGTGAAGCATATTGAGTCTCTAACAATTCTCTTTATGTTTCTATGAAACTGGACAAGTTCTAGTGTGGACTTGTTGAGTAGATTTGAGGCACTTAGAGAAGACTTGTGGATAAATTTATGTGAGATTTTGTGGAAGCTTATAATACAGATTGAGAGCATATTTGGATAAGTTCTAGTGAGGACTTATTGAGTAGATTTGGATAAGTTCTAGTGAGGACTTATTGAGTAGATTTGGACAAGTTCTAGTGAGGACTTGTTGAGAGTAGATTGGACAAGTTCTTTAGAGGACTTGTGGAAAAATTAGTGTGAGCTTTTGTGGAAGCTTATAAGGCAGATTTGAGACAAGTCTTTGAGAAGACTTGTGAGCATAATTGATTGATTGATTTGTTCAAACCTTGAGTTAAGGTTTGGGGAAGATCTAGCAGTGTTGATTTGTGATTGGATCAAGATTTGTGTTAAGACTTGAGGACAAATATTGAGGATATATTTTTTCTAGACCGAAGGACTATGTTTAGTGCAGATCATAGGACTGATATTGAGGACATATTTGTGCTAGACCAAAGGTATGTGTTTAGTGTAGATTAGAGGACAAATATTGAGGATAAATTTGTGCTAGATCGAAGGACTGTATGTAGTGTAGATCAGAGAATAGATTTGTGATAGATCGAAGGACTATGTTTAGTAAAAATTTGAGGATAGATTTTGGTGTATATTTGAGGATAGGTTTTTTCTAGACCAGAGATAGAGATTGAGAAAATTTGTGCTAGACCGAAGGAATATGTTTAGTGCATATTTGAGATAGAGCTTTGAAGGTGATAGAGTATAGAGGATGAAAGTCTCTAGTGGATAGAGATCCATTAGCAAGGGTAGTGAGGGTAGGTGGCTTCAATGGATAGATATCTATTAGTCAAAGCAGTGGGGGCAACAGTTCTTCTAGAAGATCACTAGTCATAGCTAAGGAGAAAGGAGTTCTCTTGTGGATAGAGATCCATGAACTTGATTAGGGGATTGGTGTCTCCTTTGGAAATAAATCCATACAAATTGCAATAGGGAAAGGATTACCAAGAGATTTATTGAGAAAATTTTATTGAAATATTTTCTTCGTGGATTAGCCCACATTGGGTGAACCACATTAAATTGGTGTCTCTATTGTGTGTGGTTATTTGTGCATTGCTTTGATTACTATTGTTGATATCACTTTCAAGAACACGATGAATTATAAGAATGGGTCCTTAGATAATTCAACACTAGTATTTGATGGAAGCAATTATATATTTTGGAGTATGAGAATGAAGATTCATCTGATGGCACTTGGCAATGAAATTTGGAAAGGAGTTAAAAATGGATACATACCACTAGTTGATCCACCTACATATAAGGAAGGTAAGCTTCTACAACATTACAATTCAAAAGTAATGAATGCAATTTTGATAGGTTTGTATAGAACAAAATCCATAAAAGTTATGCATTGTAAATATGCAAAAGGAATTTGGGATAAGTTGCAAAGAATATATGGAGATAAAAGTGTCAAAAAGGCAAAGATACAAAATCTCAAAGGACAATTTGAAGAATTAAGAATGAAGGATGAGAAAAACATTAGTACTTATCTACTTCAAGTAGATGAGGTTGTTAATGCCATGCAAGGACTTGGACTTAAGGTTGAAGAATCAAATGTTTGTGATAGGTCTTAAGATCTCTTCCAAAAATATTTAGTGAAAATATTTCTGCTATAGAAGAATCAAAAGATGGTGATTATTTGACAAGAGATATGTTACTTGGTATTCTTAAAACTTTTGAGTAAAGAATAAAAGAGTAACCTAATCCCCGAAAGGAAGCATCATTCAAAGCTACTAAGAAGACAAAGGGCAAAAAGTCAGATTCAAGCAATGAGTCATCTAGTGATGAAGAAGCTAATTATGGTAGAAAGAATAAGGATTCAAGAATATTTAAAGATGAAAAATATGTTAGATGTTTCAATTGTGGAAAGTATGGTTACTATACAACTGATTGTTAAGAAGCTAAAAATATCAATGATGAAGAAAAATAGGATCATAGGAACAGGGAATCAGAAAGATACAGGTACCAAAATAAAGGTAAGGATGGACAAGGCAAACAAGGAAATAATTTCTTTCAAAGACAGAAGAGGAGTTACTATGCAGACAAGGCAAGTAAGTACTCAAGTGATAGTGATGCTAGTTCTTCAAGTAATGATAAAGATGAAGTCCTATTTTTGATTGAATAAAAAGAAGAAGTTAAGAAAAGGTCACCAATAATTTTCAAGTGTTTTAGATGTGGTAATTTTTGACATCTTGAAGATAGTTGTACAAGTAATGGTTTAAGTTTCAGTGATGATGAATATGAGGATGCACTTGAAGGACCAGAAGAGAATATTCTAATGGCACTAGAAGAAGAAGGATGTGGTCCTATAGAAGACAAGTCAAAAAAGAATGAAGATGTTCTCAAAGGTAAACAAATAGAGGAAGAATCAGAAAAAGGAGGAGTTGATATTGAGGGAGAGCTTATTTATGCTCTTAAAACCTTAAAGAAGGTAAGAAAGAAAAACTCCCAACTTGAGATTCAGTTTCAAGAATGTGATGAAGAGAGAGGAAAGCTTATAGAGGATCTAAACATGTCAATGGATAAGACAAAGAAGTCCAAATATAAGCTAGAAGCAAAGGTCTTAGAATGTGAAAGGTTAGAAGAAACTTCATAGTACAAGACACCAATATGGGCAACAGTTATTCTAGAATATCATTTTTATGTGATATTAGCATTATGATATTAGAATATCACCAATCAAAGCTAAGGAGAAATGAGTTCTCCTATGGATAGAGATCCACAAAATTGATTAGGGTATTGGTTTCTACTTTGGAAAGAATTCCATAAAAATTGTAATAGGGAAAGGATTCCCAAGAGATTGATTGAGAAAATTTTAGTGAAATATTTTCTCCGTGGAGTATACCACATTGGGTGAACCACGTTAAATTGGTGTCTCTATTATGTGTGGTGATTTATGCATTGCTTTGATCATAATTGTTGATATTGTTATCTATAAATTGCATAATATTGATTGGAAAAGGAAAGTAAAAAATGGTCTTATATTTTTCACCCCCCTCAGTATAAGCTTGTGTTCTTTAATTGGTATTAGAGCAGGATTTCTTTGAAAGAGTTTAACAGCTTGAAGGAAAAGCTTTCAATAACATGATGGATTCCAAGAATGGGTCCTCAGATAATTCAACACCAGTATTTTATGAAAGAGATTATATATTTTGGAGTATGAGAATGAAGATTCACTTGATGGCACTTGACAATGAAATTTGGGAAGCAATTGAAAATAGATACATACCACCAGTTGATCCACCTACAGATAAGGAATGTAAGATTCTACAACATTACAATTCAAAAGCAATGAATGCAGTTTTGAGAGGTTTGCATAGAACAAAATCCATAAACATTATTAGGGGATTAGAATATCATTGTTATGTGGTATTCTAATATGTGATATTAGGGGATTAGGATATCATTGTTATGTGATATTATAATATGTGATATTAGAATATCACCAGTCAAAGCTAAGGAGAAAGGAGTTCTCCTATGGATAGAGATCCACAAACTTGATTAGGGGATTGGTTTCTCCTTTGGAAAGAATTCCATACAAATTGTAATAGGGAAAGGATTCCCAAGAGATTGATTGAGAAAATTTTAGTGAAATATTTTCTTTGTGGAGTATACCACATTGGGTGAACTACGTTAAATTGGTGTCTCTATTATGTGTGGTGATTTGTGCATTGCTTTGATCATTGTTGTTAATATTTCTATCTATAAATTGCATAATATTGATTGGAAAAGAAAAGTAAAAAATGGTCTTATATTGTTCACTCCCATCTCAGTATAAGCTTGTGTTCTTCAATTGGTATTAGAGCAGGATTTCTTTGAAAGAGTTTAACAACTTGAAGAAAAATATTTCAAGAATGTGATGGATTCTAAGAATGGGTCCTCAGATAATTCAACGCTAGTATTTTATGGAAGCGATTATATATTTTGGAGTATGAGAATGAAGATTCACTTGATGGCACTTGGCAATGAAATTTGGGAAGTAGTTGAAAATGGATACATACCACTAGTTGATCCATCTACAGATAAGGAATGTAAGCTTCTACAACATTACAATTCAAAGGCAATGAATGCAGTTTTGAGAGGTTTGCATAGAACAAAATCCATAAACATTATGCATTGTAAAGATGTAAAATTAAGTTGCAAAGCATATATGAAGGAGATAAAAGTGTCAAAAAGGCAAATATACGAAATCTCAAAGGATAATTTGAAGAATTAAGAATGAAGGATGAGAAAAATATTAGTACTTATCTACTTTGAGTAGATGAGGTTGTTAATGCCATGCAAGGACTTGGACTTAAGGTTGAAGAATTGAATATTTGTGATAGGTCTTAAGATCTCTTCCAAAAATATTTAGTAAAATATTTTTGCTATAGAATAATCAAAAGATGGTGATTATTTGACAAGAGATTTGTTACTTGGTATTCTTACAACTTTTGAGTTAAGAACAAAAGAGGAACCTAATCCTCGGAAAGAAGCAACATTCAAAGATACTAAGAAGACAAAGGGTAAATAGTCAGATTCAAGCAATGAGTCATATAGTGGTGAAGAAGCTAATTATGGTAGAAGGAATAAGGATTCAAGAAGATTTAAAGATGCAAAATTTGTTAGATGTTTCAATTGTGGAAAGTATGACCACTATGCAACTGATTGTTAAGAAGATAAAAATAACAAAGATGAAGAAAAACTAGATCATAGGAACAGAGAATCAGAAAGATACATGTACCAAAATAAAAACAAGGATGGACAAGGTAAACAAGAAAAGAAGTTCTTTCAAATACAAAAGAGGAGTTACTATGTAGACAAGGCAAGTAAGTACTCAAGTGATAGTGATGCTAGTTATTCAAGTAATGATAAAGATGAAGTCCTATTTTTTATTGAAGAAAAAGAAGTTAAGAGAAGGTAACCAATAATTCTCAAGTGTTTTAGATGTGGTAATGTTGGACATATTGAAGATAGTTGTACAAGGAATGGTTTAAGTTTCAGTGATGATGAATATGAGGATGCACTTGAAGGACCAGAAGAGAATATTCTAATGGCACTAGAAGAAGAAGGATGTGGTCCTATAGAAGACAAGTAAAAAAATAATGAAGATGTTCTCAAAGGTAAACAAATAGAAGAAGAATCAAATTAAGGAGGAGTTGATCTTGAGGGAGATCTTATTTATGCTCTTAAAATCTTAAATAAGGTAAGAAAGCAAAAATTCCAACTTGAGATTTAGTTTCAAGAACATGATGAAGAGAGAGGAAAGCTTATAGAGCATCTAAACAAGTCAATGGCTAAGAAAAATAAGTTCAAAGATAATTTAGAAGCAAAGGTCTTAGAATATGAAAGGTTAGAACAAGAAGTAGCTCTACTAAGGGAAGAATTAGAAAAGTCAAGGATAAGCTACACAAGTTTGGAAATAGCTCAAATATTATAGATAATATGATCAAGGTACAAAGAAGGTTAACAAATAAAATAGGTCTTGGTTTTGAACAAGTTCAAAATAAACAAGAAGATGAGTCAACCTCAAGTTCTAAAGAAGAAGAAACTTCAGAAGAAGATAGTATAAGAGAAAGTGAGACTTTTGAGGATGAGTTGGACAACAAAAATTTCAACAAGGAAAGGAACAATGCACAAAGAAGAAACAAATGGAATAGGAACCAACATAGAGAAAAAGAGACTAAGAGACCAATGAGGTTAAGGTAAGGAAATTTCAATGGACGATGTTTCTCATGTCACAGATTTGGGCACATGGCTTCATAGTGCAGGACACATGGAAGACAGGAATATGAGAACTTCAGAAATAGATAAATTTTTCATGGGTATTGCTACTCATGTAATTAGTTTTGTCACAAGGCAATGAATTGAAAGGTTCATGACAAGAACATATATGGCTTCACCAAGAGAAATCCCAAGACACTTACACCTCCATGGAATAATAACATTAAGTGTTATAAGTGCAATAATGATGGACATACAACAAAGTGGTGTAGAGCAGAAATTCCAAAATCAAGCATGAACAAGAACAAGAACAAGAACAGGAATATGGACATGAACAAGAACAATAATATGGTCATGAATAAGAACATGGATATGAACAGGAACAACCAAAGGAATCAAAAGGATCAGATGAGAAGGAATGGTGAATGTGAAGCATATGGAGTCTCTAACAATTCTCTATATGTTTCTAAAAGAGTGATTGAAATTGATTGTGCATTGTGATGAATGTGAAGCATATTGAGTCTCTAACAATTCTCTTTATGTTTATATGATTTTGGACAAGTTCTAGTGTGGAATTGTTGAGTAGATTTGAGGTAAGTATTAGAGAAGACTTGTGAATAAATTTGTGTGAGCTTTTGTGGAAGCTTACAATACAAATTGAGAGTAGATTTGGATAAGTTCTAATGAGGAATTATTGAGCAGCTTTGGATAAGTTCTAGTGAGGACTTATTGAGCAGATTTGGACAAGTTCTAGTGAGGACTTGTTGAGAGCATATTGGACAAGTTCTTGAGAGGACTTGTGGACAAATTAGTGTGATCTTTTGTAGAAGCTTACAAGGCATATTTGAGACAAGTCTTTGAGAATATTTGTGAGCATAATTGATTGATTGATTTGTTCAAACCTTGAGTTAAGGTTTGAGTCAGATCTAGAAGTGTTGATTTATGATTGAATCAAGCTTTGTGTTAATGCTTGAGGACAAATATTGAGGACAAATTTGTGCTAGATCGAAGGACTGTGTTTAGTGCAGATCAAAGGACAAATATTGAGGATAGATTTGTGCTAGACTGAAGGACTATGTTTAGTGCAGATCAAAGGATAGATATTGAGGATAGATTTATGCTAAATTGAAGGACCATGTTTAGTGCAGATCAAAGGATAGAGTTTGAGGATAGATTTATGCTAGACCGAAGGATTATGTTTAGTATATATTTTGAGGATATATTTTGGTGTAGATTTGAGGACATGTTTGTGTCAGACCAGAGATAGATATTGAGCAGATTTATGCTAGATCGAAGGACTGTGTTTGGTATATATTTGAGATAGATATTTGAAGGTGATAGAGTATAGAGGATGATAGTCTCTAGTGGATAGAGATCCATTAGCCAGGGTAGTGAGGACAGGTCTCTTCAGTGGATAGAGATCCATTAGTTAGAGCAGGGGGGTAACAATTCTTCTAGAAGATCACCAATCAGAGCTAAGGAGAAATGATTTTTTCTATTGATAGAGATCCTGATTAGGGGATTGGTGTCTCCTTTGGATAGATATCCATAAGTATTGTAATAGGGAAAGGATTCCCAAGAGATTGATTGAGAAAATTTTAATGAAATATTTTTTTCATGGACTAGCCCACATTGGGTGAACCACATTAAATTGGTGTCTCTATTGTGTGTGGTGATTTATTCATTACTTTGATTACTATTGTTGATATTGCTATCTATACATTGCATAATATTTATTGGGAAAGAAAAGTAAAAAGTGATCTTATACTGTTCACCCCCATCTCAGTATAAGCTTATGTTATTCAGGATTGTCAAATAATCTTTCTCAATAGCTCAATTAGTTGAAATAGGTAGAACAATGGAAACATAAAATATGTCATTAAGAAAAAAATAAATTTGAAGCTATGAGTTCCATCAAGGTTGGAATATTTTCTCTAGACACAATGTGTTTTCACAAGAAATCTTAAATCACCTTTTGCCTTAAGAAAAATTTAATGATGAAATATTTGACTTCTCCAAAAGATAGGAAATAAAATAGTGTATCAGGTACAATGCATTATTATCAAGTGCGGTCAATAGGTAGAGTTCATGGATGGAAATAAGGCAAAATATGAAGATGAAGATTGAATATCAAAAGTCTTCAAACCAAATAATGTACTACATGGGGGGTGTTGGAGATATTACATTATTTGGTAGATGTTGATGTAACCCCATGGTACAATTGTACATTTGTAAATAATAAATTAGGGTGTGAGTTATTAGATTAGGGAGTGTGATTTATATTTCCCCTAAAGTATGTGTCAATGTGTGAAAAGAGTTAAAGTGTCATAAAGTGTGCAAGTGTGTAGAGTGTGAGAGTGTGAAAAGTGTCATGTAATAAAGTGTGCAAGTGTGTAAGGTATCAGAGTGTGCAATGTGTTCTGTAAGTCAAGAGTCCTATGTGTAGGTGTCAAGTATATAAGTGGAGAGTCACATAGTATGTGGTAAGATGAAAATTCAATATACATGAGAGGTTTGTCATATGTGAGGAATATGAAAGGATACATCTCCTAGATATGTGAAGAGAGCAATAGTCAAAGTATTGAAAGGTCATTTGTAAGGTTATATTATGGAGATAAAGCTCCATGTATTGTATCAAGAAATATCAAAGAAAATTGTAATAGAGAGCTTGTATATTTGTTTAATAATATTAGGAGTTGATTGAGATATTGTTGTTATTTCATGAATATTATATTCATTGATATTGGTCAGAGATTTGTACACTTCAATATTGTGATTAATTAATATCCTAGATATTGGGACCTGTGATTTAATCTTGCTAAAAATCCATCAAGAGGTATCAAAATACTCTATAAAAAATGCATCTATGACTCTTTGGTGTCTCCTTATGAATATATTTTGTTATATGGATCCCTGTTGTGGATCCAAATATATGGAATCGAGACACATTAGGCTTATTGCTTGTCAACCTCTTAAGAGGAGTCATACATTGAACAACTTGAGTTAGGATCTAGTTGATCATATGCATTGTATAAGTGACTACTTCACCCCAAAATATGGGTTCCATTCCCTTAGCATGCAACATGTATAAAACCATCTCCGTAAGTACCTTATTATTTCTCTTAGCTACCTAATTACTCTAGAGTATAGTGGATAATCCTCTAAAAGGTAATACCATGAAGAGTCAAGAATTTTAAAAAGACATTACTCAAATAAGATAAGAAGAATTTGAAGATAATTTTTTTTGAAGTTAATTATGTTTATGTTGAAGAGAACATATTGATAAATCTAAGGTGAAAGTCACTTGTTGGACATCCAAATTAGAAGTTGGATAGTGATGAAGGTAAAATTTATGAAATACTTGATTTTAGAGATCCAAGAGTAAAAAAAAAGTCATGATTGAGAGTCAAAACATAACTCAAGATTGAGATTCAAAGTAGAGTGTTTGAGGTAAATTGATAATAATGACATTACTGGAGTTGTACTCCATAATAGTGAAAAGCCTAGTTAAATCCAACGACAGAGAAGATAAGAAGCTCTAAAACAAATTTGAAATGTCAAGAAGCAAAGAAGAAGCATCGAAAATGAGCCAAAGAAATCTAAGAAGCTTGATATTGATAGTAGATGTGACAAGCTTACCTACAAAAGAGAAATTGTGCAAGGAAGTCACTTGATTTGGAGACCAAACCATGGAATTCCATGAAGAACAACAAAGGAGTGCCAAGCATAGTAATGTAATACCAATCACCAAACAAGCCAAGACTAACGTCATTTTTGCATGGTAAAAGGAAACGTTGGAGCACCTAGTGTTATTTGACAAAATTCTATCATGACATGTTAGACTGCGTAGCATAGAATATTAGGAGAAATTAAAGGTATGCGTTACCGAATTACAAGTGTTTTTATTTAAATTTTTGGGCACCAAATATTTATTTGGAGTTGTAGTTAAAATTTTATATAGGTAAAACTTTTAAGATAGATGAATAGGAGTTGTATTTGAAATTAAAAAAAATAAATTAACCTTTGGAGAGATAAGGATTGATTGAATTAAATACATAAATTTATTATTTGAAAAATTGAAACTGAAATTAAAATTGAAATATAAGAAAAATAGAAAATTGAAATTTAAAAAGTTGATTGCTTTGAAAGATTACAAAATTTGAAGATTGATGAATGCAAAACTAATTGATTGATTTTACGAATTGAAATTTGAAAATTGAAAATCGAAAAACAAATATTTATGGGAGTTATAAGAAGAATGCAATTAAAATTAATGAATCAATGACATGATTAAGAATCGAAGAATTTGAAATTTATTATTTGAAGAAATTATTGATTGTGTGAACTAATTTATGGAGAAATAAGGAGTTCAAATTCAAAGGAATCAATTTGAAGAATTTAATTTTTTTTGAATAAATTTATATCATGGATAAAAGACACAGAAGAATGAATTCATCAAGACAATAATATGAATTCAAAGGACCAAATTCTATGAGAGGAAAATTTCAAAATCAATTTTTTATCAAAGACATCAAACAAGATCACTTGGATCTCATCAAAAAATGATAAAAGAAAAAGGCATCCAATCATCATATGACTAGGAATTTACATTGGTTTGATTCATTGGAAGTTAGACCAAACATTCCACTAAAAATAGCAAATGATAAGATTTATCATGTTCAAGGATATGGAAAAGTTATACCTAGCCTACCATATTTAAATTTCATACTAGATGATGTATTATGTATTCTAGGATTATCAAATAATATTTCTCAATAAATCAATTGGTTGAAATAGGTAGGACAATGGAATTCAAATTTGTTAATGGAAATATAAAATATGTCATTAAGAAAAAAAATAAAATTGAAGCCACGGGTTCCATCAAGGATGGAATATTTTCTCTATACACAATGTGTTTTTCACAAGAAATATTAAATCACCTTTTGCCTTAAGAAAAGTTTAATGATGAATTATTTGACTTCTCCAAAAGATAGGAAATAAAATAGTGGATCAGGTACAATGCAAGATTATCAAGTACGATCAATAGACAGAGTTCATGGATGAACACAAGGCAAAATATGAAGATGAAGATTGAATACCAAAAGTCTTCAAACCAAATAATGTACCCCATGGTACAATTGCAAATTTGTAAATAATAAATTAGGGTGTGAGTTATTAGATTAGGGAGTGTGATTTGTATTTCCCCTAAAGTATGTGTCAATGTGTGAAAAAAGTTAAAGTATCATAAAGTGTGCAAGTGTGTAGAGTGTGAGAGTGTACAAAGTGTCATGTAATAAAGTGTGCAAGTGTGTAAAGTATTAGAGTGTGCAATGTGTTATGTAAGTCAAGAGTCATATGTGTAGGTTTCAAGTATATAAGTGGAGAGTCACATGGTATGTGGCAAGATGAAAAGTCAAGATACATGAGAGGTTTTTTATATGTGAGGAATATGAAGGATGCATCTCCCAGATATGTGAAGAGAGGAATAGTCAAATTATTGAAGGGTCATTTGTAAGGTTATATCATGGAGATAAAGCTCTATATATTGCATCAAGAAATATCAAAGAAAATTGTAATAGAGAGCTTGTATATTTGTTTAATAATATTAGAAGTTTATTGAGATGTTATTTCATGAATATTATATTCATTGATATTGGTCACAGATTTGTACACTTCAATATTATGATTCATAAAGATCCTAGATATTGGGACCTATGATTTAATCTTGCTAAAAAGCAATCAAGAGGTATCAAAATACTCTATAAAAATGCATCTATGACTCTTTGGTGTCTCCTTATGAATATATTTGGTTATATGGATACGTGTTGTGGATCCAAATATACGGAATCGAGACACATTAGGCTTATTGATTGTCAACCTCTTAAGAGGAGTCATACATTGAACAACTTGAGTTAAGATCTAGTTGATCATATGCACTGTATAAGTGACTACTTCACCCCAAAATATGGGCTCCATTCCCTTAGCATGCAACATGTATCAAACCATCTCCGTAAGTACCTTATTATTTATCTTAGCTACCTCATTACTCTAGAGTAGAGTGGATAATCCTCTAAAAGGTAATACCACGAAGAGTTAAGAATTTAAAAAAGACATTACTCAAATACTCACCTCCTCTGTTTGTCCTAAGGTAATTAATTTTCAACCCAAATTGATTCTCCATTAGTGCTTTGAAGTCCTTAAAATTACAAATACCCTCATATTTAGTATGAATGGTGTACAACCATTCATACCAAGAGAAATCATTAATGAAGGTAAGAAAGTACCTATTCTCTAATGGCGATGGTGTGCCCATGTGTCCACAAATATCATTGTGAATTACATCAAAAGTTCATGTGGCACACCTAATGGTTCCTTTTGGGATGAAATATGGATGATGCTTTTCCAAAACAAACTCCTCAAATACTAATATGGGATAAATAGGAAAAATTCCAATAACAAAATTATGACAACTCATGTAACTCAATGACCCAAAATCAAGATGTCATCGTTGACTAACATCATTTGCTTGTGCCACCATAGCCACAAAATATTTCTTCCACTATAGAGGAGAATGAGGATTTAGTCACTTTCTTAGTTTATATGTCTAATCCAACTTATCATAATACTTTGAGATAAATATATTGAATCCATAATTAATATCCTTAATCACCCATTGATCTGATCAAAATCCTACCTTATTATTTGCATGGATGATGCAAAAGATAAAAAAAATTTGGAACCCACACTAGGAACATGAAGAACCTCATAAAATGATGACGAACCAATGCTTGCCTCACCACAACTAGCCACTAGTAAGGAAGAACCATACATAACAATAATACACTCTCTAAAAGATTGTCTACTATAGTCATATAGAAGGTGAAAATGCTTGGTCATATGTTAGTTGATTAAAAAAAGTGGATGTAGAATATGCTAAATGAGCAACTACACGAGCTTGTGAGGTTTCACCATTATGATCATCGTCACACTAAGCATAAAAGAGAGGGGAATCAATACCCCCATTTTTAGATGCTTCCTCAAGCTTATTAAATTGTATCCAACTAATATAATTATCAATGGAATCAAAGGATTCCATTGTCAAAGTATCAAGCTTTACCTCTAGTCTACTAATTTATGTAGAAATAATATGGTCACACATATTCTAAAACTTGTTAAGCAATATATTGGGGTCTATAATGTTGCTAACATAAGCGTCATAAATATTGTCAACATGAAGAGCTATCACCCCAAGTGCCTCATCCTTCTTATCCTTGAAAAATTGCTTTCTATATTTAGAATTGTTTCTTTGAGGGGTCTCATTCACATATTTGAGTAGTCCCTTACTCTGGAGCAAAGCTTGAATATTAATTTTGCAAGTGGCATAGTCTTGACCATTTAGCAAGGACACATGTTGATCCATAGCTTTCTTGCCAAAAAATAGCTTCTTATGTATACTTATGACCATAAACAACATTGCCAATCTAGAGAGATTAAAAAACCATGCAATAAAAAAAAAGGATCAAAATGCTTCTATATATAAAAATTATGGCCCCAAAAAGTTTACTCCTAAAATTGCAAAAAATTCCTCCAAAACCTTTTATTTTGTAGAATTTATTTTAATACCTACAACAAATAGGAGACTACCATATCTCATTACTTTAGCAATTGAGGGAGTGTCAATTGAGCACTGATTGGATAAAGTAATAATGAATATCTTATTGTTATGTGTCATTCTATGCAAGGAGGTATCATTGGGATGTTGACTACGTAGGCCATTGGGCATGGCACTGGTCAATTGGGTTTACCATGTGTCATATTATGGTGCACTTTAGAATCTATAATTTTTTATATCTACTATTTATTGTGTGACTACTCGATCATTAGTTCAATGAGTTGGCAAATTGTGATTAGTCATATTCCCTTTTATACCTATTTTTGGTGTCCATATTACCACATTGGCCTCCACTACATCATCATCCATGTCAAAAACTACCACTTTTATGTTTGACACATCAATGAATACCACCTTAGCAATTGTTGCATCATTATTTTTTTTTTTTTTAAAGCAAAAAACCCCTTTCGGGGCCGCCTTGGTCTAAGAGACCATGACTAGGGGGTTCTACACCATCAAAGTCATCCAAGAGTCGTGCCCGGTATTTCTTGCACCAACATTATCAATTGGATTTTGGGTACCCAATTCAACTTTTTGGTAGGGTGGAGATTTGAACCTAGGACCTCTATTGGAGGATTACCCTCTCCTCTCCAACTCACCTACAACACCTGGGTGTTGCATCATTAGGTTTGAGGTCAAGTGTGACATTACCATTTGTTGCATAATCATGGATAACATCATCATGTTCCATATCCCTAGGTGTGACATCATCACTCACCACATTATTTTCCATGTCATCAAGTATGACATCATCCTCCATGTCATCACTTGTCATATCATCAAGTGTGATGTCAACACATGCTAGGTTATCTGCCACATAAACAAGGTAACAATATCACATGCCATATCATCTACCATGTCAACAAGGATAATATCATCATCCAATATTGCTTGCTATGTCATTGAGGGCGACATCATCATCTATCACAATACTTGCCATGTCATCATTGGTGAACCAATCAAATGCCATGTTAGTAGTGTTGACATTATCAAATGTAGTGTGACATAGCACAAAGGCCAATGACCATAGCACACAAAAATATTTTATACTTCCAAACATGCACACAACCATTTCTCTATGCTTACCCCATATTTTGGAATATTCTACCTTTTTGAATTTTAAAATTTTTCAATTTGGAGTGAAAAAGGAAAAATATTCAATATAATAAAATGGGTACTTGGATGTAAAATGATAAAGTGTTGAAGTAGAAATCACCTTGAAATTTTGCATAAAAAACCAAAAATATTGATTATTTGTTCATATCTATCATGGTTTACCCTACTCAACCTTTTTCTCAAATGTAACCAATCAAGCTATCTTCTCATTCCATTGTAGCAAAAAATATGTTGGAATATTTTAGAAACTTTTTCAAGTGGATCAAATATATTTTCCATGCACATAAGTCTACACATGACTTCTTTGGCATATGGGACTCTCACTAAATATTCAACCTCTTCTTTCCTTCCTTTTAGACAAAAAAATATAAAGAAGTCAAGGAAATGGATTTTTAAGAAATCCATAAAATATAAATGAGGTTTTTAAAAATCTTAAGAAGCTCAATAAGATAGTTAGAGTATCCATCTAGTCAAACAAAAAACAAGAAAAATTAGAATGAGTGTCAAAAGAAGCAAAAGGAGTATGTTGGTGAATATTTCTTCTAGAACAAAACTACTAAAAAATAGTGAGATCCTTGTGATATAAGTCCTTTAGGGTTTTAGCAAAAAAATTCCTAAAAATTTTTCCAATGACACACAAAGCTTCTTCTAACCACTTCTAAATAATGTTGTTGTTTGAAATTATTATAGAAGATAAATTGTTAAAGATAAGAAATCAAGTAATGAATATTCACACACGCTTTGATATCATGTTAGATTTCATAAATTAAAATCAACACATTACTATTATAAACATAAATAAATCGTAGAAAGGAAACCATGATATAAAAGGTGTATATAGACACCAAAATTTCTCACCAAAGAAAATAAAATTACACTCCAACCGATAATTAAATGGTTGATAGGAAGGGGTATTTAACCTAATTACAAGAGACCTTTAGGTCAAGGTTAAAGAACTAACCTTTAGGTTAAATAATAAAATATTATAATGAATTCATCTATATGAGGTGTACAAATACAAAGAATATAAGACAAGAGTTGGTTGTGGCCTCAAATGAATCTTAACACCACATATTCTAACATTCAAAACCAAAAAATTGGGTCTAATATACAAATGAGCAAAAGCCATATGTAATCCTTGAGTCAACTAACTAAAGTCATAAATTCTCAAGGTGTACAAAGTCAATTATAAACACAAGATCCACTTAACTCACCAAAATAGGTCATGTGATAAACACAATAGAGCCAACATAATACAAATACTATATAGAATTAGTTGGTTCCACAAAATCCATAGCAAAGGCAAAGTGTCATGCATAATTATTTCTTCCCACTAACTAATAAGAAGCCTCAATAGTACAAGATAATGTACAAAATCAACCATTCTCTATCTATGCACAACCTCCTCAAAATCCATAACAAAATCCATAGAACGAACCAACTCCATAGTATTGTCCAAATAATCAAAATCTCTATAATATACATAACTTGTACATAATACAAAATCCCAATCCATAAGAGGTATATCCAAATCAATAGTTGGTATGGAACCAAAACCAATGATTTATCACATAAAACATACAACCAAGTGTGTAATAGTAACAACTAATGATTCTTTAGAATCCTTAGGTGGTACCTAATCAACAAATAGTTTGGTACATCCCTTAGCAATAGGCATACATGGGTCTGCCACTATATTAGATGTGGTGTGATAAAAAAATATCATATAGGCAAGGACCCTAATGCTATCAAATGAAAATATTAATTACACCACAAAATCAACTCCCATATTAGATGTTCTAAGGGCCATTAAATTTGATAGTTTACTCTCTAATTATAATTGTCACATTAAAATTTATTTCAACCTTTGATGAAAATGGAAATAAGACTGCATTAGATCACCTTAATGAATTATCAAATCCAAAATCAGTCCATTAGTTTCAATAAGAAGATGTTATGGTGTAGTTTCTAGTGTTTTTTCTAAGGGATAAAATCATAGTATGGTATAGAAGTATGTTAGATAATTAAGTTATAAATTGGGCTTCAATAATTGAGCCTTTTATTAAGAGGTTTGTTAACCCTAAAAATACATATTCAATACTTTTTCAACAAAATGCTCTCCATAGGCATAAGTATGATAATATTCATGACTATAGTATGCGATTCATGAGAACTTTGCATCTTATGCCTATCAATATCATACCCTCAGGTGACAAAACATTGGTATACTATATAAGAGGCCCATAATTAGATTTATCCATGATGGTATAGAATACAAATCATGTCACACTATCTGAGGTATTTGAAGAGGTAATCCATGCTAAAGATGTATTGATTCAAGTAGGGAGGTTATTACCTACTCCACCAATGGACTATGTAAAACATGTGGCTCAATCCCAAACTCAATATATATGATATCCTCTACTAATAGTTATGTCAATTTTGAATACACATTACCAACAACTTCAAAACTACCAGGCCACTCCATTTGTCCCCCCTCATATTACTCAATTACCATATAATACAATAGTGTATCCTAAAATAAAATTTCTTATATTAAAACCTCTTTGGGGTATCGTGCTCCAAGTATTGTTGTGTTCTAATTATAGATGCTAGCACTATCAATCCCCCATAGTCATATAACATGACCATTATTCCAACATCCCATAACAAAACTATACAAAAATCTAGAGGAATGTATAATCAAGTACTAAAGAGTGTTAATGAGCTAATAAAGGTTATGATAAATATGGATAGTGGGTGGCAATAATTAGGTAATTGGAAATAAAGGAGAATCTTATACTTCCTCAAAGAAAGTTTCTCCTTAGTAAGACAAATAGGTAACTATAAAGTGCAAAACAATACAGTGAATGTTAATTCTAAGGTAAATAGCTTATTGTGCTTCACATATAATGACAAATTTTTTTTAGTGGAATGTGTGGTTTTTATCAATAATGCATAGACAATTATATACAATCAACCATGCCAAGGACAATATACAATTATGGTAGATCAATCACCAATAGTAAACCAACAAAATATCACAGTAGATCAATAAATATTGGTACATGTTGTACCCCACAATTACAACTCAAATTTAAGAGTCTAAATATTTTTAAGATTAATTTGGAATTATTTTCTTGCATCAAGATCTTTGAAAATTGGCTTACACCAAGATTGTTTAAAAATTTCTGATTACATTGAGGTTTCAAAATTGTTGAGATTTTTGCATCTTGAAGACTTGGATCCAGTTGCAATAATTTGGATTGAATATTTGAATCTTAATTGTATTATTTCAAATTAAATATTTCAAAAAATACAAGTTCTAAGGTTTTTCAAAGGTCTAAATAATTAAATTTCATTTTAGGGTTACTCCAATCTCATCACTTTTGCCCTACAATTTGTGTGAAATTAAAATGCACATAACTTGAGCTAGCCAACTTTGTTTGAGCTGATCCAAAAATTGGTGGAAATATTTTGAGCTCATATTCAAAATAGTTCTAGATTTACAGAAAATTGGACATCAATTATTTCTAAAAATAGTAATTTTCCAAAGTAGCCCAAGAATTTCTAATTAAAATATCTCATGATTCAAAACAAATTTTTTATTTTTCTCAGTGGATTTGGATACCCATTTTCCTCATTTAGAAACATGGGAAGTTTTATCAAAATCTAGGCACTTTGAATTTTGACCCAATTTTAGTACTACGATGCCAAAATTCATCATTTATCGGGTATATTTTTAGTCATACTTCATCGATCGGATGAGTACTTCGATGTAACTCTAGTGGTCAGAAAGTGAACCCAATGACATTTCATTGGCCTAAAGTTTTCCTAAGTCATTTTCCAAACCATTTATCATCGTCTAAGCCATCCATATGATTATCATTTCCATCGGCCATGATACTCGATTGCCTCCATAAAGTCTAAAATATCATAAAGTTGTTTAGTCCTCGAAAATATTTAAGTCTATCCAATAAAGTCTTGTCGACCATATTACCCGATGAAATAAAAGGTCACGACTGTCTCACCCGATGCCCCCCGCGTCTCGCTTGACTACCCATATACCCATCAACCAACTCGCGTGACCCTGAAATGCCTAGTGACTAAGTCATCTGCTCGTATTTGATCATCGCTCAACCCAACTGATAGCCCCATCCACTCACTCAACCATGTAAGTCAAATCGGATATCTCAACCAATAGTGATTCCCCTTATGCGCATGAGACATATGACTTACCCAATGACACTCCATTGGCCACCAAAAATCAATTAAAACCCTTACTAAGGTCTTTAATGAAAATTATAGTTTGATCAAGCAAGTTTAAATTTTGGAACCGACACTTTATAAAAAATGGTTTAATCACATAAGGAGGATTTAATTATGGGGCTAAAAAATTATTAAAAAAAACACATTCAATTGGCGTGAATTAAAGCCCTTGCTAAAGTTTTAACCTAAAATTGAGTTTTATTTAAATTTAAATAAAAAGGGGCAAATAATTCCATCCAATGATATGTCATCGGTCATGTTAGCCACTCCAATGGGAAGATTTTGCTAGGTTCAACCACTCCAATAGGAAGCTAGTGCTTGAGTCACCCGATTCATTCCGCTCCATTCAATTTATCCACCATAATCTGAGCTACACATTTTACATAAAGAAAAACTTAGGAAAATATTCTAATTAAATTTTAATATTTTGAGCATGAATCAATTAATAACCCTAAAATTAAGCATTTTAATATTGGAGATGGTCAAGTTAATGCAATAATAAGATAATACTATGTTGGTTTTTTCCAATTGAGGGTTTCTAGGATAAATATTATGTAATGTGTGAATCTGCTATCTTCTTATTTTGATTATGTTATTACTACTTTTTTGATTTAGTTTATTAGGGCTCCTTATTTCTCTTACACAAGTTCACCTTTACTCCAATTTTTTTTAGCAGCAAAGGTAGAGTTATGATGGTCAAGTTTGGTTTCTTGCAAAAGGAAAATTGTTGGTTTTAATTCTTTTCTCAATGATCTAATGATCCTCTGCTTGGTTAGCCTATTAAGACCTCTCACATTCCATGAGAGGATCTTCATTTAAAAACTTTGAAATATTTCTTGCCTTCCTTACCATTGGTTTGGGGAGGTTTGATGATTTTTTCTTCATCTCTGGATTGAGTAATGATAGGGGGAAATAAAGTTTTTTGGATGCCATTAGCAATGTCATCCTGAACTTTTTTTTCCAGTGATCACTTGTTGAAGTTCTTCCCCACTTTTTATCACTCCCACAGTCAATGGGGGACTTCATAGAGCTTCTAGTTTGCTTGGGATTGAATTTTGAAGGAATTATTTGTTCAATCACAGGGCTAGAAGGCATTGTGATATTTGAGATCTTTGTAGGGCTAAAAGTTTTAGGAGGATAAGAAGGTCTAGACCTTGCAGGAGAGTCAAGATTTTGGGAAATTTGAAGCTCCATACTTTGGATAATTTGTTCATTTTCTTTCTCAAACATATTTAGATCAGAAGGAACTAAATATTTGTTTAGGATATCAGCCATGGGATATACCTCTTCATTGACTACTGGGGATGGAGATGAAATGACCTATTTGCCCTTCTCCACTGATTGCATAGTTGCTTGAGGATTTTACCTTTCCTCAGATTCACGTATCATGATTCCTTTATTGGATTGATGTTGCACATGTCTGACCTATTTGAATCCTTTTTAAGGGCCTATGATATTCCACCCTTGTGATTTGTAATTTGGACCATCTACCCTTGCTTTCTTCCACCCTTGGGTATTGCGGTTTGGACCTTCTAACCCTGTGATAGATTCTTTTATAGGTTTAGCCTTCAGAGAAGGATATTGGCTCTAGAGATGTCCTTGGGTGCAAGAATCCACACAAAAGGCTGAATTTTTTTTGTATTAGATGGCTTGCTTGTGATAATAAGAATTGTGTTCCAACTCAACAAAGGTTGGAAGTTCCAAATCTAGATTTGCATTGACACAAATTCTAGTGATAGTCATCCTAGTCCTAGTTAGGGTTGCATGATCAATGGCCACTAGGGTACCAATGGTCTTGGTGATAGCAGTGAGGATGTCCTGGTGCCAAAAATACCAAGGAAGATTAGGTAACTAAACCCATATAGGAAAATAGTTGATGCTCTAAGTTTTAGTATCAAAATCAACATCCCACTTGCACAGAAAAAGACTACGATGACCCAAAAAGCATGGCCCTCCCATAAGGATTCTATTGTCATTATCATGATTACTGAGGTGAATACCAAAAAAACCATAGGAAAGACCAAAAATTTCCAAAGACCTGATAGGCATCCACTTGGAATGAGCCCACCTATGTATGGTTTCAAGGTCAGGATGACCACCAAGCAGCTTGCCAACCAGGGAGTAAGTTTCCAAAGATAGATAATTTTTAATTAAACTATCAAGGACTTTGAATTTCATCCCAATAGGTTCTAGTTGGGATGAAATATTAACAGAGCATTACGGTCTTCCACCCAGAACTTTGGTAAAAGATGGGCTTTTCAGATATGGGACCCTCAAGAGGAGAGGGCCCATGAAGATCACTTTTGTCAGGGGGTTCATTGCCCCAAATATTGATAGGTTTTATAGGGACAAGATCATGAACTTCACCATCCTTAGGATTTCCAATAGGTTGACCATCCTCGAGGCTGTTTTGGATCCCAAAATTTTGAATTTAGACCTTCCTGCCCTCAGAATTTTGAATTTTATGATTTCCACCTGCACAGTGAATACACCCCGTCATCATGACAGGTTCATCTAATTTATTTTCCTTAATAGGAATTTAATATTGATTAAATTAAGGCATATTACTATTTCAATAGTAGTCCTTTTAAATTTAGCAAAGAGGCCAAACTTAGGGAATGACTAATGGATTTGAACACCATCCAAATGAAGGGAGGAGGATTGACATATTTGCTAATGGGAATTTAATATTAATTAAATTAAGACATCTTACTATTTCAATAGTAGTCCTTTTAAATTTAGCAAAGGGGTCAAATTTGGGAATGACTAGTGGATTTGGACACCCTCTAAATGGATGGAGGAGAACGAAAGGGCTTAAAGTGGTATATTTAACATATTAAATAAGATCCACTTAATGGATCATAAAGGAGAAGGAGAAAACCTTTTTAAAAGGAGGCTTTGGTTTTAGAAAAATTAGCACTAGGAGGTAGGCAATTTGAAGGCAAACACGAGAAGGAAGATGACTAGAAAGAGGTAATCTTGGAGGCCAGTTTTGGATGCCAATAAGGAGGCAGTGAAGATTAAGAGATCAACCTATCAAGAGCTTTAGGTTGGAGGTTTCCTCTCTTTAATTGCTTGATAATTATTTGTTGCTCTGATTTATTGCTTAATTAAACTTTGTACCCCTTCATTAGAATCTTTGTTTGAAGGCTATAATTGTTTGGAAGTCTTATGATGCTAATATTGTAATACCTAGCCTCCTTGGATTGGTTGATTTGATAAGAATTTAACCTCTATCCTAGCAGTATTTGATCTATTTTTATAGTTGTCCTCTTGCATGAATTTTGCTTAAGATATGCTTAATATTTTGATTAACAATTGTGCCTATTTTTGTTAAGATCTTGCTATAAAATAAACTCAAATAACACACTCTCACACAATTGCTTGGAAATAACTCACATAAACATCACATTAATATAACAGAAATTTGCATAAAGAACAATCTCACAATAGGACTAAATCGCAAGCCTCTTCGAGGGGGCAACCTCCTTCAATACTTCATTAATTTTGCAAAAGATGGTTACATTGGTGCCCTTTCGGGTATTTAAGGAGTTTCCTTCCAAGGTTGGCTTATATGCAAAATGCCACCTAGATTACATGCATAATGCCACCCGAATTACATGCATAGTGCCACTTTGAATTACATGCACAATGCCACTCGAATTACATGCTCAAGGCCACTCGAATTACATGCATAATGCCACATGAATTACATGCATAATGCCACCTATCTACCATGTGTTACATAAAAAGGGTGCCATTTGTCATGGGCACTACCTAAGCTAAAACTTAGAACATTACAAAATATTAATCATGGGTACTACCCACGTTCACTAGGAATTATTACATCATGGAAGTTATTACATTAAGGGTTAGGATGAGATCCTAACATGCCCTTCTCCTTGAAGAAGCTTTGTCCTCAAAGCTGAAAATGAGGAAACTGTTGCTGAAGTTGATGGAGAGACTCCCATGTAGCATCCTCAGGTTGAAGTCCATGCCACTGAACCAGGACCTCTGTGATGGTACGGTTATGAGTTCGACGATACAACAGCTGCTTTGGTGCAAGTAAGATGGAGCCTTCTTCATCCAATTTGGGAAGTGTTGATGGAACCTGTACCTTGGAGCTGCTCGAAATGTAGGAGGGAGGCGTGAGTGGAGGGTGCCCGTAAACTGCCTCTGGTGGCGGTATGATAGGAAGTGTTGTACCACCATTCAGCCAAAGAAAGCCATTTCGAAGGCAAGCAGCGAAGGTAGGTTTCCAAGCAGTTATTAACAACCTCTGTTTGACCATCCGTTTGCGGATGGTAGGCTAAACTCATCGTGAGCTGAGTCCCCTGCAACTTAAACAACTCTTGCCAAAAATTGCTAGTAAGGCTGGGATCACGATCAGATACAATGGAGGTTGGCATGCCATGAAGGTGAAATATGGAGTCAAGAAAAATTTGGGCAATAGTGAATGTTGTGTAAGGATGGGTTAGGGCACAAAAGTGAGCATACTTTGAAAGGCGGTCCACTACCACAAAAATAATAGACTTGTCTCCAGATTTAGGTAGCCCTTCTATGAAATCCATAGAGATGTTAGTCCACACCTGATCCGGTATCGGCAAGGGTGGAAGAGTGCCTGAAGAGTGCACTATTTCTCTTTTCATCTTTGACCTGTGTCGCAGTCTACCACAAATGAGCGAATGTCCTGTTTCCTACCTTTCCAAAATAAGGTGCGCTTGAGTTGCTCATAAGGTGGTATGATATTGGGAGGTGTACTATCCGGAAATAATGGAATGGCATGGTCGTGAGAGCGATGCAGTGGTAGTGTGATGGGTTCTGAAAAGATGGCCTCATGTTTGTGGAGAATCTGTTGCATGTCTTGTGGGATTTCACCCATTGGAGATGTGGATGGCTCGGATGGAGAATAGTTGTGCAATGACCCCACGTGATGATTTCTTTAGCAATTTCTCCATGTCGTTTGAACTGATAATTTGAGGTGTTCCTGTCGAGGAGCCCTTGATGATGTGTGTTTTTCCGTTCTGGAAGAACTGCATCCAAAGTTTAGCAAAGTTCCAACTGATAGTGCCCAACGTACTCAACCATTGGCATCCCAAAACAATATCACATCCACCCAAATGGAGGGCAAACATGTCCTGCTTGAGTTCATAGTCCCCTATCTTGATTTTAAAATTGCGACACTTTCCTTTACAAGATAAGGTTCCCCCATTGGCTACCATGACCTCAAAGGAATTACAATTGTGGATATAGCAATTTTCCCGTTGAGCAACTCTAGGGTCAATGAAGTTGTGCGTGCTTCCCGAATCCAAAAGGATGGAAAGACGTTGGCCCTTGAAACATCCTGTAACCTTCATGGTTTGAGGAGTAGTAATGCCTACAAGGGCATGGATTGTAATTGATGTCTTAGGTTCCTGTTTCCCTTCTTCTTGTGGAGGAGGTGTTTCTGGAGGGTCCTCATCCTCATCACTCTCGTCAACGGTATCAGGTTCTCCAACATCTATCAAGAACAATTTTTTGTGTGCACACTTATGCCCCTTGAAAAACTTTTCATCACAATTGTAGCATAATCCTTGGGCACGACGTGCATCCATCTCTTCGATGGTGAGGCGCTTGGGTGTAGTAGGTTTATTATCATCTGGGTGTTGGGCTCTCGGGGGAAATGAAGGTCTATTTTGAGGAAACTTTGATGGGTGTCTTTGGGCAGAGAGTTTAGATTCGGCCAGACGAGCCAAACTGATAGCTTCCATCATAGTTCGTGGTTTCAACATTTTGACTTCTGCTTGGAGTTCCATCTTCAACCCACTGATATAACAACTCTGAAGAACCCTTCACTCAATCCTCTTGTTCGATTGGCCAATTTTTCAAATTGAGCTTGGTACTCTCGAACTGACCTTGTTTGTTGTAGTTTGGATAAGGCTCCTGTGAAGTCCTCAAACTCACTAGGACCAAATTGAGTGAGTATTTGGGATTCAAAATCCTCCCAAGAGAGATTTGGGTAGGTAAGACGCAACCATTGAAACCAGTGTAGAGCCTCAGATTCCAAGTTAAAGGAAGCCATCTGGACTCGATGAAATACTGGTACATTATGAAGTCGAAAGAATTGGTCAACTCGACATAGCCACCCATCAACATCCTTCCCACTAAATTTGGGAAAGTCCAACTTCGACATTCTAAAGGGTGTATCATGGTCACGATTCCTTGTAGAACTCTCAGCTTGGTATTCTGATTTGGGTGGTTCTCTTCTCAGTTTGTTGTCCACTTCAGTCAATGCTTCTTCTAAGCGATTGCTAGTGGCCTCATGCTCTAGGTGAAGACCTTGGACTTCTTCCCTTATGGAGTGAAAAGCCGAGTTCAAGTTCTCAATGGCTTTTGTTAGGGACTCCAAGTGTTCTAGTTCTTTCTGGTGTCCACGGGTACCCTGGGCCATTTTTTGACCTTTTGTGACTAGTTACTAAAAATAGAATTGAATTTTTTTGACTTACTATTTTTAGTAAGTGCCCAAAAAAGTGCTTGGGTGCTATATATCAAAATGATCAGCAGGAGGAGGTGGTCACAATGAGCTATATCTCTCAACACTACTTTTTGGCACCCCAGACTTTTTTTTTTTTTATCTCCTATTTTGCTGAGTCTAACGGTGTTTACAGATTCTGATTCTGAGCTACTGAGCAAAAGTTGGGTACTAGAGCACTATCTAAAACTGGCCATGTTTCACACTCAAGATTCTCTGTATTTTGCAGGTGACTGATATGACAGTTCTGTTCTGACTCTGAAGATTGTGAATTCTCGCCTCGACCGTGCCGACCTCTCCGACTCGATCGACTCGATCGTGGATCGCCATCGTAAATTTTACTGTTACTCTCCAGACTTTCAACTTAAGTTTCACCCTCATGGCTTATCCCGAATGCATGTCCCTTATGTTATTTTTTTGGTAGAGGACTCCTTTCTCATATGCTCACTTTTGAAATGCAGGTTTACGAATGGGGGTGTTTGGATTCTTATTTTTATTTTTATTTTTGCGTTTTTTACAGGTTGCAGTTTTAACAGAACTAGGGAATGCTAAGTATAGGAGTATGTACCACCCATAGGCCCTCTAATATACCGACAGTGATGAACAATAGTGCTCGGACCAATATTTCAGGCCACTACTCAAGGAGGATTCCACACATACCCTTGAGCACACTACCTGCCTCTCTGACAATACGGGAGCGTAATCATCCAGGATTCTGTGTCTCGTAGACTATGAGTAATACAAGGCCGAAGAGCTTCCTAATGGCTAAAATTTTGTTTAATCCTAGATGGTCTCCCGATATACCCGAAGATACGTGGGAGCTCAAGTCCGTGCGCGAGTTCTGTCTGAGGCCTGGGTATTGGAGCCTGATCGCCCCTCACTTCACTAGATGCTTTATGGGCTATCTAGCTTAGCCAATAACGACAGATCCTTCGTGATATTTTAAAACCCCCGGTACAGGGTTTCTACCTACTCAACTAACAATATATATTTTTTGTTTTTGGTCTGGAAAAAAAACACTGTATTTTTTTTGGATTTTTTTTTTTTTTAATAAGGAAAAACGAAATGGAAAAAACACACAGAATTTATACCTAACAGGCGGATTGGATGGCAAGAATCATTGCAGTTGCAGCAGAACTTGGCCCTGGAAAGCGCTCTGATACCACTTGTTAAGATCTTGCTATAAAAAAACTCAAATAACACACTCTCACACAATTGCTTGGAAATAACTCACATAAACATCACATTAATATAACAAAAATTTGCATAAAGAACAATCTCACAATAGGACTGAATCGCAGGCCTCTTCGAGGGGGCAACCTCCTTCAATACTTCATTAATTTTGCAAAAGATGGTTACATTGGTGCCCTTTCGGGTATTTAAGGAGTTTCCTTCCAAGGTTGGCTTATATGCAAAATGCCACCTGGATTACATGCATAATGCCACCCGAATTACATGCATAGTGCCACTTTGAATTACATGCACAATGCCACTCGAATTACATGCACAAGGCCACTCGAATTACATGCATAATGCCACACGAATTACATGCACAATGCCACCTATCTACCATGTGTTACATAAAAAGGGTGCCATTTGTCATGGGCACTACCTAAGCTAAAACTTAGAACATTACAAAATATTAATCATGGGTACTACCCACGTTCACTAGGAATTATTACATCATGGAAGTTATTACATTAAGGGTTAGGATGAGATCCTAACAATTTTATTGTTAAATACTTCTAGTTCAGTGGCATTGTAATACCCTTATATAGATACCAATATTAGATGTTTACCTGAGATTAAGATAATCTAATTCGACCTTGTGTTTTGACTTGCTATGGATACTTGTATCCTACCTGTACGATGAATGCTTTATGTCTTAGATTGGACATCTTATCACAAACATATCATACCCATTTTGATGAGCATCTATTGATGTATATCCCTGTGAGCACCCTTGAATCAAGCATGAAACCTCCCTATTATGAAATTCCATGAACAAAAAATCCTCCCTTCTATTGCAAGCATCGAACAAATACACCAAGTTTATGAGCATGAGATATGCCTAAGAGGTATTGCAAATGCTAGTTTAGGAGCTAGGGAGTCTCTCTATGAGATCTATGATCTCAAGGAGCCAACCCCTAAGTGGTTGAGGTGCCTGGTTCATGCTCAGTTTTGCTAAGGTGAAAGGCTTCTAATAAGCCTTTCATGAGCATTATACCACATCAGACATGCTTGGACAACAAGAGAGCATAAAGGGAGAAAGCTTCCCTATGTATCTCGACCACTAAGTGGTGGTCATGAGAGCCACTTGGTGGTTGGCTCAATTTTAGTTGGAGGTATGCATGGTGTTGTTTGTGGTTACCACTTATCAGTTTAACCTTGCTCTAATGTTACCACTAAGTTGCTTGATGCCCTCACCCTGCTAATTCCATGTGTTTGCTTGCTATTCATGGACTCGTAAAGGATGATTAAAACATATTTTATTGTTTATAGAATCGATGTATCCCACATTTATCTCATAGGGGAAATTAGTTGGTTTAAAGGAGAAAGATCTCCCCTTAGAGAGTGACCACCACTCGGTGGTCATGGTGGCCACCAAACGAGGACACTACATGTTAGTTGGGGGTGCTTTGGACACATGTTGCCTCAAATTTTTGTTGACCCACTGTTGACCCTCCTGTGTTTGCCATGTGGTATGCTTTGATTGGTTAGTTTGTCAATCTTCTCTGGTTTACTATGCTTGATTGTGTGCCAGGTGGCCTAAGGATAAAATGGTCTAAAAATTTTAAGAGTACCTATGGGATGTATCCCACATGATCCTAGTGGAAGCATTCAAGGAATTTAAGTAGGAGAAACCTCCCCTACTAATATGACCATGAGGTGGTGGTCAAACTAGCCGAGGAGGCTAGGGCACCGATTGCTAGGTACTGGTGGAGGTTTGACTTTGCTTGTAAATATTTTACTTGCTTGATGGTGGTGGTTTGAGCATTGTGCACTAAGGAAGTTGATTGGTTGGAAACCAATTAATAGTTTGACCTTCTAAATAAACCCTTCTTTTGGTGAAACAAACATTAAACCCCTTTTTGGAGTAATTAGAGATTAAAAGGACTAATCTCTTCTTTTGAAATAATTTGAGATTAAATGGATTAATCTCCCCTTTTTGGAGTAATTAGAGATTAAAAGGACTAATCTCTTCTTTTGAAATAATTTGAGATTAAATGGATTAATCTCCCATTTTTGGAGTAATTAGAGATTAAAAGGACTAATCTCCTCTTTCAAAATAATTTAAGATTAAATGGAGTAATCTCCCATTTTGGAGTGATTAGAGGTTAAATGGATTAATCTCTTCTTCTAGAATAATTTGAGATTAAATGGATTAATCTCCATTTTTATTTAATTGAATGCATCCTTAGGTCAAATTTTGAAGAAATTTTGATAGGATATGTAGAAAATTTTGTGGAATAATTGAATTCATCCATAGGTGAAATTTTGGAGAAAATTTGATAGGACTTGTAAAACAAATCATGGCTTGAGTATTAAGATAATTTAGAGAAAATGCTTTGCTTATTGAATAGTTGTATCCATTCATGGATAGAACTATCGAAGTTCTACAATGATAGAGCTGTGGAAGTTATAAACTAATGATAGAAGTGTGGAAGTTCTAGGATGATTATATGAATGCGGAGTTCATTCTAGAACTATGGAAGTTCTAGGTTTTTGATAAAATAATATTTGGAAAAGAATGAACGTGGAGTTCATTCTTGAAGGGATTATAGGGTCCCTTCTTGAAACTTATTTTATACAATATGATATGAACATGGAAGGGATTATAGGGTCCCTTCTTGAAACTTATTTTATACAATATGATATGAATGTGGAAGGGATTATAGGGTCCCTTATTGAAATTTATTTTATACTATATGATTGTTGAAAACATGTTACCTTGTTTTGGTGAAAAATATGTTGTTACTGATTATATTTGGAAAGAATGGTGTTCCTTCGTAACATAAAGAATTGTGGAAAATATTATGTAATATATTGATGATTTTGGAAAATGGAATTGTGGAAATTCCTTAAATTGATTGTATTGGAGAAAATCATGATTTTATAATAAAAGGATATTTTTGAGGCTGGGTTTTTCCCTTTAGGGTTTTCCAAGATAAATGTGGTGTTATATTCTATACTTGCATCTACTATTTTAGTTTATTGTATGCTATTTAATGAAATGTTATTAACATGAAATATGCAATATTTTGCTAATATGAAATAAAAATGAATTCATGTCTTATTTATATGATGGAATGGTTATATTCACTGAAGAATGCTTTAGTTAATGATATTATTTATTGCAATGGTTTTATGAAATACTAAAGTAAAGGAATATAATATGCTCAGAGAGAGATGGTAAATTATATGTGGTTTATTTATGTTCATGTGGAGGTACTTGGGAATACAATACTTTAAACATCCTATCCGGTACCTTGTCAAGATATTTTCATGATCTGGGACAATCGTGAGGTGGAAACTACAAAATTGGTTGAATGTACATTTTGGGTTGTAGCCCAAATATGTTTGGGTTGTATCCCAAAAAATAGTTACAATGAGGTAACTAGCAATCATTGGCAATAGAACATTCAAGGTTGTAGCCTGAATGCATATTTTAGGTTGTAGCCCAAAGGTGTTTGAGTTGTAGCTCAAATGTACCTACTGGATTGTAGCCCGCATGTGTCTGTGTTAGAGCCCAAAATACAAGAACTCTAAGCTATGGTATATTGATCAGTCCTATCCACTTGAGTGTCATAAGTTACGGTTGCTCTCAAAAGTGGTTATGCCTTATGTGAAATAGAATTGTGAACCTTACTTGTGCAACATTTGCTTGTGAATTCCACACTTAAAAAAATATACTCTTGGGTTGTTTTGATTTGATTAATGAGTGGGTCATTACAAATTCCTCAATATTTATAAGAGAAGACCAAGGTTTAAATCTTGCCAAGTGGTACATGGATAATATCCAAGCTTTGTTGTAATACCACTATGTGGTGATGAAGTAATATGGGTGGGGCCCACTGAAAGGCAGGATATCAAAATGGATTTGTATAAGCTGATCAATTTTTTTTGAATAAATTTTTTACCTTTTACTCAAAAAAAATATGGGTGGGACCCACTTCAATCCCATATAACCAATTAAAAAAACATGTATTATTTATGCAACATAATAAATAAATGAATATGGAGGAAATCCATAATAACTTAGCATTTTTAAGGCAACATAAAAAGTAAATTACTATGGAAGAGCATCCTTACATTTTAGGATTTTAGAGAAACATAAATAAGAAAGTACTTTTGAGGTTATTCCTTGCACTTTTGGCCCTTTAGAGCAAGACAAACCTATAGATAATAAGTCTTACTATGAGAAATTTGATAAGGTTAAAGATATTGATGAAGATGAAAGTGTTGGTGGGTATGAGAAATGTGAGAAGACTGAAGATATTGATGAAGATGAAAGTGTTGGTGGGAATAAAAAAAGAGAGAAAAATCCAAGAATTTTAAACAAAGAGAAAAAAACTTAAAGGGATATTAATATAAGAAAATATCATGTGTTAACAAGAAGTGGGACTAATAGCTGCAAGCTTCCTACAGTGCTAAGGGTTTTGGCCTCTCTTTGAGAGGTCCAAGGTTCAAACCACACTTAGTATGAGGGTACTGAGATCCATCATAAAACCTATGTAAACTTATTAATATCAAATGGCATTAGCTCAAATGGTTATATTCCTCAACGTTTAAGGAGGAGACCAAGGTTCAAATCTTGCCAAGTGATACATGTATAATATCTAAGCTTTATTGTAATACCATTATGTGGTGATGATGTAATACATGTGGGCCCTATTTTCAATCTCATATAACCAATTAAAAATAAAACAAGCAAGACTAAACTAATAATAAAAATAAAGAGTGATGATAAAAATGATATCTTGGAGCTTGTTAAAAAAAAGGATAGGGGCATGAATAAGGTCCTTAAGGAAAGGTATTAGGAAATTGTTAGGTTGTTATAGACAATATATTTATATATATGAAAACAAGGTGGAAAATATTTCAACCATTCGTGGTGTTGAATTTAATCTTGGTAAAATTCAAAATTTAAAAGGTAACTATATGAGTGTCATTTTATCTCTTAATAAAAACGGTATTAAGGAGTCGACTACAAAAATTTAGTAGTTTGAGAAAGATGGGAAATATCTTTGATAGAAATACAAATGAAGAATATCTTTAATAAAAAGGCCAGCTAGCTATATTCTAATTAACTTGGTAGCAATGCAATGTTTTGTTATTTTAGTGGGAGTGTCCTCCACTAGAAGCCACATATGACTTATTAAAAACAAAATAAAACATGTATTATTTATTTTTTTACAAAAATATAAAAACTTATAAAGCTTTAAAATTATTGGTTTATGATATATTAAATGATAAATTCAACTAACAAATACAGACTCTATTATAGAGACCTAGGTTTAAATAGTTCCAAGTGATATAATACCAATGTGTGATTCATTAAAATACCAAAGAGGGTTGTCATTGTAAAAGTAATAATGATACTAGGATATTATTGAAAAGGTATAAAGAGTTTAAAATTTGAAAAAAAAATACATAAAACATGAGCAAAGAGGGTTGTTATTGTAAAAGTAAGAATGATATTAGGAGAAACGATGTACATACTTATATATTCATGTATTTATATATATGGTATATTGATAGCCCTAATAAAAAATAAAAATAACATGCTATAGAAACGATACACAATAGGAGTCTTCTAAATTCCTAAACAATTCAAAGATAAAGAAAGGGAATACCATGGATGACTACATAAAATCCAAGGCTCTTTTATACACCATGCCTCACCATCATGTAACTAAAGAGTCTAAGAAACTATTGTATATTAGGACCAAAGATGTTATAGGAGAAAAGAAAGATTATTTTATTTGAAAAGAAGATGGTTTTATGATTATGTTGCAAATACTTAATGGATAAATGCTAGACTAGAAAATATTTATCCATATTGGGCTAACTATGGAGTACTCCTTGTAGGACGATGGTGAGTAGTCTAATAGTTGGATCAACAATTGATATGACAGATCCTAAGAGCCAATTGAGACTGCAATCACTATTGGTACAACTCTAGACATTCTCGTCACATGTATGACAAATCCACTTGTACTACAAGTTACCAAATTGCACTTATACAAAACTATTGACATGCAATTGAATGAAAAATACTTGTATGATATAGTCACATCTCCCTGTTGATAATTTTGCACCATGCCACATTGAAGTTTTGATCAATTTTTGTAGAAGGGTTTTTTATTGTAAAAGCAACATATATATATAAATTTATGATGCAATATTTTTGGCTTGTATGATGAGATATACAATTCATGTCAATTTACTTCTTCATTTTTATAATTTTTATGCTTGAATAATCATAGGCGTTATAAGTTGAAGTGTCCATAAAGAATCCGTAGAAGTCATCTGATGGCAGCAATGAAAGTAGTGCATTGAAGTTCAAAATTTACAGGAGACTATGTTAGCTCTTTCGCTTGAATGAAGAGATGAAATCCATCACCCTCCCTTGGGGTGAAAATATTTCTTTAAAAATCAAGCTATCGAGTAAGAGGAAAAGGCAAAGGCATGTTTACGTCTAACTAAGGGCAACTGACGCATTCGCCTCATTCTGAGGTGAACACGATATTTTTAAAAAGAGAAATCAAAATAAATAAGTTAAAGTTCAGGCAGAAATGCTTTCACCCCAAATATGAGGTGAAAGTCCCTTTTGCCCCACTAAGGGGCGAAAGGGCATTGAAGTGAGCACATCTGAAGTTGAAGTGAGCGCACCCAAAGTTAAAAAATAGGATTAAAGTGACAAAGGTGCGTTCACCCTAAATATGGTGTGAAAGCATCATTCACCCCACTTTGGGGTGAACATTATTTAAATTGGAAGCATTGACAAGTCAAAGGTATTTTTGCCCCATGTGAGGGGTGAACGTCCCATTCGCCCCTCCTTGGGGTGAAAGCTCGTCAAAGGAAGGATTTGGGTGAAACTAAAAGGAAAGTGACGTTGAAAAGTCAACTTTTCTTTCGCCCAAGGAGAGGGACAAAAGTCATATTCGTCCCTCCTTGGGGTGAAGCTACATGAAGACAACCTCACTAAATAATCAAGTTTTATTTTTGCTCAAGCAAATATTAAGAGAAAGGTAGCGTTGGAAAATCAAAGCTAGGTTTGTGAAGGGCGACAACGCCTTTCACTTATTTTTGGCTGAACGTACATTTTAAGAAGTAAGGTTTCTTATGAGAAGTGATTCCACCAGGAATAAATGTGAATTTCTCAACCACTCTTTTTAGGGGCAAAGCATCGAATGTAAAATAAGAAGGGTACAAGGAACTGTTTCACCCGAATTTTCTCCAAGAAGGCGAATGCAACATCGAATTCGGGGGGCTGTCCATGGATCGTGATTACATAAGTGTTAAAATAGAAATATTGGATGAGGAGGAAATAATAAGAGCTTAAAGGTAGTGCTTTTGCTTATGGCTCTATTTTGAGCAAATTCCAGTTCAAGTATCAATGCAATTTTTTCAAAGGCACCCGAGACAGGTGAATGAAGGGCATTTAATTATGGGTGTGAGAAGTAGCCGAAGTTGTGAATTTCAAGGTAAAGGGGCTATGGTTTTTAAATCACTAGACAATTTTTATGAGTTCGAAAACATTCTGAATGAAATTTAATTTCCAAGGAATGATGAAGGTTCCAAGTCAACGACTAGGTTTGTAGTTTTTCGTGAATCGACACTGGGTTATGATGATTTCCTAGGGATTTTCCTCTTAAAAATTGGATCGCTACCTCGAGAGAAATATTTTTGATAACTTCAACGAGGAATTGATTCACCAAGGTTCCTGATTTATAAACATTTTGTCTTCATATGTATTAAATGAAAAAGGCAAAAACCTCTATAAACACTACTCAATTTCCATTATAAAAAGGAGGATAGACATTATGTAGAAAAACTATTCAAGTTTTCTACATAAACAGAAGTTGTGGCTTCTGATTTTGCAAATAGTCTCTTTATATGATTTATTTTTCTTTAAGCATTTCTATTTAATATTCATGTTTATGATCTGTTGTTAAGTCCGAATTCTACACTTGGATTTGGGCATTGTTGGTGTAAGTATGAATACTAGAATACGATTCTGGAAGTTGTCTCTAGGATACTGTAAGTAGATTATCTCGCTCTCCTTTCTATTTTATGCTCCTATAAAAATTGGATGGGATTCCTATTGCTAGTCTGTCCCCAATCCTATAACTTCGGCCTATGGCCATATTTCCTATTTCTTTCTGTTATTTCTAATTTCATTCTCGCAACTCTAGTCTTAAACCAGTGTAGGATTAGTAAGGGAGCCAACCCTCTCTGGATATTGGCACGGAGGAAATTCCTTTCCTCTGGAATTTCAATGTTGGCCATGTTTAGGGCACACAAACACATGTTTGTATTATTAGGTAGATATTTGACCAACAATTTTTGGCATGCTCGATGGGACCTCAAAAGTTCCACTTCCAACAATATTGAGGTTTGGTGTTCACCTTCATGTTGTATAGTTAGAACATCTGGTGACTCAATTATACCTAGAAGCCTCCAAACATGAAAGCAACAAAAGTTGTACTTCATGATCATAAGATCGAAGGCCAAAAATCCTGAAGATCCCATTGAGTTATACGAACTTGACACCAAAATATTAGGGGAACATACCCAATTAGTTACTTTTCCTTGTGTACCATCGGTACCCCATACATCATCTGCAACATCCTCACAAATAGCTGGTGTGTTCTCCATCCCTTAAAGTCTAGCTAGTATTGCTACTAGAATCCCACCTCCTCCACCTCATACATCAATTAGTATGGATCATAATCCACCTCCACAATAGCCACAACCACCAAGGCAATTCCTAGCATGGAATGGCTTAGGAGCCTTGAATTTACAAGCACAAAATCCAATTCCCCAAGCAGCTTTGAAGGCTTTGCCTACTTATGATGGTACTAGTAAGACCGCTTATGAGCATATTCAGGATGTGGCTTCTTTGGCTACAATCCACGATATTGCAGATGAAGATATTATGGTAATGTTGTTGGTGTTATAACTTAGAGGAAAGTTGTTATATTGGTATTTATCCTTACCACCCGCAACTATCGCTACATGGGATCGGTTGGTAAAATTGCTAATCAGGAATTTTCATGAACAATTTGATCCTTTCTTCTTGTTGCATCCATTTATGAATATTTAGAGACATCCACAGGAGGAGATAGTAGACTTCAATGTTAGGTTCACCTGAAGTTGGCAAAGGATTCCTTATGGTATTCAGCCCATGCATGAACAAGCTATGTTATATTACCTTAGAGCCTTCAAATACAATATTGGTATGGATGTTCATCAGACTAATGTAAATACGTTCCCAAAGTTGTACATTCAGGCACAAAAGGCTAAATCAGACTTGATCGCTATAGGTAAGCTTCCCCCAAAAGTGACTATGCCCATTCTTCTCGATATTCCAAAATATTTGTATTCAAGTGCATTTTTGTAGCCTATGCCTTCTATGTACCTGATTATCTAATGGAGCTTGGGTTTACATTAAATCTCTCTAGTACCAGTTCCAAAACTCCCTACTCCAAACTATTCTGTAATTACCCTTGCCAGTTGTGCTGTAGTTGCCAGCACTTATTTCTTTCCCAATGTTACCAGTGCCACATGTTCCACTATTATTGCCTGCTCCGCCTATGCCTTTACCTTTACCGATGCTTCCTATGGTCTCAACTTCTGATCCTTACATGAAGCTATTATAAGAAGTGCAATCAGTTAATTCAACCGCAAGGACAATGTCAAACAAAATCACCATAGTAAGGAAGAAAAAAGTAAAAATTGATTTTTGATCAAGGAGGTTTCAAATGTCACGAATTACTAAAGACCAAGCAACCACTAGCAAAGCTCCTAAAAGGAACACAATAGTATTGGCAAACGAAGAAGCTAGTACATCAGAGAGAGCATACTGGTGCTCCACTTGCAATGATCCTCATGGATAAGATACGTGCATGGTTCATTTGAACTATGTACAAACATTAGCTGAGAGTTCAGCTGGTGGGAAAGTCAACATGATAATGGAAGCCAATCATAATTTTATGGTCCCTTGCTTGGAGCAAGTTTCAATCCTTACGAGGATTGGGAAGAAGCTTGTAACTATTGATCCAGTAGAAATGGAGCCTTTAAAAGTTCCTATAGAAAAAAAGTACAAAATGAAAAGGTACAACCACAAGTGAAAGCGTCTAGTATGATAACAAAGCATCAAGATACTATCCTATTGAAGGATCTATTGCCCAAATACACTCAAGAGAGGTTACAGACAAAGGCATTAGCTTCATAGCCTACAATTGCTCAAGTGCAAATGGAGGTAAAGGAATAAGCCAAGGAATGCCTCAGATACCCATCATTAACTAAAATATAGAGGGTGGAAGCTACTCAGTATCAGAACAAGTAAGAGCAAGTTCTATAAGAAAAGGCTCCTGGTATTTCTAATTATAACATCATGGAGGAGATGAAGAAGATTCCTGTGAAAGTGAGTTTGAACGATACTTTGCGGTTACCTGGGTAGGTTGACCTATTGCAAGAGTCTCTCAAGTCTTTAAAAGACCAGAAGAAGAGTCATTCTGAGACAGTGTTAGTACAAACACTACTAAATTCTACCACTAGAAAGAATAGACCACCCTCGTTCTATTTATCTCTTAGAATGGAAGGGTAGATCATGAACAATTGTATGATCAACTTTGGTTTCGCAACTACTGTTATGCCAAAGGAAGTATGTGAAGTTATGGAAATGAAGTATACAAGAAGTAGTCCATACATATTGCAATTGGATGGGACCCTGATCAAAATGGTGGGAGTAATCAATGATATTCCCATTATTTTACACCACATGCCTCAAATCACTGTCATTCAAGAAGTAGTGGTGGTTGACCTGGAACCATACTTTAACATGTGCCTTTAAAGGGAGTTCACATTGAAACTGGGAGGATATATTTCCTTGGACTATTCATATTTGGATATTCCATTCAAAGGAAGGAGGATCCACATCTATAACGAAAAGCCATCTACTTTTCATATAGAGATATTGGAAGAAGAAGAAAAGTCCACTGATGTAGTCAACATGATGATGGAAGAATTACGAGAGGTGGACCTTATGGAAAAATATCTTGGTGAACTTCACCTCGAAGATGAATTCTTATTGATGGATTTCAATGCGATGGTGGAAACTAATATTGGTTGCTATACCATTACCAAACTTGAGTAAATGGAGGAACTTTCGATTCCTTAGATCCTATATCTGAGCAATTTTGAAAGCTGTATTTTGATGATGCAAGATGCAAAAATGGTGTAGGGGATAATATTATCCTTGTTTATCCTATAGGGTGTTAAAATACCTATTCATATTGATTAACCTAGAGTTACACAAATAATGCTGCAAAATACGAAGCATTATATCTTGGTTTGAAAAAAGCTAAAAAATTGAGCATAAAGCTCTTGCAAATATTTAGAGATTCTGAGCTCATCGTCCACTAGACTAAAAAAAAGTGTGTGTCAAAGTGGCACTATTTGAAGGTCTACCATAACAAGGTATGAGATTTGTTTGAATTATTCACTGCATTAAACATTCAGGCGATTCCATGAGAGCAGAACTTGCATGCAGATATCTTAGCTTCCCTTGGTGCTAATTTATCCCTCGTAGAGCAAGTAGTCAGGAAATCCAAGACTATGAGGGTGATCTGTAGACCCTCAGTTCTTGATAAAAACCTTTATTGGCAAGTGTTCAAAAGTGACGAACATATAGAAAAATTCTTGATTAAGGAGGTTGCTAGTGTAGAGGATAGAACATTGGCCAAAGAAGAAATAGAGAGAATGATTCAGTTGAGAAAAAATCACATTCCTAGGGGGCTGATATCGCTTGAAAGGTTGTTTGATCAAAATGACAGGACCAAGAAACATAAGATCAAGGTTGATTCAAAGAAGTATAAGGAAGTGCAGTTAAAACTTGATAAGGTTAATAAAGTTGGAATCGACTGTACACGAGAAGAGCTCGTAGATATCAAAAACTTGTGCTATGAGTACCCTAACATTATTGCTTGGAGTTACCATGATCTAAAGGGATATGATAAAAATGTAATCCAACATACTATCAAATTGTAGGGGGGAGTAAAACCTTTTTGACATAAGCAACGATTTTTTAACCTAAAAATTAAAGTACTTATGAAAGCAAAGCTGTTAAAGATGCTAGAAGCAAAGATAATATATCCAATAAAGCACTCAAAATGGGTAGCAAACTTAGTTCCAGTTCAAAATAAGAATGGTGATATTTGCTTATGCATGGATTTTAAAAACTTGAACTAGGCATCATTAAAATATCATTATCCCCTACCCCATATTGATCAAAATATCCATGTGGTTGTTGGAGCCCAAATATTTTCATTGTTGGATGGTTTCTTTGGTTATAATAAGATATGGGTGAAGGACGAAGACCAACACAAGATGCTGTTTACTACAAAATGGGGCACTTTTGCCTATCAAAGAATATCTTTTGGTCTCTAAAATTCCGATGTTACCTTTTAGAGAGCTATGGACATTGCTTTTGATGAGTTGTTAAATAGAGTAATTGCGATTTACCTTGATGACATGAGTATTTTATCTCACCACAGGGAAGAGCACATCTTTCATTTGAGTGAGGCAAGTGTTCAAAAAATAACTAGAGTTTGGAATTTCCATTAACCTAAAGAAGTCCATATTCACTTTCAAAGAAGGAAAACTTTTTGGGACATGTCATTTCACAAGAAGGATTAGCGATTGATCCTGCAAGGGCTAAAGCTCTCTTGAAATTACCACTGCCAATTAACAAGAAGGATCTACGGTAATTCTTTGGCCAGATAAATTTCATTCGAAAATTCATTGCTAATTTTGCTCAGGTAGTGAAACCTATGATCGAGCTCCTGAAAAAGAATACAAATTTCAAATGGATAGAAGTATGAAGATAGAATTTTTAGGAGATCAAGAATAGGATCACCCAAGCGCTAGTATTAATTAATATTTATTATTCAAAAGACTTCATTCTCTATGCATTAGGTGAACAAGAGAGTTATGTCATAGTTCTCACACAGAAACAAGAGGACAAAGATGAAAAATTGATTGCCTTATTGAACCAAGTTATTGCGCCACACCAAGAGAAGTATAATTTCATTGAAAAATAGGTGTACATAGTTATCAAATCCTTAAATAAATTTTGACACTTCATATCACAGAGAAAAACTATCATCTATGTTATACATCCGGATGTCAGAAACTTTATTCTTCAAGGAGAATTAAGCGACAAGAGAGCGGGTTGGGTATCGAAGATCCAGGAATATGATTTAGAGATCCAACCCACTAAGTTGGTTTGTGGGTGAGCTCTCTACAAAGAACTGGCCAAAAGTGCAACCTCAAAATAATTGGCTCTAGTACAAAATGAAGACATTAGCAAAAGCATTTGTGCAAATCATGCTATAGTGGATCATGATTGGACAGAGGACCTTGTCAAATTCTTTATCTCTAGGAAATTTCCATCATGTCTCGATGCTTCACATCATTGAAGGTTTAGATTGCAAGTACTGAAGTATGTCTTGTTACCAAGCAGGCTATTTCACAAGAATATAGACAGAGTACTCTTTACGTGTGTAAAGGATTCAGAAAAGGAGAAAATATTGGAGGAATTCCATTTTGGATTGTTCAATGAAAATTATGTAGGAAGACCTATGGCCTTGAATATAATTTGAACTAGGTACTTCTAGCCTACCCTTTTCACAGATGCACACAAAGTGAGTCAGAGTTGCAACGACTACCAGAGGTATGTTGGCAGGACTAAGAAATAATCATTACCTCTACATCCAATTTAGGTAGAAGCACCCTTCCAACAGTGGGGCTTGGAATTCATTGGAGTCATAGACCCTCATTCATAAACTGAGAACAAATACATCCTAACTGTGATAGATTATTTCACTAGGTGGGCAGAATCCATCCCAACTAAAAAATTAGATCAAGCTATGGTCATCTCTTTCCTTAAGGGATTGATCACCCGTTTTAATTTTCCAGATGTTATTGTAATGGATAATGGGACTCCATTTATTGGGGCTAAGATCATTGCATTCGTAAATAAATACATGATCTATCTCAAGATATATTCTAACTATTATCCACAATGAAATGGGTTGGCTAGATTCACAAATAAGAACTTATTGCGGATCTTGAAGAGAACACTGGAAAACAACAAGAGAAGTTGGAACCTATTGTTGAACCAAGCTCTATGGGAAGATCGAATATCCATGAAAAATTCCATTAAATCTTCCTCATATTATTTGGTGTATGGAAAGGAAACAGTCCTACCCACTCACATCGAGTTGCCATTCTCCAAGCATTATAGTTGTTCCAAGATGAAGATGATGAGTTTGATCCAATGAGAACAAGGCTTGCTCAATTGTTGCAACTAGAGGAGAAGAGAGAAAAAGCATATCATGCTTTAACTCAACATGCAAAGATGACCCAAAGATGGTTTGGTAAGAAAACAATAGAACGCAAGTTCCAGGTGGGGATTTGGTACTCAAATGGAACAAAAACAAAGCTAAGCCAGGAAAGCATCACAAGTTTGATGTAATTTGGGAAGGTCTATTTCAGGTTTTTGTAGTGAATCTGGCAAACACATATCATCTTTGGGATATGGATGGTTGGGATCTTTCAATTCCAATGAATTGTCTTCATCTGAAGGCCTATTTTCAATGATGAACTCAAGAGGTACAGTTTGTAAATATGTACAAATTTCTTTTTTTTTCTTTGCTTGATCTCTATATATATATGTAAAAGAAAAAAAAGAAAAAAAAAAGAGGTACGAGGCAGCCTTTACTAGAAAACGCGGGCCTTGCCTCAAGAAAGATGTTTATTTTGTGTTTTTCTCTCTAGAAAATTATTTTGTACCAAAATATTTCTTAGGAGGTATGTCATAAGTTTTGAGTAGGATAAAAGGCTCTAAAAGTTTTAACAGGTTGCTTTACGATTTTTTTTAAAATGTTTCAAGGAAGCAAAACATCAATGTTGGGGAGCACAAGTAAAATGCTTATCAAAGAATCAAGTACAAGGCTCAGCTTCAGAAGTGTGGAAAACAACAAACTGAAAGCATTTTCACCTCAAAGAAAGGGTGAAAGCCCCGTTTGCATTTCACTAGGGTGAATGCATCCTGGAACTAATATAATACCGAAGCTCGTGATTAATAATCAAAAGGTTGTTCATTGCAATTAAAGGGAGAAATCCAAAGTCAAATATGGTCAATAGTATTTTTGCTGGACAAAGGGACGAAAGCCCCATTCACCTACAAGGGGAGGCAAACGTATATTGCAAATGCAGAGAAAAAAACAAAAAAACAAAGTCAATAATAATAAATAAATAAATAAATAAAGAAAGAAAGAAAGAAAGAAAGAAATATATATATATATATATATATATATATATATATATATATATATATATAAAGAGAGGTAGTTAAAAGGGCTTTTGCCCGGGTGAGGGGTGAAACTCCTATGCACCTCTCACTCAGGTAAAGATGTTGACGAGGTCTACAACTCATGCTAATGCACACCTAAGGTATTTTTACCTTATTTATAGGAATGAAGATTTTGTTTTGTGAGAGGCGCACGCACCGACTCATTTGGGATGAATGCCTTAAAAGTTTAGATGTAAGGCGAAAATGTAATCATAGAAAAAATAGAGAAAAAAAAGAAGGGGGACGCAAAATTTGGAGTTGTATAGCCTTGTTATTATTTTTAAGTTTTTTTTTTAGCATGCAAGCGAATATAAAAAAAAAAGGAAGAGGTAAAAATCAAAAAGAAGAAAAACTCTAAAATCAATGAGTTTTTTTAGAAAATCCATGCTTTTTATAAACTTGGGTGAAAGGGAGAAGCAAGAGGTGATTTTAAAAGGAAGAGTGTTCACCATCAATTCCATCAAGTAGGAAAGATGTCTTCGGGGAAGAGCAATATAGTTTTCAATCGTGCATCACCAGAGTGATTTCACCCTAGAACATGATGATTTTTGAGAGAGAATCACGCACATTAATGATGCATTCCTAGGGCAGTTAATTTAAAACGTGCACCTAGGTTGTGTTGAGAGACATTTTCATTTCTTAGAAGCTGGAATCTTACCACGTCGATATCAAAGGTGCCTATTGGTCTACAGTTGGTGAATTTATGTTTTCAAGGCCATTTTGATAGCTGTGGCACATTTTTCGAAAGTGCAACACAATGAAGAAGGGACATAGTTTTTAAAGTCAATATTCTGGTAAATTTTATTCAGTTGTAGTTAGAGCTCAAGACTAGTGCCTGGTGAGATAAACGAGGCTCATGCCCTCTCGAATTTACTAGGGAAATTTACAACATTTACTTTTATAGTTGATGAATGTTCTATAAATAGAGCACAGGTAAATTCGCTTAAGGAGTTTAAAATCTTTTCAATTTTTTTACCGATGCATTCTTGAGCTTTTTGTTGCAAAAGATACAAGACATCTATGGGAGTACCAAATTGATGAAATTAACAATATGGGTAAGAAAAGCAAAGGGGTAAAAAGACTACAGAGCCTAAGCAGTCAAAGAAGCGGGTGGAAGGCGGGATAAAATCCAATAAGGCCTAAAGAAATGAAAATTTAGACTTGGATCCATACTCTAACACTATGGTAGAGGTCAACGATTGTGTGATTACCAACAAGGGCATGGTGAAACTTTGCCAAGATGTAGAATTTATAGTTAATCAGGGATTTATGTCCCTTTGACAGTGCCATTTAATGCGTATTTAGTTTGGTATTTGTGCACACTTGTGTACCCTTGCCCAGAGCTGGTAAAATTAATTGTTTGATTTTATAATCCACTCACCAGGTCAGTTTGGAAGGCCAATGGGAAGGCCATTTTCTCTATCACCATCACCGAAGTGAGGGAAGCATTTTCCTGTGGGTTAAAGCCCTCATCTAATATGACCTTTAAGAAATTGCACATCAATGAGCAAGAGGAAAGATACATTTCTATGGTGACGATGCACCAGTTTATGGAAACACAGTTAATCAAGGAGCCGTAACTAGGGCAACTTCCAAATTTGCCAAAATATTTGTCAAAGTTCAAGAGCCTTGATTTGTATTCCATGCTAGCATGGGTCACTGGTCTTTCAAAGGATTATACAGTGCACAAGTGGCAAGTGGCAAGTGGCGCTGGTGCAATGTATATCTCAAAGGGAGTTTTATGCTCCAAGGGCCATGAGAAGGGACATAAATATTTTTTTTTTTGATTGGGATGATTTTATTTACCAAAAGTTGCACGTTTAGTTGGAGAAATTATGCATGGGAGAAGAGACTTCATTAAAGAACATGTCCTTCCTCGTTTGGTATTTCTTTTTCATTTGCACCAACATTTTTCATTTATTGCAATTAAACAGGTTGATGAAAGAGATCAATTGTTGCCCATTTATATGTGGACTCCTTTATATTGAGGAGGAAGTCATATTATAGTTTCAATCGCCTATTTGTGGGACCTTAAATTGAGTTGATTTGTGGTCAAGGTGAAAGAGTGTTGCAGGAAATGAAGGAGGTGGTTGCTATAGCATAAAAGGGTGACATATTTTTGTTGAATCAGGCTATGGTCGTAAGAATCTATAGCTTCATGGACAAGACATTCCTACTCTCATACTTCACCACTGAACATGTTTTTTCTATGGATGTGGTGCACCAAATAGATTATACTAATGATGTGTATAGAATAGAGAATGAAAAGATAATGACTTGCAATATGCCTTTCAATTTTGGTAGTATAGAAGTAAACCAGGTCGGGCAGAACAGGTCACTCACAGTGGCACTTCAAGACATGGGGTTGATAGAACTGCCACAACAATGGAGGTGTGACCTGTTGGGTAAATTTTTAGAGATAATCAAGACCAATATCTTTCATTGTTTTCCATGACATGACATTTAGGAGAGGTGTAATAATTTTTATGGGCACGACTTAGAGTGGCACATTAAAAATATGATGTCGCTCCCACCCTGGCATGACTTCTACAAACAGGAGATCGAGTACAATTCGATGGTATACAAGAATTAGATTCCTCCACCTAGACTATTTAGTCAAGTGAAAGAAAGTTAGCCCTTGTGGATCGAGGAAAAAATCATGAACTTGTGGATAATGCGGGTCCATAGAGGTAAAATTGAATATGGATGAGGTATTTTTGGAAGCCTATGATGAGTATGTCAATGCCTATCAACCCATTGCTTTTACAAATATATTGCATCAAAGTTTTCAACATTTTGATAATGGCAAAAGCGTGATGAAAGAAGAGCACTCGACAGTTGAAGAAGAGACACCTAAGGAAGAAGAACAACAATATGTGTTTCAACAAATATTGCAGCGGGCGAAGCAAAAAGTTGATGAGGTGCCTTTGTTGGAGAAGTAGACTATCTACGAGGAACTCCCATTCCCAAAATCCATGAAGAAGCTAAGGACCAGCACTACTTCTTGATATACTACTACAATTTTGGTTGACACAATTTCCAAAGTTGTAGTTGTTTTAGTGACTGCTAATCCCCCTTTGCTCGTGTCAGATGCTCCAATGAGTGTCGTTCAAATATTCCCATTGATCCATGAGTAGCTGGAGGAATAAAAGGTAGAGGAACAACATGTAGAGGTTGTTAACCTTGAGGAGGAAGTAGAGGAGAAACATGAATAAATTATTTTGTAGTCGCTTCCATCACCGAAACACACGGTGCTCAAGCTCGAAGGTACATCTTCCTTTCCCTCTTCTTCTACTTCAGAGCATGTAGTGGTTGTTAGTTTATTTCCCTCAGTTTATATATCAATATCTCCCCATTTTGGTATGTCCTTCTTGTCTATTTTTCTCCCCTCTTCTTACTCTTTGCAAGTCACTACTGCTCCTTCTTCTATTCTCCTTCCTTTGGCCTCCCTTTCTTTTAGTTTGTTTGCATCAGGCCAAACCTATTTTCATGCCCTTCCCCTTCCATTGCTACTACCATAGTTGCTAAGGTTGTAAGCATGCAAGATCCTCTAAGAGTGAGTGCAACTGCAGCTGAACCTGTCTCCTCCACCCACTTTGCTATTTCGGTCCCTCCTCTTCTAGCCATCTCTTCTATTTCCTTTGAGCTCAAACGCTCACAAATTTTGATACCTTTCACACCATTTTTGGGGTTTCAAGTACTATCAAAAGTTGAGGTGGTGCTAAAGTAGCCTAAAGTAGAGAAAATCAATTGGGCGCACCTTAGTTCATCACAGTGGTTGAAAATCCATAAACAAAAAGAAGCACTGGCTCCATATCGATGACTCAAGAAGGTCACATTTGATCCAGTGTCCATGGAGGTTCATACAACCAAGATCACTCCCCTAGTCAAAAAGTTGCAAGGAGAAATGATATTGAGAGATTACGCTTGTGAAACTGTGATAGAGGACCTAACCAAGATTGAACCCATAGAGAAAATGGGGAATATACAAGTTGATATGAGCTCAATATATTTGCATGATGAGTATTATAAGTAGATATTTATGATGCCAAAAAAAATATTACCAAACTCAAAGATGCTTTGGTAGCAAGTAGAACACAACAAAAGAAGACAACCATGAAGAATGAATACTTGCATCAACAAGTGGGAGTGCATCAAAAATAAATGGATGCAATGAGGCAAGATATGCAAGCAATCAGGGTGTAGTTGGAGGCCATACAAAATCAACTAGCAAAAAAGGTCACGTAGGCTACAAGATTCTCCCCAAAAACAATCAAAGAGGTCTGTCTTTGCTTAGTTCAGAGTTGTAAAAAGTTGGCAGCCAAGGTAGTTCAGGTTTTGCATTATCTTTGGATAGCTTGGATATAGATTTAGTTCGGCCAGTAGTTAATAGACACCACAAAGGAGGCACTCGAACCCCACATGGAGATGGCTATAAAAATCCAAGCTCTTGCTCAGTCCAACATGCACATTCACCCCCTAAGTGAGATGGATCATGCTTGGTCTACTGCCAAGGTCATGCTACGTAGATAATTTTAGAGAATGGACCTAGTGAGAGAGGGTAGGAGGATCCTTTATGCTATAGAGTGGGAGCATACTATTTCCATGATACACTTTTATGCTATCACTAATATGGTCTTTATAGATTTTACTAATGAATGGGATGAACCTCTGACAAAGGAACAATTGGAAGTGGCCTAGATGAGTTTTGCGGAGGATACCTCAGAGATTTATAAATAGGAGGAGCCTATCACAGAGGAAAAAGTGCTACCACTTATGAATAAGTTTACCTGCATGGAGCTATCATTGTTTGGGCTAGTCCAACGAGTGAAGCACCTTAGTCTAGAGGATATCTAGAACCTATGGTATGTGTATGAGTCACTGAGTGTTCCTTGCCTATTTACTACACATGCTTAGGAGGACGCAGTTGCAGTCTATGAGGTTACCTAAGAAAGCTTGAAAGAGTAGGAGGAGTGGGCAGTGATGGAGCAAGTAGTAGTAGAGAAAGCATCGGTAGAGCAAGAGCGAGTAAAATTTCTATGGGTAGCTATAGAGGCATAGGTGGTTGAGAAGGCAATGAAAGAGAAGGCACGGATTGTCATCCAAAGCCATTGATAAAAATACTCAATATAAGCCCAATGGATAAAGGTCTAGAATCACCCTCATCCATGCGAGCTGGATACCCCATGAGCCACTAGAAATATTGGCAGTTTTACACCATGCCACATTGAAGTTTTGATCAAATTTTGTAGAAGGATTTTTGATTGTAAAAGCAACATATATATATTAATTTATGATGTAATATTTTCATCTTGTATGATGATATAATGATTCGTGTCAATTTACTTCTTCATTTTTATAATTTTTGTGCTTGAAGAATCATAGGCGTTATAAGTCGAAGTGTTCATAAAGAATATGTAGAAGTCATATGATGGTAGCAACGAAAGTAGTGCATTGAAGTTTAAAATTTATAGGAGACTATGGCATCCCTTTCACTTGAACGAAGAGATGAAATCCAACGGCCTCCCTTAGGGAAAAAATGTTTCTTTAAAAATTGGGCTATCGAGTAATAGGAAAAGGCGAAGGCATGTTTACCTCTAACTAAGGGTGACTGACGCGATTGCCTCATTCTAGGATAAACGTAATATTTTTAAAGGGTGAAATCAAAAGAAATAAGTTAAAGTTTGGGTAGAAATGCTTTCACCCCAAATATGAGGTGAAAGTCCCTTTTGCCTCACTAAGGGGCAAAAGGGCATTGAAGTGAGCGCACCCGAAGTTGAAGTGAGTGCGTTCAAAGTTAAAACATAGGATCGAAGTGATAAAGGTGTGTTCACCCCAAATATGGGGTGAAATCATCATTCACCCCACTTTGGGGTGAACGTTATTTAAAATTAGAAGCGTTGACAAGTCAAAGGTAACGACCCATTCACCCCTCCTTGGGGTGAAAGCTTGTCAAAGGAAGGATTCGAGCGAAACTAAAAGAAAAGTGACATTGAAAAGTTAACTTTGATTTCACCCTATGAGAGGGGTGAAAGTCATATTCACCCCTCCTTGGGGTGAAGCTACATGAAGATAGCCTCACCAAATTTTCAGAGTTTTGTTTTTGCTCAAGCAAATATTAAGAAAAGGTAGCATTGAAAAATCAAAGCTACATTCGCCCAAGGTGAAGGGCGATAGTGCCTTTCACCTCTTTTTGGGTGAACATACATTTTAATAAGTAAGATGTCCTATGAGAAGCACTTCCACCAGGAAGAAATGCGAATTTCTCAATCGCTCTTTTTCAGGGGCAAAGCGTCGAATGTAAAATCATAAGGGTACAAGGAACTGTTTTGCCTAGATTTTCTCCAAGAAGGTGAATGCAACATCGAAGTCGAGGGGCTATCCATGGATCACGTTGGTGTAAGTTTTAAAATAGGAAGCTTGGATGAGGAGAAAATAATAAGAGCTTAAAGTTAGCGCTTTTACTTATGGATCTATTTTGAGCGAATTCAAGTTTAAGTATCAACACAATTTTTTCAAAGGTACCCAAGATAGGTGAATGAAGGGCATTTAATGATTGGGGTGAGAAGTAGCTGAAGTTGTGAGTTTCAAGGTAAAGGAGCTATGGTTTGTAAATCACCATATGATTTTTATGAGTTCCAAAACATTCCAAATGAAAGTTAATTTCCAAGGAATGATGAAGGCTCCAAGTCAACGACCAAGTTTATAGTTTTTCATGAACTGACACTAGGATATGCTGATTTCCTAGGGATTTTCCCCTTAAAAATTGGATCATTGCCTCAAGAGAAATATTTTTGAGGACTTCAAGGAGGAATTGCTTCACCAAGGTTCCCGATATATAAATATTTTATCTTCATATGTATTAAATGAAAGAGGCAAAAACCTCTATAAATACTACTCAATTTCCATTGTAAAAAGGAAGATAGACATTCTGCAAAAAAATTATTCAAGTTTTATGCGTAAATAGGAGTTGTGGATTTTGATTTTACAAATAGTATCTTTATGTGATTTCTTTCTCTTTAAGCAATTCTATTTAATATTCATGTTTATGATCTATTGTTAAGTCTGAATTTTGCACCTGGATTTGGGTATTATTGATGTAAGTGTGAATACTGGAATGCAATTATGGAAGTTGTCTTCGGGATACTGTAAGTAGATTCTCTTGCTCTCATTTCTATTTTATGCTGCTATAACACTTGGTTGGAATTCTTGTTTCTAGTCTATCCCCAATCCTACACCTTTGACTTGTGGCCATATTTCCCATTTCTTTCGATTATTTCCAATTTCTTTTCGGCAACTCTAGTCTTAAACTAGTGTAGGATTAGTAAGGGAGCCATACCTCTCTGGATATTGGCATGGAGGACATTCCTTTCCTCCAACCTTTCAATGTTGGCTATGTCTAGGATGCACAAATGCATGTTTGTATGATTAGGCAAATATTTGACCAAAACTCCCTCATATGGTAATTTCTCAAACAACTTCACACATGTTAGAAATGATTTATAGGACAATAACTCCATTACACTCCTTGTTTGGAAATATTTCTTGTATGAAACTTGTAACAACCCTTGTATGACACTCCAAATTTAATGATTGTGTGATGAATCTCATACAACTATTCTAGACTATAACTTCATGTAACTTCCATCTGCAACTTCTTGCAACCTACAAACATAGAATTTGATACATACATCTTAACAACCTACTAGAACAATGGTATCACATGAACATGCTCACACACAGATAGAAATGGAATGCCATTGCATTATCATATTTCGTATGATACTAGCAATGCAAGTATATCTATACTTATACATAGATCACATAAAATATTCTCACTTCATAGGACAATCATGGAATCCTCATACTCTCTAAGGTACTATGCTCTCTCTCATATCACTTTATTACCAATAAATACCAATTATTGTCAAACAATGAATGGGGTATCCTTTTATGCTTAGGGGTTAGCAATTGTAAACAACTGCCTCCTTGAACACCTCACCACATAACTATCCGCATCCCATTATGCAACAAAGATATTAGCTATACACATTACAAATTCAATATGTTAATCTCATGACATATTCCTTATTCATGTCATCTAATCAAAATGGAATTTTACTTACATTTAATTTTACATTATATTTAATTTTCAATTGACTTTACATTTTTTTATTACAAAAATTATGCACATTTTACACTTAATCTCCTCTATACTAATTTTACTTCAACTATTGTCCATGACTAGCTCCTATATTTTCCCTCCTCTTTAGCTTGGTTGACATCCTTTTCGATGACTATCTCCACTCCTATGGGTTGGGATTCTATTGATGCTAACAATTTGTAATAAGTATGCCTACCATATCTATGATATGTAGCTTAAGGACCTTCATCTATCCCTTGAGTCTCTTGGCATAGTTCAGATATCGGTTCCACTATATCCCATGATTGTTTTCTTTCTATTCAATCTCTTCCAACTTAGCCAATATCTCTTCCTCCCTCTTCATAAATGCAAATTTTACCTCCTTCCTTACTATATTAGTATATTTTTTTTCTATTTCTATCTTGTTCTTAGTTGTAATTGTTAGCTACTCATCCTTCTCTACAATTAGCTAATTGTGGTACTTGAATTTTTTGCTTTTTATTCTTAAATAATTGTTTCCTCAATAGACACTCAAATTTTAGTTGTCCAATCAATGTGTCCCTCTCCTCAACCTGCTTATTTAGTGTTGCTAGTTCTACTTCAATACTCTTCTTCAATTAATAAATTTTCTCCTCCAATTCATTAGCCAATTCCTCCTTTGACTCATGAAAGTTTTGCACTCCTACAACTAACCATTAAATCAAGTATGCCAAAAAGTTAATCTTGGTATAAATATTCACTAATTTAGGTGTAAGCTTCACATACTTCATATTTTCTTTATTCAGTGGATAAGTTACCACATTCTTCTTATCAATATATACCCTAGTTTTCTACCTATATATCATATGAGTTATCTTTGACAGGTTTTATATTCCAATAATGCTTCGTACATTACCAATATCTAGATCCCATGGTTGCTTTTGATGAACATCGATAATCTTATTCATCATTTTCTCACTCTATACCCATTACACTAGCTTGCCTACTTCATTTTCCACCATCAATTACCATCATTGCAAATTCCTAATGCATCTAACCTAGAATACCAACCTCACTCTATCCAAGGATCTATATATCTTCTTGAAAAATACATCAACCTACTCATTGATACAATCCCCTAGAGCCATAGGTCTTCTAAAATTTGATACTTGTATGGTGAAATGATTGCTTGTATCCAACTCAATGTCAATATCATCTCCTATGGTGATTTCTTCCACATCCTCTCCATATTAGCCTATCAAGTTGATTGGTCTTATGGATGCCTTACCTTGTTGTATAAGTTGTGTTGCTTTAGTTTCTACCATTTCTTTCTCTCCCTCTAGCTCCTACTATAATAATTGTCTCCCTTAAAATTTATGATATATTATGATTTTTGATGTAGATTGCTTGCCCTTCATCCAACTCTCTTCCTACATAAATGATACTCCTAGCCAATTCCTTTACTAAGGGTGTAATCTCAAAATCAACGTGCTCATACAATGGGGGTGATCTACAAATATCCTCCTAGTACTCTAAATGTCTTGGGGTGTTGAAGATGTTGGGTGAATGAATTTTTCCATCTACTTATTTCTTACACCTCTTGCATCTATTGTTGTTATATTCTCTTCTATACATACAACTATAGTTGGCTCCTATTTCTATATTGTTCCCCTTTCTTATTATTGTGCAATAGTTTTACAAGGTTTCTACTCACCCATTGCTACCTTCTCTTGAATAATTTATATTTATATAATGCATCCCTGCATAGTTTAACTCCTTGGTTGTATAGGATCCTCCAGTCATAGTGTTCTTCATGGTATTCTATGTTGCTCACTCCTTTCCTACATAGTCCTTTCTACATTACCACCAACACCCATTATGGATTACTATGGGGGTTGCTACTCTTTTATTTGGTGTTTTTATTAATATTGAACCTCCATCCATTGCTTCTCTAACCTCCAGTGTATTTTTTCTTTTACATTAGCTTTTTCCTTGGTTGTGCTACAGTTCCTTTTGAATCCTCACTTGCTTCATCTTCCACAATGTCCTTTTTTCTTTTTAGTATTTTCTTTACCCTCATCAAAGTGCTTGGATTTGTTTATGGTATAATATTGATCCAAATTAAAACTTTTGGTGCCTAATTTGGTATATCCCTAGGATTATTCAAATATATAAATCACACCTTTGCTTGTGAAGCAACATTCATGATTAATATAATAGCATGAAAAACCATTGAAAAATTCCTCGTTTACCACATCAGGAAGTTGTTAATACAATATGATAAATATGATGCACAATAATATGCCATAGTAGTTTTTATTCCATATACATAAGATATGATCCAAGTGGAAATGTATGAGGCTCACTATTTTTTGGAGAGTTTGGACATGTTGAAGTTCATTGAGCACTACAATTTTGGCATCTTCAGTTGCATTGTCACTCCACAACTTCCATAATTTAGCAATTTTTCCACCTATACTAGAGTGGTCTTGGTGACCTCTCCACCAAAATATATCCATTATTTCATTTCTAATTGATACTCCATAATTTGGAAACCCAAAAATCCTTATAAAGTTTCCTACTATTAGCTCTTGGTCACCAACTCAAACTCTACTAGTATTCTTCTTTGGATTGTATATTTGTAGCATTTTTAGCAAATACTTCTTAAAGATATCTTTGTTAAAGTTTAGAATATATAGTGCAAAATTCACTTTTACGTCCCTAAATGCTATCCTTAATGGATGATAATTTAGACTTATCTCCCACCATGTTCGATAAAAATCTCCTACCACTTGTACCCATGTGATTTCCTACAAGGGCACTTTCTTATTTCCCTTGCTATTTTCTCCCTACTAAGGAAAAGCCTTAAATTATTGCTCCTCCAAAGTGTTTATCCTAAGCATTTCTCTAGAGTTTCTAGCATGCATATTTATAGTACCTTTTTTGGTATCTGAGCCATGTTCTCTTTATCTTCTTTGCACATGACTTTCCACACTCCTCATACTTTATTTGACATGAGGTTTTTCCTGCATAATTGGTTTAGGTAGGGACCTTCTTTGTTGATGTTTTAGTTGATGAATTCTGTCTATGAAATTTGGCCTCTTCTACATCCTTACTTATAAATGAAGCTAACTAACTATTAATTTTGCTTGTATAACCCCTATCATCACAATCTTGTTGCGTTTATGGCCCCTATCATATACCACTTCTACTTATATAATTATTGTTGTCAATCTTGTACAATAATTATTACAACTTATATGGAAGTCTCCTTAGCTTATATGACATTGTCATCTAATAACTTGTACAATAATGTCTCCTTCCACCTGTATGATGAACTCCTAAACCAACCTATATGACACTATTGTGTACTCTTCTACACTTGTATGGCGATGAACTTCCAACTCTATCGTTCACTTGTTTGATTCATTTGGACCTCCCACAACTTGTACAAAAACATTTTTTGCCCTTATCCTCATGCACAAACTTATTAATTTATCTATTGTTGGATCCAATGATCATCTATATAGTTACACTTCCCATAAATAAAAAATCTTTATTCTATCTACACTACTCACTGTAATGGTTATCAATACACTTGCATGAATACAATTTGTAAAAACCATATTTGTAGTATTTTTATTTGTAATTTCTTCTTTCAATAGTTTCATCGGCTTCACCTTAGGGTATGCTCATTAGTTCTATACTTCTCATTCAATATTTCTTTCCCCTTAAATTGATAATTTATGTGTTGGTACTACAACAACACACTTCACTTTTGCACTATGTCATATGTCCTCAACACTACATTCTATGTCCTTAGTACAATATTTTGCATCATCCTACTTTCATCTTCTTATATGCATTATTCATCCTTCCTTCTCCTTTAGACACTAAGAAAATACAATGCTCAAGCCTCCCAAAATAAAAAAATTCATAAGTTGGTGGGGGTGGTTGTCACCTATGCATAACTGCTTGATAACTACCACCTCACCACCTTGTTTGTAACTAATGGTGTGTTTTTTCCTATTTTCCTATTTTTTTTTTCTATTTTCCCATTATTTCATATTTTTAATATATATTATATTTATATATATTCAACGAGTTTACAAAGGTTTTTATGAGGGGTCCTGATCCCATCATACTAATTGGGTTTTGAACCTTAGACCTCTCAAAGAGAGGACAAAATCCTTACCACTACAATAAGCTTGCAACTCATATTTCAATGAGTTTACATAGGTTTTTATGAGGGATCTTGGTCCCCTCATACTGAGTGGGGTTTGAACCTTGGATATCTCAAAGAGAGGCCAAAGCACTTATCACTGTAGTACACTTGCAACTCTTATATATAAAGCATGTCTAAGTTATCTCTATTGCATGAATCATATGGCCACATAGATTAAAACTTTAACTATATCAGCTATTGATGAATCACCTCCATCCTCTTGATAATAATTTTCTTCTTGCTCTATTGTACAACTACTTGTATTTGTATGATCCCTATCATACTAACATATTCTCCTTAATTTGTATGATAATATATCATTCCATCATCAATTGTATGATGCTCCTGACTTGTATGACCACCTATCATACCACCTTATCCACTTGTATGGCCATCACAACTTTAACTTGTATGATCAACACTTCTACTATACTCTACCATACAAGCATCTTCCTATCTTGTTGCACTTATATGGTAGCCCATATTGCATCTTCCTTCAAAATTACACCATCATCTTGGTACTTATCTTATCTAATTTGTTTCTTTATTATTCCATTTTTGTCTATGTCACCACTTTCTCCTTTGTAATAATCTACCAAACTCAAACACAATTCTTACTACATTCCTTTTCGTTAGGCAAAACTCTCTAAATTGAGACTACCTATTCCTTCTTCTTGGATGTTTGAGGTATTTCCGTGATCTTGTTTAGTTTCTTCACCATATTTTTTGATAGCATATTCAGTTATGATGTGAACCAAGAGGTATTACTTATGGATCATCCTGATGGTTATGCCATAACTAGTTTCTTACACTACCGAATGGTCTGGGTGGGACACCTTACTATTTGTATAGCCTAGGGGTAGCTAGAGGGAAAATGCTTCCCTTAAAAATACTAGGTGGGAGACCAACCAAACTTCTCCCTTGGATGGGAAAACTTAGACGACTAAGAAGAACTGACCTCTTTCATCAATTACTTTTACTAGTAGATATTCCAATCTCCTCATTTGCATTCCTTCTTTGAATTTATTCTATTGAATACTTATTTTGTATGCTTGGGTAACTAGTTAAATTTTAGGCATATTCCTCCTTACTTATCTTCTAAGTTGTGTACTTGAGCTTGAATTGCTTGAATTATCAGAGTTTGTAGAAAACATGCTACTAGTATATGCTTTCTAATTTCTCCTATCTCTTTCTTGATATGTAGGTGTTCTGAATAAGTCCCTCCATAATATCTTAGTCACTTCCTCTCTTATTACTCTTTGTTGCTCAAGATCATTCAACACTTCTTGCCTCCTTATTTCTCTTGCCTCAAGATATTATATCATTCTTCCATCTTCTTGAACAATTTTCTTCCTTATCTATGCTTTACACCTTTGTAGTTGTTCATATTCCTCCTATAATAGTTGTGCTTCAAGGTGTAGTATTTGGTGTTGAAGATCAATATATACTAACATACTCATATTGTAGATACCTAAAATAGTACCAACTTTTTTACACCAATCCTTGATGCAAATCCTCAAAAAGATCAATCCAACCATAATAATTGACTCAATTTTAGAATTTATAGTCAAAGTTCAATAGAAGCAAATTCATTGCTTCAGGGGAAATTCACCAAAAAGCAAATACACTTTTTAGCTAGTGTATTTACAACTAGTTCAAAATTTCCAACTCCCTACCAGGTTTGACCACTAATAGTCATGAAATTATATTTAGTGAATACATTGGTGGCATATTTGTATAGGTGGTATATTTGTGTCCAATGAAAGAAAAATTTAATTGCACCCACAACAACCAGTCAAGGCATAAATATCTCTTACCTACCCTTCAATCTTCATAGGAAATCAATAGGTAGGGAGGAAGGTAGCCAGTTTCTCTCCACCCTCCTCCACTTGCCCAAAATAATACCAATCAAGGGGGATAACTAATTTTAGGTTGAAATCATTAGTTAATCAATCTCATTAGTATTCAGTTTAGCCAACTTACCAGCCACCTCACCTCTCTCATTTGGTAAACCCCCAAGAGGGCTAATTTCTATAAATTGACCCCTTGGATTGGCATTACAAAGGAAAAATGTTTGTATTAAAACTCTACTAAAATAAAATCTAATTTAGTGTAATGAAGTGCTTCCAAAATTATCCGATGAAGTTGGAAAGCAATTTAGGCTTTGGAGGAAGGAAAGGGAGCATCTTGCATTTGTAATCTAATGATACTTTTCTTTAATGCATTGCTATTTTGTTTAAATTTTATTAACATCTTCATGATATAATTTTGTCACATGCATTTTTATATTTCTTGCATTTAAATCTAATTGTCCGATTACCAAAATCTCATCCTCTTAGTTTTGTGGGCACTTCATAAAAATTGTAGGATATAAAACTACACACAAGATCTTAGGATACCACTATTAGGATGTTCCCAACCTTGCACTACCTATATTTTTGTGTTTTTTCCAGTTCAAATTGAATGTACCACCTATATCTAATTTAGGCAACATATTCACTATATGTAGATGAATCCTTGGTTCCATAAGCTTAACATCATTATACTCCTTCCAGATTCAAAAATGAATATGCCACCTACGATTGTTACAGGTAACATATTCACTATACATATGAGAAATATTAGATTTCTCTATCTAACTAGCATCCAACCTAGTTAACCCTACTCCCGTGCATCATTTAGCAATATCTTTGACCCCTATCCTTTATTCTATATACTATCAGTATGATATTATCATATTAAAAATTGTGCTAGCTATCAGATTTATAGGTGTCATATTCACCATAGATTTCTCAACATCCATATCCAAGGTAAATCATTTAAATTTTATTTATAAACAGGGGGTATGATCATACCAACCAAGAATTTATATGCTTCTTACTATTTGGTATTCCCCCAAATCATAATCCATTTTTTCTATCTATTTTGTAGGTTTTGGCAAATTTGTTAGGTGTAGGACTTTAAGGCAACGTATTCGTATAGGCAACAAATTTGTGTTCAGAAAACATATTCACACTAGGCACCAAAACATGTAGATATATTAAATCCCTATATTTTAGTCATTAAAATAGGTTGGTTGATCGATTGTATAATTTTTTGCATTTCAAATATATTATAAAATATTTATAAAATAAAAAATTAAAATAAATTTAGCATAGTTGTTCACTTCATTTTATGAGGTATTTACTAGAATTGCATGTAGGAGTTGAATCTATGATAGATTGTATTTTTACATCCTCCTTGCACCCTTGTATTCAAAAGAGAAAACAAAAAAATATTTATTTTCATAATGTAGATAACACTCATTGAAAAATAAATCACCTATAGGATAACCCTTGTATTCCACATGGTCTTCATATTGCATTCCATTGTCATATCTTGTGTTAGTTCCTAGGATAGACTATAAATAATTGGTGTCTTACTAAATTGAACACAATAAATTATATTAGGGAGTCTAAAAATCCTTGGTGAACTTGAATATTTCCTACCAAAGATAAACACTACATGCAAAAATGCAATCATCAAAATAATAGGTTAGCATCAACACTCTCGCATTGGAGTGTGGACAACCCTTGAGGGAATGCACCTAGGGCCTTCCATCCCACACTTATCCTTATGCTCACTACCTTCAATCTAAGGTTCATTATTGGATCAATCTACTTCATTCACCATTTCTACCAATCATTGTTTTTGTTCTTCCATTGTACCTAGGGATTTTATATGCACCTACAATATTCTCTATTCCACTAGATGTGGTTCTAAATATTTTTATTTGATGATGGGCTGCTCTTTATTTTCAATTCCAAAGAACCATCCCACATCCAGTTATCCATTTCTTTATGTTGCACCATTTTCCTCGTTGGTCCTACTTTGCTCTTCTCTCTCATGGACTACTATTCCTTTAAAGCTTTCTAAAGACCAATGCAATGACTCAACCAATATTTTAATGGTTTCTTCTTCCACATGTTTGAGATTGACCATATTAACTTACACCTTTATTTTCTATGGATTCAAACTTTATCCATTAACTATCTTAGGATATTATGTTCCATATAACTTCTACAATTTGACTGCACCATTATCCATCATTTCTACTACCTAGAAGGGCACAAACCATAGGGTCTTCAACTTACTTGGCTTGATTTTATATTTTTCAATAAATTTCAGCACTAAGTCACCTAGCTCTAATTTCATTTTTCTTAGGTGCTTGTCGTACCATAGCTTTGTTTATTATTGGGAAATTATTTTTGCCCACTGAGCCATCACCCACTTCTCATCTAGTTGCATGAGTGTTTTGAGCCTCTCCTCTAGGCTCTCTTGGTCTCCTAGATGGTTCTATATTGACACTCTTAAAATAGGTACAAGGAAATCTACTAGAACTACAACCTCTTATCTATACATCAACTAGAATTATGTGTGGTTCATTGTTGGCTTAAATATTATCATGTATATCTATATTTTCCTAGTTGACTTCTTCCACACCACATGCCTTCTAAATAATTGATACTAGGACTTTGTTTATTGCCTTAACTGTCCATTTACTCTAGGATAATATGGGCTTGACAAAGAATACAAAATACTAAACTTTGTGGTTAACTTATGAATAATATCATTGATAAAGTGTCCTCTATTACTTGTTAATTGTAGGGGAATTCAAAATTTCATAATCGCTTATTCATATAAAATTGAGTTGTAATCCTTGTAGAATTATTTGGTAGTGCTCATGCATCCACCCACTTTGTCAAATATTTAGTCACCACCAATATTTATTGACATTTTTCTCTTTGGCTTATTCTCAATAGTCCAACAAAATCAATTTCCTAATGTTCAAACAACACCTATGGCTATGATGCATACAATAACATGAAGTCTCTCTTCAATGGTTTCTCAAATATTTGGCATGTATCACATGGATTCACATACTCCTTAGAATCATGATAAAAGGTGGATCACCATGGCCTTGCTAGAAGTACATTTATTGCTATTAAATCTAACCCCATGTGACCTCTTGCCAATCCTTCATGAGCCTATTTTAGCACTGTATTTACATCTTCATTTATAACACATCTCCACAAAACTCCATCAGGTCCAATCTTGAATAATAAGCTTTCCATCAATTGGAATGGTGTTGACTTAATAATTATGTATTTTCTCTACTACCGTCTTCTCCTTTAGAAGCTCTCCCTTTGAAAGTTATTATCTAACGTGTTTGTACCATGATGGTACTACACTCACCATAAATAAATGGGTGTTCAATAACTTGTCTAACACTTCCCATTCTATAGGTTCTCAAGAGCGAATCCTTAATAGCTACACTACTACACATGTTTCCTCCTATGTCTCACTACTACCTAAAAAAGAAACTCTTGTAATATGACAATCCACCTATTGACTTATCCATGAATAGTCAACTATTTTATCAAGTACAACAATACTTGGTGATAGACATAAAAGGAAAATGGAATGGCAAGTAGGTAGTGTTTAAAATTTTGAACAACATATACCATCCCTAAAGCTTCCCTCTCCGTCATGTTGTAATTCTTCTATTCTCATGATAATAGTTGACTCAAAAAATAAATGGTATGATCCAAATCAAACTACTCCTCATGGTCCAACCTACATCTAATTGCCATAATCAGATGAATCTTTATGGATATGGAATTACTTATCTTGATATATAATTACTAGAATGGGTGTGCATGCCAAATTTACCTTTAATTATTCAAAGACCTTTTAATGCTCCTTTGTCCACTTGAAAATAACATTCTTGTGCATTAAAGTATCCAATGGGTGGGACACTTGTGCAAAATTATTGATGAATCTACCATACTACTTTTCATGTCCTAGGAAAGACTTTAAAAAATTGATATTTTATGGCTCCTCCATGGTCACTATGACTCGTATTTGTTGGGGTCTATTTTAAAACCTTCTTTTCAGATCATATATCCTAGGAACTTCCCATAAGGAACCAACTATTTAAACTTCTTATGGTTTAATAACAAATAAGCCTTCCTGCATAAAATCATGCATTTCTCCAATGCATTTAGATGCTTTGTTGGAAATATGTTGAATATTTTCCATGTTATTCTTTTCAGGTTAACTCTAAAAGGTATTGGATACTTTCCATGTATCCTTATCGGGGTTTGGATCCAAGCCAAACCCCAAGCAGGGGTTCGAGGGCGACAACCCTCGATGGAAGTTTTAGGGTTTCTTAAGCTATTTTTAGACCCATATGGGTTGTTTAGGGTTAAATATTTGAACCCATGTTTTTTTGCCCATGGTATTGTAAAATTAATTCTTGTGATGTCATTTAATTACACTTGTATTAGGGTTTGAAGTGACAAGAGAGATGAGAGATGAAAATTATTGTATTGAAGACAATTAAGTTTATACAATACAAAGATATTATTGTGTTGGGTTTTTCCCATAAGAGTTTCCTAGGTAAAATATTGTGTTATGTGTGTATATGTTATCTTATTTTTTACTTGATTTTGTATTTACTATTTTTCTATATTTAGTTTATTGGGGCCTTTTGCTCTTCATTTGGTATTAGAGCTAGGTTTTAGCTTTGTTTAAAGAGTAAGGGTTTCAACCTTGTGATAAATTAATTCTTGAGTGGGAGTCATACGCAAAATAATATGGGTGAAGGAAAATGATGGGAAGCACACGAGTAGAGATTGAAAAATTTAATGGACAAAATTTTAAGTTATGGAAACTCAATATGGAGGATTTGTTGGTTGATAGAGATTAGTGGATTGCGATCTTGAGAATAAAACCAACATCAATGATAGATGAGGATTGGTTAAAAATCGATAGGAAGGCAAGGAGCTCTATTAGATTGTGCTTATCTAATTTGGTATTATTGAATGTATTGACAGAGACCATGACAAAGTTGTTATGGGATAAGCTAGAAACTTTATATCAGATAAAGTTATTGGTAAATAAAATCTTTCTCTAAAGAAGTTGTATTCACTTTGAATGAATTATGGTGACTCTATGGCTGAACATCTAAATACTTTTAACATTGTGATAAGTTAATTAAACTCTGTTGAAGTAAAAATAGATGAAGAGGAAAAGTGTGTTACTTTACTTGATTCATGGGATAACCTAGTTATGGCTATCACCAATACAAATTTTACATTGAAAGTAGAGGATATAGTAGGAACATTGCTATTTGAGGAAATGAAATGAAAATATTCTAAGGATTATCATTAAAAGGATACCTTGGTTGTGGGAGACCATTCTCAAGAAAGAAGCAAAAAGAAATCATAAGAAAGGAAATCGAGATCTAGGGGTAAATCTGTTGCTCTAGAAAAGAGGAGATGTTGGAAGTGTGGTAAAACAAGAATTATAAAAGAGATTATAGATCTAAAAAGGATGATAATAGCTGATCATATGATGAAGGAAATTCTACAAAAGCAAATACCACAAATGAGATTTAGGGGACTTATTCTTAACTGCAACATGCTCAAGTGAATGCCATGACTCATGGTTGATTGACTTAGGTGCTTACTTTAATATGAATCCTAATAGAGAGGGGTTATATGAATATGAAAATATAAATAGAGGTGAAGTCTTCTTGGGAGACAATTTGACATATAAAATGATAGGTTGAGAAAAAATCAAGTTGAGGTTAAAAGATGGAAGAATTAAGACAATTCCTAGTGTGTTGTATATTCTAGGTTTGGTAAGGAATATAATATCTGTGAGTAACATGAATGACATGGGTGTGATTGTGGTATTCAATAAGGATAACTACAAGATGGTTCATGGAGTCTTGGTGTTGGCAAGGGGAGTTCATACATGAACTTTGTTCAAACTTGAGGCTAGCACTATAAGTATTGATTGCAATAACTCTTTAGTTGTAGAGGAGAATAATATGGTAGAAGTGACTTTGAGTATTCCTATAGTGAAGATAATTTTGTGGCATCAATGCATGGGGTATATTGGTGAGAAGGCCTTCAAACATTAAAAATGAAAGGTATGGCTGAAGGAATTTTGATTGCCCATTAAATTTTGATTTTTGTGAGAACTGTGTTTATGGAAAGAAAACTTGAGTCAATTTTTCTAGTAGTGCTATAAGATCTGAAGGAACTTTGTATATAGCTCATAGTGATGTGTTTGGACCTATAAAAGTACCATTGTTAGGTAAATCTATCTATTTTGTTACATTTATAGATGACTTTTAAATAAAGACCTAGGTATATTTTTTACAGAATAAATATGATATTTTTAATAAATTTAAAAATTTTAAGGCTCTTGTAGAAAATCATATAGAGAAAAATATAAAGGTTTTGAGAAGTGAAAATGGTGGTGATTATTGCTCTAATGAATTTGTGCAGTTTTACACGGACTATGGAATAGAAAGGTAGAAATTTTTTTAGATATTCCACAACATAATGGAGTTGTAGAACAAATGAATAGGACATTGATGGATAAGGCCATAAAAATGCTAAGTGGTATAGGGTTAGAAAGAAAATTCCAGGCAAAAGTCATGTTAACTACTTGTTACCTCATCAATAGGTCTCCTACCTCAACTTTGGTGGACAAGACTTTATAGGAAGTGTGGATTGGTAAGAAACCCTCTCTCAATCATATAAGGGTTTTTTGTTGTGATGCTTATATGTATGTCCCAAAAGAGAAAAGGACTAAGCTATACTATAAATATAAAAAATACATATTTATGGGTTATAGTATTGGTGTTAAAGAATATAAATTGTGGAACCCAAAAACATAAAATATTGTTTATAGTCATAATGTGATCTTTAGAGAAACAAAAGGGGTTTCAAAATAGGAAATGCAACCAAGCAAAGAACCTAAAATAGTTCAAGTAAAATTGAAACAAGAGGAAGAACCTATGGTAGAACTTGGTGCTATAGAAGAATATGAACTACAAAGAGAGTCTGAAGAGGAAAATTTAGAGGAAGAAGGTGAGGAGGAAGCTGAAGATGCAGAACTTGGAACTTCAAGTTTGAGGAGATCAAATCGAGTGAGAAGACTCCTAGAAAGGTATAGCCCTTCCAATATTTATTCTATATTTAATATATCAGTTGTTGATGAAAAACCCAAGACTATAAAAGAGGCAGTTCAATCAAATGAGAATAAGTCTTGGAAAAGGTCTATGGAGGAAGAAATTGAGTCCTTGGATAAAGTAAGATGTGGGACTTGGTGAAATTACCCTTGAAAGAAAATAAGTTGGTTGTAAGTGGGTATTCAAGAAGAAGTACAATGTAAAAGGAAAGTTGGAGAAGTACAAGGCTCGCTTGGTAGAAAAATAATTTTCTCAAGTTGAGGGAATTGAATTTGGTGAGATTTTTTCTCTTGTGGCTAAACTAACTTCAATTAGATTTTTATTGGATATTTCTACTTCTTTTTATTTTGAAATAGAATATATGGATGTAAAGACAACATTTCTATATGGTGAACTTAATGAAGACATATATGTCACAACCATAATGCTTTAGGATAAGAGGTAAGGAGGACTTGGTATGCAAGTTGAAAAGTCTCTTTACGGCTTGAAAAAATCTCGAAGAATATGGAACCAAAAATTTGATAGGTTTGTTTTGACACTTAGGCTTGGAAAAAGTAAAGCAGATCTGTGTGTGTATTTTAAACAAGAAGGTGAAAATTTTGTTATCATTATTTTGTATGTGGATGACATGCTATTAATTGGTAATAATAAGGAGATGATAAAGTTACTAAAATATCAGTTATCTTTTGAATTTGACATGAAGGATTTGGATGCTGTAAAATTTATTTTGGGTGTGGAAATAATAAGGGATTGTGCAAATAGAAATTTATGGTTAACTCAAATAAAATATGTTGATTTGATACTACAAAGGTTTAGGATGCATGATTGGAAATTAGTATGTACTCCATATCCTATTGGTCAAAAGTTATCTATTGAAAAATATCCTAAAATAGGTAAGGAAATTGAAGAAATGCATCATGTTCCTTATGCTAGCATTGTTGGTAGTCTAATGTATGCAATGGTCTTTACTAGACCTTATATTAAACATGCAATGGGAGTAGTTAGCAGATTTATATCCAATCCAAGAAAGGAACATTAGACTATTGTGAAGAGGATATTTAGATACTTGCATGGAACTTCAACAAAGAAAATTTAAAGGTAGTAATATTATAAATATACAAGGTTTTGTGGATGCTAACTAGGCAAAATATTTGGACAAGAGAAGATCCATGATTGCTTATGTGTTCAGACTATTTGAAGAGGCAATAAGTTGGATGAGTAAAAAGCAATCAATAGTTCATTTATCCACAATAAAAACAAAGTACAATGTAGCAACTCATGCTTGTAAAGAAGCAATGTGACTAAAGAGGTTGTGCTCAATATTTGGTCTTAAAAAATGCTATGAGAATTGATAGTGACAACCAAGTGCAATATTTTTGGCCAACAATCCTGGTTTTCATAATCAATCAAAACATATTGATATCAAGTACCATTTTGTGAGATATATGGTAGAAGGAAATTGGGTGATGCTAGAGAAAGTTGATACATAGAATAATATTGTCGATTCATTAACAAAGGCTATACCTACTCAAAAAAGTTATTGGTGTAGAATATATATGGTATGGTTATACTTGATAGTTGGCAATGGTAGTTTTCGGCCCCTATGTAAAGTATTCAACAAGTGGGATAATGTTGGAAATATGTTGAATATTTTCCATATTATTCTAGCGGGGTTAAATATAAAAGGTACTAGACACACTCTATGTATCCTCACTAGGGTTTGAGGGTGGCAGACCCTGCCATGAGTTTTAAGGTTTCTTAAGCTATTTTTAGACCCATATGGGCTATTTAGAGTTAAATTTTTGAGCCCATGGTTTTTTGCCGATGTTATTATAAAATCCATTCTTGTGTTGTTATTTAATTGCACTTGCATTAGGGTTTTAAGTGAGAAGAGAGATGAGATATAAACATTATTGTATTGGATATGGTTAAGTTTATACAATAAGGATATATTATTATGCTAGGTTTTTTCTCATAAGGGTTTCCTAGGTGAAATTCTGTGTTATGTGTGTATTTGTTATCTTATTATTCTTTTTCCTTTGATTAAGTATTTACTATTTTTATAGATTTAGTTTATCAGGGCTTTTTTCTGTTCATGCTTGTCTTTTCTACCATACAACATCCAATCATCTAAGAAGACCTTCAACATCCTAGTTGATATTTGTTAAAAAAAGTACAAGATTATCCTTTGAAATATAGTTGGAGAATTGCATAAACTGAATGACACCCATTTATATGCATATATCCCATCCTACATTACAAATAGACACAAATATAGTCTTCAAATTATCTTCCTTGATTATATTGATCTAATTATAACCTAAAAATCCACTCAAAAATAAATAGATTTCATGCCCTGCTACTTCCTCTTGTAATGAATCAATGAAAGGAATATGCAAGATGGAGATTTGATTTACCTCTTTCTTCAAGGTAATTACTATTTGTTTCACTCACTCATTCATCGTCACCTTGAAGATTATACTTGCATGTAACATTTTTTGTATCTCTATGTCACTAGGGATGTATACTTTGGGTTCCTTTGGTATATCCTTCTCCTTACTAGATATGTGCTCAAAATAAATGGAATTTAGTGTACACACAACTCTGGTGGAATTCCCTTCAAAACCATATACGCCCATATGAAGACATCCTTATATTGCATAAAAATAGTGGAAGCAAATTTGAACATTGTGTCCCAATCATCTTCATAATGGATGATCTTCTCTTCACCTTGTTCATTGAGGTTTACCTACACCATCTTTGGCTATTCATGTTGAATGATGTCAAGTTCATTTTGTGCTTATAGTACATCAATCACTTGGGTTGGTTTTTCATAAATCACTGCATCAACAACAACCCACTCTATAAAATTCATAGGAAATATCTACTTCTTTTTTTTTTCTTCTTTTGGTGTAGAATTTATTTTCTTGACTTGATAAATTTACCTCTTTTATTTTATGGCTTAATCCATCATGGTCATCTTTTCTACTTATATGCATAGATATTGTGGAAGAGAATTTTATAATCCTCCATTCTCCAATGTAGAAGTCCACTATCAAAATATTCATCATATGTTGTAAATTCTTAAAATTTCAACATGCCTTCTTCATTTGATTCATGTCTATTATCCTTATCTAATGATGAAATTCTAGTTTCATTAGATGTCACAATATCTTGACTAATGAACTGGTTCTCCAAATTTATCTTATGCTTGTGTTATCCCTTCTTAAATGTTAGATGATATTTCTCCTAGTTATGATTCATCTTTTTCATTCATAGTCATACATGTCCCAAAAATACATTATAGAAATTTTTTTTACATGGTGATTACCAAAAAGTCCATGATGATATCCCGATTAGTAATCCTTACTTTTTGGTTAGTAAAATATCCTTTCATTTTAATTTTGTATTGGTCTGCACCATATAATAAAAAATTTGGAGAGCACAAAATGGTGCTCCAATTTATTTGTAGGTCTTATTAGGCATTACATTAACACTAGAAATTCCATAAATGATCACTTTTGTTAGTTTATGATTTAGTAACTACATATGAATCAATGCTAGATTCTTCCCCACTTTAATCATTAACACTATTGGATATATGAACTAATCCTTCCTTATTATTGGTACTTCTTGACATTGTTTCTCCATAGCCTTCCTTGTTCATTCCATCTCCCCTACCTTTGCATAAAGCTTAGGTATTACACCAAGTATACAAGACACCTTCACCTCAACCATCATGTTTGGTACTTATGCTACCAATTACTCTGTTGATGATTGTTTCTCCAAAGCTTCCTCTAAAGTGATTAGATTTTCCAACTTTTTCTCATGGAGAAAACTTTCTTGTTTTACCTTCTAGTTTTATTCCTCTATCAAATAATACACTTTCTACCATATATCCTTCTCCTTGGCAAGACTTGAATATAGGTCAAATTTCTTTGTATGATCCCTTGTTACTACTAGAACATGTTTATTCTTATTTGGTTTATCCCTTATAGGATCTCCTATATCAATAAAATTGACATTTTGTATTCTATTAGAATTGTATTTCATTGGGAAACTTACCTCCTTGTGATTGCCTAGTCTAGACTACCTACACATTAGTTCTTTATTGTTGTTTCCATTCTTTCCTCCTACTGGTGGCTTCTAATAATTTCTTGTGAAATTTCCCCACTCCCGAAATATTCTACACTAAATGATGGTATCATATTCTATTCATTTTGCAATCAAATTTTTCCTTCGTATTGTCAATTACTTTGTTGGGGCTACCTTCCTCCATGATAATTATTTCTATAGCCATCACTCATCACTCCTTACCCATTTCTGGAGGTGTTATTTTTTTTTATATTTCTTCTTTACTACCATAATTGTTTAGTGCCTTGAACTCCTTAAATTAAATAGACAATCTCCTACTACTTAACCCATAACTTCACAAATATTACAAGAAACATTCCTTGAACAATTTACATTTGTGTACCCTTTTTTTTTGTTAAGTAGCGTTTGTATTTACAACGGGTTTTAACTAGGATCCCAAAACCTGATTACATAAGAGTTGGTAATAACATGCCGAGAATAAGCCATTACAACAAAATTCTGTGCCCAAGGCACCAATACCCTGAAAATGAAAAACAAACAAAAATCCCGCCTAGCGGGAACAGGTAAATTTGAACAATCCCGTCCAGTGGGAAACCACCAATTTTGAAGGAAGGTAATTTTGAAGATCCCGCCCAGTGGGGAGCATCTGAAACTGCCATCGTGTAAATCCCGTCTAGCAGGAAGCAACAAAAAACCATTATAATATAAATCTCGCCTAGCGGGAAGCAGTCGAAAAACCACCAAAGAGTGAATCCCGCCCAGTGGGAAGTAGAAGAAATCCATCCCAGTGTAGATCCTGCCCAATGAAAAGCAGCAAAAACCTCTACCAAGTGAATCCCACCTCCCGAGAAAACTAGCAGGAAATGAGAAAAACCTGCCTAGCGAGAAACCCAACGGTTTTGGAGAATCCCGCCCCGCGAGAAACCATCCCGCCCAGCGGGAAACCATCCTACCCAAAAAAAGGGGGAATCCCGCACAATAGGAACTAGCTAAAAAACAACAAAGAGGAGATCCCGCCCATCGAGAAGCAGCTAGAAAGCACCACTAAGAGAATCTTTCCCCCAGGACAACCAGTAGGAAAAGACAACAGGTTAAGGGACCAGGGATACAGGGACTAGGGATCCCAGGAGGGAAGAGGTAACATCCACAAAGATGGGATCCCTGGGAGCCTAGCCTAGGGGATCTAGGGTCTACATGCATAGATCAGATCCCCCCAAGATTTAAAAAATGCAACAGAATCCAGAGAACCCCAACAACAAGGGCCAAGAATCCCATCCTTGCATAGGAGAAACTTCAGGGAACTGGGACTAAGGCTGGGAATAGCCCAGGCAAAGAAAAGGCCCCCTCCAAGGCTAAAAAAATGCCCAGGGTGTCCACCAAGGAGCAGAACCAGCACGAAGAAGCCTCCAAGCAGGAAATCAAAGAGGGCCCTCCCCACAGGGATGAGACCAACAATAGCTACAAGATCCCAGAGAGGATTCACTAGCAAAAGGGGGAAAGAGGCCCCCCCAGATGACCCCCAAAGTAGTAAGGACCTCAAAGGAAACCCCATGAAGCCATAAAAAACCCAACCAATCACCCCCACCACCCAGAGAACTGTAGGGAACCAGATCCATGCCAAAAACCTATAGAAAACCCCAGGGGGAAGCCTGAGGGAAAAAAAGGGAAGGGATCCCAAAAATAGCAAGGAACCTTGGGAAGCACCAGGTCAAAAATTAAACAAGGGAACCCTGACCGACTGGGAGAGGTGCAGAAAGAGGAGAAGGATCTCCCTCAAGGAGATCATCTGCAACAAACAATCCCAGGGAGGGATGACCTGGGAAGAGCCAGGGACTGGGCAGGAACCAGGGGAGGGGGAGTAGGGAAGGGATCGGGACCCTCCCCTCTCTACTTTTTTCCCTCTCACCCCAAAATGACACCAATCCATTTGTGTACCCTTTTGATTTATAGTTTGAGCACCAAATTTAATTCTTCTCTTTCTTTTTTTCTTTCACCTCATTAATCATTCCCTCAATGTTCTTTTTCATAGCTTGGATTACTCTATGACAGTCATCTCTATCATTGTTAGAGTCATCACTTCTAAAGTGACTTAGTCCTATCACTATCTACTTTTTCTTATTTCCCAAATATATGCTTCTTGGAAAGTTATAGGTGGTACTACATTCATATTTTTCTTGTATCATGGTAGGAACCCATAAAGGAACCATTGCTTCTACAAGTCATTTGCTAGTTGCACTTCCATTTTATCAATTAGTTCCTTGAATCTTCTATTATAGGACTTACTATCTTCATCCTTATTTTGCTTGGTAGAGTATATCTCTCTAATGATTTTTGTATCATATCTCATTAGCTTGAATTCATTATTGAAGTCTTCAATTCTATATTGCCATGCTGTGAAGGGATTTTTTCTCTCCCTATATAGATGCTAATATAATATATTTCCTTACAAAGTTGCCAAAAATAATCTTAACCAAACTTTCAGGTCATCAACTCCATTGTCATACCATATAGTAGTACAGGTTATGATGTGATGTTTTAGGTATTCCTTTCTATTACCCATGAATTATGGGCACTTTTACTTTCCTACCAATATAGAAATATTTTCCATTATGGGTTTATTATTTTCTCCTAACTCTTAACCACTTGATAGGAACTTACTTAGTACTTACTCTCTTGGTGTTCTTGGTTCTTCACCAAACAATGTCTCTTCAACAAATAATCTATGACCACTTACTAGTGCACCCATGCTTCACAACCTTCTTCACAAATATATGAGGATTGGCTCTAGTATCTACACACTCTACCATAGTTGTATTTATGCCTAACTCCCATATTATATACCTTTTGGCAATATCCCTTGATCTTGTATTGGTGTTACCATTTGGTCAATCTTATTTCTTCATGAACTCTCCATATTGGTCCCTTAATTTACAAAAATGTTTCCTTTGATCTACCCTTCATTTTTTTGATACACCTCACCTCACACTTTATCCTCAATTGTTAATAACAACATATATCGCCTTCCATTTTTGTCACTAGAACTATCCTCCTCATAAGGATTCTAAACTTACTCCACTTTTAGTTGTTCACTTTCTGTTTGTCTTGAATATAATTCTTGGTTGGAAATTCTCTGACTTATTTTTATAGGTTGGCCACTTCTCTTATAGTTACATCTCCCATGTGGTCATGGCAAAGAATTTATCATCCACCTCTATAAATTTTATGCATGTTGGGTTGAAAATTAAGAAGGTAACGATGCCAAATTTAGCATGATGATGAGTATTCTAATGGTTGCAAGAATAATTAGAATGATAGATCCTAGGATCCAACTAAGGCTGCAATTACTATTGGTCCAACTCTAGTTATTCTCAACATTTGTACATCAAGCTACCAACTTGCACTTGTACGACACTATATTCATGCACATGAATGACATGTGTTTGTATGTTAAATACTTATATGACATAGTCACAACCTTATTAGATAGAAATCTCCCAAACAACTTCATACCTATTAGAAATACTTGTACAACAACAACTCTATCACACTCCTTGTATGACACTTGTGATGACTCTTGTATGTCACTTTAACTATAATGATTGCACAATGAATATCATACAATTATTTTGGATTGTAACTTCCTACAACCTACACACATAGAACTTGACACATACAATCTAACAACCTACTACAATAATAGTCTCATACAAACATGCTTACATATAGATAGAAAGGAAATGTAATTACATTAATATTATTTGTATGGAACTGATATTAACAATATGTCTACAATTGTAGTACACATATCACATAGAATGCTCTCACTTCATAGGACAATCCTAGAATCCTCATACTCTCCAAGGTACTATGCTCTCTCCCATACCACTTGATTGCCAGTAACTATTGATTATTATCAAACAATGAATGGGGGTCCTTTAATGTTTGAGGGCCGATAGTTGGAAAAAACTACCTCCCTATACACCTCACCACATAACTACCCACATCCCATTATGTGACTAAAACATTATCCATACACATTACAAATTCAATATATTATTCTCATGATGCATCCATACTAATGTCATCTAATCAAAATATAATTTTACTTGCATTCCATTTCACATTACATTTTATTTTTATTTGAATGTCATTTACATTTGACTTTACATTTTATTTACATTACAAAACTTATGCACATTTTGCACTTAATCTCCTATCTACAAATTCTACTTCATCTGCAATCTAGAACTAGCTCCTATACTCTTTAATAAGGTTTTTAGCTTGGGCTAAAATAAGGTAACATTTAATAGATTTTGATAGCTCTGTTCCATATTTATATCCTTCAAAAGTGAATTTTGAAAGTTTTAAGTGATGATGAGTAGTGTGGTAAACAAAACAGATCATTTTCTATGAATATGAAAAGGAGGATGATTCCCAAAAGATTATGAGGGAGACTAAGTTTATTAGGAGGAATGTCATGTTAAGTGAACTACATGATGGAGAGACTTAAGAAGGTTACATTTGAATTATCTTGGATTTAATGTTATTAAAAGTTAATTACCTTTTGTAAATCATAATTACTCTTTTTCATGGTAGTTTTAAGGCATTTAACAAATTGAGGAGTAATGTTGAGCCAATTGAGGAGAATATATATCATGTTTTGGATATATTGGAAAAGAATAATCAAGAATCATATCATAAACGAGATATTTTCCAATGAAAAAGACATATTAGGGTGAGGAATTTAGCATTTTTTGGTTGGTTTTGCTTTAATAGATCAAATGTTGTGGACTTACACTGGATAAATATGGAGGCTAAGATATTAATGGTATAAATAATTTATCTTAAAATAAAGTGTCGAAGATGGTTGATGAAGGCATGCAAATTGTGCCACTATTTAAATTGAGGAGAACAATTAATAAGAACATAACTATAAATATCCAATATTGGGATCATTAAAAGTTAGATATTAATGGTATAAATAGTTTCTATTAGAATAAAGTATCAAATATGGTTGCGAAGGATAAGATATCTCTTAAAACAAAGTGTCAAAGATGGTTGATATGAAGGCAAGCAAATCATACTACTACGTCAATTAAGGAGAACAATTACGAAGCACATGCTTATAAATGCCTAACATTAGGAGAATAATAAGTTAAATAGGAACAAAGATATAATAACTTGGAAATTGAATCTCATTTTGTCTTCTCAAGGTTACATATGGGTGGTATTTTTTTTGCCAAAATTAACTTGGATGCTTTTTATTATTTGGAGCAAAATCTAATATTCATATTAAGAAAGTGGGCTTGGATAAAAATAAGACCTACAAGAGAAAAAGTGAAAATGACATGAGTGTTATATAATCCATAGGATCACTAGAGGATGTTACTATGAAGTGTTTTGTTAAAACTTCCACTTGAGAGAATATATCCCTTTGATGAAATTATTAAGGATAAAAGATAGAATGGAAAACATTATTTTGACCTAATCTAATCATATTTTATTTTCAATGAAAATCTAAAGGAAAACATGTATGTATGATCACTTTTTCTAAGCACCTCAACTAAAAGCTTGGACCTTTATCAATGAAACTAAGAGTAACATATAGATCTATGGAAACTCATAGGAAAATTCATCTTAGCTATAATTCTTATCAGATATTGAAATATTTGAGGGCTAACACAACTTGTTTTAAAATGGTTATAGATGAAAAAGGAAATTAATGGAGTACCAAATAGAGTCATAATATCTATTGACTAAGAAAGTCTTCAATGTTTGAGAAGGAATAATGGCTAATGGGGTGTATGGAATACTAAAATCAATCATCGTGGATAAAAAAAGTGGAAATACATGCAAAACAGGTACATAAGCAATGGTGGTGTTAGTGTTGAGCACTACCTTTTGAGATACAATATGAGAATGTGAAACCATCATGGGTATTCATGGTATAGTCAAGTGCATTAACAACCAGTCATGTATTTTCATAAGATCACAACTAATGATTGAATTGGAAATCTCATGTCATATATAAATTAATTTATCTTGTGCCAAGTCTTACTAAGATTTTAAGTGATTACCTTATGATATGGTTATGGATTAACTATTTTAGGAGAATTTTTGTAAGACAAAATTTTTGTTTTATTCAAGTACAATATTACCAATTCATTTTGATATGTGAAGTATAAACCATATGTTTTTAGGTGATATCAATAGTAGTACAATACATTTCATATGTTTTTTGATATACACTTATAAGTTTTTTTTTAATAAGCTACGTGTGGATTCTATTGGGGGTCACTCCCATTACACAAATAAAAAAATACATTGCTCTTATTACATTTCTAACAAGTTAATTAAAGCATACATATCTTTGTTTTTCTATCTAAATTATTCTCCATCTTCCTCAAACTGCTAAGTTTCTATAATCAACTTTTTTTAAAGGAACTAACAATAAGAACAACCCTTACATGACACATAACTCCAACAGATAGAAGGAAAAAAACATAATAGTCATCCATCAAAGAGGAAATTAGTTCGATTATTTTTCTTCTATAGCAAAGGTTCTTCCTCTTATAGAGTGGCAAGATCTAAGAATACATTTTTGCACTTCAAGCTCTTGAGGTAATATCTAGTTGTAACACATTTTGTAGGATCTTAATTTTCAAAAAACTAATCGTCACCAATTTTTTTTATAATTAGCTTCAAGAATACCATCTGAGGTGCTAATATTTTCTGTGGAACTATCTATATGGTATTTAGTAACCATTTGGATTTTATCAATGATCTGATTCAAATTCTCCTTTTGGGTTTGAGTCTTCTTTTTCTCACATGATTCTTGTTGGATAATTGGTGCATTTGGAGGATGAGATTATTTCCTTTAAATTGGTACATTTGAAGGTTTTGTGTATTCACATGTAGGGCATTCTCCTCCACTAAGGAGGAATTAGAGCATAATCAGATGATTGGGAATATCTTCTTCATGTGGTCATATTACTGATAACCTTAACATCGTAGGGAGAAGGTTTCATATTCAATATTTTGAATCCATTTCCATTTGATTGAGGAGATAGTTTTATATTGAGGTTCAATAACTGAAACATCTATCCCAATAACCAATATTGCTTTACTCATTAATTTTATTAGACAAAAAATTCTTTATTTGGGTATCCATATACTGGAATGCACCAAAGACATTACCGATTTTGGTGAATATATTCTCTCCCCAAAACTCCACAAGGAGAGCATAAAGATTCACCTAGATTGGTAAGTCATTAACTTCTTCTATAAAGGGGTTGAAATTAGGAGTCCAAGGTCTTATATAGACACCCCTTTGTTCAAAAAACCAATTATATCTATAGTCCATTACCTTATCTCTACCACTAAATTAGAAAAAGAAATAGAAAATAAATTTTTGGGTAGGAGAGTTACTTGGAATTCTATACTGGTCCACTAATATTTAATGTATCCTTTGAGCTCCTCTAGGCTTGGTATTTTACCCTTGAGTTTTTAGATAATTTTTTGGGCTTCATGATCAATTAGATCCAATCCAAATTCATCCTTCAAAATCCTAATAGAGGGTAGAGGTTCATCCACTCGTGAACCTAAATATCCCTAAGAGATATTTCTTCTGATTGAAGAGGATTTCTCATAGATTGAAGAGATGGTTTACGAAAAACCCTATTTATTCAATGCTTAATTGCACCTAGGGTTTGCATACCTTTCATGAATATTGTAGCCAAATTTATCATTTTATTTCATCACTTGACTATGCCTAGGGTTTACACCACTTTTGCAAAAAGTAGTGCCAGTGAAACCATAGGTGGAGACCGTAAGCAGAGACAAGTTACCCAAGTCCATCCTATTCCACAATGGATGGCTCATCCAACACATGTTGTAGTTGTTGGTGCTTCTTATAATACTTTGGTTCCCTATGGGCTTCGCCCTAACCTGCCTTCGCATCACCATGAGAGTCCTTCAATGATTTTGCACAGGTTTTTATGAGGGGTCCTGGTCCCCTCATACCGAGTGGGGTTTGAACATTGGGCCTCTCAAAGAGAGGCCAAAGCCCTTATAACTATAGTAAGCTTACAACTATACACTTATAAGGTTATTAGTTCACTACATATCTTTATTTGTAAGTGATAACAAGGTCTATTGGTGTTAATAGCCTCAAATATTTTGGAGATAATATGTATTTAATTTTTATTAATAAATAAAATACATACATATTTGTATTTACATGTTATTTCACACCTATACCTAATACACAAGTTAGCTTTGTAAATACTTGAGCACACACAATTTAGAAGTTTTGATGGTAAGCATTTTAGAAAAAAGAAATATCACTTACATAAACAATGAACACAAAAACAAGAAAATTAAGAGGTATTTTATTGAAAAAAAGGTATGTTAGTGAATCAAATAAATTGTGACACAATTAAGCATGGATATTTTTATAATATATCAAGAGAATCTACCATTAATAAGAATTTTTATCAAACAAATAAGATTGCTTTACGTTAACTATCATAGAATGCTATTAAATAATGTTCAAGTCAACCAAGAATGTTTTGGATCCATGCTTAATATCAAAGTATATAATTTTATTTTTTCACTATTAAATAACGTTAAAGTCAATCAAGAATGCTTTGGATCCATGCTTAATATCAATGTCTATAATTTTATTTTTTCACATGAAAGAAAACATATTTATAAGACATGGGGTCAATATAGAAAATTATTTCTAAGCCTTATGCTAATCCCAATTATACCAAAGTAGTGAAGTGCTATTAGTAGAATATTTATAGTCTATTAGTTGCCATATTTGCATTAAAATTCTAAGATTATCAAAAGGAAAGAAACCATTTCATGAACTAGATAATCAAAAAGTTATGGATATTTAGGAAACATATAAATAAATTTAGTAGAGACATTAGTTTGATTTTAAGCTAATATTTAAAATTTATTATATAATTAAAAGAAATATATTAACACAAAAATTTATTATAATTTTATGCTTAATGAATGATGTAATCAATTCATGTTAATATATTCTAAATTGATTACATGAGGTTGTAACTTACCTCATTCATATTTACCCACAATTACATTAGCATAATAGTTATCATAACCACATTTTATATTGGTTATATGAGATTAAAAGAGACCTAAATTGCATTATATTGTGGCCATAGAGTGTTTTTTTGGTAGATAAGATACTATAGCATTAATACCGGGTTTTACAGGTTAAACCAAAACCTTTTACAAAAATCATCCCAAGGCTGTTGATGAATATGTCCTTACTAAGGATCCTATATATGTAAAATCTACATGCCGTCAAAGCCATTACATCTGGTAATGCACATAGCCTGTTATAAAAAAGAAACTTCCCATACAATATTTTGGGTATACCTCAAGAAAACACACTTGCATCATAATTACAAAAAAATAATCAGACACAGATCCCTTCCTTGAAACAGTGGAGAAACAAAAAGCTACAGACACACAACAGAGTACTAAAAAAAACTCCCATAAGCTTTGTATTGACAGTTACTCTTAATAATTCTTTGGTAATTGATTTCTTCCATATATGACATGCTTTGGTACTGCATCCTGTCTTGGCCAATCAGCCTTGGAGAAGTGAACTTGTTGGCTAGATTTATGGCGATGGCTATTTGGTGGTCCACGTGGCTCTGGTTTGAAGTCTTATATTTTTGTTTCTTTCCTACCCTGTGGTTGTCAACCAACCTCAAATTCCTAAGATGACTAGGAGCCATATTACCTGACATGTGACTGTCCCCATTAGTCTTTGTGGTATTTCCAAGCAGCATCCACCAAGACTGACAGCTCGGATAATTTTTATTGTGAGTCCATTTTAAAAAAGAGATGGGAATACTCATAGCCTTCGAACTTATAGTACCTTCCCTGTTGGTAAATTTGACTATCATTCTTGGCATTCTTGTTGAATAAGCTCCTCTACTTTGCTTGGGACATCATGTTCCCATTTGAAAAGTTCATCACCATAGACACCCAAATTGACCAGTTTATCAACAACTTTGTTAGCTTTTTGAAAGACATGTTGGGCTTTTCTGTCCTGTCTTCCATGGAAAAGGATCCTAGCCTCTTCAAAAATTGTTTTAATCCTCCAAGGAGGTGTTTTCCAATTATTGAAAATATTTATAACATGCATAGAGTCTCATTCTATGATCAAATTGCCTTCTAAGTCTTCAGTCATTTGAAGGCCTCTCCACATAGCTCTAGCTTCAACTTCATTGTTCGTCCTTGTTCCTAAATATTCAAAAAATGTAAGCATCATATTTCCATTATGATCTCACACAATGCTGCCAGCGCCTACTCTGGCAGGATTGTCCTTAGTCGCTCCATAAAAATTAAGCTTAAACCAACCCGTAGGAGGTGGGGACCACTTAACATTGGCTCTGGGGTTGACTACCCTAGGTACAGACTCATCTAACAAGGTTAAGCTTAAATATTGAGCAATCATGGTCTCTTGTAGATGAGGTTTACAACTATAAAAAGGGATAAGGTTCACATTCTCATTGGCAAAGGATAGGATCCTGGCAATGATATTTTGATGATCATGGATAGACTCATTAAAGACTCTATGGTTCCTTTCTAACCACACCTGCCAAAGATAGTGATTGAGACAAATTTTCCACATGTATCTAAGTCTTTGGCTTGAAAAGGGGCAAGGCCACTAGAAGAACAAATCAAGTACGATGGCTGGTTTAACCCAAGAAATATTGAAGGTTTGAAAAACCCCACTTAGGACAGTCAAGGAAAAAGGGCACTCAAGGAAAATGTGATAAATGGTCTCCCAATTAGCCCTACACAGATAACAACAATTAGTGATACAAATACCTTTACGCATCATATTATCAATGGTTAGAATTCTTCCTTGGATAACCAGCCATGAAAAGACTAAAATTTTTGGAATTAATTTTTTTATCCAAACTAAGTCCTTTTGGAGGACAAAATCCTCGTCATCAAGCAGAAGCTTGTAAGCTGATTTAACAGTGAACTACCCATTTTTCGTAGGAGCCCAGGTCACTTGATCTTCCTTGGGTCTCATGGGGATAAACTATTGTCCGAGAATGTTACAAATATCATTTGATTCCGCTTGAAATCCCTGAATCCTTATTTGTTTCCACTTCATTCTGCCTCTGTCCTCAACCATATAATTGAAGACTTTTTTGTCAATGAGTTTTTCTGTGATATCTCTAATTCAGGCTAAGTTAGGATATTGCATTAGTGGTTCATACTTAGCCCACCTATCATTCCAGCAATTTATCCTCTCACCATGCCTAAAACCAATCTTAAACCTTTTTTTATGATTTCCTTACAATTGAGAATTGCTTTCCAAAAATCAGAACCTCTGATTGGAACTGAGCCACTTAGAAATTCCATATTTTGAAGATACTTTTGTTTGATGATAGTTTTCCATTAATTTTATTCACAAGAAATGAGGCACCATGCCTGCTTAGCTAGTAAAGCTAAATTCATATGAGTAATTATCCTCAGACCTAAGCCCCCATTTTCCCTGGGTCTGCACACTTTGGTCCATCCTACAAGGTGTATCCTTTTTTTCTCCTCTAATCCAGTCCATAAAAATTCTTTTTGGAGTTTCTCAATTTTATGGAAAACCTTCACAAGGGCTTTGAAAACGGAGAGGAAATAGACTGGAATGCTTTGAAGAGAGGCCTTAGTGAGGGTCAGCTTTCCTACTTGAGATAGAAGATGACCTTTCCATTCAACAAGTTTTTTTTGAATTCTTTCAATAACCCTGTCCCACATTGACTATCTCGGAGAACCAATGAAAAGAGGGAGACCAAGATACAAAGTGGAGAGGTTTTCTATATCACACCCTAAAATTTATGTAATCCTTCCTTGCATCTGAATGGGGGTGTTAAAGAAATATAACTTGCTTTTACTGAAATTAACTTTCTGACCAACAACATCCTCGTAGAGTTGCAGGATGTTTTTAATTATTTTGGCCTCAACCACCGACGCCTTAGTCAATAGAAGGGTATCATCGACAAATTTTTGGTGAGAAAAAACCCTAGTGAGAGATGTTGCCTTGATTCTTGATATTAGCCTTGAAATGCAAGCATTTTTGATGGTTCTGCCTAAACATTCTGCCACAATGATGAATAACATGGGGCTAATAGGGTCCCCCTGCTGAATTCCTCTATGACTTTGAAAGTAACCAACAGTTGTTCCATTAACTAGAATCGAGAACCATGCTTTAGAAATGCATTCTTTGATCAAATTAACCCATTGGCGGTGAAAACCAAACTTAAGGACATGAATCAGAAAGTCCCAATTTAGCTTGTCAAATGCTTTGTTCATATCAAGCTTGAGGGCAAAAACAGACCTGTTAGTCTTATGAGTAGAGTGCAAAGCTTCATTAACTGTGATAACTCCATCCAAAATTGACCTGCCTTAGACAGAGCTTTCCTGGCATGGATCTATGATGTAGGGCAGAACATATCTCATTCTATTTGCAATGGCTTTAGTTAGGATCTTGTAAGAAATATTGCATAGACTGATTGGCCTGAAGTGAGCCATAAATTTAGGGGTTTGCTTCTTAGGAATTAGAGAAATAAAAGTAGAGTTGAGACCTTTTGGGATATGATTGCTTGCTTGGAATTATATGACAGTAGAAATTACATCCTCACTTACGATATCCCAAAAATCTTGATAGAAATGATGGGGAAAGCCATCGGGTCCCGGGGCTTTATCTGGATCCATGCTAAACAAGGCTTCCTTAATTTCCTCATCAGAAAAGGGAGTTAGAAGCTTTAGTTTTATATCCTCATTTATTATTCTAGGAATGGATTACAAGAGAATATATTTGGCCTCCTCATTGCACTATGATTCCTAACCAAGGATAGAATTGAAATAAGTTACTGCCTCCTTTCTGATTTTTGTTAAGTCCTGAGTAATAGAATCATCTATTTTTTTAAATTTTTATCTTTTTATTGCTTTTGTTTCTAAGCATGGTGATGTGAAAAAACTTGGAATTTGAATCTCCATATTTCAACCAAAAATCCCTTGATTTTTACCACCAACATATTTCCTCATAGGCTAAAATGTTATGAAACTCTGCTAGTTTTATCCGTTCCTCCTGCCTAGTAGTTTCATCATCATCACCGTGTTGAATCATCTGATAATTATCTTTAAACTTTCAAAAACTTGTTTTTTATTTTCAAAGAGGTTCCCAAAGACCTCTTTGTTCCAAGTTCGAAGTTTTTCCTTAACAAACTTTAATTTTCTAGCAAGTTTAAAAGCTGCACTACCCCTGACAGATTGTTGCCACCACTGAATTAAGTTATCTCTGAAACTGGAATGTTTAATCCACATAGATTGAAATCTGAAAGGTTTATTGAAGGACAGAGAGTTAGGGATCTCCAACAAAATGGGATTATGATTAGAGGCAATTTTAGGAAGGGCTTGTAGGGTAGAATCACCGAACAGAGTTGTAGCCTCCTTTGACAGAAAAAACCTGTCAAGCCTTTCTTGAATGAGATGACACCCTATCCGTCGATTGCTCTAGGTATTTATGATAATAACATATATGATAATTATGCACGTATTATCTAAAAATATTTGAATCTCAGTCATCTATTTGAGAGTCAAGGTATTTAACTAGTTGAGCTCATTCCATATGGTATCAAAGGTCACCTTATTAAAAGAGTGTGTATAGCATTTTGAGGTTTTGAACTTAGAGTACACTTAAAAAATTACATCCCTTTTACTTTTTATTATTTTTCAATGAGTTTACACAGGTTTTTATGAGGGGTCTCGGTCCCCTCATACTATGTGGGGTTTGAACCTTAGACCTCTCAAAGAGAGACCAAATCCCTTACCATTGTAGTAACCTTACAACTTCTTCTGAGTTTATACATATTTTTATGAGGGGTCCTAGTCCCCTCATAATGAATGGGGTTTGAACCTTGGAGCTCTCAAAGAGACGCCAAAGCCCTTACCACTATAGTAAGCTTGTAACTCATTTACTTTTAATTATTGTATCTCTTTAATGATTTGGTTTATTATTGTCATTTTAAATTTGAATATCTTAAAATTTTATACATATATACACATATATTAATTATTTAATTTATATAAATTATTTAAAAACCTTAAAGCATGAAGTTTTTATAGTTTATTGGAATATATAAGTTTTTATACAAAGTATAATTTTATAACCTATTAATCTGAATAATGGGTTCTTACATGCATACACAATTGATAGCATGTTTTTATTCATTTAATGGCCATCCCACATGTACTATAAACTGACCATTGTATGAATTTTGACCTTTCACTATTGTAAATAAGATGATGTAGACCATAATTCTTAACACAATTTATATAGTCTTAAATTTATTTAATAACATATTAAATAATTAGTATTGAACTATATATAAGAGGATGATGTGCCTTTATTAGTGTTGACATGGAATACAAGTATGATTTATAGTTAGGTTTAATCTTGTAAATATAACTATCAAATGCAAGTTTGATCCCCACTAGTTATTTTTCTTAGAACTTAAACTTTATATAAGTGGAGAGGCGAAGACTTGTTGGAGGTCAAAAACTTAAGTCAATAAGATGTTGGAATTGCATGGTTAATGGATTTACCCCTTAAATTATTCCACCGAACCTCCTACAATAAACTAGGAGATTACTCACTATAGCTTTGACATGACATCCAAAACCTGTATATTCGATACCATCAAACATTGTATGTTAAATCACTATATTTACTTGATGTTAGAGATATATGACACAATTATGATAGTATATTATAAGGTAAGTCCTATAGTATCTCTTAATTTATAGATTGCAAAAGAAGCGAGAAAAGAAAATTATGTTATCCTACCATAAAAGGAAAACACTTTTTATTTACAACAAGTCCAAGAGAGGGACTCTCAATGTAATATTGTGTGTCAGTTATACAAGAAGAATTAAAATAAATTCACATGGTCATGGACATGAACATGAACATGAACATGCATGATCCTATTGATTTTTATTTCAATTTTAATAATAAATTTTTATTCTATATATTTTAAATGATGCCATATCTAAAGTTTAAAGTTATGATCTATACTTGCACATATGTATGGATAACAACCCAACACCAAGTTGAACTAAGATGGGTTGATATGATATTGTGTTTTGAACCTAGAACAAAAGTCTAATAAAGCAAAGAAAATCCAAACAAACTAAATATGAGGATAATATAAGTAGTTGTCTATTATCTTTATTTGTTTTATTTAAAATATAGACTACACTAGATGTATTTATAAACAAACATTTGATGAAAGACAAGTAGTTAATACAACACAAGAAAGTTATTGTGACACCTCATATAGGAGAAAGCTTACTAGAGGCACAAGTAAACCTCTCTTTGATAAGGGAAAAAACTGAAATTGGTAATAGACACAAATTTCTATTTTTATTTCCACACCTTCGAGCATTATGAGGATATGTTTCTATTTCATGATTATAGACAATTTGATCAAATTCAAATGTATGAAAAAAGGTGTAGATATAAAAATAGTTGAGGTTATTTTTAGAGCCCTTAAAAGATAAAATAATTGCAATAATTATAAATGCATTCATAGTGACCACACCAAAAGTTTAAGGTGACCTCTCACTTTGGGTGGGAGGTCACTCTTTTGCATTCTCACTCCCTCCTCAGCTCCTCCTAGGGCTCTCAGGCGGATATCCTACTGTGCTATGGAATTCCAAGAAAATATCCTTGTCTACCTAGGATTTTTTTCCCTTCTTGTCATTGCTTGGTGCTTGGAGGGTATCCATGGCCATTTCTACTTCTTCCTGTGGTGTTCTAAAAAATATGAGGTAGATCTCTTTTCTTCTAGCAGATTCATAGTGCACTCAAGATATGTCCTAGGGTAGAAGAAAGAGACCTCCTGCTATAGGTGGGAGGTCACCTCTTCATCTTCTTGTTCCCTATTTGGCTCTTCCTAGGACTTTTGAGTGGGTATCTTGCTTTGCTATGGTTTTCCAGACAAATATCCCAGTTCTCCTAGGGTTTTGGTCCCTCTTTTCGTTGCTTGGTGCCTAGAGGGTATCCAAGCCCTTTTTTGCTTCTTCTTGAGGTGTTCCAGGTAAGAGGAGGTAGATCTTCTTTTCTTCTGGCGGATCCAAAGCGCACTTAGGAGATGCCCCGGTGTAGGAGCAAGAGACCTCCCGTTATGGGTGAGAGGTCACCTCTTCATCTTCTTGCTCCCTCCTCAGCTCTTCCTAGGGTTCTCTAGTGGATCTATTGTTGTGTTGTGGTTTTCTAGGCAGATCTCCTAGTTTTCCTAGGGTTTATTGCCCTTCCTGCCATTGCTTGGTGCTTGGAGGGTCTCTAAGGCCTTCTCTACTTCTTATTGAGGTGTTTCAAGAAGTCTTCTTGGATGATGTTGCATGATTGGACAAATCTATTTTGTGGTCTCGGTGTGGGGGTTGGCTTTTCTTTAGAGTGAGATCCAGTTTATTTCATTTTGCTTCTCAAGATGGTCATTCACTAGTTTCTAGGCTTGGGGGAGGCCCTGATTGTTCTCATTTGAGTGTTTCTCATGGTTTGCATTTTGTGGCTAGTGGCTTTGTTTTACTAGTTCTTCTTACTCTGATGGTCTTTCACTAGTTTCTAGGATTAGGAGAGGTCCCTTTTGTTCCAATTGAGAGTTTCCCATTGTTCATGATTCAAGGTTGGCATTTTAGGGTTTTTGACAGATGCATTTCTTTGTTTTGCTTGCCAGGGTGGTCACTCACTACCTTATCTAGGCTTAGGGAGACCTCAAATTTATAGTTGAGTATTTTCCATGGATGGTGTTTTGAGGCTCGTGTCCAGGGGTTTCTGCTGGATTCCTTCTCATATTTTTTTGGTCTTGGGAGGACCATGTATGGTAGAAGTATTCCATAGTTTCTCTACTGGTGGTAGGGTTAGGGTTTCTTGTTGATTTGGGCATCCTCCTTCCATGGTTTGTCTTCGATTGTGCTTCACCTTCTTCTCTGGGAGTTCACATGGGGGATTTTGTGGATGGTCCTATTTTATTTTCAGATAGACCTGGGTTGATTTATGGATGACCCTATACTAGTTTATGGATAGTCCTTGTTTCTTTACAGATGGTCCTATTTCATTTGCGGATGGTCCTATTTAGTTTGTGGATGGTCCTATTTCCTCTGTGGATGGTCCTGTTTTGGTTGGTGGATGGTATTGTTTCATCTTTATGGATGGTCCTGTTTCGTCTGTGGACAATCCTAATTCATTTGTGGTTGGTCTTCTAAGTCTAATATTTTCTCTTGTGTGGGAAAACCCTTTTCGTTTGGGTGCAAGATTTTTTTATAACAAATCTTGCACCCAAACCTCTTTTCATTTTTTGTGTTTACCTTTTAGGTTTTCATTGCTACCCTTATGAGGGCTTCTCTTCTTAGCTGGTGTGGCATTCTCTCTTGTCCCTGCATGGGCTTATCTTTCTTTTTTTTAGTTTTTTTTTCCAATAGCCCATAGAGAGTCTATTTCTTCAGCTATTTTGTGGTTGGGATCTCTTCTCCCAACCTTCTCCTTTTGTAAAAGGTTACGGGATCCTTTCAAAACCCCTTTTTACCAATAAAAAAAATAAATGCATTCATAGTTACTAAGTAATATACTCCACATAAATCTAATTTCATGGCATACATAATTTAGACTTCTAGAATTTTATTGTCTATTGTTGTAAAGATTTAATAAAATATTTAATCTTTCCTAAATGTATTTAGTCTTGTTATGCACTATTTTCATTTCAATATCTTTTTATTTGAATAGGATTGTCTCATAGGGTTTTCAATTAAATCTCTCCATATTTGATATTTTCTTATTTGCACATGAATAAACTGTATAATTATTTTTTTGTTTTTACGTCATCTTGGAAATATTTCTATGTGATATTAGCATAAAATTTAGGAAGGGTTGTTATGAACATGTGATAGGAATTTGTATTATGCCTCTGCTAGATCAGTTCATGACTTAAACATAAGGTTACTTCATGCTATGATTATTAAATGATTATTTGAAAACCTATATTAGATATATTTATGAATCATGTTAATATTGATTTTTAATAACAAAGTAAAGGGTATCAAATGGAAAGAAAATATACCTAATCATAGGTTTCTTGAACAACCACATAATCCATTCAAAAACAAATTATAAATGCACATACAAATTTTACCAATATACTTTTCAAAAGTGAAGACATGACTAATGAAAGCAAGGAAAATTAATGTTCATGAGACCATAGGTCATGTGGATAATCATCATAAATGATATTTTTTATTCAATATATGGTTATCAAACCATACTGTAGTTACTAGTCATTGAAGCATAGTGTATAACCCTAACCCCTATAAGATTCAAACCTTGGATCTCTTGAAAAAAATTGAAGGATATAAAATATTTACTTTAAGGTAGTGGCATTCTTCAATAATTTAACATTAAATATTAAGTAAAATTAAAATATAAATCCTTATTATGTTAGGGTGCACCAAAATAAAACAATGGGTTATTTATTTTAAGATTTGGTCAGTGTGAGACACCCCTATGACTGACGATACCTATCCCACCATGAAAAACAATGGGTTATTATGAACTCTAAGAGCTTTATAAATTAGTATATAATATTTAACATTGTTATTTATTTACCAGAAACGTTTGCTCAATATGTTAAACTCCTTAGTCAAGTTGGAATCTTCTTAAAAATTATATGCATAATTGTTAGGATGTTATAATACCACTATATAATCATGATATAATACAAAGAGTTGGGGTTTATTTCAATCCTTTATAACCAACTTAAAAAATATTCTTATTTATTTTTAATAGGTTATATTTATTTTTAATAGGTTATATGTGGCTTCTATTGGGGCCACTCCCATAAAAATACCAAGATATTACATTTGCTGGAGCATACTTTTTTATCAGAGTTTTTCATTGTTTTTCATTTCTTTTTATCTTAAATATATTCTTCAAATTCCTTGAAGTGCTATCTTTCCACCTAGCTCCTTGACATCATTTTAATTAAGACATAAAATCTCACTTGCCTAGTTGCCTTCTAAAATTTGAATTTCATCAAGATGAAGATCAACACCATAATTCACTAATTTATATACTTCTCAAATTCTTTCTTTATAAATATGCTCATACTGCCAAGAGATTGACTCTAGTAATAGAGGATGAATAGTATTAAAATCACCCCAAGAATCCATAAAATATAATTAATCATTATTGTGTTTAACAATAATATGCTAAGGTCCTTCCAATATCTTTCATAAGGAGTAACTATAGTTGGAACATACACATTTATAACCCCAAATTTGATGTTTTCTTCTTTTCTGCAAAATAATACAACAACCCAATTACTTTTTGCTTCTAGTGGTTGTTCATACTATTTGCATTTGTCCCATATTATTGCAATACCACCTGAAGCTTCTATAGAAAAACTGCTAAATAATCATCTATCTTCTAAGTATTCTTAAAAGCATCCTTACATTCCTCACAACTTAATTTTGTTTTTTGTATTAAAATAAACTCAAGGCTATAAAAACCTATTAATTCCTTAAAATTTTTTTTTAGGGGTTTTATTCATACCTCTAATATTCCATGATATCATTTTAATTATCAATATTTTTTATTTTTATTAGTGGTCTTAGAACCACTTCTTGTTAACACCTGTGATATTTTTGTTTTTCTTTCTAAATCAATATCCTTTTGAGTTTATTTTTCTCTTTGTTCCTGCTTTGATGACCTTCTTCTCCTTCTTCTATTCCCATAAACAATATCATTTTCATCAATCTCTTCTATTTTTTAATATTGTTCAAAATGAGACTTATCTTCTAAATATTTATGTTGCCCTAAAGAGTCAAAAGTGCAAGGAATAGCCTCATTAGCATTTTATTCTTTATGTTGCCCTAAAAACTCTAAACTATATAGATGACCCTCCAAAGTCATCACTTTATTATGTTGGCCTGAAAACCCTAAATTTCTTTGGATATCATCTAGAAGATTTTATGTAATATACTGCTCTTGATATCCTAAAGTGCAAGGAATACACTCCATACCACATTCACTTTTATTGTAAGGAGAAGATTTTAAACTACTTGAGGATAATAAAGGTGATTTACCTAGATTAATCTTGACCTCCTTCACCTCATTTGATTTAAAATTTGTCTTTCCATCTTTCTTTGTTTTAAAATTTACCTTTCCATCTTCCTTCACACCTTTAGCTCCTATATTTGAACTTAGGAATTGTACTTCCTTATCCCTCATATTATTTTTTATTCTAATAGTTAATTTGAGTGAACTATAATAGTCTTTGCCATCTAATGATGTAGAGGGATTTTTCTAGCCACTTTATTAGAAGTGGAAAATCCTTGATTTGACCTAGCTTCTCCTATGATATGGTATCCTTGTTTCAAATTGAAGCTACCCTCATGACCAAAAAATTCCATCTCTTCCTCCATTTTTACTTTGCAGTCTCTTGCCATGTGCCTATTTTCATGATATTTGCAATATCAAAATGTATTGTTTTCATAATCAACTTGTTGATTCTATTCTTTTGATTCAGATTTAATCCTAATCGACTATGGTAGAGGTTTATAAATATACATGGCAACACATATTTGACTATATACATCATGTCGCATTCTATCCTTAGTAGTTGGTCCCTCCTGGATGTATTCACCTAGAGTATTACCAATATTATTCAAAACCTCCTTATTTATGAGTTGATAAAGAAGTCCAACAAGCCTAATCCATATTGTAAGCCTTTTAATAGTTTTTGTGTTCAAAAAACAATTCTCATTCCAAGGTCTTAAATATAATGCATCTTTGCCCCTAAACCACAAGACTCCATCCATTATTTTATCCCTTATTTTTGAACTATTGAAAATAATGAGGAAAAATCCTTTTGGAAGAAATGTCAGAGTAATTTGAATTTAAACCCCACTTCCACTTGATCCAATTTTGAATCTCAGAAAAACCTAGCCAATATCCATGAAACTTATCTATTAACCCTTTGGTTTTAAGAACCAATATATCATGCTCAGTTGTCTCATCCTTGATAATCACTTATGGTGTAGAATTTGCTACCTAGACTAGGTTTGCCATAAATTTGTTCTTCCTCTTAATGCTAGCTAGGGCATCCATACTTCCAACTTGACCATTCATACTTTCAATAAAGACTTTCAAAAATAACTTTCTTTCCATGTTACCTAGATATTCTTCAAATAAATCCTTTAAATTCCCCAAAACAAAAAGTGACACTTGTTCCTTGATCACACTTTACTTTCTACTTTATGCTTTCCTACTCACACTTCCTCCTCGTTCCTAGCTTATGTACTTTTGGCTACACTCACTCCTGGATTATGATCACACTTGATTTTGACCACAATCACTCCTAGTTGCACTCACACACGCTTTTGATTGCACTCACACTCACTTTTGACTACACTTACTCTTAGCTACACTTGTGCTAGCATTTGGTTGCACTCACTCTCAATTTGCACTCACACTTGCTTTCGGTTGCACTCACTCTCAATTTGCACTCACACTTGCTTTCGGTTGCACTCACTCCTAACTCATACTTGTACTTGCTTCTAGTTGCATTCACTCTTGGTTCACTCACAGTCACTTTCGACTGCACTCGTAGTTTCTCTTGATTGCATGCCCTCACACTTGCTTTTAGTTGCACTCACTCCTAGCTCATTTTTGCATTTACTTCTGGATACACTCACTCTTGACTCACTTGCAGTTACTCTCAACTGCACTTGCTTTGGGCTACTACACTCACTCTTGGCTCATGCTCGTACTCACTTCTGTCTACACTCATGCTACCCTCGATATTTAAATAACTATTAAGGTTTTATTTTCCTAAGGATTAAATATTATTATTTATTTATTTGTATGTAATAATATTTTATTTTTAATTTTATTTTTTAATTTATTATATATTATTTCAATGAATTTACACAAGTTTTTATGAGGGGTCCCCATCCCATTATATGGAGTAGGGTTCGAACCTTGGACCTCCCAAAGAGAGGCCTAAGCCCTTACCACTATAGCAATATTGCAACTTAAATATATGGTTAGTGTGAGAAACCGTTGCGTTGTTCCTCGAGGCTAAATTTATTATATATTTTTTCAATGGATTATATGGGATTAAAATGAGCCCCATCCATATTACATCATCACCACATAACGGTATTACAACAAAACTTGGATATTGTCAATGTATCATTTGCCAGGATTTGAACCTGGGACTCCACCTTGAAATGTTGAAACATTTAATTGATTGAGCTAATGCTACTTGATATAAATTTATTATATATTAATATTACATAAAAAAATTTAAATGAAAATTTTTATTACCTTTAAAAAATTTAGTTTAATCCCTTAATTGAATAATTAGATATAATGAAATAAAAATAAACTTTGAATATTTGAGGGTGGGGGTGGGGAGTAAGTACAACACACAAGTGCTGCACTTGTGTGTTGTACTTACTCCACACCCCACCCTCACTGCACTTGTGTGTTGTACTTACTCCCCATACTTACACACAAGTGCTGCACTTGTGTGTAAGTATGGGGAGTAAGTACAACACACAAGTGCAGTGAGGGTGGGGTCTTGTGTGTAAGTATGGGGAGTAAGTACAACACACAAGTGCAGTGAGGGTGGGGTGTGGAGTAAGTACAACACACAAGTGCTGCACTTGTGTGTTGTACTTACTCCCCACCCCCACCCTCATCGCACTTGTGTGTTGTACTTACTCCCCATACTTACACACAAGTGCTGCACTTGTGTGTAAGTATGGGGAGTAAGTACAACACACAAGTGCAGTGAGGGTGGGGTGTGGAGTAAGTACAACGCACAAGTATCATTTGAGGGTGGGGGTGGGGGAGTAAGTATGGGGAGTAAGTACATCACACAAGTGCAGTGAGGGTGGGGTGTGGAGTAAGTATAGCACACAAGTCTTGTGGGGGTGGGGAGTAGGAGTAAGTACATCACACAAGTGCAGTGAGGGTGGGGTGTGGAGTAAGTATAGCACACAAGTCCTACACTTGTGTGTTGTACTTACTCCACACCCCACCCTCACTGCACTTGTGTGCTGTACTTACTCCCCATACTTACACACAAGTGTAGCACTTGTGGGGAGTAAGTACAACACACAAGTGCAGTGAGGGTGGGGTGTGGAGTAAGTACAGCACACAAGTGCTGCACTTGTGTGCTATACTTACTCCACACCCCACCCTCATTGCACTTGTGTGCTATACTTACTCCCCATACTTACTCCCCACAAGTGCTGCACTTGTGTGTAAGTATGGGGAGTAAGTACAACACACAAGTGCGATGAGGGTGGGGTGTGGAGTAAGTATAGCACACAAGTGCAACACTTGTGTCGTCGTACTTACTCCACACCCCACCCTCACTACACTTGTGTGCTGTACTTATTCCCCATACTTACTCCCCACCCCACCCTCGCTACACTTGTGTGTTGTACATAGCTATTCTCCCACCCCCACCCTCAAACACTTGTGTGCTATACTTACTCCACACCCCACCCTCACTGCACTTGTGTGTTGTACTTATTCCCCATACTTACTCCCCACCCCACCCTCGCTACACTTGTGTGTTGTACATACTTACTCCCCACCCCCACCCTCAAATGAGGGTGTGGGGGTGGAGAGTAAGTACAACACACAAGTGTCATTTGAGGGTGTGCTGTACTATGAGGATGGGGGTGGGGAGTAAGTACAACACACAAGTGCATGAGGGTGGAGGTGGGGAGTAAGTATAGCACACAAGTGTATGAGGGTGGGGGTGGGGAGTAAGTACAACACACAAGTGCAAATGGTGGTGGTGGGGAGTAAGTACAGCACACAAGTGAGGGTGGGGGTGGGGGGGAGTAAGTACAACACACAAGTGCAAATGGTGGGGATGGGGAGTAAGTACAACACACAAGTACAAGTGCAAATGGTGGGGGTGGGGAGTAAGTACAACACACAAGTGAGGGTGGGGGTGGGGAGTAAGTACAACACACAAGTGCAAATGGTGGGGGTGGGGAGTAAGTACAACACACAATTACAAGTGCAAATGGTGGGGGTGGGGAGTAAGTACAGCACACAAGTGAGGGTGGGGGTGGGTAGTAAGTATGGGGAGTAAGTACAACACACATGTGCAACGAGGGTGGGGGTGGGGAGTAAGTACAACACACAAGTTTCATTTGAGGGTGTGCACACAAGTGTCAGTGAGGGTATGCTATACTCACTGTAAGTACAACACACAAGTGCTCCCCACCATCACTGCACTTGTGTGTTGTACTTACAATGAGTAAGTACAACACACAAGTGTAGTAAGTACAACACATAAGTGCTCCCCACCCTCACTACACTTGTGTGTTGTACTTATGGTGAGTAAGTACAACACACAAGTGTAGCACTTATATGCTGTACTTACTCCCCACCCCCACACTCATGGGGAGTAAGTACAACACACAAGTGTCAGTGAGGGTGTGATGTACTCACCGTAAGTACAACACACAAGTGCTCCCCACCCTCATGCATTTGTTTGCTAAACTCACTTATTACCCTCATTAGGGTGGGGGTGGGGAGTAAGTACAACACATAAGTGCTAAACTTGTGTGTTGTACTCACTCCCCATGAGTGAGGACAGAACACAAGTGTAGCACTTGTGTGCTGTACTCACTCCACACCCTCATGGAGTGAGTACAAAACACAAGTGCTGCACTTGTGTGCTGTACTCACTCCATGAGGGTGGGGAGTAAGTACAACACACAAGTGGTAGCACTTATGTGTTGTACTTACTCCCCACCCCCACCCTCATGCACTGTGAGTACATCACACAAGTGTAGCACTTGCGTGGTGGAGAGTGAGTACATCACACAAGTGTAGAACTTATGTGCTGTACTTACACCCCACCCCCACCCTCATGTACTTGTGTGTGAGGGTGGGTGTGGGGATTAAGTACAACACACAAGTGCACTCCCACCATCATGGAGTGAGTATAGCACACAAGTGCATGAGGGTGGGGATGGGGAGTAAGTACAGCACATAAGTGCTACACTTGTGTGTTGTACTCACTCCATGAGGGTGGGGAGTGAGTACATCACACAAGTGTAGCACTTATGTGCTGTACTTACTCCCCATCCCCACCCTCATGCACTTGTGTGCTATACTCACTCAATGAGGGTGGGAGTGCACTTGTGTGTTGTACTTACTCCCCACACCCACCCTCACACACAAGTGCATGAGGGTGGGGGTGGGGAGTAAGTACAACACATAATTTCTACACTTGTGTGCTGTACTCACTCTCCACCCTCATGAGGGTGGGTGTGGGGAGTAAGTACAACACACAAGTGCTGCACTTGTGTGTTGTACTCACTCCCCACCCTCATGGAGTGAGTACAACACACAAGTGCAAAACTTGTGTGCTGTACTTACTCCATGAGGGAGTGGAGTGAGTACAACAAACAAGTGCAGTGGGGGAGGGGAGTAAGTACAACACACAAGTGCTGCACTTGTGTGTTGTACTTACTCCCCACCCTCATGGAGTAAGTACAACACACAAGTGCAACACTTGTGTGTTGTACTTACTCCATGAGGGTGTGGGAGTAAGTACAACACACAAGTGTAGCACTTGTGTGTTGTACTTACTCCCCACCCCCACCCTCATGAGGGTAAGAATCGAGTACAAACACACAAGTGTTGCACTTGTGTGTTGTACTTGCAGGGTGGGGGTGGGGAGCAAGTACAACACACAAGTGCTACACTTGTGTGTTGTACTTCATGCTCCCCACCCCCACCCTCGTTGCACTTGTGTGTTGTACTTACTCCATGAGGGTGGGGGTGGGGAGTGAGTACAACACACAAGTGCTACACTTATGTGTTGTACTCACTCCCCACCCCCACCCTCATGAGGATGGGGAGTGAGTACAACACACAAGTGTAGCACTTGTGGGGAGTGAGTACAACACACAAGTGCAGCTGGGGGTGGGGAGTAAGCACAACACACAAGTGCTGCACTTGTGTGCTGTACTTACTCCCCACCCCTTGTACTTACTCCCCACCCCCAGTACTTACTCCCAATGGGGGTGGGGAGTAAATACAACACACAAGTGCAGCACTTACTCCCTCATGAGGATGGGGAGTGAGTACAGCACACAAGTGCAGCACTTGTGGGGAGTGAGGATAGCACACAAGTGCAACACTTGTGTGCTGTACTTACTCTCCACCCCCATGGGGGTGGGGAGTAAGTGCAGGGGGTGGGGAGTAAGTACAACACACAAGTGCTACACTTGTATGCTGTACTTACTCCCCACTCCCATGGGGAGTAAGTATAGCACATAAGTGTTGCACTTGTGCGCTGTACTTACTCCCCAACCCCACTGCACTTGTGTGTTGTACTTACTCACCACCCCCACCATCATGAGTAAAGACAATGCACAAGTGCAGCACTTGTGTGCTATACTTACGGGAGTAAGTACAGCACACAAGTGCAACACTTGTGTGTTGTACTTACTCCTCACCCCCACCCTCATGATGGTGGGGGTGGAGAGTAAGTACTTACTCAAGTGCTGCACTTGTGTGTTGTACTTACTCCCCACCCCCACCATCATGAGGGTGGGGGTGGGGAGTAAGTATAGCACACAAGTGCTACACTTTTGTGCTATACTTACTCCCCACCCCCATGAGGGTGGGTGTGGGGAGTAAGTAGAGCACATAAGTGCTGAGGGTTGGGGTGGGGAGTAAGTACAGGTGGGGGTGGAGTAAGTACACTTGTGTGATATACTTACTCCCCACCCCATGAGGGTGGGTGTGGGGAGTAAGTAGAGCACACAAGTGTACTTACTCCACCCCCCACTGTACTTCCCCACCCCAACCCTCAGGACTTATGTGCTCTACTTACTTCCCCACACCCACCCTCATGGGGTGGGGAGTAAGTATATCACAAAAGTGTAGCACTTGTGGGGAGTAAGTAGAGCACACAAGTGCTGAGGGTTGGGGTGGGGAGTAAGTACAAGTGGGGGTGGGGAGTAAGTACACTTGTGTGATATACTTACTCCCCACCCCATGAGGGTGGGTGTGGGGAGTAAGTAGAGCACACAAATACTGAGGGTTAGGGTGGGGAGTAAGTACAGGTGGGGGTGGGTAGTAAGTACAACACACAAGTGTGTTGTACTTACTTTCCACTCTAATTAGAGTGAAGGTGGGGAGTACGTACATTAGAGGGTGGGGCTAGGGATTAAGTACAACACATAATTGCTGCACTTGTGTGTTGTACTTACTCTCCACCCCCACCCTCATGAGTGTTGTACTTACTTCCCACTCTAATTAGAGTGAGGGTGGGGAGTACGTACATTAGAGGGTGGGGCTGGAGATTAAGTACAACACATAATTGTTGCACTTGTGTGTTGTACTTACTCCCCACCCCCACCCTCATGAGGGTGGAAAGTGAGTACAGCACACAAGTGCAACACTTGTGTGTTGTACTTACTCACTGCACTTATGTGTTGTAATTACTCCCCATCCCCACCCTCATTAGGTGGAGGGTGAGAAGTAAGTAAAACACACAAGTGCTACACTTGTGTGCTATACTCACTCCCCACCCTCATGGAGTAAGTACAACATACGATCGTTGCACTTGTGTGTTGTACTCACTCCATGAGGGTGAGAAGTAAGTAAAACACACAAGTGCTACACTTGTGTGCTATACTCACTCCCCATACTCATGAGGGTGGGGGTGTGGAGTGAGTACAACACACAAGTGCAACACTTGTGTGTTGTACTCACTTCCTACCCCCACCCAACACTTGTGTGCTATACTCACTCCCCATACCCATGAGGGTGGGGGTGGGGAGTGAGTACAACACACAAGTGCAACACTTGTATGTTGTACTCACTCAACTTGTGTGTTGTACTCACTTCCTACCCCCACCCAACACTTGTGTGCTATACTCACTCCCCATACCAATGAGGGTGGGGGTGGGGAGTGAGTACAACACACAAGTGCAACACTTGTGTGTTGTACTCACTCCCCACCCCCACCCTCATGAGGATGGGGAGTGAGTATAACACACAAGTGCAACACTTGTGTGTTGTACTTACCAACACTTGTGTGTTTTACTTACTCCCCACCCCCACCCTCCAAAGTACGTACTCCCCACCCTCACTCTAATTAGAGTGGGAAGTAAGTACAACACACTTGTATGCTGTACTCACTCCCCACCCCCACATGTACTTACTCCCCACCCCAACCCTCAACACTTGTGTGCTCTACTTAATCCCCACACCCACCCTCATGGGGTGGGGAGTAAGTATAGCACACAAGTGTAGCACTTGTGTGCTGTACTTACTCCCCACCCCCACCATCATGATGGTGGGGGTGGGGAGTAAGTACAACACACAAGTGCCGCACTTGAGTAAGTAATTACTCTCCACCCCACCATCATGAGGGTGGGGGTGAGGAGTAAGTACAACACACAAGTGCTGCACTTACTCCTATAAGTATAGAACACAAGTGCTGCACTTGTGCATTGTACTTACTCATGATGGTGGGGGTGGAGAGTAAGTACAACACACAAGTGTAGTAGGGGTGGGGAGTAAGTACAGTGCACAAGTGCAACATTTATGTGTTGTACTTACTCCCCATGGGGGTGGGGAGTAAGTACAACATACAAGTGTAGCACTTGTGTGCTGTACTTACTCCCCACCCCCTGCCACCCCCATGGGGGTGGAGAGTAAGTACAACACACAAGTGCTGCACTTGTGTGTTGTACTCACTCCCCACAAGTGCTGCACTTGTGTGCTGTACTCACTCACCATCCTCATGAGGGAGTAAGTGCTACACTTGTGTGTTGTATTTACTCCCCACCCCCATTAGGAGTAAGTATTGGGGGTGGGGATTAAGTGCAGGGGGTGGGGAGTAAGTACAGCACACAAATGCAACACTTGTGTGCTGTGCTTACTCCCCACCCCCAGCTGCACTTGTGTGCTATACTCACTCCCCACAAGTGCTGTAATTATGTGCTGTACTCACTCCCCATCCTCATGAGGGAGTAAGTGTTGCACTTGTGTGTTGTATTTACCTCCCACCCCCATTGGGAATAAGTACTGGGGGTGGGGAGTAAGTGTAGGGGGAGGGGAGTAAGTACAGCACACAAGTGCAACACTTGTGTGCTGTGCTTACTCTCCACACCCACCCTCAAGTGCAACACTTGTATGCTATACTTATGGGAGTAATTACAACACTCAAGTGCAACAGTTATGTGTTGTACTTACGAGAGTAAGTACAACACACAAGTGCTACACTTATGTGTTGTACTTACTCCCCACCCCCATCCTCATATGATGGTGGGGGTGGGGAGTAAGTACAAAGACACAAGTGATGCACTTGTGTGCTGTGCTTAGCCCCCACCCAATGAGGGTGGGGGTTGGGAGTAAGTACATCACACAAGTGTTGAGGGTTGTTGTGGGGAGTAAGTACAACACACAAGTACTGCACTTGTGTGCTATACTTACACCCCACCCTTAACCACCCTCATGAGGGTGAATGAGGGTGGGGAGTAAGTACAACACACAAGTGCAGTACTTGTGTGTTGCACTTGTGTGTTGTACTTACTTCCCACCCTAATTAGGGTGAGGGTGGAGAGTAAGTACATGGGTGGATGAGGGTGGAGAGTAAGTACAACACATAAGTGAATGAGGTTGGGGTGAGGAGTAAGTACAACACATAAGTGCATGAGGGTGGGGGTGGGTAGTAAGTACAACACACAAGTGCAGCACTTGTGTGGTGTACTTAATCCGCACCCTCATCCACCCTCATGAGGATGAGGGTGGGGAGTAAGTATAGAACACAAGTGTTGCACTTGTGTGCTGTACTTACTCTCCACCCTCACCCTCACCCTCATGAGGGTGGGGGTGGGGAGTAAGTACATCACACAAGTGGTGGGGGTGGCGAGTAAGTACAACACACAAGTGCTGCACTTGTGTGCTATACTTAATCCCCACCCCATGAGGGTGGGGGTGGGGAGTAGTACAACACACAAGTGGTGGGGGTGGGGATTAAGTACAACACACAAGTGCTGCACTTGTGTGCTGTACTTACACTTGTGTGATGTACTTACTCCCCACCCCCACCCTCATATGAGGGTGGGGGTGTGGAGTAAGTACAACACACAAGTGGTGGGGGTGGCGAGTAAGTACAACACACAAGTGCAACACTTATGTAATATACTTATTCGCCACTCCCACCACTTGTGTGCTGTACTTACTTTTGTGTGTTGTACTTACTCGCCACCCCCACCACTTGTGTGTTGTACTTACTCCCCACCCCCACCCTCATGACAGGGTGGGGGTGGGGAGTAAGTACAGCACACAAGTGGTGGGGAGGGTGGGGGTGGGGAGTAAGTACAACACACAAATGGTGGGGGTGGCGAGTAAGTACAACACACAAGTGCAACACTTATGTACTATACTTACTCGCCACCCCCACCACTTGTGTGCAACACTTATGTACTATACTTACTCGCCACCCCCACCACTTGTGTGCTGTACTTACTTTGCACTTGTGTGTTGTACTTACTCGCCACCCCCACCACTTGTGTGTTGTACTTACTCCCCACCCCCACCCTCATTTGAGGGTGGGGGTGGGGAGTAAGTACAACACATAAGTGGTGGGGGTGGCGATTAAGTACAGCATACAAGTCATCACTTGTGTGTTGTACTTACTCGCCACACTTGTGTGTTGTACTTACTCGCCACCCCCACCACTTGTGTGTTGTACTTACTCCCCACCCCCCACCCTCAAATGAGGGTGGGGGTGGGGAGGCACGGGTGGGGGGGTTTAACAAGCACTTGTGTGTTTCCCCACCCCACCACTTGTGTGTTGTACTACTCCCCACCCCCACCCTCATGAGGGTGGGGGGGGAGTAAGTACAACACACAAAGTGGTTGGGGGTGGCGACAACACACGTGCACCCCCACCACTTGTGTGTTGTACTTACTCCCCACCCCCACCCCTCATGAGGGGTGGGAGGGTGGGGGTGGGGAGTAAGTACAACACACAAGTGGTGGGGGTGGCGAGTAAGTACAACACACAAGTGTTGACTTGTATGCTGTACTTAATCGCCACCCCCACCACTTGTGTGTTGTACTTACTCCCCACCCCCACCCTCATGAGAGGGTGGGGGTGGGGAGTAAGTACAACACACAAGTGGTGGGGGTGGCGAGTAAGTATAGTACACAAGTGTTGACTTGTATGCTGTACTTAATCGCCACCCCCACCACTTGTGTGTTGTACTTACTCCCCACCCCCCACCCTCATGAGAGGGTGGGGGTGGGGAGTAAGTACAACACACAAGTGGTGGGGGTGGCGATTAAGTACAGCATACAAGTCAACACTTGTGTGTTGTACTTACTCGCCACCCCCACCACTTGTGTGTTGTACTTACTCCCCACGGGGGTGGGGAGTAAGTACAACACACAAGTGGTGGGGGTGGCGATTAAGTACAGCATACAAGTCAACACTTGTGTGTTGTACTTACTCGCCACCCCCACCACTTGTGTGCTGTACTTACTCCCCACCCCCACCCTCATGACTCGCCACCCCCACCACTTGTGTGTTGTACTTACTCCCCACCCCCCACCCTCTCATGAGGGTGGGGGTGGGGGAGTAAGTAAGACACAAGTTATGGGGGTGGCGAGTAAGTACAACACACAAGTGTTGACTTGTATGCTGTACTTAATCGCCACCCCCACCACTTGTGTGTTGTACTTACTCCCCACCCCCCACCCTCATGAGGGTGGGGGTGGGGAGTAAGTACAACACACAAGTGGTGGGGGTGGCGATTAAGTACAGCATACAAGTCAACACTTGTGTGTTGTACTTACTCGCCACCCCCACAACTTGTGTGCTGTACTTACTCCCCACCCCCACCCTCATGAGGGTGGGGGTGGGGAGTAATTACAACACACAAGTTGTGCAGGTGGCGATTAAGTACAACATACAAGCATGAGGGTGGGGAGTAAGTACAAAACACAAGTGGTGGGGGTGGCGATTAAGTACAGCATACAAGTCAACACTTGTGTACTGTACTTACTCACCACCCCCAACACTTGTGTGTTGTACTTACTCCCCACCCCCACCCTCATGAGGATGGGCATGGGGAGTAAGTACAGCACACAAGTGGTGGGGGTGGCGAGTAAGTATAGTACACAAGTGTTGACTTGTATGCTGTACTTAATCGCCACCCGCACCACTTGTGTGTTGTACTTACTCCCCACCCCCACCCTCATGAGGGTGGGGAGTAAGTACAACACACAAGTGGTGGGGGTGGCGATTAAGTACAGCATACAAGTCAACACTTGTGTACTGTACTTACTCGCCACCCCCACCACTTGTGTGTTGTACTTACTCCCCACCCCCACCCTCATGAGGGTGGGCATGGGGGAGTAAGTACAACACACAAGTGGTGGGGGTGGCGAGTAAGTACAGTACACAAGTGTTGACTTGTATGCTGTACTTAATCGCCACCCCCACCACTTGTGTGTTGTACTTACTCCCCACCCCCACCCTCATGAGGGTGGGGGTGGGGAGTAAGTACAACACACAAGTGGTGGGGGTGGAGAGTAAGTACAACACACAAGTGCAACACTTGTGTACTGTACTTACTCGACAACCCCACCACTTGTGTGCCGTACTTACTCCCCACCCCCACCCTCATGAGGGTGGGGGTGGGGAGTAAGTACAACACACAACCGGTGGGGGTGGAGAGTAAGTACAACACACAAGTGCAACCACTTGTGTATTGTACTTACTCCCCAACACTTGTGTGTTGTACTTACTCCCCACCCCGAGGGTGGGGGTGGGGAGTAAGTACAACACACAAGTGGTGGGGTTGTCGAGTAAGTACAGTACACAAGTGTTGCACTTGTGTGTTGTACTTACTCGCCACCCCCACCACTTGTGTGTTGTACTTACTCCCCACCCCCACCCTCATGGTGTGTTGTACTTACTCCCCACCCCCACCAGTTGTGTGTTGTACTTACTCCCCACCCCCACCCTCATGAGGGTGGGGGTGGGGAGTAAGTACATCACACAAGTGGTGGGGGTGTCGAGTAAGTACAGTACACAACTGGTGGGGGTGGTGAGTAAGTACAACACACAAGTGCAACACTTATGTGCTATACTTACTCGACACCCCCACCACATGTGTGCTGTACTTACTCCCCACCCCCACCTCATGAGGGTGGGGGTGGGGAGTAAGTACAGCACACAAGTGGTGGGGGTGTCGAGTAAGTACAGTACACAACTGGTGGGGGTGGTGAGTAAGTACAACACACAAGTGCAACACTTATGTACTGTACTTACTCGACATCCCCACCACTTGTGTGTCGTACTTACTCCCCCACCCCCACCCCGGTGGGGGGTGGGGGAGTAAGTACTAAACACAAAAGTGGTGGGGGTGTCGAGTAAGTACAGATACACAACTGGTGGGGGTGGCGAGTAAGTACAACACACAAGTGCAACACTTGTGTACCGTACTTACTCGACACCCCCACCACTTGTGTGCCGTACTTACTCCCCACCCCCACCCTCTTGTGTACTGTACTTACTCGCCACCCCCACCACTTGTGTGCTATACTTACTCCCCACATCCACCCTCATGAGGGTGGGGGTGGGGAGTAAGTACAACACATAAGTGGTGGGGGTGGGGAGTAAGTACAGTACACAAGTGCAACTCCACCCTCATGAGGGTGGGGGTGGGGAGTAAGTACAACACATAAGTGGTGGGGGTGGGGAGTAAGTACAACACACAAGTGCAACACTTGTGTACTCGTACTTACTCCCCACCCCCACCACTTGTGTGTCGTACTTACTCCCCCACCCCCACCCTCATGTACAACACACAAGTGGTGGGGGTGGGGAGTAAGTACAACACACAAGTGGTGGGGGTGGGGACAAAGTATAGTACATAAGTGTTGCACTTGTGTGCTGTACTTACTCACCATCCCCACCACTTGTGTGTTGTACTTACTCCCCACCCCCACCCCCGTTGCACTTGTGTGTCGTACTTACTCACCATCCCCACCACTTGTGTGTTGTACTTACTCCCCTCCCCCACCCTCATGAGGGTGTGGGGGGGGAGTAAGTACAACACACAAGTTGTGGGAATGATGAGTAAGTATAGCACACAAGTGTAGCACTTGTGTGCTGTACTTGCCACCCCTACCACTTGTGTGCTGTACTTACTCCCCACCCCCACCCTCATACACTTGTGTGTTGTACTTACTCGCCATCCCCACCACTTGTGTGCTGTACTTACTCCCCACCCCCACCCTCATGAGGGTGTGGGTGGGGAGTAAGTACATCACACAAGTGGTGGGGGTGAGGGTGGGGATGGGAAGTAATTACAACATACAAGTGGTGGGGGTGGCGAGTAAGTACAGCACACAAGTGCGGGTGGGGGTGGGGAGTAAGTACAACACATTTGTGTGCGTGTGCACTCGCCACCCCCACCACTTGTATGTTGTACTTACTCCCCACCCTAGTGCGGGTGGGTGTGGGGATGGGGAGTAAGTACAACACACAAGTGGTGGGGGTGGGGAGTAAGTACAACACACTTGTGTGCTGTACTTACTCTCCAGGGTGGGGAGTAAGTACAACATATAAGTGGTGGGGGTGGGGAGTAAGTACAACACACTTGTGTGTTGTACTTACTCCCCACCCCCACCACTTGTGTGTTGTACTTACTCCCCACCCCCACCACTTGTGTGTTGTACTTACTCCCCACCCCCACCCTCATGAGGTGTTGTACTTACTCTCCACCCCCACCACTTGTGTGTTGTACTTACTCCCCCCCCCCCCCCCCCTCATGAGGGTGGGGGTGGGGAGTAAGTACAACACACAAGTGGTGGGGGTGGGGAGTAAGTACAACACACAAGGGTGGGGAGTAAGTACAACACACAAGTGGTGGGGGTGGGGAGTAAGTACAACACACTTATGTGCTATACTTACTCGCCACCCCCACCACTTGTGTGTTGTACTTACTCCCCACCCCCACCCTCAACATACAAGTGGTGGGGGTGGCAAGTAAGTACAACACACAAGTGGTGGAGAGTAAGTACAACACATAAGTGGTGGGGGTGGGGAGTAAGTACAACACACAAGTGGTGGGGGTAGGGAGTAAGTACAACACACAAGTGGTGAGGGTGGGGAGTAAGTAGAACACACTTGTGTGCTGTGACTTACTCGCCACCCCCACCACTTATGTGTTGTACCTACTCCCCACCCCCACCCTCAACATACAAGTGGTGGGGGTGGCGAGTAAATAAAACACACAAGTGGTGGGGAGTAAGTACAACACACAAGTGGTGAGGGTGGGGAGTAAGTACAACACACAAGTGGTGGGGGTGGGGACTATGTATAGTACATAAGTGTTGCACTTGTGTGTTGTACTTACTCCCCACCCCCGCACACAAGTTCAGCACTTGTGTGCTGTACTTACTCCCGACCCCCACCCTCATAGGTGGGGAGTAAGTACAACACACAAGTGGTGGGGGTGGGGAGTAAGTACAACACACAAGTGATGGGGGTGGGAAGTAAGTACAACACACAAGTGCTACACTTGTGTGCTGTACTTACTCCCCACCCCTACACATAAGTGCAACACTTGTGTGCTGTACTTACTCTCCACCAGGGCAACACTTGTGTGTTGTACTTACTCCCCATCCCCACCCTCAAATGCCCACCCTCATGAGGAGTGTGGGGGTGGCACTTGTGTGCTGTACTTACTTCCCACCCCCACCCTCCCACCATCATGAGTGTGGGGGTGGGGAGTAAGTACAGCACACAAGTGCAACACCCTCATGAGGGTGGGGGTGCGAAGTAAGTACAACACATAAGTACTGCACTTGTGTGCGGAGGTGGGGATTAAGTATAGCACACAAGTGCTACCCACCCTCATGAGGGTGGGGGTGGGGATTAAGTACAACACACAAGTGCTCATGAGGGTGGGGGTGGGGGGAGTAAGTACAACACACAAGTGTATGAGCACTTGTGTGCTGTACTTACTCCCCACCCCCCACCCTCATGAGGGTGGACATGAGGGTGGGGGTGGGAAGTAAGTACATCACACAAGTGATCATACACTTATGTGTTGTACTTAATCCCCACCCCACCCTCATGAGCACTTGTGTGCTGTACTTACTCCCCACCCCCATCCTCATGCACTTGTGTGTTGTACTTACTCCCCACCCCACTCTCATGAGGGTGGGCAACACTTGTGTGTTGTACTTACTCTCCACCCTCAAGTACAACACACAAGTGCTGCACTTACTTCCCATCCCACCCTAGAGCACTTGTGTGTTGTACTTACTCCCCACCCCCACCCTCATGAGGGTGGGCATCACTTGTGTGCTATACTTACTCCCCACCCCCGCACACAAGTGCAACACTTGTGTGTTATACTTACTCCCCACCCCCACCCTCATGAGGGTGTTGCACTTGTGTGCTGTACTTACTACCCACCCCCACACACAAGTGTAGCACTTGTGTGTTGTACTTACTCCCCACCCCTACACTCATGATGGTGGGAGGGTGGGGGTGGGGAGTAAGTACAGGCACATAAGTGCCACCCCAACCCTCCTCATGAGGGTGGGCATTTGAAGGTGGGGGTGGGGAGTAAGTACATCACACAAGTGTTGCCATGGTGGGGAGTAAGTACATCACACAAGTGCTGCACTTGTGTGTGGGGGTGGGGAGTAAGTACAACACACAAGTGCAACACTTGTGTGTTGTACTTACTCCCCACCCCCACCACTTGTGTGTTGTACTTACTCCCCACCCCCACCACTTGTGTGTTGTACTTACTCCCCACCCCCACCCTCACGAGGGTGACACTTGTGTGTTGTACTTACTTCCCACCCCCACCACTTATGTGTTGTACTTACTCCACACCCCCACCACTTGTGTGTTGTACTTACTCCCCACCCCCACCCTCATGAGGGTGAGGGTGGGGGTGGGGAGTAAGTATAGCACACAAGTATGAGGGTGGGGGTGGGGAGTAAGTATAGCACACAAGTGCTCGCACTTGTGTGCGGGGGTGGAGAGTAAGTATAGTACACAAGTGTTGACTATACTTACTCTCCACCCCCACCACTTGTGTGTTGTTCTTACTCCCGACCCCCACCACTTGTGTGTTGTACTTACTCCCCACCTCCACCCTACTTGTGTGTCTGTACTTACTCCCCACCCCTACCATTTGTGTGTTGTACTTACTCCCCACCCCCACCACTTGTGTGTTGTACACTTGTGTGCTCGTACTTACTCTCCACCCCCACCACTTGTGTGTTGTACTTACTCCCCACCCCCACCCCTCATGAGGGTGGGTAGCACTTGTGTGCTGTACTTACTTGCCATCCCCACCACTTGTGTGTTGTACTTACTCCCCACCCCCCACCCTCATGAGGGTGGGGGTGGGGAGTAAGTACAACACACAAGTGGTGCGGGTGGGGAGTAAGTACAACACACAAGTGCAACGGGTGGGGAGTAAGTACACCACACAAGTGGTGGGGGTGGGGAGTAAGTACAACACACAAGTGCATAAAGTACATCACACAAGTGCTGCACTTGTGTGTTGTACTTACTCGCCACCCCCACCACTTGTGTGCTGTACTTACTCCCCACCCACTTGTGTGCTATACTTACTCGCCACCCCCACCACTTGTGTGCTTGTACTTACTCCCCACCCCCACCCTCATGAGGGTGGGGGTGGGGAGTAAGTACAACACACAAGTGCTACACTTGTGTGTTGTACTTGGGGTGGCGAGTAAGTACAACACACAAGTCATGAGGGTGGGGGTGGGGAGTAAGTACAACACACAAGTGCTACGGTGGGGGTGGGGAGTAAGTACAACACACAAGTGGGTGGCGAGTAAGTACAACACACAAGTCATGAGGGTGGGGGTGGGGAGTAAGTACAACACACAAGTGCTACACTTGTGTGTTGTACTTGGGGTGGCGAGTAAGTACAACACACAAGTGCGTAAGTACAACACACAAGTGTTGCACTTGTGTGTTGTACAGCACACAAGTGGTGGGGATGGCGAGTAAGTACAACACACAAGTGCGTAAGTACAGCACATAAGTGCTGCACTTGTGTGTTGTACTTACTCGCCATCCCCACCACTTGTGTGTTGTACTTACTCCCCACCCCCACCCTCATGAGGGTGGGGGTGGAGAGTAAGTACAACACACAAGTGGTGGGGATGGCGAGTAAGTACAACACACAAGTGCAACACTTATGTGCTATACTTATTCGCCATCCCCACCACTTGTGTGCTGTACTTACTCCCCACCCCCACCCTCATGAGTAAGTACAACACACAAGTGGTGGGGATGGCGAGTAAGTACAACACACAAGTGCAGCACTTATGTGCTGTACTTATTCGCCATCCCCACCACTTGTGTGCTGTACTTACTCCCCACCCCCACCCTGCAGCACTTGTGTGTTGTACTTACTCGCCATCCCCACCACTTGTGTGCTTGTACTTACTCCCCCACCCCCACCCTCTTACTCCCCACCCCCACCCTCATGAGGGTGGGGGGTGGGGGAGTAAGTCTGACACACAAGTGGTGGGGATGGCGAGTAAGTACAACACACAAGTGCTGCACTTGTGTGCTGTACTTACTCGCCATCCCCACCACTTGTGTGTTGTACTTACTCCCCACGCCCACCCTCATGGATGGCGAGTAAGTACAACACACAAGTGTTGCACTTGTGTGCTGTACTTACTCGCCATCCCCACCACTTGTGTGCTGTACTTACTCCCCCCCCCCCCCACCCTCATGAGGGTGGGGGTGGGGAGTAAGTACAGCACACAAGTGGTGGGGATGGCGAGTAAGTACAACACACAAGTGCAGCACTTGTGTGCTATACTTATTCGCCATCCCCACCACTTGTGTCGCATCTTACTCCCCCCACCCCCACCCTCATATAAGTGAGGGTGGGGGTGGGGGGTAAGTGCGACACACAAGTGGTGGGGATGGCGAGTAAGTACAACACACAAGTGCAGCCTACACACAAGTCTTTGCACTTGTGTGTTGTACTCACTCGCCATCCCCACCACTTGTGTCTTATTCTTACTCCCCCCACCCCCACCCTCATGAGGGTGGGGGTGGGGAGGGAATGCAGACACACAAGTGGTGGGGATGGCGAGTAAGTACAACACACAAGTGCAGCACTTGTTTGTTGTACTTACTCGCCATCCCCACCACTTGTGTGCTGTACTTACTCACCACCCTGGTGGGGGTGGGGAGTAAGTACAGCACACAAGTGGTGGGGATGGCGAGTAAGTACAACACACAAGTGCCACCCTCATGAGGGTGGGGGTGGGGAGTAAGTACAGCACACAAGTGGTGGGGATGGCGAGTAAGTACAACACACAAGTGCTGCACTTGTGTGTTGTACTTACTCGATGGGGAGTAAGTACGGCTCATGAGGGTGGGGGTGGGGAGTAAGTCAGCACACAAGTGGTGGGTGGGGAGTAAGTACAACACACAAGTGCAGCACTTGTGTGTTGTACTTACTCACCATCCCCACCACTTGTGTGTTGTACTTCCTCCCCACCCCCACCCTCATGAGCCTGACTTACTCCCCACCCCCACCCTCATGAGGGTGGGGCAGCACTTGTGTGTTGTACTTACTCACCATCCCCACCACTTGTGTCTTTCGTACTTACTCCCCCACCCCCACCCCTCATGAGCTGTACTTACTCCCCACCCCCACCCTCATGAGGGTGGGGGGTGGGGAGTAAGTATAGCACACAAGTGCTGCGGGTGGGGAGTAAGTACAGCACACAAGTGGTGGGGGTGGCGAGTAAGTACAACACACAAGTGGGGAGTAAGTACGACACACAAGTGGTGGGGGTGGGGAGTAAGTACAACACACAAGTGGTGGGGGTGGGGAGTAAGTACAACACACAAGTGGTGCACTTGTGTGTTGTACTTACTCGCCATCCCCACCACTTGTGTGCTGTACTTACTCCCCACCAACACCCCACCACTTGTGTGCTGTACTTACTCCCCACCCCCACCCTCATGAGGGTGGGGGTGGGGAGTAAGTACGACTCATGAGGGTGGGGGGTGGGGAGTAAGTACAGCACACAAGTGGTGGGGATGGCGAGTAAGTACAACACACAAGTGCTGCACTTGTGTGTTGTAATTACTCACCATCCCCACCACTTGTGTGCTGTAATTACTCCCCACCCCCACCACTTGTGTGCTGTACTTACTCCCCACCCCCACCCTCATATGAGGGTGGGGGTGGGGAGTAAGTACAGCACACAAGTGGTGGGGGTGGGGAGTAAGTACAACATACAAGTGTACAACACACAAGTTGTGGGGGTGGGGAGTAAGTACAACACACAAGTGGTGGGGGTGGGGAGTAAGTATAGCACACAAGTGTTGCACTTGTGTGCTGTAGACTTCCACCCCCACACACAAGTGTAGCACTTGTGTGCTGTACTTACCCCCCAGCCCCACCCTCATCCCCCATCACTTGTGTGTTGTACTTACTCCACACCCCCACCACTTGTGTGTTGTACTTACTCCCCACCCCCACCCTCATGAGGGCGAGGGTGGGGGGGGGGGGAGTAAGTACAACACACAAGTGCTGCACTTGTGTGCGGGTGTGGGGAGTAAGTACAGCACATAAGTGCAACACTTGTGTGCTATACTTACTCCCCACCCCCCACCACTTGTGTGCTGTACTTACTCCCCACCCCTACACATAAGTGCAACACTTGTGTGCTGTACTTACTCTCCACCAGGGCAACACTTGTGTGTTGTACTTACTCCCCATCCCCACCCTCAAATGCCCACCCTCATGAGGAGTGTGGGGGTGGCACTTGTGTGCTGTACTTACTTCCCACCCCCACCCTCCCACCATCATGAGTGTGGGGGTGGGAAGTACATGACACACTAGTGCAACACCCTCATGAGGGTGGGGGTGCGAGTAAGTACAACACATAAGTACTCGCACTTGTGTGCGGAGGTGGGGATTAAGTATAGCACACAAGTGCTACCCACCCTCATGAGGGGTGGGGGTGGGGATTAAGTACAACACACAAGTGCTCATGAGGGTGGGGGTGGGGAGTAAGTACAACACACAAGTGTATGAGCACTTGTGTGCTGTACTTACTCCCCACCCCCACCCTCATGAGGGTGGACATGAGGGTGGGGGTGGGAAGTAAGTACATCACACAAGTGATCATACACTTATGTGTTGTACTTAATCCCCACCCCACCCTCATGAGCACTTGTGTGCCGGACTTACTCCCCACCCCCATCCTCATGCACTTGTGTGTTGTATTTACTCCCCACCCCACTCTCATGAGGGTGGGCAACACTTGTGTGTTGTACTTACTCTCCACCCTCAAGTACAACACACAAGTGCTGCACTTACTTCCCATCCCACCCTAGAGCACTTGTGTGTTGTACTTACTCCCCACCCCCACCCTCATGAGGGTGGGCATCACTTGTGTGCTATACTTACTCCCCACCCCCGCACACAAGTGCAACCACTTGTGTGTTATACTTACTCCCCACCCCCCACCCTCATGAGGGTGTTGCACTTGTGTGTCGTACTTACTACCCACCCCCACACACAAGTGTAGCACTTGTGTGTTGTACTTACTCCCCACCCCTACACTCATGATGGTGGGAGGGTGGGGGTGGGGAGTAAGTACAACACATAAGTGCCACCCCAACCCTCCTCATGAGGGTGGGCATTTGAAGGTGGGGGTGGGGAGTAAGTACATCACACAAGTGTTGCCATGGTGGGGAGTAAGTACATCACACAAGTGCTGCACTTGTGTGTGGGGGTGGGGAGTAAGTACAACACACAAGTGCAACACTTGTGTGTTGTACTTACTCCCCACCCCCACCACTTGTGTGTTGTACTTACTCCCCACCCCCACCACTTGTGTGTTGTACTTACTCCCCACCCCCACCCTCACGAGGGTGACACTTGTGTGTTGTACTTACTTCCCACCCCCACCACTTATGTGTTGTACTTACTCCACACCCCCACCACTTGTGTGTTGTACTTACTCCCCACCCCCACCCTCATGAGGGTGAGGGTGGGGGTGGGGAGTAAGTATAGCACACAAGTATGAGGGTGGGGGTGGGGAGTAAGTATAGCACACAAGTGCTTTGCACTTGTGTGCGGGGGTGGAGAGTAAGTATAGTACACAAGTGTTGACTATACTTACTCTCCACCCCCACCACTTGTGTGTTGTTCTTACTCCCTACCCCCACCACTTGTGTGTTGTACTTACTCCCCACCTCCACCCTACTTGTGTGCTGTACTTACTCCCCACCCCTACCATTTGTGTGTTGTACTTACTCCCCACCCCCACCACTTGTGTGTTGTACACTTGTGTGCTGTACTTACTCTCCACCCCCACCACTTGTGTGTTGTACTTACTCCCCACCCCCACCCTCATGAGGGTGGGTAGCACTTGTGTGCTGTACTTACTTGCCATCCCCACCACTTGTGTGTTGTACTTACTCCCCACCCCCACCCTCATGAGGGTGGGGGGGGGGGGAGTAAGTACAACACACAAGTGGTGGGGGTGGAAGTAAGTACAACACACAAGTGCAACGAGTGGGGAGTAAGTACACCACACAAGTGGTGGGGGTGGGGAGTAAGTACAACACACAAGTGCATAAAGTACAACACACAAGTGCTGCACTTCTGTGTGTTGTACTTACTCGCCACTCCCCACCACTTGTGTGTCAGTACTTACTCCCCACCCACTTGTGTGCTATACTTACTCGCCACTCCCCACCACTTGTGTCTTGTATTACTCCCCACCCCCACCCTCATGAGGGTGGGGGTGGGGAGTAAGTACAACACACAAGTGCTACACTTGTGTGTTGTACTTGGGGTGGCGAGTAAGTACAACACACAAGTCATGAGGGTGGGGGTGGGGAGTAAGTACAACACACAAGTGCTAGGGGTGGGGAGTAAGTACAACACACAAGTGGGTGGCGAGTAAGTACAACACACAAGTCATGAGGGTGGGGGTGGGGAGTAAGTACAACACACAAGTGCTACACTTGTGTGTTGTACTTGGGGTGGCGAGTAAGTACAACACACAAGTGCGTAAGTACAACACACAAGTGTTGCACTTGTGTGTTGTACAGCACACAAGTGGTGGGGATGGCGAGTAAGTACAATACACAAGTGCGTAAGTCACAGCACATAAGTCGTTGCACTTGTGTGTTGTACTTACTCGCCATCCCCACCACTTGTGTGTTGTACTTACTCCCCACCCCCACCCTCATGAGGGTGGGGGTGGAGAAGTACAACACACAAGTGGTGGGGATGGCGAGTAAGTACAACACACAAGTGCAACACTTATGTGCTATACTTATTCGCCATCCCCACCACTTGTGTGCTTGTGACTTACTCCCCACCCCCACCCTCATGAGTAAGTACAACACAAAGTGGTGGGGATGGCGAGTAAGTACAACACACAAGTGCAGCACTTATGTGTGGTACTTATTCGCCATCCCCACCACTTGTGTCTGTACTTACTCCCCACCCCCACCCTGCAGCACTTGTGTGTTGTACTTACTCGCCATCCCCACCACTTGTGTGTTGTACTTACTCCCCACCCCCACCCTCTTACTCCCCACCCCCACCCTCATGAGGGTGGGGGGTGGGGGAGTAAATACGACACACAAGTGGTGGGGATGGCGAGTAAGTACAACACACAAGTGCTGCACTTGTGTGCTCAGTACTTACTCGCCATCCCCACCACTTGTGTGTTGTACTTACTCCCCACCCCCACCCTCATGGATGGCGAGTAAGTACAACACACAAGTGGTTGCACTTGTGTGTTGTACTTACTGCCATCCCCACCACTTGTGTGTTGTACTTACTCCCCACCCCCCACCCCTCATGAGGGTGGGGGGTGGGGAGTAAGTACAAGCACACAAGTGGTGGGGATGGCAGTAAGTACAACACACAAGTGCAGCACTTGTGTGCTATACTTATTCGCCATCCCCACCACTTGTGTGCTGTACTCACTCCCCACCCCCACCCTCATGAGGGTGGGGGTGGGGGAGTAAGTACAAAGACACAAGTGGTGGGGATGGCGAGTAAGTACAACACACAAGTGCAGCTTACACACAAGTGCTGCACTTGTGTGTTGTACTACACGCCATCCCCCACCACTTGTGTGTTGTACTTACTCCCCCACCCCCACCCTCATGATGAGGGTGGGGGTGGGGGAGTAAGTACAACGACACAAGTGGTGGGGATGGCGAGTAAGTACAACACACAAGTGCAAAGACTTGTTTGTTGTACTTACTCGCCATCCCCACCACTTGTGTCTTGTACTTACTCCCCACCCCGGGTGGGGGTGGGGAGTAAGTACGAAGCACACAAGTGGTGGGGATGGCGAGTAAGTACAACACACAAGTGCCACCCTCATGAGGGTGGGGGTGGGGAGTAAGTACAGCACACAAGTGGTGGGGATGGCGAGTAAGTACAACACACAAGTGCTGCACTTGTGTGTTGTACTTACTCAGTGGGGAGTAAGATGCGGCTCATGAGGGTGGGGGGTGGGGAGTAAGTACAGCACACAAGTGGTGGGGATGGTGAGTAAGTACAACACACAAGTGCAGCACTTGTGTGTTGTACTTACTCACCATCCCCACCACTTGTGTGTCGTACTTACTCCCCACCCCCCACCCTCATGAGTCGTACTTACTTCCCCACCCCCACCCTCATGAGGGTGGGGCAGCACTTGTGTGTTGTACTTACTCACCACCCCCACCCTCATGTGTGTTGTACTTACTCCCCACCCCCACCCCTCATGAGTCATACTTACTCCCCCACCCCCACCCTCATGAGGGTGGGGGGTGGGGAGTAAGTATAGCACACAAGTGGTGGGGGTGGGGAGTAGGCATCAAGCACACAAGTGGTGGGGGTGGCGAGTAAGTACAACACACAAGTGGGGAGTAAGTACAACACACAAGTGGTGGGGGTGGGGAGTAAGTACAGCACACAAGTGCTGGGGGTGGGGAGTAAGTACAACACACAAGTGCAAAGACTTGTGTGTTGTACTTACTCGCCATCCCCACCACTCTGTGTGCTGACTTACTCCCCACCCCCCACCACTTGTGTGTTGTACTTACTCCCCACCCCCACCCTCATGAGGGTGGGGGGTGGGGAGTAAGTACAGACTCATGAGGGTGGGGGTGGAGAGTAAGTACGACACATAAGTGGTGGGGATGGCGAGTAAGTACAACACACAAGTGCTGCACTTGTGTGTTGTAATTACTCACCATCCCCACCACTTGTGTGCTGTAATTACTCCCCACCCCCACCACTTGTGTGTTGTGCTACTCCCCACCCCCACCCTCATGAGGGTGGGGGTGGGGGAGTAAGTACAACACACAAGTGGTGGGGGTGGGTAGTAAGTACAACATACAAGTGTACAACACACAAGTGGTGGGGGGTGGGGAGTAAGTACAACACACAAGTGGTGGGGGTGGGGAGTAAGTATAGCACACAAGTGTTGCACTTGTGTGCTGTAATTTCCACCCCCACACACAAGTGTAGCACTTGTGTGCTGTACTTACCCCCCAGCCCCACCCTCATCCCCCATCACTTGTGTGTTGTACTTACTCCACACCCCCACCACTTGTGTGTTGTACTTACTCCCCACCCCCCACCCTCATGAGGGCGAGGGTGGGGGTGGGGAGTAAGTACAACACACAAGTGTCGCACTTGTGTGCGGGTGTGGGGAGTGACACAGCACATAAGTGCAACACTTGTGTGCTATACTTACTCCCCACCCCCACCACTTGTGTGTTGTACTTACTCCCCACCCCCACCACTTGTGTGTTGTACACTTGTGTGTTGTACTTACTACCCACCCCCACCACTTGTGTGCTGTACTTACTCCCCACCTCCGCACACAAGTGCAACACTTGTGTGCTATACTTACTCCCCACCAGGGCAACACTTGTGTGCTGTACTTACTCCCCACCCCCACCCTCAAATGCCAATCCTCATGAGGAGGGTGGGGGTGGCACTTGTGTGTTGTACTTACTCCCCACCCCACCCTCCCACCATCATGAGTGTGGGGGTGGGGAGTAAGTACATCACACAAGTGCCGCACTTGTGTGCGGGGGTGGGGAGTAAGTACAACACACAAATGCAACACCCTCATGAGGGTGGGGTGGGGAGTAAGTACAACACACAAGTGTTGCACTTGTGTGCGGGGGTGGGGAGTATGTATAACACACAAGTGCTGCCCACCCTCATGAGGGTGGGGGTGGGGAATAAGTACAACACACAAGTGCTCATGAGGGTGGGGGTGGGGAGTAAGTACGACACACAAGTGTACACAGGGTGGGGGTGGGGAATAAGTACAACACACAAGTGCTCATGAGGGTGGGGGTGGGGAGTAAGTACAGCACACAAGTGCATGAGCACTTGTGTGCTGTACTTACTCCCCACCCCCCACCCTCATGAGGGTGGGCATGAGGGTGGGGGTGGGGAGTAAGTACATCACACAAGTGCTCATACACTTGTGTGTTGTACTTACTCCCCACCCCAACCCTCATGAGCACTTGTGTGCTATACTTACTCCCCATCCCCACCCTCATGCACTTGTGTGCTGTACTTACTCCCCACCCCACTCTCATGAGGGTGGGCAACACTTATATGTTGTACTTACTCATCCACCCTCAAGTACAGCACACAAGTGCTGCACTTACTCCCCACCCCACCCTCAAATGCACTTGTGTGTTGTACTTACTCCCCACCCCCACCCTTTCCCACCCTCATTCTATTTTATTGTGGATAGCTAAAGAACCTTACAAGGAGTATGAAGTAACAAATTTGGTCTGACAAGGATAAACCAATGGTTAAGGTTTTGGTTTCTCTTTGGGAAAGTTCAAGGTTCAGACCACAATGCACTTAAATGGAGATAAGTTGGTTGGCTACTCTAGTTCCATACCTATACGATGGAAGGTGGACTCCCTTTGACTTCATCTAACCCAAATGACTAGGGTTTATTATATTTATAATACCCTAAAAGTTAGAATCTTGTTAACTTTCTCTAACCCAACCAACTAGAATTTATAATATCACTTTCTTAAGTATTTAAAATTTAAAATTAATTTGTTTCTAAAGTAAAGAGCTAAATTTAAAATTAATTTATACCTAAAGTAAAAACCTTATGAAATGTACCAAGAGATAGGGCAACGGTTAGGGCAACGAGGGCATTCCTCATTTAAAGATGTCGTTAATTCCTTGTTTTTCCATTCTCTCCATTTCAGACCTTGTGAGGTTGAGTGCACATACATGTCTTTATATTCTTACTTGCATGCCTTCGTATTTGTTTTGTTAATATTCATTTTGTTGTTAATCTGGTGTGAGAGCAAGACCACGGGTCACCCGAGCTCGTATGTAGTTGAACAACATCCCGTATGTAGTTGAACGAGATCGCCGGGTAGTTTGTCGTCCATTGATGCGCAATTAAAAAATTTAGATCAATTTTTTTTTGTATAATGAACATGTTATGTTTTAATGATATGTGTTTTGATTTCAAAATCGCTCTCAAATTTACATATTTTTGATACATTGATATGATCGATCTTTTGTTTTTTTTGCCTTCATAAATAATTCAGTGCCACAAACATTTCAGGATCCAATTGGAGAATGAGTTTTGCCCTGGATTAAGCTGATTTCAACATGCATTGAGGACCATAACATATTCAAAATATTGATTACTCTTTCTGTCACTCACCTTCCTCAAATAAACTCTCCTGATTACGTCAAAAGAATATTTCTTCCTCTAACTTTGGAGGAGAAACTTGAAGTCAGGAGAATGCGGGATTCATGACTTTGTATAAGCAAGAAACGTCAAGCGAAAAGAAATTAAGAGATCTGATTTTGCAGTTTTTTTTTTTTTTGCAATGTTAACTGATCGATTATGATAAATTGGATCCGATTTTGCAGTTTTTTTTTTTGCAGTGTTAACCAATCGATTATGATAAATTGGATCCGATTTTGTTAATCAATCTATTACGATAAATTAGATTCAATTTTGTAGTTTTTTTTTCAGGACTTTGTCATGGCATGAGTGTGAAAAGGTTTATAAATCTATTTCATTACTTTCTTGACTTTTGCACGATCTCTATTTTTTAAAGGTATGTATGAGAGATCGCACTTAGGTGATCTGTATTTTTAAAGGTATGTGTGAAAGATATTTCTCCAAATATTACATAAAATTTTATTTTTATTTTAATGGTGGAATTCTAGCCGCCACGACGATCCTATGGTCACAGTATTATGTGTTATACTCGTGTAATCTACAAAATATTTGTAAAATCCATCTTATAATTATCATGCAACTACTATACTATAATTATTTAAAACTTTTTCCCCTAATAAATTAGATTCAATTTTATATTTTTACCGTATATAAATTTTTTTATAAATCTATTTCATAAATAAATAAAAATCATTTTACTTTCTTGACTTTTGCACGATCTTTATTTTTTTAAAGGTATGTATGAGAGATCGCACTTCATACTGCAGGGTCCATCTGTATTTTTAAGGTAGGTAAGAAAGATCTTTCCAAACATTATATATAATTTTGTTTTGATTTTATATGGTGGAATTTTAGTTATCATGAAGATTTTAAGGTCAATTCATACAGTATTCATGTAACTATTATGCTGTAACTATTATGCTGCAATCATTTAAAATTTTTTAAGCTATTCAAAACACCAAGAACAGGAAAGAGGACAAGCGTTCAGTCTAACTAGACCCAAAATTTAAACCTTGAACTCTAACTAAACCCAAAATTTAAACCTTGAACCTTGAACTTCTACCCTAGAAGAATCAATTAATTTACACCTCCAACCTATACATACAACTTTTATATAAATTTTCCTATATTGAAAGTTGCTTTTTATATATAAAATTATGTTTACTCACTTTCAATTGAGTATCCGTTTCCTTTCTTTCTTTTGCTATGATTGGAAATCTTGTGCAAAAGTGAAGGGCAGTATTTCCATCGCTATCTGTGTCGTTGGGATCTATGTTCCCTTTCAGAAGCAATTTCACGATAGCTTCGTCTCCTGCCTTTAATCCACTCCCAACACAAGCTAGTAGGTTAACAAGTTTCTGGAAAACTATCAAATAACCTTGAAATTGAAAGAGATCCGTCTCCAAGGCAATACTATTGTACCTGAGAAGCTCGTATTAGTGGCAAGAACGAAGCATGAGAAGTCAATCTTTTGGAGTCCTTAGGTTTTGTGATATCCGCCTCAAAGTGCACAAGCAGTTCGATCCCGCTGAGAAGCACTTTCCTTTGTCGTTGAGTGCTTGAATCAGGCATGCTACCTGTGCTTACCTTGTCAGCATCATTATCGTTGTTATTATTACTGTTCTGAACTTCGATCTGCCATAGAGATATGGCCTTTTTTATCAAAAGTTCAAAGATTGTTCCGTGGATATGAGGTTCTTCGTGACTTGGCACCAACGCAGAAAGAATCAAATCGGTAGCCACAATCACCAGAACTGCAAACGCAACTATATGTCCATCTACAGCCTTTCTGTATGCTATTTGTGGAACGCCTTTAGTGGTCGCTGCTAGAACTCTCACCGCGGCAATGTCCTAAAAAGTTTTAAGATTCGGCCGTTGATTTAACTTCAGGAAATTAAATGCAAATTGCTTTTAACTAAACTATGACTAGATCCAGCAGATTCCGATGCCTGACACATTTATAATCAAAATTCTGGCAGCTAGTGCTATTTTAGCATGCTTTCGGAATATTCATCCCATAAAAAGCCTAAGAAAATGTGTACACTTAGATGATCCAGACGCAGTATAATCTTATTACAGAGTAACAATCTTTCTACTTCAACAACCAGTAATTTAACAAATTTCCAAACAAAACGTATCGATGCAGCGAAAAGTTAACAGGATAAAGCAACAAAATTATTTCTAATGGCCAATAATTTTACTTGAAATACTCATTACTTCTAAGCAATTTAGCAAATTTGGCAACAAAAGATGTTGTTCGAAGCTAAAACGATGATTATGTAAAATAAGCCGATTTCGTTCCGAAATTTAATTCAGAATAATGTACAACAAAACATTACTAATAAAATGGTTCCACAGATAGAAGCGATGTAACAAAATAGAGCTTCGTAAAAAGGCTTTTGTACCTTATGCCCGATCAATGTAAGAAGTTCCCCTATAGTGCTAGATAAGGACCAGTCCACCTGCATTCTATTTTTCAAATTTAACATTCATTAACAGGAATGTTTAACATAAATTGAAGATATTTTATTGCAGGGCGGAACATTCATAACTAATATCAAATACTTTTAGCCGGACCTTTTGCAAGCTAAGGCCATATCGAGAGGAATTTGGCTGTCTCTAGACTTTAAGTCAGTGCGTGCTTGTTTGCGAAGTAAGAGATTAATGCACTGCAAAGAGTGAGTCTCAGCAGCGTGATGAAGAGCTGTTTTTCCGTTTTCGTCCAGTGCCTTAACCGCCACGGAGTAACCTGTCTCACTCTCGAGTATAGCTTTTGCACAAGCAACAGAATCGAGCTTACATGCTATGTGCAGAAGCTTAGGCAGAACATGATTATCATATTTTCGTAGTCTTTGCATTTTGCCTTTCCGTCCGCATCACTGAAGTTCGGAACATTAACCTTCCCTATGTACTTAAGCGTAGAGACAAATTCCAGGCTATTATCTTCGCAAATTAAGTCAAAAAGCTTGTTTTCGAGGTCAAAACGCTCTGTACAGTCAAGAGCTGTCTGATCAGACGGAGACTGGAACTCCATCGCCTTTGTCCGATTGCTAGACTTTAAGGTCATGCCTTCTTTTCCCTTCGGCAATGGAGAAATGAATTGATCTTCTACCCCAGTTTTGTCGATAAGCTGATCTGTACTCTCCATGGCTTTGTTGAAAACCAGACGGGACTCCTGCATCTTAAAATTTTAAGTTATTCGCTACGCAATTGTACCTGTAAACTTATTTGGAGGACAGATCACGTTAAACTTCAGACAATCTAGCTGATCTCAAAGTAATTAACAGGTTTTTTACAATTTTTTTTGCTTATATTATTTTTATTCCTTAAAAGTTTTCACCGATATTTACCAGAAACTAGAACCTAGAGTTATATTTAGAGGCTTGCTTGAAACTACAATTTCTTTTTCCCCGACAAATTAGTGTGGTTTAAAATAAACTGGAATAAAAGTTAAAAAAAAATGTTAAATGAGCTTTACTTCAACCTAAAGCTTTTTCCTAAACTTCCCTTGCTCAAATCCGCTTATTTCAAGGTTATTGGATAGTTTTCCATAAACTTGTTAACCTACTATCTTGTGTTGGGAGTGGATTAAAGGCAGGAGACGAAGCAAATAGGGATTGAAATATTCTTATTTATTTATTTGAATGTAATACTCTTTTATTTTTTAATTTATTATATATTTTTTAATAAGTTTATACAAGTTTTTATGAGGGGTCGGGTTTTCTTATATTGAATGGGGTTTAATCTTGGACTTCTCAAAGATAGACCTAAACCGTTACCACTGTAACAAATTTGCAATGACAATTATATATATATATTTATTTATTTGGTTATGTTGTTTCCTCCAAAGGAGTCCATCCATATTACATCAATCATCACATAATAGTATTACAACAAAACTTGGATATTGTCCATGTATAAATTGGTAGGATTTGAACCTAGGGCTCTTTGAAATGGTAAAAATCTAACTGATTGAGCTAATACTACTTGATACAAATTTATTATATATTAATATTACATAAAAAAATTTAAATGAAAATTTAGTTTAATCTCTTAATTGAATAATTAAATATAACAAAATAAAAATAAACTTTGAAAAATATTTTATTTTATTGTGGATAGCTAAAGAACCTTCCAAGGAGTATGAAGTAATAAATTTGGTACGATAAGGATAGCCTAATGGTTAAGGTTTTGGTTTCTCTTTGGGAAAGTTTAAGGTTCAAACCACAATACACTTAGAAGTGGATAAGCTATATGGCTACTCGATTTCCATACTATAAAAGGTAGGCTTCCTTTGTCTTCCTCTAACCTAACTGACTAAAATTTATTGTAATTATAATACTCTAAAGGATGAGATGTTATTGACTTTGTTTAAATCAACCATCTAGAATTTATAATGTTACTTCTCTTATGTATTTAAAATTTAAAATTAATTTATGCTAACGTAAAGAGCTAAATTTGAAATTAATTTGTACCTAAAGTAAAAATCTTATGAAATGTACCAAGATATAGGACTACCTTTAGGGCAACGAGGGCATTCTTCATTTAAAATGTCGTTTATTCCTTGTTTTTCCATTTCGAACCTTGTGAAGTTGAGTGCACATACATGTATTTATATTCTTACTTGCATAACGTCATATTTTCTTTTAATATTTGTTTTGTTATTGTTAATTTGGTGTGAGAGTCAAACCATGGGTTATTAAAAGGTCATTAAGTAAGTAAGATGTTTTTTTTCTTGATGTTGTACATTGATGCACACTTTGTTAGAAATATTAATCCAGATTTCACGCCTCCGCCCAACTGTGCTTCGAACTTGGGCAAAGTCGGACTGCGCTCTGAACTTGGGCGAAGTTGGACTGCGCTCGGGTAGTCGGAGATCCCGAACAAAAAAAGTTTGACTTGACGTCACACATGCCTTATGACAGATGTGATGTCTGACAGATCCAATCACCACAAAAGTTAATGCCAGTTCGATGATTGGTAAGAAACCCTAGTTGAGGGTCTGTTAGAACCTGTTAGAGAACAACCCCTATCTTCCTCTCCCCACGGCTATATAAAAGTAGTTCGGGTCTTCAGACAAGAGTGGAGAGAAGAGAGAGGAGAGTGGGGGAAACTTTGAAAAAATAGTCATTCGCAGAGTAGCGATCAGTGAGCAGTGCAACTCATCTATTTAATGTTTAAGCAGCAGACTCGACATTTGTTTTCCCTTTTAGTTTATCCTGCAGCTTTAGTCTGCAGATGTTTGTATTTCCTTAGTTGAGGACTTTTGTAACCCTCATCTTATAATAATAAAGTTCATTGTTGTTTAAGGCATCTGTAGGGTTTGCGGTTATCTTTGTTGGCACAAAATCTATGGTTGTCTGTATAATCGCCTCAAAGCAATTTCTTTCGGGTTCTACAAGTTTGAGCTTAGATATAAAATATTGCATTCAAATTCGATGTTTTTATCCTCCCTTACAGTTCTTCCCAAGCCAAGGAAGCCAACACCATAGCCGCGCAAGCCTCCAGACAACAAAAGCTCTCACGACAAAAAAATGGCTAAGTCTAGAGCTGTCCTCCCAACTGCGCTGGTGCACTCAGACATTTGTGGTCTGATGCAGACCAACATGTTTGTCGACAACAAATACTTCTTAACATTCATAGTTAATAGATGACTTCAGTCGGAAGACTTGGATCTATGCCATCAAGCTAAAGTCAGAAGCATTTTCCAGATTCAAAGAGTTCAAGGCTTTGGTGGAGAAATAGAGCGGATATCAGATCAAGACTCTCAGGACAGATGGTGGAGGTGAATACATCTCCAATGAATTCCATAACTACTACAAGCAACACAAAATTTGAAGGCAGTTCACTACCAGATACATGCCACAACAGAATGGCGTAGCTAAGAGGAAGAACCGGACCATCATGGAAATGGCACGAAGCATGATGAAGGCGAAGGGATTGCCACACAAATTTTGGGCAGAGGCTATAACATGTGCAGTCTACCTACTGAATAGATGTCCCACCATAAGCGTGAAGGACAAAATCCCTCAAGATGCTTGGAGCTGTGTGAAGCCAAGTGTGGCTCACTTGCATGTGTTCAGGTGCATTGCATATGCACATATTCCAGAAGAGAAGCGGTAGAAGTTGGATGATAGAGCAGAGAAGTGCATTTTCACAGGATACAGTGAGAAGGCGAAGGCATATAGGCTGTACAAGCCTGTGATGAAGAAGCTCATCATCAGTCGTGATATGAAGTTTCTTGAAGATGAATCCTGGAACTGGAAGTCGAAGACTGGCTGATCAGAGCTAGCAGTGGTAGAGTCTGTTGACTTGGAAGAAGGAAGTGTGTAACCAACTACAACCTCCAGTAGCAGTAGCGGTGCCAGAAGTAGCACAACCACTCCATCTCGGTCGCCTCCATGTGCAAGTAGAATCTAGAACCTGGTGATGCCAGCGGAGACAAGGAGCTTGCAAGAAATATATGAGGTAACCCAAACCCACGTAGATGAAGAGTACTCTGACTTTGCATTCTTTACTGAAGTTGATCCAGTAGAGTTTGAAGATGCAATTCAGAATCAAAAGTGGGTGCAGGCGATGGACAAAGATATTGAAGCCATTGAAAAGAATGATACATGGCAATTGATAGATCTTCCAGTAGGGAAGAAGACCATTGGGGTCAAGTGGGTGTATAAGACAAAGTTCAATGCCAAAGGAGATGTTGACAAGCATAAGGCCAGACTGGTGGCGAAGGATTACAAGTAGAAGTCAGGCATCGCTTACCATGAGGTTTATACGCCTGTAGCCCGACTTGACACAGTCAAGATGATCTTGGAATTGGCAGCCCAACAGGGTTGGAAGATGTACCAGATGGATGTCAAGTCAGCCTTCCTCAATGGAGTGTTGGAGGAAGAGGTCTACATAGACCAGCCACTAGGTTACGAAATTGAAGGCCAGGAGGGCAAAGTCCTGAAGCTGAAGAAGGCCCTATACGATTTAAAGCAGGTACCCCGAGCTTGGTACAACCAGATTGACAGTTATTTTTAGGAAAATGGGTTTGTAAAATGCCCATATGAGCACACCCTGTACATGAAGATAAATGAAGCAAGTGAGCTCATTATCGCATGCCTGTATGTGGACAATTTGATTTATACTGGTAACATCAATTTCTCGTTTGACCAGTTTAGAACAGCCATGAAGAAGGAGTTCGAGATGATGGACTTAGGGCTGATGAAGTATTTTCTCAGCATTGAAGTTGACCAATTGACAGATGGCATCTTCATTTCTCAGGGTAAGTATGCGAATGATTTCCTGAAGTGATTCAAGATGGAGGACTGCAAACCTACCATTACACCTGTAGCCACAGGTTTGAAGCTGAGCAAGCTAGATTCAGGGAGGAATGTAGATCCAACCTTGTTCAAGAGGCTAGTTGGCAGTCTGATGTATTTGACTACAACTCGACTAGATCTGATGTTCAGAGTCAGTCTGATCAACCGTTTCATGGAGACTTTGAAGGACATGCACTGGCAAGTAGGCAAGAGGATCTTGTGCTATGTCAACGGGATGCAAAACAATGGCCTATTTTATGCCAGGAAAGACCAGTTGGAACTGGTGGGCTTCATAGATAATGACTGGGATGGCAAAATCGATGATCGAAAGAGCACCTCCGGGTATGCTTTCCATCTTAAATCAGGGATAGTATCATGGGCGTATAAGAAGCAACCCATCGTTGCGTTGTCCATAACTGAAGTAGAATATGTCGTCGCCACGTCAGCTGCATGCCAGGCAGTTTGGTTGCGAAGAGTTCTAAATGAACTGAACTATCCTCTGGAAGGAGCGACAACAATTTTTTGTGATAACAATTCGGCCATCACACTGTCAAAGGATCCCATGTTCCATGGTCGGACGAAGCACATCGATATTCGTTTTCACTTCATCAGAGATTTGGTGAAGTCTAGAGAAATTCAACTATAGTTTTGTAGATGCAATGAGTAGTTGGCAGATATTTTCATGAAGCCTTTGAAGGAGGAAGACTTCAACAGATTGTGAGAGCAACTTGGAGTCAAAGTGCTCATGAAATCAGGCTTAAAGGAGGGTGTTAGAAATATTAATCCAGATTTCACGCCTTTACCCAACTGCGCTCCGAACTTGGGCAAAGTCAGACTGCGCTCCGAACTTGGGCAAAGTCGAACTGCGCTCCGAACTTGGGCGAAGTAGGACTGCACTCGCGCAATCGGGGATCCCAAATTTTTTTTTTTGACTTGACATCGCACGTGCCTTTTGACAGATGTGACGTCTGACAGATCCGATCACCGCAGAAGTTAATGCCAATTCGACAATTTAATCCCATTTTGGCGATTGGTTAGAAACCCTAGTTGAGGGTATGTCAGAACCTGTCAGAGGACATCCCCTATCTTCCTCTCCCCGTGGCTATATAAAGGTAGTTCGGGCCTTCAGACAAGAGTGAAGCAGAGAGAGAGGAGAGTGGGGGAAACTTTGAAAAAATAGTCATTCGTAGAGTAGCGATCAGTGAGCAGTGCAACTCATCTGTTTAATGTCTGAGCAGTAGACTCAACATTTGTTTTCCCTTTCAGTTTATCCTACAACTTTAGTTTGTAGATGTTTGTATTTCCTCAGTTGAGGACTTTTGTAACCCTCGTCTTATAATAATAAATTTCTTTGTTGTTTAAGGCATCTGTAGGGTTTACGATTATCTTTGTTGGCACAAAATCTATTGTTGTCTATATAATCGTCTGAGAGCAATTTCTTTTAGGTTCTACAAGTTTGAGCTCAGATTTGAAATATTGCATTAAGATTCGATGTTTTTCTCCTCCCTTACAGTTCTTCCCAAGCCAGGGAAGCCAATGTCGTAACCGCGCAAGCCTTCGGACAGCAAAATCTCTCACGACAAAAAATTGGCTAAGTCTGGAGCTGTCCTCTCGACTGCACAGTGAAGTCAGACTTCACTGCCTTTGACCAGCGTAGTCGGGCATTGACCAGTCGCTCCTCGACTTAGCACTTTTTTCAAGCAAAGCCCCTAGTGCGCAATACCTTGGAGCGCACCCCGAGTGTGCAATACCTTGGAGTGCACCCCGAGTGCGCAAGCACAGCCTGAGTGTGCAATACCTTGGAATGCACCCCGAGTGCACAAGTGCAGCCCGAGTTCAGGCCCTTCCCTCCTTCGCCCTGTGCCTTGAGCCCTTCGCACTCCGCTTTCGCTTCCAGACTTTGGTGAACATCGAAATTAAAATCTTCACACTCAAAGAATTCAGATCAAACTATTTTTATTTTTATTTTTAAAGATTTGGATAAAACTACTTTTATATTAAATTTTTTTTCCTTATATTATTTTTCTTCCTTAAAAGTTTTCACGGATATTTACCAGAAACTAGAACCTAGAGTTATATTTAGAAGTTTTCTTGAAACTACGATTTCTTTTTCTCGACAAATTAGTGTGGTTTAAAATAAACTGGAATAAAAATTTAAACAAAATGTTAAATTAGCTTTACTTCAACATAAACCTTTTTCTTGAAACTTCCCTTGCTCAAATCCGCTTATTTGTTTGTTCCAACAGATCTTAAGGTTTTATTTAGAGATTTCTTTGCATAGTGAACATATTTTAATGATATTTGTTTGATTTCAAGATCGCTCTCAAATTTACATATTTTTTTGATGCATTTATAAGATTGTTCCAGATCTTTTGTTTTTTTTTCCTTCATAAATAATTCACTTCCACAAACATTTCAAGATCCAGTTGCAGAACGAGTTTTGCCTTGGATTAAGCTGATTTTAACATGCATTGGGGACCATAGCATATTCAAAATATTGATTACTCTTTCTGACACTCACCTTCCTCAAATAAACTCTGGTGATTATGTCAAAAGAATATTTCTTTCTCTAACTTTGGAGGAGAAACTTGAAATCAGGAGAATGCGGGATTCATGACTTCATATAAGCAGGAAACGTCAAGCGATAAGAAATTAAGAGATCTGAGAGAATAAGTTTGGATCTGATTTTGTAGTTTTTTTTTTCAATGTTGACTGTTCGATCATGATAAATTGGATTCGATTTTGAAGTATTTTTTTTTGGTTTGCAGTGTTAATTAATCTATATTCAATTTTGCAGTTTTTTTTTTGCAGTACTTTGCCGTGGCATGAGTGTGAAAAAGGTTCAAGAATCTATTTCATAAAGGCTAAAAATCATTTTATTTTTTTGATTTTTCTACGATCTTTATTTTTTAAAGGTATGTATAAGTGATGGCACTTCATTTTTTTTTATTAGTAACAGGTTTTAAAAGGGACCCAAAACTTTATAACATGCTGCAAGGAGGATCCTGTGAAGGTTCAACTTCTTACAAAGGTTCAACTTCCTTCAGAACAAGCCAAAATTAGACCATTCGCAAAATCCATAAACTAAAATAGTCTAAACTATTACAAACATACCGCCCATGGGCACAAACAGAAAACAAAAACAACATAGATATCGTAGGGACCTTCCCAAACAATCACATACAAAGAGATAGGGAGAGCACAAAGACCATCCCAGAAAACAAAAGAGGATAATCCCGTTCTGGACCAGCTATTTTACTCTAGGATGTAGTCCTCCTCATATTTGGGATCATCCATAAATACATTAATCATGGCATTAATTATCATTGGTAGCGACAAGTTCACTACAGGAATCAACAATACATTGGGGATGATTCCCCTGCCATGTCGAAAAATATTGAACAGTTAAGCCAAAGTGTGCCATTGTATCTGCCGCCCAATTGCCTTCCCGATACACATGTTGAATACACCTATTGCTGATCGCCTTTAGATGGACAATGGACTCTTCAATGGTTGCTCCCACATTCCAAGGAGGATTCGAGACCCCCTTCAAATAGTTTATGGTGTTTAAAGAGTCTCCTTTGACTATCAGGTATTGGATATTGAGATCGATGGCCATTTGGATGCCTCGAAAAGCTGCCCAAGCCTCAACAAAATTATTAGATTGGAATCCAAGTTTTTTTGCATACGCCAAAATGAGTTGACCTCTGTCATCCCGGATCACTCCTCCACAACTCGGAGTGCCAAGATTGCCTTTTGAAGCACCATCAAAATTTAACTTGAACCAATGAGGAGGGAGGAATCCATGAAACCAGGGATCTATCCACAACAACTTGGGGATGACCAAAAACCTCAAAATATAAGTTAGTAGAACGTACCACTTGAATCTCAAATGAGGATGTCACTCCATATTGTAGGGTGGATCTCTATTTTTTAAAGGTATGTATGAAAGATCTCCCTCCAAATATTACATATAATTTTTGTTTTAATTTTACATAGTAGAATTTTAGCTGTTACAATGATTTTATGGTTACAGTATTTTGTATTGTTTGTTTTGAAAACCCTTACAATTCATAGAATTTTTGTTTTAATTTTACATGGTGGTCACAGTATTCTGCGTTGTTAAAAACCGCTACAATCCACACAGTACAATACGTTCCTATAACCATCATGTAATCACCATACTGCAATCATTTAAAACTTTTATACTAATAAATTAAATTCAATTTTATAATTTTTTTTATCAATGTAAAAAAAAGGTTTGTAAAACTATTTCATAAAGAAATAAAAATCATTTTACTTTCTTGACTTTTGCACGATCTCTATTTTTTAGAGATATGTATAAGATCGCACTTCATATTATAGGTGGATCTGTATTTTTAAAGGCATGTATGAAAGATCTTTTCAAATATTACATATAATTTTGTTTTGATTTTACATGGTGAAAGTAAAATCTTATTCGTTTGTTTTGATTTTACATGGTGAAAGTAAAATCTTATTCGTTACGATGATCTTATAGTCACAATATTGTGTTATTCATTTTGAAATCCGTTTGAAAGCGTCTACATAGTACTTGTGCAATCCACACAGCACTTTCACAATCTGCTCATATAACCATCATGTAACCACTGCGCTACAATAATTTTAAATCTTTTACGCCCTGAAAGCACCAAAAACAAGAAACAACCATGCTCCAATTATTTTAAACCTTTTATACCCCTCAAAGCACCAGGAACAAGAACCAACTTTCAGTCTGACCAGAGAAACCCAAATTTAAACCTTGGACCTCTACCCCTTATAAAATTTAAAAAAACTAAAACCTATACATATAACTTTTATATGAATTTTCTCTTATTCTATCTATATTAAGAGTTGCTTTTATACTAAGAATTATGTTTACTTACTTTCAATTGAATATCGCTTTTCTTTCTTTTGCTATGATTGAAAATAGTTGCTTTTATACTAAGAATTATGTTTACTCACTTTCAATTGAGTATCCGTTTCCTTTCTTTCTTTTGCTATGATTGGAAATCTTGTATTTTCCTTATCTACACGATGAAGTCCTTAGGTTTAAAAATAATGTAGAAAAAAAAGGGTGTTTTTGTTATTTGATTCAAATTTATTTTAAAAAATTATTGTCACTTGCATTTAAATTTTTTTAAATTATTTATTCACACAAACAAAATTAAAGAAAAACAAAAATTATTTCGATATTAAACCCTGGACATATAATAGTTCCAAATATCCTCCGAACTAAATAAGAGCATTTGTGTTAGCCTGCTTTGCTTTGAATATTTTATTTTGTTAACTTTTTCACTCCATATTATAAGGTGGATCTCTATTTTTTATGTTTACTCACTTTCAATTTCTGTTTTCTTTTGCTAGGATTGGAAATTTTGTCTTTTCATTGTCTATTTTCTTTTTTGACTCGAAACTGTTCTGAAAAGGTGAAGCTTTTTCAATTGTTTTAGTAAACATATATTTAAAAAAAATTAAATAAAATATTTTTAATAATTTAAATAAATATATATTATAAAAAAATCTAAATAAAATATTTTAGAGTTTCGTTCTGTCTAAATGAAATGCGTTGCCTATTCCCCTATTTACTTAAAATTTGAAATTAATTTATGCCTAAAGTAAAAAGCTTATGAAAGTGTGCCTAAAGTAAAAAGCTTATGAAAGTGCGTCAGCGAGGGCATTCCTCATTTAAAGATGTCGTTTATTCCTTTATTCCTTGCTTTTCCATTCCCTCAGCGTGGGAAGGAACTTCTCCAATTCAGACCTTGTAAAGTTGAGAGCACATACATGTCTTTATATTCTTACTTGCATGCCCTCTCTAATTTCTCTCCAATCTCTTATCACTCGAGGCTACCTGCATTTGTGCTTATATAAAGTTTTTGCTTCTTCCGCATTCTCCTGCATTCTCTGCATTCTCCCGAGTACCGTCCAGATTTCAAGTTTCTCGTCCACAGTTACAGAAAGAAATATTCTTTTGACGTCCTTTCCACACGGTGAAATCTTACGGAGAAGGAATTGAGATTTTTGAGAGTTTATTTGGAGAAGGTGAGTGACAGAAAGAGTAACCAATATTTTGAATATGCTATCAATATTTTGAATATGCTATGGTACTCTATGCATCGTGAAGGTTGAAATTAGCTTAATCCAGGGCAAAACTCTTTCTGCAATTGGATAGCCTTAAATGTTTGTGGCAGTGAATTATTTATGAAAGTAAAACAAAAGATTTGGAGCGATTTTATCAATGCATCAAGAAATACGTAGATTTGAGAGCGATTTTGAAATCAAGCACAGATCATTAAAATATGTTCACTATGCAAAGAAATCTCTAAATAAAACCTTAAAATCAGTTAGAAAAAACAAATAAGCAGATTTGAGCAAGGGAAGTTTCAGGAAAAAGCTTTAGGTTGAAGTAAAGCTCATTTAACATTTTATTTAAATTTTTATTCCAGTTTATTTTAAACCACACTAATTTGTCGGGAAAAAGAAATTGCAGTTTCAAGCAAACCTCTAAATATAACTCTAGGTTCTAGTTTCTGGTAAATATCGGTGAAAACTTTTAAGGAAGAAAAATAATATAAGCAAAAATTTTGTAACAAACCTGTTAATTACCGTGAGATCAGCCAGATTGTCTGAAGTTTAACGTGATCTGTCCTCCAAATAAGTTTACAGGTACAATTGCGTAGCGAAAAACATAAAATTTTAAGATGCAGGAGTCCGGTCTGGATTTCAACAAAGCCATGGAGAGTACAGATCAGCTTATCGACAAAACTGTGGCAGAAGACCAATTAATTTCTCCATTGCCGAAGGAAAAAGAAGGCATGACCTTAAATTCTAGCAATCGGACAAAGGCGATGGAGTTCCAGTCTCCGTCTGATCACACAGCTCTTGACTGTAAAGAGCGTTTTGACGTCGAAAACAAGCTTTTTGACTTAATTTGCGAAGACAATAGCCTAATATTTGTCTCTATGCTGAAGTGCATACGGAAGGCGAATGATCCGAACTTCACTGATGCGGACGGAACGGCAAAATGCAAAGACTACGAAAATATTATAAGTCACATTCTGCCTAAGCTTCTGCACTTAGCATGTAAGCTCGATTCTGTTGCTTGTGCAAAAGCTATACTCGAGAGTGAGACAGGTTACTCTGTGGCGGTTAACGCACTGGATGAAAACGGAAAAACAGCTCTTCATCACGCTGCTGAGACTCACTCTTTGCAGTGCATTAATCTCTTACTTCGCAAACAAGCACGCACTGACTTAAAGTCTAGAGACAGCCAAATTCCTCTCGATATGGCCTTAGCTTGCAAAAGGTCTGGCTAAAAGTATTTGATATTAGTTATTAGTTATGAATGTTCCGCCCTGCAATAAAATATCTTCAATTTATGTTAAACATTCCTGTTAATGAATGTTAAATTTCAAAAACAGAATGCAGGTGGACTGGTCCTTGTCTAGCACTATAGGGGAGCTTCTTACATTGATCGGGCATAAGGTACAAAAGCCTTTTTACGAAGCTCTATTTTGTCACATCGCTTCTATCTGTGGAACCATTTTATTAGTAATGTTTTGTTGTACATTATTCTGAATTAAATTTCGGAACGAAATCGGCTTATTTTACATAATCATCGTTTTAGCTTCGAACAACATCTTTTGTTGCCAAATTTGCTAAATAGCAGACAAGTAATGAGTATTTCAAGGTAGATCGGTAAAATTATTGGCCATTAGAAATGATTTTATTGCTTTATCGTGTTAACTTTTCGCTGCATCGATATGTTTTGTTTGGAAATTTGTTAAATTACTGGTTTTTGAAGTAGGAATATTTTTACTCTCTAATAATATTATACTGCGTCTGAATCTTCGAAGTGTACACATTTTCTTAGGCTTTTTATAGGGATGAATATTCGGAACGCATGCTTAAATAGCACTAGGTGCCAGAATTTTGATTATAAATGTGTCAGGCATCGGAATCTGCTGGATCTAGTCATAGTTTAGTTAAAAGCAAGTCATAGTTTAGTTAAAAGCAATTTGTATTTAATTTCCTGAAGTTAAATCAACGGCCGAATCTTAAAACTTTATAGGACATTACCGCGGTGAGAGTTCTAGCAGCGAACACTAAAGGCGTTCCACAAATAGCATACAGAAAGGCTATAGATGGACACATAGTTGCGTTTGCAGTTCTGGTGATTGTAGCTACCGATTTGATTCTTTCTGTGTTGGTGCAAAGTCACGAAGAACCTCATATCCACGGAACAATCTTTGAGCTTTTGGTAAAAAAGGCCATATCTCTATGGCAGATCGAAGCTCAGAGCAGTAATAATAACAACGATAATGATGCTGACAAAGGAAGCACAGGCAGCATGCCTGATTCAAGCACTCATCAACAAAGGAAAGTGCTTCTCAGCGAGATCGAACTGCTTGTGCACTTTGAGGCGGATATCACAAAACCTAAGGACTCCAAAAGATTGACTTCTCATGCTTCCTTCTTGCCACTAATTCGAGCTTCTCAGGTACAATATTATTGCCTTGGAGGCGGATCTTCAATTTCAAGGTTATTTGTTAATTTTCCAGAAACTTGTTAACCTACTAGCTTGTGTTGGGAGTGGATTAAAGGCAGGAGACGAAGCTATCGTGAAATTGCTTCTGAATAGGAACATAGATCCCAACGACACAGATAGCGATGGAAATACTGCTCTTCACTTTTGCCTAAGGGCAAGTGCAACTACTCAAGATACCAGGTATTTCCTTTTTCTTAGATTGTTTTTAATAACGGCCTAGTTTCCAACTGTGAATAGTTAAATAAAGAATTATTTGTTTATGTGTATGTGAAACCTGGAAAGCAGAATCGTATATTTACTTCTGAGGTACGGAGCTTCCGTCAGAGCGAGAAACATGTTAGGCTTGACGCCCGTTCATATGGCAGCAAATTATGGTCATCTCCAAGGATTGCAGGTTCGAATTTTTTTACGTGGATCTTAATGCCTGGGATTATTATTTTCAAATATTTAACACATGGTATAGCATGCTTTCCATCAATCTTCTTAACGAAAGTTCTTAGGTCTACTGTCATTAGCTCTTGCAGATGTTATATAAAAGCAAAAACAAATGTTAAGCTAAACCTAAGCATTCTTAGTCTTCTTTGAAGTTACAGATTCTTTTGCTTCGAGATTCAGAAACCGTTGACATAGTTACGGAGATGAGGGAGACGCCTCTTTTTTATGCGGTTAAAAACAATCATGTTGAATGCGCTTTACTCTTACTTCGTTATGGAGCAAATCGCCAAGCTCTAAATTTAAGGTCTTACATTCGCTATTCAATTTTGGGTCGCTTCCCATCAAATCTCATTTTTTGCTATACTGTGATTATAATCAAATCTTCGGCATGACTGTGCAGGAAACAGAGGCCCATTGATATGGCCAAGTCCCAGGATATGAGAGCGATGCTTAATTCTCAATCCGTATCTCAATTTGGTGCGCAATGCTTATTAATCTCAGCAGCTATATTTCCCAACATAATGAATAAATGCACGTTCAACAAGCCGCTCCTCCCTTTGTGCAGGTAAACTCAAGGAGTATCTGACAAGCACATCATCACCGGAGATAATCCACTGCCTGCAAAATGAAAAACCTCTAGATAATTCTCCAAATTTTCAATTACTTAAAGCTGAAACCAGTTATCAGGTTCAAGCTCCACACGAAGAAAGGTCAGCCTACTCTTTCCCAATCAACTTTGCTAGGCTTCTCTTTTGGGGTTACTTGGAAACGTTTGAAACTAACAAGATATTGACGGTTAATGTTTGCATTGATCAGTTCACAAGAGTCCATCCAGACCAAAACGGAGATCTGCAGATATTATGAATCGCCTGGCGGGTGTGTGAGAGGGGATAAATGCTATTTTGCCCACGGCGAAGGAGAATTGAGACGAGTTAATATTTTATCAGGAGACTTGAAACAGACTACTGCGAGACCTTTGAAGGTTAACAATAATATTATTCTCAAAATCTTTTTCCCTAAAACAACTGCAAAATAAGAAGGTTTTTAACACAATTTTTTGAGCCATGATTCTCTAGCAGCGCATCCCGGAAGATTTAAACAAGAAAATTTTTATTGGAGGACTTTCACCTTCGGTGGAATCTGGTTAGAAATGCTAATTTTTTGCAATAGATTTCACACTCAAAATTCATAAGTCTGTTGGTAATAAATAATAACGGATATATGTCCCAACCGGCAGAGGATTTGAGAGATTTCTTTGAAAGCAAATTTGGGCCAGTGGTAGACGCAGTCGTCATTGGCACTCAAGCGGGAGAGCAGATTCACTCGCGTGGTTTCGGTTTTGTCACTTTTAAATACGAAGACTCCGTCGCCGCGGCTGTGCAAGCCCATTACGTCTCAATCTTTGGTAAAAAGGTAAGAATAATATTCCTTATGTTCGTTTTGGCCAGAAAAAGGACTAACAGATGGTAAACAATCATTTGTACAGGTAGAGATCAAGGGTGCAGTTCCTAAGTCCATGCTTTCCACTCTGGAACTCCTCAAGGGAAGTTTTCATGAGGATACCCAAGACGACACAGAAGGTCGAGGAAGAAAGCAAAGTATACCTCCTTCGGAAGAAAGCAAAGAAGGCGTACAGATTATATCATCACGTTCTCCCGCGGAGTATCCTCCCTGGGTTGACAAATTTAAAAGATGGCTTCCAGAATTTCTGGGGGAAGTTTCGAAGCGCCTCAAGGAAGGGGAATGGTATCCCCTTTCCTCTCTCAAGGGCGACTTCAGGGCGACCTGCGGGTTGGAACTCGACCACGTTTCTCTAGGCTATTTTAAGCTCAGCGACTTCATGCGTTCCATGCCGGGCTTGTGTAGGATGAAAATCGTGCCCGTTGGAAGGGGCCCTGCAACCCACATGGTCCTTCTCCAGTCGATTCCAAAAGCACAACAGCAAAAACATCATTCACTCTCAGGCCTTCCTAATCATCAGCAAACAATCAGCAGTAGCTCCTTTGTGGACAAGGGACGGTCATATGCAGCTGCAGCAGGGCACACCGTCCAAGGATCTTCTGTTCCTGAAGACAACCCATTAGCTTTAACAAGATCTCCTTCCACTGGGGATGTAACAGGTTTCTTTGGGAAGGCCCCTTCCTCTTCTCAGTCCATTTGCTCTAATAATCCTCTGCTCTCTGATCAATCTACTACTAAGAGCAAGTTTCCAATCAGGACCGATGAAGACGTTCGCTATCTGACAAATCTTTTGTCCGTCTTCAATTTAAATGCCGATGGAACCGCGGTCACAAGCACCAATCTTAATCCATTGGTGAATAGTTCTCATTCTAGCATGAATCAATATACATCCATCCCGCAGGCAATACAGATGATGGATACCCGACAGCAATCGCCTTATGATATGGATACTATGCAGACCCCAGTTCAATGCAATCGTCCTCCCATAACAGCGTCCCCTGCATCTGGGCAAGGGTATTCCTTCGTCAACTTTCTTCAAGAAGGAAGTTCATTCTTCACTCCGTGGAGTCAGCAAGCGCCTTCATACGGCGGCGAGACTCACTCCTGGACACCAACACATACCCGCAAAATATGGGAGGTAGTTACTCATTTCCGTTAAGAGAAAAGTCTGAATTTTTTTATTAAAATGATGTGTATCTGACGTCATTTTTTTGATATTTTATAGACCTCGCCTCAGAGCGTGCTATCTCCATACAGCCCATCATCAGACTCTGCGTCGCAGATCTCTCCCCAGATGGATTCGCCTTCTGAAATAGGCGAAAACATTAAGATCAGTTGTGGACTGTGTAAGGAGCGCAAGGCCTTTTGGGTAGCGCTACCATGTGCTCACAGAGCTCTCTGCACCGACTGTCGTAACAATCTTAAGATCTCACAGATGCCCTTGAATTGCTTCATCTGTGGTCGACCTGTACATAAATTGGTCGCCCTATATTAAATTGATAGCTGGACCGTCTCACTCTTTGTATATAAATTAGATCCCAGTAGCGTATGCGAATGAACAACATTTAAAATCGACCAAGGCACTAAAGTGAATTTGTGAAGCCACCTTAAATTTTGTTGAACTTTCGTGCAGATTAGTGCATTTTAATAAAATTTTACTTTCATCCCACACTAAAACTATTATTATTATCTTTTAAAATTTTGTTAAATGTGCATGGGTATGTTGATGTATTATCATGGATTTCATTTATATTTTATGTTGATGTATTACTCTTATATAGTTTTTTTAAATTTATTAAGATTTATATATGCTTTTTTTCGTGGAAAGTTGCCTATTTCGCTCTTAAGGCTCCCATTGTTGGATTGAAAGTAAGGTTTCTCAGTGGTGAGGTTTTGTTTTTAATATAAATTATTCAATTTTAATGCTAAAGTTCTTTAATAAATAAATTATTTTAAAAATAATAATTAAAAATTGATTATTTTTAAATATATAAAATTAAAATAAATTTAATTTATTATATTATTTAATAATATTTAAATTTATTTTGTTAAATAATAAACTTATATTTTAAATATTTAAAACTATTTGATTAAACTTAAGCTAATTTTGTGGGTAGTACTCACAGAATACATGAGGGTGAGGGTGGTGAATTCATATTAGGTCACACTTGACCTTGTCTATGCATAGCCGTAAGGTCAAGTGTAACTTCTTTTGTGTTCGTATAGATTTATAAAGTATATTTGGATTAAAACTTTGTTTACATTAGGAAACTCTTTGTTATTCATTTTTTTTTGGGTTACATAGATGAATTGGTTACAATCATAATTTTTAGTAACTGCCAGCGTAGCTGGCAGGGTTCAAACTATCATTGAAGGCTTTCAACACATCCACCATCTCGTTAATGGTAACCCTGCGTGAGATGGGGACTGTCGGACGCATAGGGTTCGCATCGTCTTCATCAGTCTGGTTCAACACATGGCATGAAGGGGGATCGCCGGACAAGCAAGAAATAGATCACCGTCATCAATCAGGTGCAACACGCAGAGGAGTCGGATCGAGCTATTGGCTATGCATGGGCATGCCCATGGGATTGGAACCTAGGTATCCTCTCGGTAAGCGCCCCAACTTACCTTGTTCCTCACTTTTAACTTCAAACTTGTTAGACAATAGTGATTATTATTATTTTTTTTTTGGGTAAAAATTTATTGAATCAATAAAACCATACAAGGAATAGAGAATCCTAAAATAATAAGCCTTACAAGAGTTAGAAGAAAGAGAGCCCCTATTTTTATTTTAGTTTTTAAATTAATTTTTTTTTAAGAACATTATTTTTATATATTTTATATTTATAATATTAAATAAAAAAATTCAAATTTTATATTTTTATATCAATTAGAATATAAAGGACTTATGATGGGTTATAATAGATTTTAGTTCTTAACTGTACAATCAAATACATACCAATCATATATAGGTCAAATGTATAGCAATCATATTTAAAGTACACTAAACCCACCTTGAACTTGTGGGCTTAGAGTCCTCAGTTAAGTACAACCTAAGTGGACTTTTAAATTTAAGGTTTAAATCCTATAGGAGGTGGACTTAAAGATAAATACTTAAATTTAAGGTTTAAATCCTATATGAGGTAGTGTTGTACACCATGCTTTGATGTGCTCCAATAAAAATACAAAATCAATGGTCACGAATTAAACCTAAGTGGACCTAAAGATGAAGATTTCAATCTAAGGTTTAAATATTATAAGAGTTAGGATTGTATACCATGCTTTGATGTGCTCTAATAAAAAACAAAAATAGTGGTCATTAATTCAACCTAAATGAACCTTAAGATGAAGATTTTAGTCTAAGGTTTAAATCCTATAGGAGGTAGGTTTGTACACCATGCTTTGATGTGCTCCAATAAAAATACAAAATCAATGATCACAAATTATGTAGAGAAAGATATTTTTCCATATGGTCTATGGCCTTGTGAACAACAAAAACCATTTGTATTTATTTCCTTATATTGGACCTAAAAAATACATCGTACAAACCCTACTTTGAAGTAAGAACAACTCACACCAAAAGACTCTCAAACCATACTTCAAAACCATGAGGATCTATTTGAAAGTTATTGGAACCTAGATTTCATAAGCACAAAAAAATATCTTGATTGTTTCTTGATACTAGCAAGATGCAATGGAATATGAAGCATTTAATATTATAACTTCTTTGTAATATTATGCATTAACTATATTAATATAGTTTACAACTTTTTTATGCAATCAAAAAACCAAGAACTTAGGACTCTTCTTTTCTTTTCTTTCATTTCTTCTAACTGTTACTACACATTTATAGAACAAAGGACCTTACTCCTTATAGTGTCACCTTATATTTGATGCCTATAATACAATATCATGATTAATACAAGAGATTTTTTTTTTGAGTCTATTTTTGCATTTGCAACATCTTTCTATAATATTTGCTTATGTGATTTTATTGAGGTGCACTCAAACCAATTAACACATCGAAAGATTCTATAAAAATATATAAGAAAATTTATTAAAACAATACATGGTTTTTAATAAATACAAAGTAGGGACTGAGACCCTGGTCAGATATTTTATGGGATGCTTTTTTAGTGAAGCTACCTTTTAGTGTTTAATTAACTCAGCTTGGGCTTCTCATGGAGTCATGCTTGAGCTAATTCAAAATTTAACCAAGGATTTTTTTTCTTTTTTGCTTTATGGATTCTACACATGCAAAGATACTATAAGCATGGGCCATGTTTTATGAGGAGCTCATTGTTGGTCTTTTCTCCATGGACCCATGATTTTTTAGTATCAAATGAATGGACCTTTAAGGTCCTAGTCTGGGTAGATTTTCCTAGTATCCTCCTCCCCTTTTGGCCAAGGCTTTATTGAAGAGTCACTAACAAATGTAACATAGCACTCTTTAATAAAGACCTTACCTTATATTTTAATTAATATTTGTTTTTAATATGATTTAATTTTAACATAGGGTCAAAATAATTGTTCACATTTTAAATAAATTCATAACTCTCAAGTATTAATATCCAAATCTAATTAATACTTCATGAGCCTAAGATATTAAGCACTACAAAAATCTATGCACACCAAACACAAACATAGATTTCATTCAATGCTATTTCACACCATTATTTTATCCTTGAATAGGTAGTCCTTTTTAAGATAGTCTAATACTATCACCAACTTGTTAAGGAGACTCATTGCAAGCAATATCCTAGCCTGATGGTGTGAATTCAAAATAAGCAAAATGCAATGCATCTACATGAAGGGTGATATTTATTGTTACCCTAAGTTGTCGATGATCTAGTCATCATCATCATTTCCCTAGGTATCCATCATGGTAAGGTGGTTTACCCATAACTCCCACCATGGAAAAGGTACCTAATACTACATCCACAAGTGCATTAGCAATACCATGTTCTATGCTTAAGAAAGTAATCATTCCAATATTAAATCATCATGAAAGAAACTATGCCATTACATAACCAAATCAATACATAATTCATTATATATAAAATGTTTTACCAAGTAGGGGTGTTTCATACTCCCTCACTTGGACTAAACACATTCCTATGTGTTTCATGCAAAATATAGCATACATAAATTATTCAAAAAGATGAGTAAATTGTTTTCTCATAATCTCAACAATTTTCCATGTAGCACAATTCTCTGAATATTAACCCCACTAGACCTTGCACTGATTTAGAATTTATTTCCTTAGCCACTTGGAATGAAACCCTAGAATCTTTACTGGATGCACCTCAATGGCTACAAAATCTATCATCTGCAATTTAGAAACATTCCACACATGAGTAGGATTAGCAACATACTTTCTAAGTAGGGATATATGAAAAGTGTCATGGATCTTTGATAGGTTGGGTGGCAAATCAAACCTATAAGCTACTAGGCTAACTTTCCCAATGATCTCAAAGGGTCCAACATAGCAAGGATCCAACTTTGTTGACTTGATGGTACTTTTCATGGTATAACCCTTAAGAAGAATATGTCTCCTACAAAGAAATCCATTGGTGATCATTTCATATATACATAGCTCTTTTTGCGATCGATCACTTTCTTGAGCCTAAGTCAGATTACCTTGAGTTGTTCCTCCATCCCTTGGATAGTGTCAAGTTCATTCATCACTTGATCCTCTAGATTATCCCATGATAGAGGGGTTATGCATCTCCTACCATACAAGGCTTCAAAGGGAGCCATCCCCAATGATGTATGGTATCCATTATTATAAGAAAAATCTATGAGATATAAGAAGTATTTCCATTTTGACTTTTGGTTCATGCAGTACATGCATACCATGTCTGTCAAAACCTAATTTATCCTCTTGATTTGACCATATATTTTATGATGATATGCAGAAGTAATGTTTAGCTTGGTGTCCATTGCACAATGTAGAGCCTAACAAAATTTTGATATGAATATAGAATCCCTATAAGATATAATTACCTTTAAAAATCTATGTAATCTAAAAACTTCTTTGGTGAACTTATGTTCCACCATCGGTGCATCATCCTTGATGTTATTTGGTATGAAGTGTGCAACCTTGGTCAACTTATCAACCACTACCAGGATGATATCATGTTGAAAACTATTCTTAGGTAATCCCACAACAAAGGCCATAGAGATTACCTACCATTTTTGCATATGTATCTCATGTGGGTACAATTTTCTAGTTGTGTGATGATGTTCTACCTTCACTTTCTAGCATTCCAAACATCTTGATGAGAATTCGATGATATATTGCTTCATCCCAGGCTAGTAGAAGATCCTTTTCATATTTTCTCTCATTTTTAACCCTCCTAGATGAGCAGAATAGTGAGAATATTGTGCCTCCTACAAGATCATTATCCTTAGACCACTCGATTTGGGTATGACTATCAAATCCTTAAAACATAAAATCCCATATTTTATGTTGAACCTCTTTATTTCTTCCAAAGTTCCTTCTATATTCTTTCAAATTTTTAGGCAATAAGGTTCTTGTAGTTGCATTTTATTAACCTTATCCATCAAATCTACATGGCTCCGGGTTAAGATGATTATGTGTCTTCTCTTGCTCAAGGTATTTTCCACCTTATTTTATTTCTCTTTAATATAATCAAATACCAAAATCATATTCCACTAAGAACTCTACCCATATTATTTATCTCAGATTAAACAAAGGTTGGGTAAACATATACCTCAAAATTTTATGGTTTATACTTAGCTCAAAAAGTCTACCCAACAACTAGTTCCTTCAAACCTTTAGGGCATGCACAATTGCTACCAATTCTAAATCCTAAGTGGCATAATTTACCTCATACTTCTTGAGTTTTCTAGACTTGTATGCCACTGCAACTTCCTCCTAAGACAAAACTCCATCCAAACCTTCTAGAGAAGCATCTATACACATAATGAAATTTCCAAGAGGGTCTGGAATATTTATAATTGGTGTCGTTGTCAACTTATTTTTCAAATTCTCAAATGTGACCTCACACTTATCCATCTATTTGAATTCTTTTTATTTTTTCTTAAGGTTGGTGATTGGATAGAAAATTTTAGAGTAATTTCTCACAAACATCTATAATAGCCTACTAGTCCCATGAAACTCCTAACTTTTGTTACATTTATAGGTGTAGGTCAATTTAGTATAGCCTCGATCTTCTATGGATCTATAGCAATACCTTTTGTTGAGATAATGTGTCCCAAATAGAACTCGCACTTGGATAGTTTTCTAAAAATTTGATTCTTTCTTAGTACTTCCAATACTAATTTGAGGTGTTGATCATGCTCTTCCTTAGTTTGAGAATATATTAGTATATCATCTAAGAATGCCAAGACAAACTAGTCTAGATATTTCCTAAACACATTATTCATTAGATTCATGAAGGCAATCGATGCATTCATTAATCCAAACAGTAGCATCATGAACTCATAGTGTCCATATCAAGTTTTAAATGTCATATTATGGGCATCTTCTTCTTTAATTCTTAGTTGATGATAACTCAATATCATATCTATTTTTAAAAATATGGTAGCACCCTTCAGTTGATCAAAGAGATCATCTATCCATGGTAAAGGATACTTAATTTAATGGTTACCTTACTCAGCATTCTATTGTATAGGAGGGAAATTACCCTACCACGTACGATTCTTAAATGGATCCATTGGGAGCTGAGGTGAACCATGAGGGTATGTTATAAATCTACATTTGGTGGGCAATGGGGAGAAGGGTTCAATAGGAATAATTTTAGGACTCGCTCCATGTCCGGGGTGGAATGTGTTTGAATATGTTAATTAAGCATGCACTTATGTTTGTTCTTTCTAGTATGAAAAGGGGAAGAACAATGCAAGATACAAGATGTAAGAAGACAAGAGCTAAAACTAGAATGATTCTTAACTTGAATGATCACTAACCCTAGGATTGCAAAATAAAGCCTTTAAGAAAGGGTTTAAGAGAAATGCACAAATAGGTAAAAATCCTAAATGCACACTAAATGCCTTCATTCTTTCAAATGCTTAGGAATTTAATGGAATGGTTATATTTAATTATGATCCATATTTTGAATGGAAATGAATAGAAAGAAATCATAAAATAGCCTAGAGACCTGCTAGGGTACTTGTCTGATTTTATTGTTGTTCCGAGATTTATCTTACATCCAAAAATATATCACAACTTTAATCCTACAAAATAACTTCATAGAAACCCTTGAAAAATATGATTAGCATTAGGAGACCTGCTTAGGTCACTATATGATTGTAATTAGAGGCACAACAATCAAGTACCTTAGGTCCTTTTAACTAAACTTTAGAATACAAAAGTGAAATTTGACCTTTTTGGAAGATGAATAAACATAATACAATGTGATAGAATAATATGATGAACAAAGTGTAGTTTATGCAATTATGCTCTAAATGTAACATGAAATGTAGATCTAGAGTTTTGGGGGTGAACTTCTACCCCCAAGCCTAATATAGGGAAAATCATACCCTATATAGGGTAGCCATGATTTTATTTCTAACAAAATCATGTCCTGTAATTATGAGGTATAATTTTGCAATAGAAGGAAAATGCAGTAGAATAATGCAAATAAACTAATAACAGATGCAAAATAAGCAATGGATGAATGCAAATGAGAAAAAATAATTTGGTGGTAGTGAAAAAGCAGACAAAAGTATGAAGACCTCCAAGATAGTAGACTCCTCCTTAGGGCTCCAACACTTATCCACCAAGGGCAACAACACACAATCAATGTAGCAGAAGATATCTCCACAAAATTAAACAACTTCAACAAATCACTTGGCACTTGCAATAAGATCTTGTTAGCACTTATCTAAAAAAATTATTCTTGGATTCTTAGTTGCTTTCTTAGGACTTCACTTCACTTAAATTTGAGCAAAAGAAAGCTTCAAACCCTCTATTTATAAGATATTTGAAACAAGAATGGGTAGGAAAACCAAGGGAAGACCAACATCAAAGAAGGTCAAATTGAAAAGAATAGGGGTTTCTAGGAGAAAACCCTAGCTAGGAAAAATTGTACCCCATAAGGACCGATCACTATTTCATAAAAACTAGGAGAAAAGGGATGAAAATAAGGGGGAGAGAGGACCAAACTTTCTTCGGACAAGTTGGAGGATCTCTCTAAAGATTTAGGGAAATGGCTCACTCAAGTGGGTTAATTTGTTGCATCTACATTTTGCCCCCTCTTTGATGCATTTATGGCCTAATAAATATTTCAAAGAAATATGTAGACACCTATGGGTGAAGGAAAAAAAAAAAAAAGAGTGGCTAGTTTAGAAGAAAGAAGTGATGCAAAAACAATATCATTCTAGAAACTTTCTTGTTTTATATGTAAATTGAGGCATTAGGGATATTAATACCTCTTAGTCCAGGGAAACCTTCAATTTTTGGAAGGAATGCCAAGTTCATAATGAAACTCAAAATGGTAGACGTAGAAGAAAGAAGTGCAAAAAGGAACAAAAAATATAGAAGGGAGGAAAAGAAAAATAGAAAACAAGAACAAGTGAGCAAAAAAGGGGAAGAATGTGAGTGTGCGCTCATGTGTAATTATTGTTATTATATTTATATAAATTATATTATTATTATTATTATTATTATTTGAATACAGACATAATGGATACAATGAACCTAAATAAATGAGATGGAAGGAAATAAATCTAACTAAATGCAATGCATCTAAAAGATAAACCTAAATGAAATACATAAGTAGATAAAAAGAACACTCCAAAAGGTTAGGAAAATATAAAGAGAACCAAAACCCTATGATGACATATGCTTGCACGATGGACAAGGTGGAGCTAAACCCACCATGGTGTAACACTCACTAAGATGGACACAAGAGAAAGAGATGTATCCACTTGGATATATGTTTGCAAATGGTTGAATGGAGGCTACCCATCACTTGTGAACATGAAGCTATCCATTATGGGGTGTGTTGTGTGCAATAAAGTGATGATAAAAATGAGTACTACCTGTTAGGGGTGTGGTGTGTGCAATAAAGTGTATGGATATGACCAATGGAGCAAAATGAGAAACAAATCCATTTACCTGGATAAATATAAGCAATAAAAACTTTCAAGATTAAATAATAAGGAAGAGGTGATATGGGCAGATGAAATGATGAAAATGCATGAAGGTGGGACCTAGTTTGGGAATTTTCTAGGCATTAGAGCCCTAGTGAGAGTGCAATGCATGTGAGCTACAATCTAACAATGCGTTATCACTTTCCATTGTTGTGGATCCCTAAAATCTATATGATCAAGCAACCATATAAATATGCATAGGAAAAAGTGTATTTTATGATAAGCAAGAATGCAAATGGAATAGAATGTCACACAATTATGCAAAATACGACACACAATCATGCAAAATGATCAAGCAAATAATGATGCTATATAAAACTATTCTAAATGCAATGTGCAATGCAGATGAAGGATCATGCATACTATCTTTTGAGATGCATATGTTCATTGGTTATTTAAGTTATTCACCATATAATAAATCTAAATGATAGGACCTAAGCCAAACTTAGTTGTTATGACAAAGGACCCTAACCAATTGTCCTAGAACTTACCTTTAAGATCGGGACAAGCATTGGTGTTCTTCTAGTTTTACTTGAGGACAAGGTCCCCAGCCTAAAAAATGATTGCAAAATTTATTAGAGTAAGATCATTTGAGCTTATTTTGATAGGCTTGCAAATGCTCTAAGGCATGCATGCATTTTTCATCTAGTAGCTCCAATTGGTGCAAACAATTTGAGCAATACTCATTATTGATTGAGGCATATTACAATAAGGTGCGTAATGAGAGAACCTCAAGATTAAAAGGAAACACCACTTCAAACCCATATAGCAAGACATAGGGTGAGGCATCTATAGGAGTACACACATTAGTACGATAGACCCACAAGGTAGGATAAAGCTAGATATACCAGTCACAACGAGTATTAAAAACTGACTTCTTCAATATCTTGATCAAAGACTTATTGGATGCTTCAGATTTTATATTACCCTGAGGGTAATATGGGATTGACCACCTATGTTGAATCTTGTACTTAGCACAAAGTTTACAAACATCCTTGTTCTTGAAATTAGTGCCACTGTAAAAACAATCACTGAAGGAATCTCAAACCTACAAAGAATCTAGTTGAAGATGAACTTAGAAACCTGAGTTCTAGTTTTCCATGGCCAGGGGCATGGCTTCGACCCATTTAGTGAAGTAATCTATCAATTTTATGATAAATTTATGACCATCAGATGCCACTAGATTAATCTTCCTTATAATGTCCAATCCCCACATAGAGAATGGCCAAGGGGAAGAAATAACCTGAAGGTGCTAAGAAGGAGAGTGTAAAAATTGTCATGGCATTGACACTTGTTACAACATCAAATATGATCACATGCATATTTCTCCATGGAAGGCCAATAATACATCATCTGAAGGAGCTTCTTGGTAATAGTATTACCGATAAAATGGCCTCTAGATGAACCTTTATGAGCCTCACTAAGAGTAAGTTGGGCTTCATCAAAGTTAAGACATCATAAGAGGATTCCTTCAAAAGAATAATGATATAAGGTATTGAAGGTTATAGTGAATCAACATGTTCTTTTATGATGTGTGTCAACTACCATGCAAGAGAACCTCAAATAATGTCCCCATTTTTGGGTTCTCTTGCATGGTAGTTGGCACTAAACTTTTGGATGTGTGTCAACCTTATGAGAGGGGTTATTTGAGGTTACCAGTGAGCTAAAATGGTCTAGAGGACCCATATGACATTTTTAGATGTTATTTTTGACTTTCAATGTGTTCTCCAAGATTCTTGGAGATAATATCTGTTTATAGTAAGTCACCTGATTAGGTTTGATTCTCATTATTTATAATCCAGATCACTCCAATGCAGTCAATATTGTATTTTGATGCTATTCAACTATTTTTGCAACTCGAGTGTAATATTGAGTTATGTTTTAATTAATTTCACTAAGGTTGCTATTTTAATTAAAATATTTTAGTGGGCACCTTAGTGTTATAGCTCATTGGAACCAAGATGGAAAGTCTTAAATGTTGGGATGCTAATAAAGTGACTTTGGTGTCAGGAATAATCAAGTAATGAATTAAATATTTTTTTTGGGTATACGACTTATTTAATTAATAAAGTGATTTTATATTGAGTTTACAGAAAGTTCTTAGAAAAAGTTTTAAAAGGGGGTTTGTGATCTCATTTGGGATTATGCATGTTATTCTATTTTCTTTGATTGAAATACTTTTGGTTTTTGGGAGATCAAACTTGGTTCATACCAACCTTTTGGAGGACAAAGAACCTCTTAGAGAAGATTAATCTCGGTGGTGAAATATCATCTCTGGTTAATTTGGTATGGCTCATTTAGAGTTATAGGTTGTGTAAAAAGGATATTTACAGATCTGGCTATATAGGTCTAGGGTAATATATTTTGGTTATTAGCGATCTAAAGTTTGTGATCAGATATGAAGTTGTGATCATATCTAAAGGTTTTCAGAGATTTGACACCATATTATTGTTTGGATACTTATTTGGTGATATTATCTATGCTTGGGATTGTTGTTAGTGGTTTCAAACTCAACTCATTCACTTGTTCATGATCATTGTAATCTGTGAACTGGTTCACCTTGCCTATGAGTTACCATACCACTAGTTGGTTCATTGCACTGGTAGCATTGGGATTGAGGTTTGTGGGTTTTTAATCCAAGTTTGGTAGAGGTTGGGTGTCACCTTTGGATGAGTTTGTTGTCTAGAGAACAAACATTTGATTTATCAGAGTTGATCATCCTTCATTGAGTTATGCTAGGGTTTTTTTGATGTTGATGATCTCTCTTCTTCTTGTGGGCCATACTTTCTAGTTAACTATGGCTTTTGAGAGACTTCATTACTTTGCTTATCTTGATACTGGGTTATCATTGTGAGCATTGCAAAATTTTTGGATATTCCTCTATATATTTTAAATTATTTTTTCCATCTATATGTTTAATATATTTTGCCCTAGTTGTATATGATGAAAGAAAAATTATTGTGTATAAAGGGTATTCATGAATAATATATATTGGAGTTATTTGAAGCATTTGGATATTGTTGTGTGTGCCTATTTTGTTATGTTATATTTCTACATTTCAAATCAACATAAAAATTGAAAAATTAAATTGCATATTTAGGGTGGGTTATTATAGTGGTATCAGAGTTGGTGATCTTGCCAACCTGTTGGTTAAGTTAACTTTTATGCAATTCAACAGTTGCATATCTGAGTTTCAGTAATTGATTTTTAATTTCAGTGGTTCCTTTTCAGTACACCTTTTGACATTTTATTTAAATAGAGTTGAAAAAATATCTACAGTTGATAGGTCTTTGTGTGAGTTGATGCAAGATATACAAGAACTATTTAATCTAATGAAGGACCTTGAATTTAAAAGGTATTATTTTAAGATGGTTTCCAAACCTAAACAAATGGAACCAAGTATGAAAAAATATGAAAAAAATACTCTACATCAAAGAAGACATGGGGATCCTAAAATTACAGTTAATGAAGAAACTAGTAAAGAAGAGCTTGCGAATTTAGAGAAGGATTCAATGGAAAATTCCAAAGTTGTGCCTAACCTTGAATAAGTTAAAGAATATTTGAAGCCTAAAAATATGGACTTTGCAAGACCTATATTTGAAGAGGAATTCATAGCAGAATAATTGGATGGAGATATTACCTCGATATATGAGGGATGTGTGATAAAACTTTAGGATGACGTCTTAGACATATATGTAACTATAGTTGTGCATGAGAAGAAATACGAAACAACTTTGAGTACATGTTCTATTTTATCCAGTGATGTTTCTAAGATTACTGGATTTCTTGATGAATTTAGTGGAGTGGATATAAGTGATGATAGAGTTGAGTTCACTAATGTTTTTTAGATGAAGAGCATATTGATGGTGGGAACATTGTAGTTTCCAAACCTACTTACAGTGATAATATATTGTTACACTCCAATTATGATAGTTCAAGTGGGTTTGGGTTTAAATTCAAAACCAAACCTATGGAGAGGAGTGTTCATGATGACTTCAGTATTGGTGATTTGAAGAATGATTTATTTAGAGAGACGACCACTCATGAGGAGCACAATGCATATATTTTATCTAAAAAAAGCAACCAAATGTTTAGGCCTTGGGATCCGGGTGTGTTGGCACCTAAATACGATGAAGAATCTATGTGGTATGGATTACCTTTTGACTACAATACTATTTTATCTTCATATCAGGGGTTATGCACGGAGGATGGTATTAAGGAAGCTGATTTCGGGAGGTTTTATCTTAAAAACAAATCAGAATTAGTATTGTATGGAGCTGATTTTGAGCAAAGGCCTAGTGACTTTGTTGTTTTAAATCCATAGCTTACTATTAAAAATGGTAAAGGAGAGGAACATGAGACTTGGGATAACCAAGGAGACACCATTGAAAGATATGATGAATCATGTATATTTTCTAGCAACAGTTCAATTATGCATGATTGTGTGTCATTCATAATGAAATTTTGGAGGTCAAAATAAAAAACTTGGAAGATCCCAAATTTGATGAGGAGGTTGAAGTAAATAATTCTTCTTGTGCATATACAAATGGACAAAAGTACATGAATCTTCATGATAGTATTGAGATAGAAGAATCAACTAATTTTAAGTTTTCTAAATCAGCAACTAAGGAAGGTATGAATGTATTTGATGACTCATGGATTGAGCTTCAATATGCCCTAACTTCAATGCAGGAATTTGGTATATTTAATGATTGAGTGGTAGCTGATTTTGAAAATTATGCTATAGAAGGTAAATCAGGAATTTTGTTGTGTGATGTTGGTTATGACCATGGACCTAATGCATTGCAAGATTTGAAGGATCAATTGTTGGTCACTGAGGAAAATGTTGTTCAAACCTTAACTCATTTTTATGGCACCCAAAATTTCATTGAACACCTCCTTTGGATAGCACAACTTGAAGAGAGACATAAGGGTTCGACGGTTGGTATCACTATATCAAGTTTGCATAAAATAAAATTATGCTTTAGAGGTAATAAAATTAGATTACTTGCATTTGTTTTCAAATAGAGACCATACCATCAAGTTTGTAGGGAAGAATTATAGAGCATTCACAGAAAAGGAGAAAGAAGTTGATGAACTCAACCTTGAGTTAAGTTTAGTTCACTTTTCTCTCTACAAAGCAAGAAAATAGTCACTTGTCGCAGCCACATCGAAGGAGCAAGATTGTGATACAAAAAATATGGAGGTTAAACAAATGATTGAAGGAATTAATGAGCTTGGGAGTGACGAGTAAGTACTTTGTGACTATAGTAGCTCTACTATCATATGGATTTGACATGATGATAGTGCTTGGGTAGAGCATCAGGAGTGCAATTCCGTTAGGCTTGGTAAGCAGATTCTGCATGGTGATGTAAACTTCTCCCTTCATGGTTTGATATGTGAGACACCTCTTGATTCATGCAATGAGTATGGTGAGGTATGGAATCCAAGTTATTGCTCGATATTTTCAATGGAGTAAGCCAATGAATTTCACATTGATTGCATTGTGAGGTATGCTCATTATTTTTATTTCAACTCACATACAAATGATTTGATCATATTTTTGATGACACATAAGAGTGGGAAGTATGGTTGGAATAGGGGATTACATACATCACTTTGATATGAGGTGCTATCTCCTATGATAGGAAATTTCAAAACTTGTCAATCTTTTAGTTTACTTCTACAGGATGGTTATTATATTGGGATACAAGGAAAATAAATAGAGATTTGGTAAGAGCCATCAAGTATTGGGAATGACAAACTCCCCATTTTTCCATGGGATCCAGGTGGAGTATACCCATGGGAGGTTATGATACATTAAGACTTCACTATCATGAAGATACTCTCTTTGGTTGACTTGTGGCAGGAAATAGTTCAGATCTTCAGTTTTGACTTTGTTTTTTGGTTGTGGATCAGCCACCATATGACTCCATTTGTATATTTACAAATGGATTAGAGGTAAATTTTAATCAAAGAGTGGATAAAATTTTAGTTGAAAGTTTGGGAGTTTTTTCCAACCTCTTCCAAGTTGATCTTGAGCAATGCAATGCCCACCTTTCATGATAATACAAAGAATCTTCAAATTTGCAACTAAGGTTCCACTAACAGGTTGCTAATTTTGATAAAATCATATCATTATTTATTATTTATTATTTTTAGACTTGGACAATAGTAATATGGGCCATTTTGAAGGTACAGGACATTTGGAAAATGTTGATAAGTGTTCCAAGCTGAAGCAAATGGACATTTCAACCAACACGATCTTTTTTATAAGGAGATATGCTGAGGAATATATTTTGGGTTGAGCAGATTATTTTTCTTTTTGTCGAAGATCGTGTCAAAAAGAGGGATTATAGATATGGACCTCACTAAGGTGATTTGGTAGGATATATTTCATGATATGGTTTTTAGCCCTTGTAGGTATTTCAATTTGAATTTTTATGATGGTTACATTATTGGGTTACAAGAGAGAAGAGTACATTTTTGGCACGATGGATTCTCAGTTATAATCAGAGTGGTGTAGCATCAACATGATGGATTTTTTTGAGATTGAATTGGGACCCTGGGATCAAAGTTGATTTCATTTTAGCTCAATCAGGTGATGTTGAGTTTGTGCTAGCATTGCTTGAGTACAAGCAATATTTGGGGAGGGTGGATTGTAATGTCCCCATTTTTGGGTTCTCTTGCATGGCAGTTGGCATTGACCTTTTGGATGTGTGTCAACCTTATCAGAGGGGTTATTTGAGGTCACCAGTGAGCTTAGATGGTCTAGAGGACCCATGTAACATTTTTAAATGTTATTTCCAACTTTCGGTGTGTTCTCCAAGATTATTGGAGAGAGCGTCTATTTATAGTAAGTCACTCGATCGGGTTTGATTCTCATTATTTATCATTGGAATCACTCCAATGTAGTAATTTTTCAATTTTTATGTTCAACTGTTTCTGCAACTTGGGTGTAATATTGAGTTATGATTTAATTAATTTTACTAAGGTTGCTAATTTAATTAAAATATTTTAATGGGCACCTTAGTGTTATAGCTCGTTGGAACTGGGATGGAAATTTTTAAATGTTGGGATGCTAATAAAGTGACTTTGATATCAGGAATAATTAAATAATGAATTAAATTAATTTTTGGGGGTATAAGGCTTATTTAATTAATTAAGTGATTTTATAATGAGTTTCTAGAAAGTTCCCAAAAAAAGTTATAAAAGGGGGTTTGTGAGATCATTTGGGATTATGCATGTTATTCTATTTTCTTTGATTTAAACCCTTGTTTTTTTTGGGAGATCGAACTTGGTTCATCCTCAACCTTTTGGAGGATGAAGACCCTCTCAAAGAATATTAATCTTGGTGGTGAAAGATACTCCCTGGTTAATTCGATTTGGCTCATTCAAAGTTATAGGTTGTGTGGAAAGAAGATTTATAGATCTGGCTATATAGGATTAGGGTAATATATTTTGGTTATTAACGATTTGAATTTTGTGATCAGATCTAAATTTGTGATCAAATATGAAGGTTTGAAGAGATTTGGCACCATATTACTGTCTAGAGACTTATTTGGTGATATTATCTATACTTTGGGTTGTTTTTAGTGGCCTCAAACTCAACTCATTTACCTACTATTCATAATCATTGTAATCTGCAAACTGGTTCACCTTACCTATGAGTGGCCATACCACTAGTTGGCTCATTGCACCGATAACATTGGGATTGAGGTTTGGGGGTTTTTAATCCATGTTTGGTAGAGGCTAGGAATCACTGTTGGAGGATATTGTTGTGCATAAAACAAATACTTTATTTATTAGAGTTGATCGCCCTTCATTGAGTTTTGCTAGGGTTTAAAGGGGTTTTTCGATGTTACTGATCTCTCTTCTTATTTTGGGCCGTACTTTCTAGTTAGCTATGGATTTTGAGGGACTTCATTGCTGCTCTTATCTTGATAATGGAGTATCATTGTGAGTATTAATTTTTTTTGGGTATGTTCCTCTCTATGTTTTAAATCATTTTATCCATCTAGATGTTCAATATATTGTGCCCTAGTTGTTTATGATGAAAGAAAAATCATTTTGTGTAATGGGTATTCATGAATAATATATATCGAAGTTATTTGAAGCATATAGGTATTGTTTTTTATGCCTATTTTATTATGTTATGTTTTTTCATTTCAAATCAGCCTAAAAATTGAAAAATTAGAAAATAAAATTGTAGATTTAGGGTGGGTTATTACACAAAAGCTTATGATAATTGTGATCTAAACCATTAGGCATTGAACCATCCTTAAGAAATTTAAATACGTTGGTATACCATGGCTTAGATGGGGTAGCTCCGATTATCAAAACATCTTATAGGATAAGACAAGAACCAAGTGTGACAACGTCCATTGTCACCATTCAACCGCTTAGAGTTTTTTAATCATATCTTACTAGTCCATTACAAGAGGACATATTCATGATCTAAATGAAGATATTGTAGCGAATAAGTAAGTTTCCTTCTTCAACTAACTAAATTCTCATACCTTTAGTTAATTGAATGTTCAATTTTTCATTTAGTTTATTCTTTACAACATTAGATAGGTTTGCTTATAAAAAATCAGAGTCATTCATCATCTCATTACAATATCATGAACTAGGGGTAACAATCATAATTCATAACCCATTAATCCATAAGGTGATAAGTAAACACAGTTGCATTTGTAGTAAAATTACTCCATTAACATTGTACGTTTTAGAGTTAAACAATCATTCACATTTAATTGATTCATTATTCATCATATGACCATCATATAAGTTATAATAACATGAACAAGAATAACAATCTTAATTTATAACTCAAATTATCCATAAATTATAATTAAATATAATATCATTTGCCTATAAGGTTATTTCATCTAACATTGCATAACACATTCCATAATAAGCAATTAACATTAACATCATCTCATGGTAATCCAAATACAACATTCATTCATAGCATTGAAAGTAATAACAATATGCACAAGATTTAACAAATCAAACCATAAATAAGAGACACATTGTTTATCCTAGGAACCCTCAAGGGAATAAACCCAACCTCCAAAATATGTGCTTTCCTCATATTCATAAACTTAAAATATCAAATGTTACAAATATAGAAGGGTCACCATGGATCCATTTCAATCAAATTTACAAGTCAGGGAATGCAATTGTTTTTTTCATGTTCATGATGCAATTAAGGAATTTTCGAGTTCCTTTCTCTAAGACATAATTATATCATTAGGGTATTTCCCTATACCAATAAGGAATCCATATGTTCCTTTAAAATCTATGATGAAATTAAGAAATCCGCTAATTCCATTCTCTAAGCCATAATTTTATTTTCACATACACTTAAGGAACTCATCCGTTCATTTAAAACCCATGATGCAAATAAGGAATCTATTAATTCCTTTCTCTAAGTCATCATATGAATTTCTAATATTTTATATATATATTGGTAAATAAGGAGCTTTATATTAATAAAGTATTTTGAAGGATCCTTTAACCTGATTACAAAAGTAGCCGAACGACATAGACATAGTAATAGAGGTACTTACAGACTAAAGCAAAATCTGAACTGATAAAAGCAAAGTGTGAGGACGCAGCCTTAGATTAAGAAAATCCATGAAAATGATCATAAGTTTAGATAAGGAGGACCCTACCTCAATATTGAGGAAATAAAAAAAAGGACAACACCTATTTGCATAAAACTAGGAGAACTTGCAGACATGCTAACCCCCAGTCAGGAAAAGAGACAAAAAACAAGTAAGGACTGAATCAAACTAGTTAAATTAGGAAACCTCAAAAAATAATAGAAGGTTATTCCTCAGTTGAGGTTTTCTATTCTTCTTTGCTGGCATCTTCCTTGGTGGCCTCGACCTTGTCGTCCTTAGGTTTCATTTTCATTGTAGTCTTCTCCGCTTTAGATCCTTCCTCCACTTCCACTTTCGGGTTAGGCTGGCCATCGTAGAAAAGAGTCTGTAGGCCTTCTATGATATCCATTATGTAGTTTATGATAGAGTTCATCATTTTCATGGTGGAAGCAATGATGAAGTCCTTCAGCTGTTTGTTCTCATTATTTGTTTCTTCCTCATCATTTGAAATATCAATAACATTCCTCCTGGTGGTCATATTTCGGAGTCTGATAGACTTCCTTATTGGACCCTCAATGTTGTACCAGCCGATGCTTTTATTTAGCCTTAATCTAGCAACATCTTGCATGGCCTTCCTTATATATTATATATTTTTATGATAATCATTGGAGTCACATTTTGGAGAAGTCTCATCGAATTTAGAGGGAACCCTATAAATTCCCTTAAGAATGAATTTCCAAATTCATTCTTCATGATTGATTCACAATAAATCCCTTGCATAATGAATTTAAAGTCCCATACCTTTAAATCCATAACCATTTGTTCCTTCAATCCTAAAATTATCATGATATAGTAATTGAATTGCTACCAAGTTGATATCTTGGTTGGCAATCAATATCTCTAAATAAACCTTCAATGTCATCACATCTAATCAATAATTTGATTAGAAAGTTCCCAATTATTTAACATTATTATCTTATCAAAATTGGGTCTATAACTTCCAATTCTAATTGGGATGTACTACCACAAAATGGTTTCAAAGTCTTTTATTTTCATTCATAAACCAAAATCTTTTACTTTAATTCATAAAGCAAAAGTCTTTAATAAATCCTCTTACATTTATAAATTAAATCCCTATTAATTTATAAATATTTCCTTGACAAAGTTGGATCTATATCTTCCATTCATATCTCATATGTTTTTACCACCAAATTAGTCTTTAAGGGGTAAATACTCAAAAGGCCTTAACTCAAAAGGCCTTAACTCAATGCTTTCATGCTTTCTACCTATAAAATATTTCCTTTGTCATTAGAATCTTCCAAATAATCAAGGTGATATAATCCAATCCTTGTTTATTATAACTAATTAATGAACTAAGATATAGTTCCATCCTTGAGTAAAATATATTCCACTAAGGAAATAACATATGGTTCAATCCTCATTTCTATGAGGTTATAAGATTATACATAAACCTTTTTCTTTTATTAAGAACAAGACAATTCCTATAATAAAGGTGTCCACTCTCCCTATTTAGTTTTCAAACACATATTAAAGGTGGTTAATTCTTACTTTAATTTACTTTCCATTTCCAACCCATTCATATTAGGGGAGATACCCATTTATTGGCCAATCAAACTAGTAACCAAAATTATACCCCAATGGTTATTTATTCAAGAAGTTTGTTTGATTAGACACCCACAAAAATATCCGGTTTATCATCATAACCTATAGAGAATTTGTTTAGTATTTTATTTTAAAGATCAAAAGGTATATCTCAAGGTCACAATAGCCCAAAAGGGTGTTTGTTTAATCATCTGAATAATCACCCAAACAAGGTAGTCAATCGAGGTTATCGAGCGTAGGTTCAAAAAAACTAAGTGCACACACATGGACCAATTGTAGTCAAGGTGGTAAAGGCTAACATGTGCTTAGCCAAGCGTGTTTGGTTATTAACCATATGTGCCCAAACCTAAATAAAGTGGAACAAGTATTTCCTACAATGAATGTGGAATAACTAATTCATATGCCAAAATTTGGATACTTTATACATAGTGTCCTCAATCCATTAGAACGAGGCTACAGTCATCGATGACATAATCCAAATGAGAGATTTGACAAGTGTCCCTATTGACTCATGCATGCTTCCAACTAGCATTTACTGACCACTAGGTGGTTGATCCTCGATCATCGCCTATGATCAAATATCTGCCAGCGTATTACTTTATTTAAGGGTCTAGTATTTTCGAGCATGTTCCAAGTGGTACAAGGTTCATAGAATTTTATTTTACTCTTGCATGGGTGAGTCAAATGTGGCCATGATGACCCAGTCACCACAAAATTTCTCATTCCATTGAACAAAACCTTGCCCCTTCTTTGTAGCTTTGGTGGGTATACACTTCAAGAGAGCTTAACTTGATGACAGAGCTAGATGTATTGTAGAGATATGGTGGCTCAGGTCTAATACTGAAGATGCAGAACTACACCCAAAAAAATCGACTGGCTAATTATACAATTTAGAACCCTACTTATAGATCTAAGGTGGATTTGATCGTTGTTGACTGACATCCTTTATTGTACGCCATCAGTGCGATTACAAATGTAATGGAGATCATTAATACCACTAGTGCTTTATTCTTAATTATGCACAACGGGGACTATATTCCTGCATGAGTGAGGATAATATTTTAGTGTGATGAACTCATTTCCATAAGCTAGCATGACGGAGGTGAATTTATTTGTCATTGGTAAAGTAATCGATGGCAGGAGGTTCGATTTTTATTTCTACTGAGGTATAAGGTTTATTTTTTTTTAAAACTAAATATTGCTCGAAGGTGATAAATATACCTTCTAATTTGTTCCTCCCATCACACCCCATAGCGCTGATGGTCGATGGTTCTTATTCTAGCATATACTCTTGTGCAAGGTCGCAGGGTCGATCCCTTCTGAAAGTAACACTTAATTGTCTTTTTGTTTAGTATTAATTATATTTATTTAATGATATAGTCGACTAGTTGTTGACTGTAACATTACATTCTTACCTTGTCACACAAATTGAATCAAGGTTCTACAGCCACAAATCTATGCACATGGGTTTCGCATTCTTCCCTAATGCTAACAAATTACTTTAAACATTGCTGAAAGACCATATTTATAATTCAAATTGGTGTTACTAGTGAAAGCATTAATACCATCCATTAATGCAGTACTTAGTAAGGTGGAAAAATCTAAAAGTAAGATAATTTCCAGTTAAACATAAAATATTGAATTTATTAAATAACATATCAAATGTATAAGTAAGAAGAGATCCGACCTGATTCTCCAAGTTCCTCTTTCTTTTTGGCTTGCCTTCAAGTGACCACTTCTTAGTCCTCCTTCCAAATTTCCTCTTTCTTCAAGTAAGAAGTATCTCTAGCCTTTTGGTTTCCGATCCACCAAGGTGGAGAGCATACTACCTAGACATCAAGGCTTCCTAGCTTCCTTTCTTCTTCTTACTAAGTACTGCATTAATACCATCCATTAATGCAGTACTTAGTAAGGTGGAAAAATCTAAAAGTAAGACATAATTTCCAGTTAAACATAAACTATTGAATTTCTTAAATAACATATCAAATGTATAAGTAAGAAGAGATCCAACCTGATTCTCCAAGTTCCTCTTTCTTTTTGGCTTGCCTTCAAGTGACCACTTCTTAGTCCTCCTTCCAAATTTCCTCTTTCTTCAAGTAAGAAGTATCTCTAGCCTTTTGGTTTTCGATCCACCAAGGTGGAGAGCATACTACCTAGACATCAAGACTTCCTAGATTCCTTTATTCTTAGTAGGGTCTCTATTTATAAGTGTACATTCTCCTTAAAGACATGTTTCCCTCTATTAAACAATCCTTCCCCTAATGCAGGGTAAAGATAATTTAATAATATTAAATTCTAAGTGGGAATAAAGGGTGATTATATTTAATATTCACTAAGGGTAATGATGTAGACACTATAAGATTCTCTTGTTTAAATATTATATGCCCCTTTGAGTGGAAAAATAGCCCATCCACTATGGATTTAAAATAACACCACCTTTCCTTAAATGCATGACACCTACGGGGTACTATAATTAGGATATTATTAACCCCATTCATGGAGCATTAATCCATTTTAGTCTAGTCAAATTAGACACTTTAGGTGAAGATAAATTCCACCTAATTATTTTCCAAAACCTATGCAATTAGACTTATTAGTCACGATTAACTAATTTTCATAATAATTACTATTTTTCCAAAACCCTTCAAAATCCCTAATTTAGAGTTTTGTAGTAATATTTAGGGTTAACAACCCCTTAGATAGGTATTAATTGATCCCTATGATCAATTAATATACCTTGAAAGGGTTTAAGGGAAATGGGTTGTGACATACACCCCCCTTAGAATAACACAGTCCTCTGTGTTTCTTGTTGTTTTTAGTTGGGTTAATGCATCAAGGAAATATAGCTAATAATAATTATTTACAAAATGATCAGAATCATCAACATTTTCCTTGTTCCCAGTATCTCGTTCCTGATGGTAAGCAACGCCTTCCATCCATGAGTGTACCTGGTCCTGCAAAAATACAAAACATCAGTAGTACCATGTCCTTATAGCAATAAAACATCTATATTGCATAAATAATAAGTACTAAAATACCATCAATACATGAAATTTTCATCCAATAATCAGATTATTGAAACATATTTCAGTTTAAACTCACTACAATAGTTTCTTGTAGTTAAAGAATTACAAATTATTCTCATAGAGAAAGTTTAAAATTCTTGTCCTTTGGGTAATATCCCAAACATATGCAGGCTACAACCCGCATGTACATTCGAGCTACAACTCAGAATGTAAAAACTTTATTTTGAGCTTCAACTCAAACATGGATTAAAGTATTCACAAGTACTTTAAATAACAATTTCTTTCATAATTCCATCTTAATGAAAGACTATGCAGAGTCATAAAAGCAAAGCATATAAACCATGACATCAAATATTATTTATACATCATCCATTGAGACATATCATTAGAATCAGGTGTCATTAAAGATAAAATATAATGTCATAAATTTTTACTTTAGGATACTCATATATCCTAGAGTTCATTATGGTAAATCTATTTACCATTACCAGTGCATCATCCTTGATGCCCTCTGGTACAAATCATGGAGAAGTCCCATACCTTCTCCAGAATGGACACCAATCCATTCTTCAAATTCATTAAATAAGTTCACTTTCATGATTATGAAATACACAAAGATCTATAAGTCACATACATTTACTGATTATATTAATAAGCTACTCTGAGTTTCACAATAAAAACTTTAAATTAATATTCATTTTCTATTTCTATCATGGACACAAAGTATTTCATTTTCCACAAATAGAAGTGTGCAATCCAAATATTCTCTAATTACATATTGCCAAATCCCATGATATACATACTACACCTCCATATAGTCCCTAAAGTAGTGGTTTCAGATCTCAAGGTTGTTGTCCCTTGGATCTTTCACCAGTCTGAGCTACACCTACATTACTAGTTTGAGAAACTATTGGAGGAATTGCTCGAGAAGTGGTTTGAGTTCTATTTTGGGTTGTTGCCTGAGTTGCTCAAGTTGTACTTCCATGTTCATGTTGTACAACCATAACTGGTTGAGATGGGAGAAGTAAACCATGGCTTATGAGTGCATTAAAACAAGAAGTTAAGAATGCAACTTTGTAGTCATCTCTTGCTTGTTGAAACTGTGCATTCTGTGCTTGTAAGGTTGCTATTGTTGTATCCCTCTAGTAGTGCATTTGTGCTAACTCTAGCCGAAGCCTCTCCTTCTCTGAAATGGTAGCTTCTCTCTCAGTCTCTAGCTTAAATATTTGTTGTGCCCATTTGTCTACTAATTTCAATTGTTGGGACTCTAACAGTTGAATTCATTCCTTTAGCGCTTCCACTTTGTGTTGCACTTTTCTCATGATTTCCTCTCCTTCTAAGTTGGATGGTCCTGCCCCTATATCCATTCATTGGCGTACACACCTTTCAGAAGATTCTTCCTCTTTAGAATCTTCTTCTTGGCATTGTCGATGTGCAGCCCACCAAATATCAAAGTTAGGGGTTGTGCCTGCATCATCCTCCTCTGGTGTCCATATAGCCTCATCGGGTTCCAAGGCTAATGGTTCCATTGGTGGAGGTATCACTATTGTTCACCCCTTCCTTGTATAAACCTTGGATGGGTCTGGTATCCATTGCATAATACCAAACTATCGCAATACCCGAGTATACTAAAAATACTCGTATTGCATACTTGTACATCCAATCAACCACCTTGCTCATCTCACACGAGCGAGTTGTACTCCATATTCTGCCCACCTTGGGCCCTCTCTCCAAGGTCTCCAAATAATGTCTCGGGAGTGCAAATTCTCCCAAATAGAGCAGAATCGCTCTCTATTTCCTTCAAGTGGTCTATGGCTAGACCGCTCCTTGTCCCGTTGCCACCTTAATGCATAGGGTATCTCTGGCCCTATAATTTTGTGTACATCGTAAGGTAGCCCTTGGGGTCTTGCTACCGCTATGTGTTCCCATGCCCAGATTTGTAGTAGAGTACTACAACTCATTCCAGTTTTCATCATTGTTCATAATTCAAACAACTCTCTGTAGGTTTGAGCCAACAATGTTGGTGCCCATGCATATACAACTGAATCCTCAACTAAATCTTGCACTATTCCCAATAAATTCTAGGGAAACCATGCACCTCTTGATTCAGGTAGAACGACACTCGATAAGAGCTCCATTACTATGGCATGCCTATGTGTCAAACTACCCTTCACATAGTATAGTTCATATTCTATACGACCCATATCGATGTTCACACTTCTCCATTCTGCTCTGAATACTCTTTTCAAAACCTACCCCATTTTTGCTTCATTAGCAATGGTCACTGTGCGACCTTCTACCGGTATCCGGTATATCCTGTACACATATTCTAGCGTAATAGTCATTTCTCTAGTGGGTAACTGGAATGTCCCTCTATTGGGATCCCACCTTTCAACTAGGGCTGCCAAATAACATCCATCCACAGATATTGGCTCCAAATAAGCAACTCCTGCTAAACCTATTTTACCCAACCATTGCTAGTCATTGGCATCCAATGCACTCCTCGCTCTTTGAAATATTGACCTAGAGGTAGAATGGGGTCTAATAACCTTTAAGGGCTCTATTTCTTCTATTCTACCCCCATGACTTGTTCCAACATTATCCAAGGCCATATTTCTTTTTTAACAGGGTATGCACCAGCAGATCAATGATCAAGAATAATAGACTCAAGAGTCTCACAATGGAACTTGTTTTGAATAGGATTGCTAAAAGTAATAGTAATAGTCCAGTCACGAGTATAATCTCATTTGATCTTCACTTTTCAAATCTATTTGTTTGCTATAAAGTTCATTCAAACTTGACCTAGTTCTAGATCTTATAGTGTTCCATAGTTATTTTATTCAATCATTAAACCGGTCTTGATCCAATTGTCCAATCAATCACTCTTCGTAGATCATTTTTTGATTTTACTATTGTACTTTTTCAATTTTTGAGGCACTAACATCTCCATGTTTGAGATATTATTCTGTGCTTTAATCAGTATGGCTCATAAAATTTATCTTGTTATTACCCTTTCGATGACTCCAATAGTCATTTCATGCATAATTATTCATGCATTTTAAACTTCTGATACCCTCAC